>CM040754.1:9900955-10500955 GCA_022829145.1 Albula goreensis | reverse complement strand
AAAACATTGAAGGTCCTTCCTGCCAAACATTAACTGTAAAGCGTTAAAAATGGCTGCTGTTAAGAGAGACCACTCTGAAGTAGTTGTCTGCATATATGCAAAGTAAAACAAGAAGTAAATCAGCATTACAATATTACCACTGCGGGGGAGTTAAATGAGATGTCATCTATTTTCATTTTGAAAATATGGAAAGGCAGGGCAGCAGTTGGGAGTGCTGTCTTGAAGTGAATTAGCAGAGACAAACATATGGCTCAAACAATAGTTACCTACATCAGCATTGCAAAGGGAAATTGAATGGTGGGTGTGACCAACATCATTTGTACACCCCTGTCAACCGTTGGCACCATCAAAATCAATCTCACACTGCAAACAACCGCCAGGCACTGCTCTAATGCCTCTCTACATGAAATGGAGTGTGTGTGTGCGTGTGTGAGTGTGTTTGTGTGCCTAGTCACTTGCTAGCCCTCAGAATCTGGGAGACTGCAGACTGCAGCCTCCAATAATTTCTGTACAACCATGTTACAAAGACAGTGTGTCCCATGTTCCCTCTGCCCACTGCTGTCCCCACACAAATACACTGCTGCTGGTCTGTGTTCACGCATTAAGTAGGTTTTCAATCCTACTGGACATCCCTCAACAACTGAAATATATTACACTTCATGTACTCGTAGATACATATTCCCAAAAATAACAATCCTGCCACCTATGACAAAAAGATCCATCAGTAGACATAAATAGTGTTGAGTATTCTGTCTCCTGTTCGCTTGGTTTAATTGTTATGATATATTTGCATATGCCTGAGACCCCACTGACAGAAGTTGCGATCATTACAGAAAGAGATCTGCCGATGCGCCAAAGCAGCCCACGAGCCACAGCAAGCGGGGTGTCACATGAAACAATGCTGCTCCAGCTCCATTGTCATGGCAACAAGCAGTGGAGCCTTATCCTGGTTTGCAAGTAAAAAACAATGACTGTAAGAGGCATGCAAAAACAATTCATTTAATGTAGTTTAAAACTCATAATACACACTGTCATTCAAGTGACTCTGAGCAATATTGTTTTTTAAGTGCTGGCAACCTTGTCGCATTTTGTTTCCTCTCTTGCACCAACCAGTGCATGGAGTCTCTCTGACACTCATTCACATAGTGAATTTAAACCCCATGGAAACCCATGTCCAAATTCAGCCATCAGTGTTCAGATAAAATATATATATTTAATATGTATAAATATATGTATCTGACCGGGCAGAACAATGCCAGCCAATGGTGAGAGACTGAGGATTCTATGAGCTACCATGAACCGAGTTTTTTATCACCAACTTGTCTGAAAAAAATGGAATGGTTGCGCTCTCTACAGAAAACAAGAGATGGCTGGTTCAAATCAGTGTGTGGCTGAAAGTTTATTTTTGATTTCGCAACACCTCACTCTGCCATCACTAGTGCCAGCATGGAACAGTGGCGAAAGCACCAGCTCTGTAATTGAAAAGGCTGCGCATTCAATCCCATGGTACTCAACCTGAACTACTTCAGTAAAGATCCAGATGTACAAATGGAGAGCAGGAAAACATTTAAGCTACACAAGACACACTGCATGACAGCATCTGCTGAGAAAACAAAAAATGATAATAAAAGGCATAAATAACTGTGGTGAAGTCACTCTCTGCTCTCAGCGCAGTCTAATGCCTATCAGTAAGAACAGCATGAAATTTACTGTCTTCATATCTGTGTGGAGGAGCATAAAAATGAGCACAGCTAATGGCAAACCGTCAGCTGTAACTTGGGTTGTGATTTAATTGTATCTGCTGTTTTCCCTTCCTTCTCGCACTGTGAGATAAATTAAATGAGCAGGCTGAGCCCAGAGCATCTGTGCAAAAGATGCACACACACTCACACCGACACATATACATATGTGTGTGTGTGTGTGTGTGTGTGTGTGTGTGTGTGTGTGTGTGTGTGTGTGTTGCTTGTACCAGTCAAACAATCCAAGGTTTACATAAAACAAAGCCCTCAAGGACCTAGACAGTTTGATCATTGGTAAGATATTCAGACAAACGCTGTACCTGGATCAGTTCCTGTTGCTCCAGATCCCACTTTTTAATCCCATTGTCCCGGGAACCACTGAACAGCACATCCCCTTGGATGGCAAGGCACTCGATACCATCATAGTGCGGGGGCTCAAAGTTGTGAGCTGGGCCTATGTTTCCCAGCATTCCCTCAGCTACATCAAAGATCTGGAAAAAAAACAAGCAGTGAATATGGTGCATTATAGCTATCAGTAGATATCAATACCAATGTCACATCAATGTCAAAACTCTCCAGCCCTAATGTATCATGATGGCGCTCTATTATGGTACCTTCACATAATGGTCCTTTGATCCTGTGATGACCTGGTCCTTTCCCCCAACAGAGTGGCCCACAGTCAGGCACATCACTGATCCAATGTGGCCAGTCAGCTTTCCAGTGGCCTGCATCCTGGATGAGAGACCATACCAGTCAGTAAAGTCATGCAAGCAATTCAATCATGTCTGCCTGCAAATTCATTGCCGATGGGAAGGGCACTGAGGGGATCACGTGTGACTTAGACTCACTTGTTGAGGTCCCAGGTTCGGACAGTGTTGCCAGCGGCAGCATACAGCACGGACCCGGCTGGGTTCAGGGCGATTTGATTGATCTGGTACTCGCCTTGCGCCACGGTGATAGTTCGGGTAGTGGTACCAGCACATGCATCTCCAGAGACCACCTGCCCTGAAGACCTGCATGGGCAGAAAGCATACACCTATGTTTAGGATCCCGGTAACTGTCCGTGCAAGACCACTCAGGTTAGTGACAAATAGTTAAATCAGATGAAGGCATTCAATTTCATGAGGGCAAGATTTGTGGGACAAACAGTTTATCTGCTGGTCTGATGGGCATTCAGGACAGTCAGTAAAATTTTAACTAAGTAATTGGTTTGGTTAGCAAGTCAATAATGAAAGTTAGTGAATGGTGTAAGATGGTGGTGGGCAGGTCAGTCAGGGAACAGTTACACTAACAAATGTTTTAGATGTTTCTCCTGTAGGTGGGACTAGGGGCTAAACCAGTCAGGGAGATGTTGATTGCTGGATAGGGACACTCACGTGAGGGTGCGCACACACTTGGCTGAGTCACGGATATCCCAAACTTTGATGTAGGATGTGGAGACAGTAAAGACCAGACAGGAACTACTGCAGTACTTGACAGAAACCACATTGTTGGGATGGCCTTTCAGGGTGATAATCTCCTGTCCTGTCACCAGGTTCCACATCTTGCAGGTGCGGTCTGGGAATAAATGGCAAATCAAACACCTGTGCATATGCAACGGCAGGAAAATGACAGAGCTGGAAATTTCCATTGATTGATCCAGTGATCATCAGCTTTAGTTCTTGTAAGCCTTAAATGAAACACTACCATCCTCACGAACCGTTAGCGACCATAGTTCATACTGTCAATGCTGTAGATTACAATCAGCACAACTTTATCAGTCACAGACGCACACACACACACACACACACACAAAAACACACACAAACACACACACACAAACACACACACACACACACACACACACACACAAGGACTGAAACATTATTTTGTCTCATAAATCCTCATTTATTCCTGATCAGCTTGGTACACATAAATCAAACTCAACTCCCACAAAATGCATAATGTGGTTGTAAGCTTAGTGTATATACATGTGTATGCATGATGTCCAACACATCATTGCAAATAATCTAGCTCTGCAAATTTACAGTTTACTGTGACATCCATTTTTGTATAACTTCACAGCTGGATTTCAGCAAAGGAGGGTTTAACTGATGTACATAGCTCCTAAAGCTGCAGGGCCTTAAGCATTTAGCATATGCAGTCTGGTATGGTGGAACATGGAGGGCTTCTGGTCCATAGGTGCAACAAAAGGAAGGGCATGGAACATGGCTGAGGTGTGCTTGAAGGGGTGGGGCTCCACACGGGTGTCTTGGTGTAGGGGGAGGGGCCAAATCTGCATACTGATGCAGCATGTGCCAGACTCTGCACTGTCCAGTGGAGTGAAGAGAGCAGCACCATACCTTTGGATCCAGTGAAGAGCAACTCATCTGTTGCATCCAGGCACAGAACCGGTTTGGAGTGTCCCTCTGCCACAGAGACACACTGAAGAGGAGCCGTCCTGCCCCCCTTCACCCCCCCAACCGGGCTGATCACGCCCCTGCCGGAAACACACAAGTCATGAGTACCTCCGAGTGACAGGTCCTGTTCCACTGTTCCACTCTACAGCTACCCTTGTGATGTTACAGAAGGACTTCTGTCACATCCAAGGTAATTCATTCATCCATTAACACCACTACTGTGAATACTGACAATGGCCTGGACTGGATTGCATTATTAATTCTTTTTAGAATAAGTAAATGAAAACATGAAAATAACTGAGTTACTGAGATATAGACATGCACTTTTGGATTTTATTTCTTGTATTTTACCCTGTGCTTGGTTCTACAAAAACTTGTTGTGTCTTGAGAGACAACAGCATACAACTAAATACTAAAATATATTAAAATATTTAAAAATCCACCACAATCGTTTAAATTAGATTGCAATTAAACTCGAGAGAAAGGATCCAATTGATTCAGCAATTAACCAGAAAGTCCAGTGTAGGCCAAAAGTATAATTCTGGATACATTTGAATGGCTCAAAAATGTACAAATCTACAAAATCTTGCCATCCTTAAGAGTGCAAATTAAATGAAATGCAAGGTGACTACAACGTAAGAGTGACAAAGTGTTAATGTAAGCCATTAAATGTAACAGGGCAAGAAATACAGCGCAAATTTACCATAATAACAGTCATTAACCCAGGCACTGGAAACTGTGGTGGACTTAAGGTGCATTTCTACATGCAGGGGTAAGAGCATCAAATAACTTTATCCACAGGGTTGACTACCAGTGAGAGCTAAATGCAATGTTTCAGTTTGCCAAAAGAACACACTGATAAGATCCTTATGGTCTAGGCCTTCCCTTCCCAGAAATTTCTATCAACAAAAATGAACAGCTTGCTCTAAGAAAGCTGGGAACATCTTTTAAAATTTAGCTTCAACTTGGCAGGATCCTTGGACAAGACAGAACAAAAGTCTGTGTTTGTGTGAGTGTGTGTGTGTGTGTGTGTGTGTGTGTGGGTATACACATGCAAGTCATCCCTTAAAAAATGGGATAAAGTGGTAACTGCATTGATTATGTGTTGCAGCATGAAGCTGGTGCTGAAAAAGGAAGTGTTTGGTCCGCATTTTTTCATACATAAATTTTCAAAAACAGCTTCAGTGGAGACAGATTGTGCTATTTTGCTCTGTTAGCAGGATCTCCCAATTAAGTACCAAGAAACTTTGGTTCCAGGTCCCCAATGACCAGCCTCCACAAGCATAAATCAATTCACACATTTAAAAGGAAATGCTATAGAGAAACACATTCCCACTGCTTACATCGAGTGACATACATGGACACACAGATTAAGAACGCATATGGAGACGCTATGTCATGAGGCTGCTGATGCATGAAGTGCGATGGCTAGAGTACCAAAGCAGCAGCCCTGAATCTGACGAGCTCCCTTAAGGTATGAATGTATATAACATTTTCAAAGTAAATAATTAACAGGAAGTTCCTCATATAATTGTCCAGTTGGACTCTCTCGCTGAAGTAATTTAAGAACAGATGTTTTTTTATACATACATTAAAAAAAAGTTTCCAATTAAATTCTTGCTGCACCAAAGAGTGTGTGAGTGTGTGTGTATATGTGTGTCTATCCATGTATGTGTGCCACCCTGGAAAATTCAAGAATGCCCAGTAGTGCTATAATAATTGTAGGTACAGCAGGGATTTTTTCATTTCCTTTCTCATTTTCCCCCTCTTATTTATTATTTTTTTTTTTACAGATAGAGTTTATTAAAAATAATTTATTTGAAAGGTTTATTTTAGGTAGTGCAGTGCAGTCTGCAGAAAGGTATTATAACTACATACTGCCCCCTTCTGGAATATGCGGGGATAAGCATAATGATGGTTTCTGCTCTGGAACCTGGGCCTGCATCATAAAGAGGAGTTGGCTTTTATTTAGGGCTCCTCTGTTCCAATTGGCCTCCTCTGTTGCTTCTGTTGTCTGTTTCTCTAACCCACCTACGCCTGCCTTGCAAATCTCTTCCTCGACTGCCAATTACCCCACCTGCTTTACGATTCCATCCCCATGGTGCTCTTGCAGAAAAAAAGAAAAAAACTTTCTCCCTTTTCCCCTCAAAAATAACGAGGCCCTCCCGCTGGTTGGTGGCACTCCTGAGATGGAACAAAGTGAAAATTGGTCTCTGGTGGGCGCTGGTCACAGCCTCTGAAGTCCTAATTACACAATCAGAGAGAGAGCCAGTGCAGGAAGAGGGAGAGAGGGGGAGGAAACTGGGACTGGGTCATCAATCCAGAACTGAGAACAGGACCAGGCGCTGTGAACCCATCATACTCTGGAAGGGGGAGGTGGAGCTCAGAAAAGAGAGGCCGTTGAGTCCCGCCGGGAAGAAAATCTAGGAAATAGCGCTCGGCACAGACAGAGTAAAGGCCCAAAGGGTGTGCCACCAACCACTGTGTCAACAGGTGCCCACCCAGAGCTCCAGCAGCCTGCTTATTTATATAGCTCTGGCACTGCTCATCACACGGAATGTTCCCTATCCGAAGGCAGAACATAGCCACCCAAGGCAAGCTGCGCTTAAGCCAAGCAGAAGCAGCTGTAATGGGGCTGTCAATGAGATCAGACGCTTCTGTCTTCAAGGAGGATCTGCGAGATCCTTCAGAGAGATGAGCCTCCGCCCTGCGTCTGATGACCCATCAGTCACTGCTCACGCTTATCGCAACCGTTTAGGATGCTGACCCTAGTGACAGGAGAGTAAGGCTTTGTGAATTAAAAAAATGGATGCAGCCAGGATGTGTCTCATTACTCACAGATTTGACCTAATGTGTTTTACTTACGTTTGTATTGATTTCATACATAGATACACATTGGCTCATACTATGTAGTGACTGCTGGCACAGGGTAGTTACACCTATTACTGGATTTATGAAGTCTCTTTCTCTGTCATCTAGAGCTTTTTAAAGGGGACAACATGTTAACTGTTGCCTTCTTTGACCATGACGTGACCAACAGTGATAAAAGGGGCAGACTTTATGAACCCAATTTCAATTTCAAAGAATTCAAATCTGGAAATGCTGGCTCTTCATGGTCCGACATGTCAGTCACCCAAGTATGATCAAACTCAGGCCAGAGGTGGGCCACGAGGTGGCTCATTCAGTACGGTTTTCTCTTTTCTCTGGGCAGCAGGCGTGAGCCCTGCGGCTGGGTGTCCAACTGCACCATTACTATCATTGCGCTCCCAGCCTCAATGGGGAAAGATAAGAGTTTAGTCTGTGAAGTCTGTTAGTCTCAGCTCGCTTTAGTAGCCACTCCTGGGCAGCCAGGAGCCAGTGGGACCATGTAGGGACCGAGCATTGACTTCGTAATGCTCTGATAAGACGGCAGGCAGCATGTTATTATGGGTGCATCTGCAGTGCGGAAAGAAGCGACAACTTTCCATCATATGAATTAGAGGAGTCATGTGTTTATGGCGTCCTCATCCTGACTCAGCAGAAGTTGGTTGCTGCGCATGGGGTAGGAGGAAAATGTAAGGACATGTTTTAAAAAGTCAGGCCCGAGGTACCTGAGATATCGCATGCAGGAGATATGCTTGTTGAAGGGTTTCAGATCACTACTACGGCACCTCCCTTGCTAACCAAGCGTAGTTTTGGAAATCCTGGATCTCTATGGCAAGACGCATAATCTGATATGTCAAACATGACAGGTGAATGAACTAACTAACAAACAGACAAACAGAGACAGGTCCATAGCCCCGCCCCTAATATAATTTTGAGGGACTATGATGATGGTATCCCAGAATTTAACAGAGCACACAGGGCACCCACTTACCCAGCGAAAAGGTAGTACTTCAGGCCACCCATGCCAAGGCTGGGAAACCCTCCCTTCCACCCCCAAAACTCTGCTGGCCCCACAACTCAGTCAGCCACTCTCAGCATTACCCACTACAGTGAATGCAGTGCAGTGCGATCATTCTACCAGCGTTGCCCAAATGCCAAAACTCAAAACCAACATGGAGAGAGAAGCTACATGCATTTCAGCCACACCGATATTTATAAAGAAGAAAATAAAACTAAACACATGTAGGTTCAGCAAATTAAAATGTGTGGATATAAAACATGGACCAGCTGCAACCAAGCTGTTGCTCAACTGAGTGCTCTGGGAAACCCACTTTTCCATGCAACAAATCACCCAACCAAAAGAGAGTCTGTGGCATCGGCTCTTGGCCGACACTCCCATCCGCCCAGTCACAAAAGAGAAGCCTGGTGCAGACACACATAGAGCTGCCAGATTTGGTACCTCCCCCAAGAGTATTTTACAAGAGGGGGGGTCCAGATGTGGCAAGTCTGAGTGTTCAGTGGAAAGAGGGAGGTAATGTCAACTGAATGAACCTGATGAAGCTGCTATGGCCTATCAGCTTTCCTCTTTCAATTTTCCTTATACTTTAAAACAGTGACTATAAACACAACTATCTGTCCAAATTGGAATCTAATTAAATTGAAGAAAACTAGCTGAATACTAATAAATAGTCCTCCCATGTTCATTAGGGAACAAATTAAATCAACTGGTGATGAAATGTGTACTGTATTCATTCAAAATCAAATGCAGCCTGTAGAAATTGTTATGTTTTACTGGTAAAATATTTGTCACATTAACTGTCATTGTATTGGAAACATTATGTACATAAGAATTTCGAAAATACTTTAATGTAAAAAGGGGGCTGACAGAGAATACAGCGGTCCTTCTCACAGTAATCCAGCCCAGTGATATAAAAAGGTCTATCTGAGATTTGTTGTTGAAGGCATGTGTAGAAATGCTAATTAATCATGCTGACCAATGTTATAACTATATATTGAAAACAACATAAAGGAGTTCTTTTCTTATTTTCTTTTAATAACTCTGATTAACTCTGAGCTCATGCACTCATGTGTTTCACATATTGAACTGCTTCCCTGGTGGTTCCGGGAATTGGAGATGCAGTCAAACCAATAGCTCTGCATCGTGATAGGGATTTCAATTTGACTACCAACAGAGGGGCCATAATCTCTGAGTGAAATTAAGGGGAATAGATCAGCAGTATCAAAACAAATAAATGTAATACCCGTGTCAGGATAACTGGAGCAGTAAGAGGTATTTCGTAATATCTCAGTGACTCAATTAGATTAGAAGTGCAGAATGTACAACTCAACGGGCTGAGCCTGGAGGCTTTGATTTAAAATGGCAAATATTGAGAGAATGTATTATTACTGCATTTGGATTTGGACACTTAAGAAATTCAATCCAATTAAACTAAAAAATTGGAATTACTAGTCCTGGTAGATTCAAGATGAAAAAGAGCAGTTCAGGCTTTCTCAATAGCTTTGCCTAGAGAGGAAAGCAATGACTCTGCATTGCATGAGACACATTATCTGTTCAGGAATTATTCTGTGTTTGAATACCCATGTGGAAGCTAATCAATGCAACTATACTGCCAAGGAGTTGATCAGTTGATTTACACCAATTTTAATGTCAGCAAGATATTATTTCACTGATTTCCCACTGCAGTCTAATTTGCAGTATTGTCTGCTGAAAGGCCTGCAGTCAATAAGGTTCATTCAGTGCTTGAGGGACAGGACATAACACACACAAGTACTGTAGGGACACAGGTGGAGAGAACACAGAGGTTACGCATGCACACAAGACAGCTCTGCCCACAAGGGCTAGATGCCAAAGGCTGACCAATCAGGCAACAGACAGGAAAATGAGAGAGACTGACAGATCTCTACCTGAGCACCTCCGAGAGAGAGGAGTCGCTGTCATCCGACCTAAGGATAGAACAGTAGCAGGGTTAGGGGTGGGAGGGGTTTGAGGGGCGAGGGGTAAGAGAAAGGGGGAGGGGCAAGGGGAGGGACTCTCAGGAGGCAGGCAGCAGACAGGGAAACGAGGGAAGGTCAGGTTAGCAGGACAGAATATGCAAAGTTCATTAGGAGGGTCGTTAACATAGTTGTCACAAAAGGAACTGCACCCACTCTCGGCTGCACCTCAGAGAAAAAAAGATTTGCTCCAGCACACCTCAGTCTTAAAGCCAGTCTAGAGATACTTTTTCCCAAATATTCCAAAATATTGTTTTGAGAGAACCGCAACAAATAATTTGTCACATCTATTATACCAATTGCACTTTTTTACTGTCATATTCTCAAAGACTGTCACTTGAAGACTGAGGTGCTGAAAGGGTCTTCAACAATACACAGAGGAGTCATTGTTGAGCTTCAAACGACACTGGAGCAAACGCTTTCTCCAGGGGAATAGGTTTTGGACAGGCATCCAGTTGGGGTGAGGAGATTTCAGTCTGAGTCGTTCGTTGATTTCTCTTATTCACGTCAACACCAATCAAAACATGCTTGAACAGAACATACATTCATCCAAAGCCTCTGTTCAAATGGACAGGTTCGTTAGAAAGATTACACAAGCTGAGCCCTTGAGCTGGTCAAGGACTGCTTACATTGATCCACAGAATCCATCTTCCCCCAAAAAGATGAGGTCAAAGGGCAGACAATGCATACTATTACATACATCACATCTGCCTTACATCCTGCTCTGTGTCAGAGAGAACTGATCTCGGCCCCCGGCTCATGTCCCACACATCCACACAATCCTTTACACCACAACACAAGCTATGATACATTGGCACTGTCTGTATTCAAGCACAGCAAAGCAGTTCCTTATTGCCCCATGAAGTGATTACCCGAGCATATTAAACAGGGTTTTCATTAATGATGAGCTGCGCGGCTCACAATATAGTGCCACCTCAGTGACTTCTGCTGGATGGGATATTAACTTCACCCCGTAGAAGCAATAACTCACCACAGTGGGGCAGAAGAAGGCACAACACTATTGAATAATGTGATTCAAGTTGAGGTTTATTTAGATTGCAACAATACGGGGCACGTCTGGCTCATGACGGGTCATTCTTAATGCAAAGTTTAAGTAAATGGATTGGTCTCATCTAGACGAAAGGTCAGACAGGGGTTTGCATGGCAGGGACTGCAAGAATTTCAAGCAGCCCCCTGTGACCTGTGCCTACAATCATGCTTTGCAATTACAAGCTCTGCTTAATCTAATATTAATGCAATTTGTTCTCGAATCTGTTTAAGAAAATGTTACAAAATAAGACAAACAATATAACATTTGTATAAAAGCATTATAAAGTTCAGAAAAAACTGCATTTATATTCAGTGGATTACAATATTAAATAGCTATACCCTGCATGACAAGCTAGGCAGCTACACATCAAAGAAACAGTGTTAGATTGAACAATGCTGACTATAACTGAAAGATAAAAGATTTAAGATGTTTCTCCAGCTACAGATCATTATTAAATTCCAATTATTTCACATGAGAGTGATAGAACTACGAAATTAGACATAATTATGTTACAATTTGGTGTTAATGGGTGACTATAATTTAAATTGGTACAGAAAATCTTGGTCCAGAATAATGAATATGAAACAGCCTTTCTAATGCATGTGGTCCTCATACACATACTCACCAACCCAAACTCACTCAAACCTGCACATAAATATATCCACACACATCTATAGCCACACACACGGCCACAGCAACACTAACAAACACAGGCTCATGGGTGTGACACAAGCCATCACGGGCTTGCACTCCCACATCTACACACAAATGCATGCATACAGCAGCATTAACAGATTCACACCTACACCTACACAACAAAAGTACATATAGATATAATATCATATCCATAGCATTAAGGTTAATGACGAAAAGTTCTCCAAAAACACATAAAAATTATTTAAACTTCTTATTCAGTGCCTGAAGATATTGGCCTCTCAGTCATATTCAGACATTAATTCCAGAACCATTACACCTACACACACTGTCAAACACCCTGAGAATTTTAAATCAAATCATACAATGGAGTTGCTTGAAATGTGTGCTCCAAACCCATCCTAAGCACTTCCGATTCAATTAAAAGACAATGGTCATAAAGAAAACATTTAGGGAGGGAATAACAATCACTCACTCTGAGCTCATTTACCAACTCCTGGTAACCGAATGAGAAATTCTAGATGCCACAGCAGGGCCTATTGACTCCTCATTTTATAGGCAGTCTTTGCTCCAGCCAATCCCAAGTTAACTATATCACCTTGGGATCCAGTCAAAAATAAACGATCAATAAACAACAGAGTGATCTGGATAAAATTCTCACAGGAGGAAAATTAAATTGCCACCGTTATCCTTTTTCAGACTGTGATCGATTATGAGACACTGGACATTGTTTTATTAGATCACATCTGCAGACCATGTAACTATAAATCATACAGTGTGTTTCCCTATTACCTTCAATCTGCTACCATGTCAGGATTACACATCTTCCAACAATGACTAAACTGTCTGACTGTGAGACTGTCTGTATTTAAATAAAACTCAGGAAGAATGTTTGGTTGGTCAAACCTAGAATTTACACATCTTAAGCAAGTATAATGGCCATTACCTATAATGGCCATTTACTAAGACACCTGTTCCAAGATGCATACTTGAATACTGAACAGCAAACAGAACCACAGGCATATCAAGTGCTGGCATATCAAGTGCTGTTGAAGCACTGAAGTGCATAAGAGTGACACTGCATATATATCCTGTGAATGTGTTCTCACACACTAGGGCGGACTGAAAATCATAGAAAGTACTCAAGTATGTTTAGTATGCACTTATTGTTCCAAGTGCTTAAGGATTTTTCTTTCAAATGTTATTCATGGACAAGCGTTTTTTCCCCACCCAACCTGAGCAGAATTATTTCTTAATTTCGGCTGCCATTGAAATGGCTGTGGGAGTTTTACAAATGAACTGAATATTCGTGTAAGTTTTCTCCCCATAGACAGGGGTGGGAATGGAACAGGGGTACATTTCTGGGTTTCAGGGGACATAAGCACACATTTGCCTGGGTGAATTAATTTCTCTATTGTGGTATGATTACAGTCCCCCTGAGAGAGTGACTGGTCGGACTGGTGGGTGAAGAAAGTATGTTCCATAATCCCAATATAATTTCAGTTCCAAAGAAACAAACTAATTGTATGCATGGGGTTGCTCATCCGAATATCTTGCAGAGAAAACTAAGACATTGTATGCTACAAAGCATGTGGTATACAAGTATGCATTAAGGAACACCTGACTCAGAAGAGTTATGTAACACCTGCACCCCGAGCAGGTCCCCATTCGTGAAAGAACGGCCCCAGGTGCTGTATACCCTCGCTACAAACAGCTGCAGTTCTAATGTGGTCTGCCACTTCATCATTTCAATCAGCACAAAGGAAGGTCTGAGGAAACACAGAGCAGATGAAAAAGAGAAGGCAATCAAAGGGCAGAAAGCACAGGTGCACATGAGAGGAGTCTGGCTCCCACCACTGCCTGAGCAGGGGCCGTCTGCAATCAGGGCGCAGCGCCTGATGGGTGTGTCCCCGCCCCCCATCCCCCCCAACCTCCACTGAGAGGATGCCTTTTCTCTCAGTGCAATCGCTAGGTAGTGGCAGACCTTGGACAAATGCTGAGAGGGTGAGAACATTACTGAATGGGGCTGTCTGGGTATTTCTGCACACACAGACAGAGGACAGGCTCCAGGAGGTCATTCCTTCTCTTGCTGTTTAATTGCCTTAAGAGAATCCCCATAGTGGCATGGTGACGTCCTTGAAGGGGAGAAGTGGAATTCAGGATAAAAACTGTAACAGCAGTTACTGAAAGCATTCTAAGGAAATAGGCTTGCACAGTCTCACACAAGCATGCATTCACACACGCACCTAAGCCTTATGCTCACTGCAGCCTTTATCTTGCCTAGGAATGAAAAGTTGACAATACATTCCAGGAATCATTAAGAAGCTGGCACTGTATTAAGTGGCTCAGGTGGGAGCTAGCTTTTTGATTATAAAATGGCCCTTTGATGAAATACAATGTCAGGCATGGTGGAGCTGCTTTCACTGTGGCAGTGCTACAGGACAAACACACGGCTGCGGGCATGCGTCCACTCACTTGTCCAGTGCTGACCCCTGGCTCTGGTGACTGGTAAGGCGGGAGAAGACGTTACGGTCATTACGGGGGCGCAGAGGCGGGGAAGAGGGCGGGGTGTACCCCACATCAGGCGACCTGACGAGGAAAGAGGAGAGGGTAAGGCGTCCACATGTTCTTCAGCTCAATGATTTACTCACTAGGCCATCGATCATGACGGACTGTGTATAGATACCTATAAGGCTGCCCACGGTCATAAGACTTCCTTCGCATCAGTGGGGAAGTTTCTGAAGCCCTGGACTGCCTAGGACTAACAAAAACACAGACAGACAGGCAATCTACAAAAGAGCCTCCATACAGAGCCTTTTCTTATACCTGGACTTGAGAATGTCTTATTGGACCCAAGACTAAAATACATTTAGGTAGCAGAGAATGGATGTGTCCATTTTTCATGCATTAAATATTTGTGTGATTCACAGCCTGAATCTTGCAGAGCCTAAAACTGCTGCCTGCTTGTGCTCACTCTTCTGCTGAGGCCATTTTGTAAGGGCTTGGCACTGGGACGGCCCTCTCTACTCACAAGGTGTGCCCACGGACGGGGAGGCTGATGGTGCGGGACACGCGGTCTCTGTAGTGGGCCTCCGCCAGGGAGAGGCCCAGGCCCTCCTCATGGATGTCTGTGAGGGAGGCCAGGGACTTGGTGATGTTCCTGGTGGTGGCGTCCATCATGGGGCCCAGGTACTCAGCTGATACCGCCTTCATCTGAGCAGACAGCCGTGGCTCCACCTGCAGCAGAGAACAGCGCTGCGTCTTATGCCTGGCAAACGGCAGCATTCTGGAGAGTAATATACATACTACCAAGTGTGCAAGTGCATAGAACAAAGAAGCGTGGTTTAATCTAGAATAAATTCTCATGTCATCCCCAAGTACAATATATTCAGAACACTGGGCAAGTGTCCAGTACAATCATCATCACATATTAACGATTGTATCATACACGAAAGGCAGGATCACTGATCTCAGAATGAACCAAACACAATGAAAAGACACAAATGGGTTCCAGACAGTGAGATCATACTTCTTTGCAAAGCCTCTGAGTCCTACCTTGAGCTTGAAGTCGTCCTGACTAGCAGAAACTTTCATTTGGGATGACTGTGACAAACTGAGAGAGGAGGACAGAAGACAGAAAACACATTTACTACCATTCAAATCAATCATCTTTATAACTGCTGGTGTCGGTTATAGCCGCTTAGAGCCATCTCACCTTCCATCAGAGGCTTGGCTGAACTCAGATGCCTCTTCATCTGTGCTGGCGTACCCGTTCTCTACAGAGAGACCACAGCCACATATGAATCCCACCGCAATGGACACAACACACACAACCCATTCTGTCTTTTAAAGACCTGCTCCAGTCAAACTTACTTCCTTTTTTAACTTGGAAAATACTCATAAAAAGGACAAGCAGGGCTCATGTAGGAGTTCATGGAAACGGTTTGAAAAGGCTTCACCTGCATTTCCTCAGGAACATAAACAGAATAGCTATCGGTAACATGTGGGATTTTTCGAAAATTGTTTAGGTAGAAAGTCAGAAAATTTTGTTTGTCTACCAAAATAATTATATCAATAAGTCAACAAATTAGACTTAAAACATTGTGCACCACCAAAATATATTATGGAATATATAACTAAAACATCAGGATGAGTCAGGAACGCCTTTCACAAAGTCCCATACAGTTCCAAACCACTAGGGGGCAGCACAGTCTAAGTTATGCAGGTGGCAACCTGGAATCCATGATTTGGTATGGGTTCTAGATACGGATTGAACTATTTTGTTATTTTTACAGTTTTATTTGACTAAGGATTGTCATTTATACAAAAGAAACAAATACTGGAGGGTGTTCAGAATTGAGTGAAAAGTAGAGAGTGAGTCAAAGGGTGAAAGCAGCAAAGAGCAACCAGAGAGGCAGATCATGGTGGCACCTCACCCTGCTGCACATTGTGAATGAGGGCTTGTAGCTCCGGGATATACTCTGCCTTCTCTCTGAGGGCATCCAGGATCACATGGTTGTGAGAAGAGCCAATCACATCTGTCTGTCTTAGCTGGCCCTCTAGCAGCCTGATCTGAGCTTCCTTCTGTGCAACCTGAAGTCCCTGCAATCACCACATGGAGGCGCCACTCAGCAACAGTCATAAGCCCAACATTCTGTTTACATAATATACATAACATGGTGAGGTTGCATGCATGGGTAAAGGGCGACTCATCCGGCCATTTTCATTTTGAGTGTGAAAGCACCCTCTTATTCAGTCATAAATGTAACATAGTTTTCCAGGAGCCCTCTCAGAATCTTTTCACCCCTGCCCCAAGACAGTCTGTACACACTGCTGAGTGAGCACATTTATAAAGCACCCAACTACAAAGTCAAGTAATATCACACCAAATTGGTAATCACACATCAAAATGGCAACTGAAAGCAAAACACCTCATTAAATGGTTTAGACAATGTAGAAGAAATTATGTAGTGTTGTATACAGTCCATTAAAATTGCCCAGTATGTTCCAGTCATGACTTACGCATGAGACTACTCACCTTTTCAATGGATGCCTTCAGGAAGTGATCCAGCAGATGGCGCGCTTCAGCCAGAGAGCAGGAGCTGATGACAACCGAGGTGTCCACAGAGTCCAGCTCATCCTGCAGGAAACATACGATTGTAGGTCAGAGATTTTCAGAACTATCAGAGACCACAGACAGAACCCACACTGAGCAGCAAGACACAAACTGATTCAAACCAGATTTATATGAAAAAAAATGCAAACTATGAATATGACTAACACTGTAATATACTGTTTCTGTATGTGCCTGGAAAATACAAAATTAGGCATTACACAATGCTACATGGGTAGGAATGGCTGTGTGTTCTTATCTCCAACACAACACCCAAGCAATGGATTACTGCATAGCTTAATGAAGATGTAGGGTAGCATTAATGTTCTCTACAATATTGTCCCTGACTTCTCTGTTTGGGAGATGTGAGAAGTCGGAGCTTCTTACCTTGGTCTCTTCGATCTGCACGATGGTGGCCTGGCAATCGGACAGGCTGTCGTTGATGTAGTCGATGTTGGCGTTGAGCACCTCGATCTCCTCATTCACCTCTTGCAGGAGGCGCTCGGGCTCTTCCTCCTCCTCTGGAGCCTCTGAAAGCTTCTCCCTTTTCTGCAGCAGCATCTCCTGCTGGACAGACAGCTCCTCGCGTTTCTGGGACGCCAGGCAAAGAGAGAGATGGGTAGGGTGAGAGGGGACACTCACAGCACATTGAGGGCTTATTCCCTTGCGCCTGCCTCCCCTCAGTTAACACTGACCTTTGTTCTGCACTGTACCACACATCTTTGATCCATGCGCAGCAAGTGGCGGCACTGAAACCTGATCCCTGTTCTCACGTAGCAGCAGCTCTCAGTGCTTTGATATACGATAGTCATATTATAGGCAATGTTTCCTTTCGAAAACACAATGAATCGTCCTTTCATGTAAAATCTGTTTTGACTTTTATTGTACATAAATACTGTCTACAAAGAGATCTCTGTCAATTTGCCGTATCAGATACTCCTGGACAAACCTAAAGGACCCAACCCCACAATTTCACAGGTAAACAAATTCTGGCATAGACACACAATGTGAAAACTACAGCAATCAGAGATGAAGCAGTAAAATGTGCATTTTCCATGGACAGTAGTGGGAGAGGTGTCTCATGGGGAAAACTGGGCAGGATTGGCTCACAGACAGTAGAGCAGTACCTTGATAAGGCGGTCCATGTCGGCCTCCACATTAGTGATGGTCATCCTCTGCATGACAATGTCCGTGATTCGGCGCTCCAGGGACAGCCACTTCTGCCGGGCTGACTTAGAGTAGACCGCGCCCACCCCTTTCCTCAGAAACTTCTTCCTGCTGCCATACGAAAGGAGGGAAAACAGTCACATGGTTACATAGGGGTCAAAGTCAAAACTACAACAGCTCCAAACCCATCTGTTTAATCACCAAACCTATTTCATTTTAACTGCATTCAATTTACCACAACATTTATGACATTATAAATATATACATTTAGCCCTTCCGCAGCCTTGATGTTGCACAGTTGAAAATACTAAAGGGGCAAATATGATTCATGGTAACAGTTAGTAATGGTGAGTAAAATACCACCACTGCCTTTTTGTGGAAAAAAATCATGGAATGAAAAGAAAAATTTGTGAACAGAGACTGTGTTTGTGTGTTTGTGTGTGTGTGTGTGTGTGTGTGTGTGTGTGTGTGTGTGTGTGTGTGTGTGTGTGTGTGTGTGTGTGTGTGTGTGTGTGTGTGTGTGTGTGTGTGTGTGTGTGTCTACTGACCTCGGTGTTCGCACTCCATCAGCAGGGCTCTCACTCTCCCCATGGTAGCCGTTGATCTTGGTGTTCCACTGGCGAACGATGCTGGAGACGGAGCGGACCGACTCAGGCTCAGATGAAGTGGTACTGGCTGAGAGCTCAGCCCCGGAGTCCAGGGGCTGCAGCCGGCGCCCCACCCTCCCCGCCACACGCTCTGACATGGGCCGGGCCATGCGCCGCAGGGCCGTCACCTCCTGGGTCTTCCTCCGCAGCACGATCTCCTGCTGCCTCTTCTGGGACTCCAGTGAACGGATCTGGTACTGAAACCGTCAGAGCAGAAACAAATCTAGCAACACCGTGCTGTAGCATTATAACGCAGTCAAAACGTTGCAGATTGTTGTGAGAATGTCTGGAGGCCACACTGCTTGACAAGAAAGAGCAGAGGTATACAGTGGGAGGCCTGGTTACACTGTAACATCAGCGTTCACACTAAACACACTTTTCTGCAATGTTCTGACACTGTCCCAGCTTTGCAAATGTTTAAAAAGTTTACCATCTTCCAGCTCTGACACCTACCTCCTGCCGCCTCTGTTCTTTCTTCAGCTGCGCTATCTCACGGTTCCTTTTGGCCTCCACCATCCGCCGCCTCTGCTGTTCCTCCTTCATCTGTTTCATTAGCGCCACCTGTGGGCAGGCGTAAACTCTTATTTAGGATCAACCAATCCCAATCTAAGCCAAACCACATTGTAGAATTAATGAGTGCCTTGGGAGCAAGACTTCTAAGCAAGATTTTATAGACTAGCCAGATGGTCAGCTCTCTATTCTTAACTTTTAAAGCTATTTCTCTCTACCACTGAACAGGAAAATTCCTATCTGTGGCACAGTACACCTAGTCTGGGAGACTGGTCTACAGAATCTGAGTCCCACTCTCTGTGGCAGCCTAGCCATAGGCCACACTCACCTTGGCTTTCTTCATCTCAGCCACCTCCGCCTGCAGCTTCTTGAGTTCCCGCTCGTAGCGGGTCTGGTTCTTCAGCAGCCGGGCATGCTCCTTCTGGGCCGCCTGCAGCTTCAGCAGGTCCCTGTTCATCTCCTTCAGCCGCTTCTCATACTCTGACTTGATCCTGTTCGCTTTCTCCTCTGTGTAGTTCTCCATGGACACTGCAGAGAAGAGGGGACAGACAGTCAATACTGAAGAAACTCTCAAAGAAGCTGCTGATGCCAGGATGTAAAAGCAGACAAGCACATGTCAATAAGCTCAGCTGTTAGCAGCCTTTTAGCTATGGGAGGATTTCACAAAAGGCACTATTTTCTTTGGGAGCCAATTCACACAAAATATGAGCAAACCACACACTGCTAACCCATACCCCACCATTTTTCCTTCTCAAACTCAATTACTCTGACATGTGGTAATATCAACACTGCATGTAAAAATTCCTTTCATTATACTGGCCACAGAGGAATCTGATTTGGTTATGTATAATAAACTATGATGCTGTATAAGTGATCTGAGATTCATGAAGTCCCTGCATCTCTTGGGTGAGGGAGCTCTCCATGACTTCCCATGATCCTCAGTGATTAAAAAGCTTAATTAGTGCTAATGACTAAGCAGTTAAGTAATTGGGCAGGCATTAAAGCTGCACTGCTCATAGTGATCTGAGCCTCGGTGAATCTCTGGAGCCCCTGGATAAGGCCTTCCCATGATGCCCCTCACTCACTGAGGTTGTGCAGCACGCGGTCCCTCTCCAGCTGAGTGTCACGGATCTTGTTCTGCAGCAGGATCAGCTTTTCCTCGTATTGGAGCTTCAGCATCATCAGCCGGCGCTGGCTGTTCTCCAGCTCGTCAATCAGCTTCTGCTTGATCTCGATCTCGCACGTCAGGTCCGCCAGATCTGCTTGGAAGTTTGCTAGAGACCAGACATCAGGCGTCAACTCCCAACACAAATGCACACAAACCTCTTTCAAGTCTATGTCAGCACAAATGAAACAGTGCTTAAAATTAATCCAATGGGAAAAATGGGAAATGTCATAAGTATTATTTAAAGATCAGAAAAAATGTTTCATGCTTTTCATATCTTTTTTTACCCAAGATACAGAGAAATAACAGATATAGGAAGATACTACCTTTAATTGCACACCAACTCTCGTGCACAGGGTTTTTTTTTGAGACAGTATAATACACTTGCACACACTCTCACAGACATATACACATGTGTGCATATATACACGTGTCACACTGTCACAAATGTCACACACTTGAATATCTCACACAAACAAAAATGATTAAATATAGACCAACACCCCACACCTTATCCTCTCTAGCAACCGAAGCACCATGAGGTATTACAGTGTTACTAATCAAACTGGGTCATTCCACCTCACTCATCAATATCCTCAATGACGACCAACCTTTCTCATCAGAATCAGAGTCAGAGTCCACCAGGCTCTCATCACTGTCAAACTCCTCTTCTTCTCTTCCCTCCTCCTCTTCCTCCTCCTCGTCTTCATCACAGCCACTCTCTTCGTGCTCTTCATCCTGGAGACAACACATTCCATTTTGGTGACATACACACACACACATGACTATCCATGAACACTCACAGAGCACATACGCATATTATTTTAACATAAATTTTGGTATGACCTTTACAACTACTGAGGTCTTTATGTGCCTGGCTCTCCCACAGCACACACAGAACAATGTGAATCTTTATGCGGGTGACACACACCAGACCCAGGGTATGCCCTCGTCCTGGCCTGTGTGAGATGAGCGCCGACGCACTGACCTCCTCCGCAATGCTTCCATCCCAGTCGGCCTCCCCATTCTGTCCGTTCTCTTTATTTGTAAACTCTCCGTTTTCTCTCTCTTCTCCCTTCTCTCTCATTTCTCCGTTCACTCTTATCTCTCCGTTTTCTTGACCCTGCAGCTTGGGTCTTTTCTGCTGTCCCTTCTCCCGTTCTGGGCTGCAGACAGGACATGGGCACAATACCATTACACAGAGTACAATGACTTCCTGAGGAGGAAAAAAGCAGCAGCAGGCTAGTTAAACAAACACCAAATGAAGGGATTGAGTCATTACATACATAAATTGTGTTCTGATTATTCATAAAAACCAAAAGACATACAACAAACATGACCTCAGACAATCTCATTGCCATGTTGCATCACACACCTGTCCTGAAACTTTCCTTGCCTTTGCTTCACCTGTACTTTCCTCCACATTCTTTGCCTATTTGGTGCTCTATCGGTAACATCAGTAAAGTAGTTATTAAAAGGACATTAGTTGGACACAGTAATGTATTTTTGTGACCCACTAACTGCTCTTGTTAGGCTGGTTCCTAACAGAAGTTGCTCAGTAATTACTAGCAGGGTCCTGTAAAGTTTTCCCTGAGCATGAGGCATAAGTTCATAGAGACCTCCTTAGACTTTAGACTTAGCTCTTTAGAAAAGACTACTTCACTTACTCAAATTTAATTGCACAGTTCTCCATTGTATTAACCTTTAAAGGCCAGATGAGTCACCCAAGCCTCCACCACACTCACTGACTCCCTTTAAAGGAGGACTATTCAATGGGTCTGGGCATCCTGTCCAGGGTGGCAATTATGTGTGAACCCCATATGATTAAAGCAGCACTTAGATTCCATAAATCACAAAATCATAAAAATGATTTTAATAAGGATAAGTCTAATAAGGACAGGCCGCAGATTTATGTTGAGTCATTTGCATCCATGCCAGGTTCACACCCTCGCTTCCTGCTTTAGAGGCTCACAAATCAGGAGCTGGCTCCCTTATCAATATCCAGGCTGTCAGGCATGTCTGCCTGCCCACTTATTAGTGTTCAGCATGAAGTGACTTTGTCACATTAGTGGGGGACATATCTGAGGAAACTCAGCCAATGTCCTAGTCTAGAGAATGCAGGCGAGTGTTGTTACAGCTGTCTGAAGTATATCTTGCCATATCCTCCCAGGAAATAGTCAAGGGAAAAGCAAATACCTGAAGTAGAAACATTAAAGATGTTCAAAACTGCCTAAACATCAATGCTACAAAATGGTGTAATGAGCTGGTTTGAATGGATTGGTGCAATTCTTTCTTCCGGATCAGTACTGCCCATTGCCCTCTGAAGAATGATTCTTTTGGGGATGCAGATGTAACTTTGCTTGGTTCTAACTGATCCCAGCTCAGTAGAAATGTGTGTCCACTCTACAGAGAAGAGATCTGGACCAGGCCCAGCACCTCACCTCTTCCTCCTCTGTTTCCACTCCTTCTTCTTCAGCCTCTCGATGTCTTGCCTGGCCCGCCGGATCACATCCGTCATCTCCGCTTCCATGGACAGTACAGGGGAGGACCCCAGGGGGTGTCCCTGGAATGGGCCTTGTGAGGAGGGGTACGGCGGACGGGCGGAGAGGCGGGACAGGCTACGGCGGAGAGTCTCGTTCATGGCCTCACTCTCCAGCAGCTTGGACCTGAGTGAAAGAAAGAGGAAAAAAATAGGGCAGAGAGAGAGAGCGAGACAGAGGTGGTGTTAGAGATTCAGAGACAGAGGATGACTCAGCATCATAAAAACATTCAGGCCCACACAGATATGAAATGGAAACAGAAGCCCAGCAAAAATGGGAAAAACAAACACAGAGAACTGTTTACCTGATCTCCTCAATCTCTCGGATGTAGTTTTGAATTAGGCCACCGATTTCCTCATTTCCGTCACCTGCAGAGAAGGAGGAAGGGAAAAAACCCAGAGACAACCGATCAGATTAACAGATCAGGTTTCAAAGGAGAAGCTGTGCAAAACAGAGAACTCTAATTGGTTAAATAAATGGTCAGTGTGTAGGCTGGAAAACTGCACACAGTCAAGCACTTCGTACACAATTGGGCCAGTACCCTGCAGGTACCACTCACACAGCAACAATTACCACAACTAAACAATAAAAAAGATGCAACAAAAATTCAGATATTCAGTTGGCCCACAAGTCAAGAATGGAAGAATGAGGCTTCAGAAGTCCTAAAATGGATTAACCTCCATTATAGGCCACTAATTATGACATAATCAAAGAATGATTCCATGGGCAGAAAAGTCTGATCACACATATGAACTCCAGCCAGGGTTTACAAAGCCTCATGAATAGGAAGCTTCCCAAGGGGACTTGGCAGCCGGGGGCACTCACCAGACTTAGCCAGCAGCGCGTTGACCTCGTTGGAGAGCATCTGGGAGACTCGGCTGTTGAGCGTGTCGATGGTCTCCTGCATGGCCTTCACCCGCATCCTTAGCGTGGAATTCTCTTTCTGCAGCATGGAGTTCTCCTGGAACAGATCGCTGAAGCCCTCCGTGCCATCCTCACCCACCACACGCTTGCCCTGTAGGGGGCACCAAAGAGTAACTGCATCATTTATGATATCAACTGCTTCTCAACCACAAGGTCATCAAACACCAGGCTTGTTCCCATTGAGGACACTGAGCCACTTTCTGAGGTCATTAAAACATTCCAATAAAACACTGTCTATGACATCGTTTTAGATGGCAATCTTCTTCTTCTTTTTTAAAGTGTCCATTTTGCTAAATTAACAGTTCATTTTTTACATATATTTATATTCAGTTTGCTTTCATTGCCCTTTTATTTGACATGTATTCATTTGCTGTTTTAAAAGTCTTTTTCTACAAATGGTAAGATGTACTTCTGCATTTAAATATGGTAATGAAATAAGTCCTTCTGTCTTTCTGGTATTAATCCTTCTGGTAATTAGATACATTTTTAGATTTTAGTAAAAGCAGTTGATGAATTGGTCCTTTGGTCCTGTCACCCTCCTCTACCCACGCCCCCCCAAGCCCCCCTGCGCTCCCTCACCGCTTTGTACTCCATGAGCTCCATCTGCAGGCGTGCAATTTCGGCACGCAGGGCACTGATTTGCTGGCTGGTCTTGTCCTGGTTCACCACCACCTTATTCTTGATGTTGCGGGCGCGGTTGGCGTACTTCAGAGTGTTGAGGGTCTCCATGAAGTCCCGGTCAGAAGGGCTGACGCAGGCGATCATTAGTGTACGGCTAAGGACAGAAGGTAGATGTCAGTCAGTGCTTGACTAAAGTGATTACACTTTAGTATGACCTCTGACCTCTAACCATTGACCCCTCCACATTGTGATTTACCTAAGTAAAATTGACATGTATTGAAAATCCCCCTCTAACCTCCTCTCATTGCTATTTACTGATTTATAGTGTTATGCACTGAAACTTGAATGAATAGATGAAACAGTTCAGTACTCTTCCCACACGAAGGTACATCTAAGTAATACGACTCTGCTGAAGGTATAATGCAGTCTGTATGTGAGTGTGCAACCTATCACATGGCCAAGCTGTAGACCTGTTTAGTTCATCACTGGTTTTCATGGCCCAGAGTGTCTGAGGTTTTTGTTCCAATCACACATTTAAATACCTCAGTCAACTGATTACACTTGTGGTTGAACCACACTCAGATTCAGATTTAAATTCAGATTTACTCCATGATAATGAGACCCCTGGAGATTAACAGACGGCAAGACACAGGCTGTATGAGGAATGGAGGCGACAGGCTGCTGTAGGTGCAGATTGAACAGCCATACCTGTTCCCTCCCAGTGAGTCCTGAAGCAGGCGGGTCAGCTTAGAGTCCCTGTAAGGCACATGGGCACTCCTCTTACTCTGATCTCCCAGAGCACTGATCACATTTCCCAGAGCCAGCTGCAAGAAAACACATATACATACCATGTATACACAGCACACACCATCATAGTCTCACATACAAACACACAGCTGTCCGCACACACACACACACACACACACTTATTTGTCCACACTACGATATCTATTATCACAGAATGTGATATTCAGTGGAGCAGTCTGGGTTATGTTACCTTCCTAAAGGCTATGGTGGTGAGGGTGACTCCACTGCTTTTAGGTTAACAAACTCATGTTATCCATTAGCACTACACTAGCAGCTCTTCACACAACTCATCTAATCAGCCATACAGAAGCCCTGGGGCAGCACTGAGACTGACCCCACCAGGAAACAGGAAGCCAGGAAGGCCAAGGGCCGCAGGCAAAGGCCTGTGATAACTGACCTGAAAGAGATGGCTCTGATAAGTGGAAAGGCAGTATCCCAAGATCAGGTCAAGCGACAGAGGAAACCTTCAGCTTTATACCCCAGCGTTTACACACTATACTCCAATATGATAATTGATTAATAATCAAATTTAGTGTTTGGATGTAGTTATCAGTTGGCAAATTATTAGAGCCACAAGTTTAGCATGTGAGACGTCCGTATCACAGCAGAGCTCATACCAGTCCACAGTTGATGGAGATCCCCTCCCGAGCACGTTCCCCGGTGGCGCCTGTCCGCTTCAGTCGTTCCGAACCCGCCAGATCCACAAAGTGGAACTTGGCCGTCAGTGTCTCATACTCAGGCTGAGAGAGGGACCCGTTGGACACGCCATTCACCTCTGCTGTCCCTTCACGGTTCAGCTGGATGAAAAGCAGAGAATCAAGCACATGTACACAAAGACACACACAGGCACATATAAACATTTACAGATATATACACAAAAATATACGCAAAGCTCAAATGCTTTTAAAAGCTCAGGAGTGCCAAGATTTCTGAGCTAAGATATCAAATGAGCTCACACCTTGAAAATTTTGCAAACTTCTCAGCAAAAAGACAATTCCTTGGCACAGTATAATGAGCGCTCTTTGTATAATTAAGTCCTTGCTCGCACCTACCTGTCTATCAGACAGTTTCTCTGTGTGATTAAGATGTGCAATTGAAATCCAGGTAAAAAAAAAAGCACAGAAACAGTTCTTTCGATGGTTTGGGGTTGCTCAGAATGTATTATGTTGAAGACATGATTTCAGGGCGCATTCCTTTCTTAATAAATCATTACGATGTGGGACATCACTGACTGTGCTATGATCTTCCATCTAGACCACAACTATGCATGGTCAGAGATATTTTTCTATTTAGAACACACAAGCTTTAACCAACCGTGGCTGACCATGTCTGTGGAAGCTCTGGGGTAAACCTCATGCTCAGAGTCCCCACCCCGCTCAATGGCCCAAAAAACGCGAGCCTGAAGAGACCCTCACCAGGTCGGCCTGTTGACACACTCTCATCTGGCAAAGGTGGATGGTGAAGATGGCGTGGGACCTGGAGCTCTGTGCGTTCATCTGGGTGCTGGCGGTGGTTCGAGAGAGGGCGCCCAGCTTCAAGCACTGCAGAAGCTAAAGGAGTGAGAGGGGTACATGAAGCAGATGAGAAACAGGAGGGAGAGTGGTTGAAGAAACAGAAAAATTCACTCATTCATCCCAGAGAATGCACAAAGATGCCGGACATGCTCTGACCTCATCCTCAGTGCTGACCAGTCGAGAAGTGACCCCTGTAGTGTAGATGCTCCCACTCGCATCCTCGTGGATCTTGATGTTGGACTTTCTTCCTCTGGCATCTAGGTCTCGTGTGCTGTCAAACAGGTCTAGGATCTCCTCATTATACAGCTAGAGGAGGCACACAGATACACACACACACACACACACACACACACACACACACACACACACACACACACACACACACACACACACACGCATTCAGTTACCTCCTGTAAACTCAAGAGTCTTGACACAGATGGAGAGACAACTTTAGCAGAGCCAGTCATGAAGTTATGTTTTATTGCAACCCCAGAGTTACACCACATGGGCTGTCAACCAACTAGGGTTTGGCCAGAAAAAGACTGATTTCCCCCTAATGACTTAAAACAAAACACCAGCTGGATACACATACATAAGCTATGAGAACCAGAGGCCAAGACAGAACAGACTCCAACAATGAGGACGACCTCAGACCTTTTTAAGGGAACCAGAGGATATTAGGAGCCTGTAACAGAACATTACTACCATCCCCAAGGGACTCCCATCAAACCAGCTGAGCAGCTTTTTGAAAAATGTAGGTAATTATTCCTCTTAATGGTGGCTGAGCTGGGAGGCCTCTCCTGAATATGTGCCAGATCTCCAGACATAGCAGTCTAGCATGGACCGTTGAAAGTGTGATTAACCTAACCCAGATATCTACATTCATTATTTTTTGAAAAAGTACACAAGCGGTCACCATTTTTTCTGTTGCACTCCTCGCTAATGGAAAATGCCAAACCAAGTGACTAATATTCACCCAGCATGGCCTTAACTGGAGTGCCTAATCAGATCCCACCATAGTGCTTATTTGCGTTGTGCTTCATCTCTCACGTCATTCATTTTCTTAAAGAAGAGCAGTGTCATGTATTAATAATGCTCATTTCGATACACACAGACACTGGTATGCTGCTTAGTAGTATTGATTGTGAACACTGGGTCTGAAAGCGTTCTCCATCTGTTGTACTAAAAGCGAAGGTTTTTGTTCCAGCGGAGCTGTGTGTTCAAAATTAATCAATACCAGTGCTTTGCTCAAATTTTGGACAGCTGGCTCACAAGAGGTTAATCAATTATTTATCAGCTGGGTTATAAAGAATAAAGCAAACAATGATGTTTTAAGTTTCATATAGCTAAACTGAAAACACAAAAAAATGTAGTAATCTGGGACCAAGATATGAGCAGCTTATGTTTAGATGAACTACCATGAAATATCAGTCATTCTGGATTGAAGTATCTTCTAAGTAATTAATGAATGAATGCTATTGCAAATGTAGGGATAAACAGTGATTATTAAAATGTTTTTACAGGTGCTGCTCATAGATCCTGCTGTCCTCACCTCCAGGAACTGAGCGCTGACTTTGAATTCGGGGGGGTGGACACCCTCATCCTGTGCCTCCGTACGCCTCTGCTCGATACCCCGGAAGAGTTGGCGCACTGCCCTGGGGATGATGCCCTGCTCAGCCTCGGACACGTTCACATCGAACCCTGTGCCCATCGTGTACGTCTTCCCCGAGCCCGTCTGCTCACAGAAAACAAACAGCAGCGTCCATCATTAGCATGCCTCTGTGAGCTATGCATTCCTTCCTGTCTCCGTCAAAAGATATCGGGCAGCTGCTTAAACAGTTCAGATGGGGGCCATACTAGGCCATGCACTTGGTTTAAAATATGCACTTGGTTTAAAATAATTGGCTGCCATGACGATTCTTCATATGCACATGCACAACCATCACAACCATGTAACCAATGGTTATACTATTTTATGGTCACTATTGACTTGCACCTACCCTCACAGGAACTGTTTAGATTCAGTCATGCAGAGGAAAAAATTGAATGTAACGCACTAGGATATCAGTTAGCACTGACACAGAATTTCTACAGAATTTAAACATGCATCCATGAATCTATAACACACAATGGGTTCTTTTATAAAATCACTCCCACTGAGAGCTTGGGAACAATCTGGTTGTGCGTAAACTCTAGTGTTATCCCAATGACTATTTATACATTCAGCGCATTCCACTTTTGGAGCGCTGAGAATGTACTTCCAAGAGACAAGTAATTAAAACTGCGCTGAGCAAATGAACTGTGATAAAAGAGAGCAAAGGCAGCACTTTCACTTAACTGTGAGAAGGGAAGGGAGCGTAAACATGCATTTCTAGACAGACTGTGAGATGAATGCGTTGAGGGCACGGACCTGTCCATAGGCAAATACGGTGGCATTGTAGCCTTCAAAGCAGCCCTCGATCAGTTTCTGGACACAGGCAGCGTAGATCTGCTCCTGCTGCGCGTCCATGTCGAACACAAAGTCGTAAGTGAACGCCTTGTCCTTTCCCAGCAGCACCTGGGGCTCCCCAGGGGTCACCAGGGTGCAGATGTGGCAGCCTTCAATCTTCTCCTTCGCCATCTGGGGGCGGATCCTTAGGGATAGAACACAACACACACGTACAGCTCAGGTGTGAAAGTCGCACTACAGAGGTTTCAAAATGACAAACTGCATCAGCTAAAAATAATAGAAAGACAATTTTATCCCATCATTCACTGAGCACATCAATCTACAAGCAACGGTTTAAACTAAACATCAGTAATCTTTGAGAAACGATTGTGATTTTGTTTGAAACAGTGAATTGATTTTAGCACTGAAACAGTTAACCCAAGAGATAATCACACATTAGTGAATCCCATTGTTGACAAATGTGTAGACAGATAATTCACAGATACTGGTAAGCTTCGATCGAGAGCCAGTTTACGCATTTAGACAGGGCAGCTAGCCAAACATTTGAATTAATCCCACTCCAGGTCAGAGAAAATATGTATATAAAACATGACATATCATTTCAACACAGTCTTTGATGACAGCACTTTGGAGTATTATGTGTGTGTGTGTGTGCTGTTGTTCGATTGGGACCCATCCTGTGAGCACAGGGGAAAAAGGAGCATCCTCAAAAGTGATGACACAGACAGAGAGTTTCTCATCCACTGACAAGGGTCCCCTCCGGCAATACCCCCACCCCTGCTGAGCAGGTGCTAGAGAGAGACACTCCACCCTGTCATTTCCATCTGAGTGGCTGCCACATGCACACTCACAGGGGCAAACTCCGGCCTAGTGTCTCCCTGCCCCTCAGCTTCCACATACCCCAGTTCTAAGATGAGTCTTAAGAACAGTATTAGAGAAAGCCGACTCCTAAGGTCACATATTTCACATTATTTAACATTCATTACTGCAGTAACCATTAAAAGAGGTAGCTGAAGGGACCCCCTACCAACCCCCATCCCCCCATAAAAATATAAAAAAGGGTAAAAGGGCAAGAGGATGTGGGACTTTCCAGGTATTAATAAAACACCACTTGTAAAGGCAATCCACATGACATTAGCATTCTACATGTAACATCTGACACTTTCACCGGGTTTAATATTCACATTTATAATCTTTTATAAGTGGAATTTAAAATAAATGCTGAGCTCCAGATGGCTGCACAGGCCTTGGTTTAGTGATGAGACAGTAAATGAGACAGTAACAGTGGGGGGTCTGTATCGGTCCCAGATGTTGGACTCCCCATCAATTCTTTTACATCTCCAGTAATTCCGTACTCATGTGTTTCAGGGCAATCCAAAATCAGAAGTTTATTTTCAAGAATGGGGAGCGGACTGGAAGTGTTACGATGTACTGCCCAGGCACTCACATAGCATCTCTGGCAGGGCTCTTTCAAAAAGTTTTATTTCCACATAAATCCAGCAGACAGACAAAACAGAATTGCTCTCATCGGTGGCTACATTCAACGTAGTCACTCATTCTAAAACGTCTGTACATCCTCTAAAAATCGAGCTGTTTTTCCTGCAGCTGGACGTCCCCGTGGCCTGGATGTGACAGGAAGCACAAACACCATGAATAATTCAGAGGCCCTTCTCCTGTGGTCACTCCCCTGTGATGGGCTGGGGTTGTCTCCCCTGGCAGCCGACCTCCTCTCCAGAGAGCAAGGGAGGCCCGACACTCCTGTGTGGATCTCCGCCCCTCCCTGGATACTGCAGGTCTCAGCTGTTGCCACTTTACCACACCGGACAGCTGCTCATTCACAGGACTGTCCATAGCATCAATCAGCCGAGGGTAACAAACTAAAAAACTACTACTGCTCCTCTGGGACAGAAAACACTTTGGGGGTTGGCTCTATACATGGTTCTGCATTTTGTTAAGAACAACATAATATTGTATCCCAGTATGTTTTATAAAAATATATGTACAGCAAATAAGCCTACCTATATAATCCATGTTAAGCATACAGGGTGTAGACCGCATCATAGAAATACCAAATAATATATAACTATGTATTGACTAATAATGAGTTGGGCTGCCCTTTGCCCTCAAAACAGCTTCAATCCATCTTGGAATGCCATTTTTTTCAAGAAGGAATGCCTCCAGTTTTTTGAGAAATGAAGCCAGTGGAAATCTACTCAAAACTATTTCTCTATGTTCAAACATTATGGCCATGGAGGGTCTTTAACTTCATCATGGTGTTCATTAAATCACATTTTCATCCTTTTAGCAATAGAGAGGGCGTTACCATCTCAGAATTTGTGAACATCTTGAAGCAATGTTTGCACCACAGGGTGCACCTGGTTGCCAGAAATGGCTTCATATTCCAGGACCGTAATTCTACAAGGCAGAGCAATAAACAGACCCAAAGACTCCCATGAGATGGCTACCCATACCACAAGAGATCCATCACTATGTTTAACAACTGGGTATAGGCACTATGGCTACCAGATACAGGAAGAAGAGAAATATATCTTATCAAACCATATACATTTCCTTTTCACCACCATATTTAACAGCTATGATTTCTGCACTGGTTGTCTACACCATAACTGGGTAATGGATCCACCAGCTGGTCAATGAGTATTGATGCAATTCACACGTTAACGCAAACAAATCAAACCGAGTTCAGTGATCCCACTGCAGGAATAAAACTGCACAGGGAATATGATGAGACATGGGATAAACACAATAGACTGTGATACATTTAAACGTCTTTTACAAATCCCAAGGATTATCCAATGGTGTGAAACAATTTGTGCACAATTCAGTGGCATTAAATACACAACATAATGATGACACCAGAAGATGTGAGCAGCTGTGACACATCTGTTCTGTTCCCTTGTCTTGCTGTTTGTCATACAGTTGGCTTACAGCGGAGGGGCTCGGAACCTATTGACATTAGTAGGATCTGTACTCCGGATGAAGAGGAGACCACAGCCGCCCCCCTCTCCAGCGAGTCTGTGAAGCAAAGGAACAACCACACATTCTGCAAGCAAGCCAGTTTCAAAACCACACCACCACAAATCCATCTTCTGAGAACAATAAGAATCTGGGGGTTTAAATACTGTATGGCTTTTTCTCCTAATCAAATTGCACTGCCAAAATCTGTAATAAAACATACTCATAAACTTGTGTTATGACTACAGTCTATCAGAAAGGGTAGCTTCACTCTATTAGAAAGGGTATGACCTTCAACACAGCAAATGCAAATGGTAAGTACTGAGTATTCCCTTTGATACCCACACAGTAGAATCATGTCAAAGCTAGTGAAGACAAAGAAAGCCTATCCTCAGATTTCCTCCCTCATGGCATCCTGAAGCAAAGACACATAAGCCTCCAAGCCTGCAGGTGGCGATGAAGCCATGACTAAGCGCAAGTCTCTTCTGTCTCCCATAAAGAGACTATGACAGTTCAGTTGCGACATTGGCACATTTATATAAAGGCCTTCTAGTCCACAGTAGCAACTCCAATAAAACAAAGACCTGCTTGTTAAAACTTCCCATTAGGAGCCAATGTTTAGAAAGGGACCTCAAACGGGTCTACTTTGCTTGAGAAAGGCCCCAAAGGGTAATAAATAAAGCTTTCTACATCCTCACCCTAGTCCTTTCAGCATTACTAAGCATTGGAATCAGCTTAAATGGGCATTAACATAAAAAAACAAGAGACCGTACGTAATTCAGCCAGTCTGCCTAATTAAGCAGACATCTTAGTCCTTTCTAGGGTTCTGTTTCATGGTGTTTATCGACTTATCCTTACATCACAGCTTAGGGAAGGCAGTCTCATCCTTCTGTTTTTAATCCACTGAGCTTCAATTATCTTGCTTTCTTTAAACACTAGAAAACAATGTTAGGAGGACTCTACGTATGTGGGTTCTTTCCATGAACATTGCAGGTCACAGGCTAACAGTGTTTTCCAGTTCCTCTATGGTGTAGCACATGGGGCCTGGTGTTTGTGTTTTCATAAGCAGTTCTCCTACAAAGTCAAGCCCCTGTCCTCCCCCCTCCCTGCCAGTGCCTGTAAAAACAGTTCAGTGGGTCACGGGGGAGGGGCGAAAGAGGAAATCGACTCCCCTCCGTTTCCCTTCCATGAGATAGCGATGGGAGTGAGACGCTTCCTGTAACGGGGGGCTGCCCTTTTTCGTTATTCATGTCACTCACCGGGATGCTGCCCAGACAGAGCGCAGGTTGCGCACACACGAGACAGCCTCTTCAAAGCAGACAATCTGCAGCAAACACTGCAGACTGTGTCTAAGTGAGTGAGAAAACACAAAATGTGGGGGTGCAAAGGGGAAAGTCTGGGGGAAACTATATATTTGTGTATGCCTGTACAACAATTTCATAACAAAAACAGGCACAAAATGCTGTTTCTCATCACAAATGATTTGCTCATCTCTAATGGTTACAGCCTCTCATTGGTTGGGCATAACCTGGTCAGCAGCACTGAGATAAACATTTATGCTAGATGATACAGCTCCTTGGACAAAAACAGAACAGCAGCCAGACTGCAGCAAAGTAGCGCCATTTCTTTACATTATTTGTGGTGCTTGATGATGTGGGGAAGGCAGAAATACATGCTGTTGAAAAGCCAGTGACAGAACACAAAAGCACAAAATCAACCTCAATATCGGACTCAAAAGGCCTGGTGCACTGCATTTCAGCCAATATTGTCTCTTACTGGCAGCTTTATTTATTTTTGCACAAAAAAATGATAGGCGAGCCGTATTTATTTCAACAGCTCCTGTTATATATACAATCCCACGTTGTCTTTATGGCTGTTAATTGCGAGATGCCGACAAAAATGCAAAGTGAAGGCCACACATGGAAAAGCCCTGCCAGCCCTGTTGACAGATTTACTGCCCAGACTCGTCTGACCCAGTCAAATAAACATGCAGGAAGTGTGTTTATCGTCTGTATTCTCTGTCTTTTCAGCACTGCTGAACCTGCCTGGCTGCCAAGCGACCCCCCTCCACCTCCTACCCATCCCGTGCCCACTGTGAGAGGAAACAACATTAATCGTGGGGCGTGGAAAAGCTAGTGGCAAATGCAGGATGTCCTCCAAGCTCCCTTGCAGAGTATGTGTCTGCCTGAAAACAAGGATTTCATTGGCATCCATGTCTGAGCCTTTCTTTCTACAGGCTTTGTGAACAGGGCAGCATTTTCACCAACCATCACTCATATCGAATCCTTTGTGATTATGTTCCACCTTCTGAGCCGCCTCTTCATTGTCTCTGGAGCCAAGACTGACCAAGTCAGAGGAAGAGGGTTCAAAACAGATACAAGATGAATGGAGACAGGCCCTCTGAACCTGCCAGCTTTGCAGTCCCTCATACATGTACGGAGAGAAGTATGAGGTCTCTAATTGCAGACAATTTTTTAAAAGCATCCCTTGCCTTGATGGGAGATGCTGGCTCTTTCAGCACAGTGGCAGGATTCCATTCCTGTCCTGTTTTCGTGATCCATGTATTTAGCTTCCAAGGTTTTTCCTTTGCATACTGATAGCGAAGATTTGCATAGCTCCCACTGTCTCTCCTGGCAGGGCCAGATTACCCAGAAGGCTTTGCACCAGCCAGGCTGTTTGCAAGCCCTGGGCACTCAAATACTGCTGTGCACCATCACTGATATAGTGCTGCAGAAACACACAGCTCACACTGTAAGGCAGCCTCACAGTTTTAAACATTTTCTGTCACAAGATGGCTGACAAACATAACCTAGAAATTGTTTTTAAGCATGTGAATACTTATTCATTTTAATGGTGTCTTCTTGCATTGAAATTATTTCCATTGTTTGCATCATTTAGGATTCTGTGGGATAGAACGATGGGCAGCTAAAATTGAAAGCAAAATCTACAACGCTGTATTTTTATGTCTGACATTTCTCTTATAAACGGATACCGCCTACATACAACTGTACCTCCGGCAAATGCCCTCCTCCACCAAAATGTCATGGTGATGCACTCAAAACCTGCTTACAGCATGAGCGGTGCTGTAACAAGGCTCTTTAGTTTGTAATCACAAATGTACCTCTGACTCCTTGGCTTCCATCTCTCAGCATGGCAGCATGCCCGCTCCCCTTATTTCAGATACGGCCAATGCGCTGGCCGCCTGAGAAAGAGAGCGCCGCTCACTGCCTCAACTGTCTCCAGTGCGCGTCTTACAGACCCAAGATCTGTGTGCCCACTGTGGGCGGAGTTCTGTTAGAACACAAGGGCCCAGCTCATGGTGGCTCAGAGGTGCATCTGCCCACATTCAATGCAGCACAGTCTATTCTTCGGGAGTATTTTATAAAGAAACGAGACCACCTCCTCTACCCCGTCCCTGGACAGTCTGGTTACCTTTATTCACTCATATTTCTCCATCAGTATATAAACAGCAGGACGGGACAGAGTGATGACTCAGCTCGGTGTTCAGCATGACCCAGTAGACCCCAATCAGACAGAGGGGGTGGGGGGGCTTGGATCTGAAAGGATATGTGTCAAGCAGGCTGTTTAACTGCCTGTGTGTGTGTGTGTGTGTGTGCGTGTGTGCGTGCGTGCGCATGTGCGTGTTTGTGTGTATACGCGTGCGTGTGCGCGCATGTGTGTGTGTGCGCGTGTGTGTGTGCATGTGTGCGTGGGTGTGCGTGTTTGTGTGTATACGCGTGCGTGTGTGCGCATGTGTGTGGGTGTGTGCTTGTGTGTGCATGTGTGCGTGCGTGCGTGCGTGCGTGTGTGTGTTTGTGTGTATACGTGTGCATGTGCGCGCATGTGTGTGTGTGCGTGTGTGCGTGTGTTTGCATATGTTCATGTATATAAAAGAGTTTCTGTGCATCTGAATGTGTATGTGAATGCAGGCCTATATACTGTACCTCATTATCTGTACTCTGGTCTCTACTTATGTATCTACACGTCAATGTAATTGAATGTGTGAGAGAGCATCTGTGTTTGTGTGTGACTGTGTAACACTCTGTGCCTCCCTGCCCTAATGTTTAACTTTAAAGAGGAAAAGTACAGCTGACTGCCTCCGTGTCTGTGCACCACTCTGATTCCCCAGCCATCTGCCCCAAATAGCTGCAGGGCTGAATGTTCCATCTCCCCAATGTGCTACTTCACTTCATTCCCCTAAAAGCAAACAATACTCTTTTATCATCACACCTCTGACATCCATTCAAAGCTACCTGACCATCCCTCCACCCCCCACTTCCTCTCCTTTTTGACAGAACAAAAAGCCTTCACTTCATTGTTATGGCTAGTTTACGTTTCAGATTCAGCTCCCACGTTATTTTTGGTGACACTGCCACAGAGGTAACTTTTCGACAGAAGTTCCTGTGTTAACCGTCTGTCGGCATAGAACAGGGACAGAGAAGGTCAGGGAGTACAAGGTTAGGGACATATCAAAGGTGTTGGGGGGAACATTTTTTCTTGAGGCCAGACTGTTGTGCATAGCACTAACAAAAATGCATCTAAGCTGCACAGCAGACCTGCAGGTCACATGGTAGTTACCACGGAGACTAAGGGTCACCCAAATGGCAGCCATGTGGACCGCAAAATACTCTGAAGTGGGATCCGGTGGGATTAGGCTAACCAGGTGAGGGCTTGCAGGTTTCCCAGACCACAGGGAAGAAGTGAAGTCATTATTCCTTGACTGCCTTTATGTCTCCCAAGCTGCTCCAGAACTGAAATCAATTCAGAGAGAGCCTGTCCACTGAATCTCACAGCACCCAGGCCTCATAAAACTCTGCAGCTCTGAGTGCACGATGCAGGGGTCTGATTAAAAGCAAGACGCACAAGCTGCAGTGAACAGCGTACCCAAGCCCTTATTGGAGAATCCTCATTGGTCCCCATACAGGAATCCCCAGATTTTACAGACTTAATGAGAAAGAGTGCACAAACACCATTTGGGTCAATTGGGTCTTTGAATTCCATCACAACTACATCAGATAAGGCTTAATTAAGTTCACCTTTACTTAAGCAATTTGAAGACAACAAGAATCTGTACATACAGGATAATCCAATGAGCAGCTCTGACCTTCTCTTGTTGGTAAGGAGTATATAGCACTTGTGTTGAAATATTTGAACGCCAAACTAGGGCAAGCTACCTTCAATACCTGCTGCTCCAGCAAGTTAAGGTGGAAAGCTGTTGCTGTTCCCCATATTGTACAATTTTCTTCCAATCTATACCATTTTCTTTTCATTTAAACAGTACTGCAGATCAGTCATGGTAGTCGTTGGCAAATAAAAACACTTTGGACAGTAGGGTTTATTCAAGTCCCTGACCAAGCACAGTGATCGAACTGCTGATGTTCAGAATGGTACAGACTGTCACGTGATCTTCACAGAAACAACTGAGTACCATGACAACAGTGCAAATAAAAGCATAGGGCTAGGTGTCATGTGCCATGGGATGACAGGGGTTTTTTAAATAGCTGAGTGAGAATTTCAATTCCTTTGATTACTAAATTTTTCTCTTTCTCTCTTTTATTTTGTACAATTGAACAAAATAAATGTTTTACATTATTGTAAATCTTGAAGGGTACAAATTGGATTATAATAAGATGAAAAGGCAATATCTAATTCTGTATGAAATAAGAGCATGACGCATAACAAACTGCTCTGACAATCATGAGAAAAATAATTCTGGAAGGATTAATATATAATTTAGAGATTTAGGCCTTTAACAAAGCAGCTCCACAAAATACCAAATTTCTTCTTCCCAGTGCTCCACTGCTTGACCTTTAGCAATTTGAAAGGCTGGGCATAAATGAAAAACAGCCTTCTTAATGACCCAAGAACTGTCTGCTGTCTGTCTACAGTAGGGCCGTTTTCCATTTGCTTTTGCCTACGTATGTAATGTATTTTAGAGATTTTATCAACTGCACATGGCCAGTGAAGGATGGCGATTTGCAACAGAATAGTGCAAGGTCCAAGAAATGTTTGCCTGCATTTTCACCTGAGAAATTATACGAAGTGTGCAACGTGATGAGCTTTTGGATGCAGCACAGAAAATGCTGTTCCAATAAGAGGAATTGTATGCCTCAGAGGCTGCTTCTAATCTCCGCCAACCTCACACAGCTTTTTACAGCTCAGTACAGTTTAACTGCATCCATCAGGCTTTTTGGCAAAAGGGTTTTTGATATTGCAGTTTTATTTATAAATCCTGGAACACAGAAAATATATTGTTCTCATAAAAATCAATAAGTGCTGTTTCGAATTGGAACATAAAAGCGATTTAGCTTATTTCCTAAGATGACAGTGTGAAAAAAATCCCAGTTTGTTGACCATGTTCTGAATATATGTTATGTAAAGATATCTGTACATGCTTTCAAATGTTGTATCTTATAAGCCTATATTGGTTGGACACCGTTGCATGAAAGATTAAAATCAGATCTACTCAATCAGTAAAATAATGGGCCATGGTTTTTATCAAGCTGCAAAATAAGAGTCCGAAATGCTAAACTCAGGCATAAAAAATTTGGAGACAGGGCGAGAAACCTGGAGATGGGGTAGCTGGAGTGAAATTAATGACCTCTGGATCCGTGACAGCCTAGACCATTTTAATCAAGGCCTCGGAGGAGGGAGGACAGGGGGGCGAGGAGTGGCGGTGTCAGAGCAGCCTGTGGGCGGCCGCGAGCCATTCACAGGCACAGCGGGCATACGTCTGTCACCACCGACCACCTGAGGACGAGCCCAGACCATCACCCAAAACCTGAGGAAACGGAGACTGCTCAAAACAGCAGTCATACTGTGGCCAGGTCAACGGGATCCTAATGCGAGGCATACCAGCCACCCTCTAATGAGCACAAACTGACAACCGCAAGCAGCACAAAGATATCCCATCTCATAGAAGTGCATAGTTATACACATACACTCAGTGATGACAAGCCTATACTCTTCAGTACATAAAATCAAGTAATCACACAAGAGAACGCTGAATGCATTGAGCACACACATATAATTGATAGGAAATGAAGCTTTGATCATGGTGAGGTAACATGAGGATGATTTTAAGGTCACACCAGTAAAGGAGGACAGCTGGGTGGGGAGAGGGACAGGTGGAGGGATGGCACGGAGGAATTGGCTGCCACACTCCTCCCTCTCGTCTGTCACCCGTCTCATCAGCACGCAAAAGCCCAGGTCCGGGACGGCTGCCCACAGTCCTGCCAGCACCCCTCTGCCCATACAGGCCCTGCCAGAGCTGGGCATGTGGGCCAGCAGCGTGCCTGGAAAACATCCACGCCACCCAGGGCTCCGTTTCACATCTGCTGCTGGATCCGTGCTTTCCCTCCCCGCCCATGCCCCGGCCTGCCCCATCATCCTCTCCCCCTCCAATTGATTCATCTGCAGGCGCTACCTGCTGCCACCCCCTTTATCACAGCACACATTTTACAGGATTGTGAACTGCAGTTTTAAGAGCGGTCCCTACAAAGAACTGCTCTCTGACCGTCACCAAGTACAGAACCAGACTCACGTGAGCACACAACATTACCGTCCATCCTCCTCATTATCATAATTACATAACAGTATATCATATTACATTACATCCATTTAGCAGATCACCATTAGAGCTACAAGAGCAAATGCAGTACATAAGTACATTCAATATAGGTAAGTAAGACCAGCAGTGCTACAGTAAAGATTAATTAACACACTGCAGTAGGCAGGTCATGAGTGCCTACTGCTCAGGGTAAATGCTCATATATCTCACAGGGGTGTCATATCTCCAGTAGTAGTGTCAGAAGGATTCAGTGCGGCTGGATATGCAAGCGGCAAGCGACACTATGAGGGCGACTGTGCAGCAAGCCCTGATGATCTCTCCCCTGCCTCCCAGACCCCTGGGGGCCGGTGCAGGAGCTCACGCCATCTACTACTTAAGTTAGTGTGCGCTGTCACTTTGCATCACCATGGCGACGGTAAAGGGCAGCACCGGCTGTGGGTGTTGAGCGAGTCAAGGTTTTTTTGGGTGTCGGCTCCAAATGCACAGATCTGCACAGCGAGCCAGGTGGAATCCCACAGGGGGCGTTTACGCATCAGAGGTTCAGGCAGTGTAGGAGCTCCGCTCATTGCAGGGGACTGAGGGGAGATTTGCACACAATACAGTCATGTGACCACACTGTATCCCATCCCCCAAACTGATCACATGTGACAAAGTAAGGGGGTCGGGGCCTGGATGCATTGAACCTAATTTACAGCACACAGCAACACATAAATAACAAAGTGAGAGCAGCATGGAGATAAAATACTGTACTCCTATTAGACACAGTCCTTTGAAACAGTGTACATTACAAATCCGCCCTTCAATGACTTGATCCTGGGAAAATGGAACTGATCCAAGAGTTGGAAATCTTATTAAAGACGGGACGCTGATCCGGGCCCTGCTCAGGGGTGTCTTACCCCATAAGAAGATGAACGTCAATGATGTCACAAAGCCACACATTTCCGCATCAGCGCAGCCCCGATTCTGGGTCAATCACTTCAGTCTCATCCCTGTCTATTGTTCTTGGGGGGGGGGGGACAGCACTGCGATGAATCCAATATCCCTTCTAACAACTGAAGTGTCCCTTTGTGAGGCAGCACTGTGTGGTATCACACTCAGAGCACACACAAAAAACACAGATGCACTAATGCGCACACATGGAGCAGTGCCAGAACAGAGGAGCATACACAGTACATGCATAAGCAAATACACACTTATACAAAAGGCAGTGTACAGGACAGCACTATACAGCGCATGCATACTATACAGTTATAATCAGAGCAGAGATACACAGTGTACATGTACACCACACACACACACAAACACAAACGCATGCATGAACACACACACATATGCAGAAGCCTGCACACACACTGGTATGCTGAGACAATGAATTATCATTTGTGCGGTCCAGCGGAGACACAGCAGCCCCAGTTCACATTCACCCTCTGACTGTGCAGCTCAAGGTCAGACAGTCGGGGAGCTGCAGTGAGGCGTGGCACTCTGTGTGTATGGCACTATGGGGGGCCGTTACCAGCCTGGCTAGATCTGTGGGACATTCATGCCAAACAAAGATCCAAACCAATATGCAGTCTATGTACTGTCTTTCCCAGAGAGAGGATTTCATTTTGATTTGTATGCAAATGGCTTGGTTTTGCCAAACACATGTTCTTAAAAAGGTTCTAGACCCATCAGGCTGTTTAAGTGTCTTCCTTCTGCCTAAATAGATCACGGACATTGAAAGCAGCAATACACTCCACGAAGCTAGCTTTTTATCACGAATCACGTACACAAAAAATGCTTTGATGATATCTTCCTTATGACTGCATGGTTCGCTACCTATCTGCTCCTGGTGAGGTCCTTATGAGTAACACGACTGATTTTTCTGTGTCAGCTGAAGCAATAATTTAGCTCACAGTGTAGATTTAGGTTTCCTGTGGAGTGAGAGGTTGTTTATTGGAATGGTGCTGGGCTTTATGAGTGCAGAATGGACCCAGCCCTGCCAGCCTGGAGTTCAGAGATGTCACTTGCACCCACAGAAAGACCTCCTGGCTGCTGAGAAAGACTTGATGGGTCACCATTTGGGACCGCTTTCACACACTCAGTCCCAAAGTCTCCACGAGCATCCATTAAAACATGAGGCACATCCAGACTGCTCCCCGCTGTGTCGGCCTGACCCCCAGGGGCCTGACTCAGTCTGTCTCCCTGCCTTGCTCTCCACAGGGGCTGCTTACCCACGTCCGCTAAATGTCAGTTTTAAATATGCTAATATAGGAGGACCGCAACCAGGCCCCAGATCTCTCTGGTGCGCACGTCGGCACCTGCGTAGAGCTGAGCAGGTCACTGCAGTACCCAGGGGATTTGAGAATCCATAGAGGGAGATGTGATTCAGAAACATCTGAATCGCAGAAATGCAAACAGCATAACTTCAAGCAAAAGAGAAAGACTTACTCCCACATAAAGTAATCACATCCACAGTGCAAAGGGATGATACAAACATTGTCATTGTGGTTTAACACGCCACCCTAAACTAATAACCTAAATGAGTCTGGTTGAACAGACCACAGGGCACACAGTCATATTCTATGTTCATCTACAGGATGTGATTTACATACATAGCCTACGGAAAAAAGCACAACATTCATTGAGATCATACTGTTTGCTGAGCATCAATAAGTAATAAATGTGTACAATCTGCTTTGTTGCTACGTGACCAAAAAATGCACTCCTTCGACAGCACTCCCCACAATACACAAGCACACTGCCCCTCCCATGTCCAGGACAATGTGCAAGCTCTTGGTCTACTTATACTCTTGCTATTGCAAAGGCTTAATTGCTAGCTGGACTGGGCTGTGGTCATTCACAACAGAGGGGCGGGGCCTCTGTTTACAACCTGCAATGTGAACAACATGCTACACACAGAGGCCGATTAGCCAGGCATGCGGGAGTGGTCACAGCAGAGCACCATCCTCACTATCACCACTGACGGCAGCTCCTCAGAGACCACGGCACAGTGACTGTAAACCAGGGCAGTCCATTCACCTATTGTTATCAGTATGCTTCAGAGTTCATATGAGAGAGTGGAGGGGGGGCACAAAGGCGGAGTGTATTGAAGGCAGAGCAGTGTCTTTGGGGGGGGGGGCAGAGCAGGCCTGTGGCGATATCGTGCGGTGGCTGTGCCATTCTCAACCCAGCCAGACATCCTATCCCTGGTCAGTTCAGTACAGAGCCTGAGGACCGTGAAAGAGGAAAAATGGCTCTGGGCGCTGGAATGTAAATAGAACAGCTCCATGAAAATTCAAAACCTTCTCAGGACTGAAGCCCTGTCAGACCCGACAAGCTTTGCTGCACATGAGAGAGGGCCAAAAACATCATATGCAAAGCACAACCCGTTTCCTTCTTTCCTATCGTCCTTATTTTACTGTGCTTCCAGACCTTTGACATCCGAGTTTGATGTTGGGCCTGTATTTTAAAACATGCGTCCTTCAACCGCCATGTCATCTTCAGGGGGTTTTAATCCCAACATATGATAATTTTTAAGTGCTAATATTATGAGCTTACTAGTAATACATACTACATAATACAGAGCTATATAGCATACTATACATCAGAGTGAAGCAGATTAAAGAAGTGCAGAAATGTCATTTATGTCAAAATGTCCAGCCAAACGCTCATCCAAATCTCATTCTCATTGACATCTGCATTTTTAAAGACTCTGAGGCCGTTGATCAAAGTCATAGCCGAGCACCAGTTACTTTGGGGAGGGGTGTCGTTTCCATGTGGACCTCAGTGCTGTCATCTCTCTGCCTCACAGTTCCTGCGCTGGTCAGTGGGGCCCAGCGTGGAGTCTGCCTGGAAAGCAGCCCCTCACAAGGGAGTGTCTAAAAAGAGCTGTGGTCTGTTCTCCAACACATACCGTGATATCATCCACAGCACTCACATAATTAATAAAAACAGCCCTTTGTTTGTCCCACTGAGGGGCCGTGTTTATTTTCTCTACAGCAGCCCTTTGACACTGAAGATGGGGACACTTCCTGCCTTCTCTCTCCCCCTCTTTTTCCTCTCCTGCACAACCAGCCTTTTCTTTCACTCGGGGCTATATCCAAAGAAGCAGCTACCGATTCACAAAGAGGACACCATCAATTGACTCTTTCTACTCCGCCCCCTCGCCGAACGCCAACCCTCCCCCTCCCCCTGTCCCGGTGACTCTAGATCGGCATCAGTACTGAAGCCGGGCCACAGTGCAGCTTGCAAATAGGGATGGGGTGGGGGGGGTCTGCCGTGGTTGAGAGGCAGGCGTGATAGAGGATTGTCACAGCTGCCAGTTATAATTTGTGCTGAGTGAGCTGATCTCCATCTCATGTATAGAGCTCTTTCCTGCTCAGGGGCACTGACTGTGAAGGCCTTCAAGGCAATTCAATGGGCAGGATTGAGGAATAACAATGCAGCGTAAGTGCATGGATCCCTTTACAGGTGACACACTGGGACTCCAGTAAGCCAGACTGTGAATGCATGTCAGCCACTGTTTGAATTCAGTATGCCTGTATGGTGGAGAGGGGGCATTTCTGGGACAGACTGTCTGCTTTCTGCAAGTTCTAAGATCGCTGTTCAAAACCTGTGATTCCGTGCCCATGTCAGTGACCTCTGGTGTTCCATAAAAAGACATGGGCGTTTCCGAACACCCAAACTACGCCTCTTACAACGGAATGTGCTGAAATATTCAGCAGTATGTAAATAGGATCAACACTGTTTGAGTTAAATGAGTGTGCATGCATAGGTTTATGTGATGTAAGAGCAGACTGGGGCACTCCCCACAATCTTTCCTTGCATAAAGCTCCCATTACAGGTTCTACAGCCACACTGGACAGGAAGCCATAAGACAAAGGCTATGTGGAACACGTGGCTGAGGGGAAACAATCAGGCTGGCAGTGCTAATAAAGCTATGTTAATAATGTCATTAATAAAGGGAAGTACCTGGAACTACAACCATAACACCACAACACTACCATTAAACAGTAACTTCCTAAGAATGGAGTATCACACTATGAGTTTCAGAGGCACTGAAAATATTAACTCTCCTCCCGTATACTGATGTGACATGGTAAATTAAACACTACATAAACTACACACAAACACACACGCACACAAACATGTCCATGTATGCGTGCTCACAGATATGCACATAAGGTCACAGAGGCAGGGAAGCACATCAAGGTCTGTGTTGTGGGTTAAACTGCCGGAACCTCTCAAGACCACCATGAAATGTCTCCAATCTGTGGTAGATCTACACAGCCCAGCGTCATCTGTACTTCCCTCTAAAGTGTAGCACAGTAATGTCCCATAAACTCTAATTATGGAGAAAAATCCATTTGTCCCAGAAAATGTATTCCAGCGAAAGCTGAATTCTTCAAGTGTTATAATTCCAAAACCACTCTTTTGAATGTTTCATATATCATTAAGGGTTAACTTTGGACAAACCAAACAAGCATTTATATGCAGTTTTAGTTTTAGTCATAGTGTTTCCATGCTATTGAGTTTCAAATTGGACCAACACCCAACCATACAATGAATCATTTTCATCACAAGACAAACCTCAGAATATTATTCCAAAAGAAGCCCCAATGTTCCTGTTATCTCAGCCCTCCAGAGGCATTTGCCTGGGAAGGCTACAACAGACACAGAGTGGCCGCCTCAATGATAACCTCCTCTATCGCTGTTCACAATCAGCTGTGGCTCCCAGTAAATGAATTTCTCTTCAGGTCTATTTATAATGCCGCTGTTGAGTCAACACTTCTGCGGTAACCTCCAGCTCTTCAATGGCAGAGTGGTAAGGGATGGCTTGCAGATGACCGACCCCTGTGACAGCCCACTCCCAAACATCAATCATCTGACCTCAGACTGACACACTGAGGTTCCCAAGATGAAACCACTATGAGACAACAGAAATATGCATGAGATGAGAGGCAATAGTTCACATTTTTATACACACCTGGATCTGGGAAAGCTGAACATTGTAAATTTAAGTGATTGAAAAGCTGCTGGTTGGCTAATCCTGTTAAGGCACTTTCCAAACGTGTGGATGGACCCCATGTTCTGGAAACACACCTGGAAGGTGCCAGTGTCAAATGGCCAGCAGCCCTGTGGGACAACGTACAAGTGACCACAGCGCCACCCAAGGAAGCAAGAGCCTCAAGTGGTGGAGATGTCCACGTCTTATCACTCCACAGCGACCCCTGCTGGTTAATCAGGCAGGTACAATCTTCCTGCACAAAGCAGAAGCACATGAGTTGTCCTCCTCCAGCTCATGTCTGCATAGGCTCAAGTTGTGGACTGCAGTTTGATAAGAGGCTGTGGCAGACATCACATGCTTCAGAAGAGAATGCAAGCTTGTCTGCACTTTCCCAAACTGACAGTGGAGGTTGCAGTAATGACTGCAGCTTGTGAGCATAATTTGGCGTTACTGGTAGTAATAGAGGGAAAGAATTAAAATTCATAAATACATACATTTAAACAGTTAAATGGCTGAGGGTGAAGGCATTATGCTTGGTTATTCCAAAAGCTCTTTGTTTCCCTGACAAAGAGAGGAAATAATGGCAAACAACATGGGTTACATCTGATGCATCACATCAAGCCATGTCGCATAAATTCTCCAATATTTACATGTGAGTCAGTTATCCAGATGGAGTAAAAATCAGTGAATCAACAGAGCATGTTTGCATACAATGGCACTCAAATCACAACTTGAACTACTAACATACAATGTCACCAGTGCACTGATATCATTGCGTTATCTCTCTGTCATTAAAAGGGGAACAGAAAGAAGCTGGGTGGAAGGTTATGACTGAAGAATAGTCAACAAACAGGAAATGGTCTTGAAGTGTTCTATGCAGCATGATGACATAAGGCATTTATATCAGGTGGGAGGGGTTCCACTTCAACACATAGACCAAAAGCTTGGGTTCTGCTTGAAACCCATCATATCTGCAAAGTCACATTGAATCCGTGATTTGGCCAACCCATGAACTCCCTATGAAATGAATGCCCAGAACAATCAGAAAGTAAATTCACTCATCAGAGGGGTTCCCACAAAAGGGCAGAACCATTCTAAAACCATTGGCCTTCACATTTCCCCCATAAACGTCCTATCTGGTCATTCCTGGGTTTCATTTCCTATCCATAAATGAGCTCAAGTTTATTCATCTGGAGCAGTCTAAACACTGCAAGGGGTGGGGGTTTTTTGGGAAAGGGCGTGGAGAGTTCAGCCCCATTAGTTAATCAGCCTTCCATTTAAGCTAATTATGGAATTCTGTATCTATACTGCACAATTAAACCCTGCGTAAAGTCCTGCACACCTGCACGTGAGAGATGCAGAAGTGTCTATTACCATCCCTGCTTACCAAGCCTTAGACAGATCCCAGGTATGAAGCAGACACTGAAGTAATATGCATGAAGTCAAATATAAAAATGTCAATAGTACCCCTTTTTTTTGAGCCATTGGCAAAGATAACTTGCTCTCAACACATTTTCAGAGCAGACAGAGAGAGTTAGAAGTTAACAATGTTTAACCTCGAGAAATTAGGTCATTTAGACATTGTGGTCAAACTAGAGACCACACCTCATGCTCCTATACAAGGTAGGGGTTTAATATTCCTCAAAATCTAAATTGAACACCAAAACAATATACGAATTTACACACGTCTAAGTCCATTTTGCACTATACAGCCGAACCAACAATTAATGAAGTCGCATTGATAGAGCAAGCTGTTGATTACACCTTGTTAAACACCTGAATTTGAAAATGAGCTATTGTCCAGTAGTCTGCCATTCTGGAAAACTGCCTTGGTGGTTATACTGTAATAATCTCCTGTAGTGCTAGATAAACCTCATCCATAGTCCTAAACCCCACCAGTCCTAAACAAAATAACAAAATCCGTGTGTATATGTGGTCTACTCTAACAAAGCCAAGGCGTTGAAGGACATTCCACCGTTTTGCAAGGGACCGCAGTTCTTTGTGTCACCGACTGCTGTGGCTAGTTGCTGCAACGCCCGCTACTGTTTTTTTCCTTTTCTTTTTTGCAATAACTGTCAGAACACAAAGAAAACACCAAAAAGCGAAGTGAAAACCCAACCAACATAAGGAACTGGTCAGCTTATCAAGTCATCACTAGACAGGATTCAAGGATATTACACCCGACTCCGGCAGGAATGATCAACTGGCATCACGCGCTGCCTACCGCACCTGTGTAACTACTGTATAAAGCAAGTTTCAGCCATCGCCTAATTATCGCATAGTTCATCTTTAGCTATAAATGTTTTAGGCAAGGTTATAAAGACAATGAACTAGGTAAAATTAGCCTAGTAGGGCAGCACAGCCCGTCAACGTGCTCCCTACCTAAGGCTATACTGTGCAACAGCAACACCCAAAAATCTCAAAACACGCATTTGTAACTCCCACTTGTATTTATATTTAGAAAATATTGTTTCAAGAAAACAATTATTGAATGGTGCTACAGGAGACTGAAAACAGGAAATACTCGATTGCCAGGCGGCAGACAATTACTGTAAAGGTCGGCAACATTTTTTTTTTCATTTAACCCCCTGAAGCGATTATTCCGAAACGCTGCTACCTTACCTTAAGGAGACCTTGACACAACAGTCGCTCTGTGTCGCCATTCTGTACTCTTTACAATCAGGTCCTTGCAATTAAAAGAACATTGACTAGAATTGTAAGTGTTGCTAAAAAGGATTTTTATAAGCGCTGAACAAGCCAAAATGATTGCGATCGATAGTGGGTCAGATTAGAAAAAACCCAGAACGGTTTCACAGCTATGCATGCTAGACCACATTTCTCCTCGTCCCAATTTCACATGCAGTTATTGTCATTCTTAGGTTTTTGGATGGTGCGCTGTAAGATTGTCTGTTTTCTTTTTCTTTCTTCGTGAGCCGCAGCGACATCCTGTCATATGTGTGCGAAATGCTCATCCGACTACACACCACATAGACTCAACCTCCCCTCACATTGTACGTGTGTAGTACGGTGCTGAGAATAAAGGGGCGGGTTAAACCGCGTTAGAGTGACAGATAAACAGCCATAGAAAGTAATCTTTACCGCCTGACTGCAGAGTAATTGACCAATTAGAGCTTTCGGGTGGGTTACTGTAGGTGCATGGATAAACGATTCGGGATTGAGAAGATACCTCGTCTAGGCTGGGCGATGTCACGGGCTGCGACATCTGAAATGCATTAAACGGCCATAAAACGAGAATGTTTCTGGGATTTCGGGAGAGGTCGAAAGGGCTCGGATTTAACACCCCCGGGATCGAGGGGTGCAAGCTACAACGAATGGAACGCCAGCACCACGTGCTTAGTGTATAATATGAATGGAGCTTGGAGTGATTTATAGCACGATGGACACATATTTCCTTACAGAGGTTAAGGTTACTGGTGCAATGAAACTTTAGAAATGGGGAAATACCTACTTTAATTAATACCTACTATACGTAAATATACACAAATATTTTGGAATGATTGGTCCTCTTGCTATAATTATTTAGCCATTAAGAAGTGGCCCTTCTCCGAGATGAGTTATATATATCCTGTACATTGTGAAATGGATTTTGTCTTAGTTTCTATTCTATATTCACCTCATTATGGGAAGAATTACCATTTGCTGTCAATCATTGTCTTGTGGGCAAATAAAAATTTGTTGCTATCGATATAAAACACTTTGACTGGTTCAGATTTGTGATAACGGGTACAAAAACCCATTACATTAGCAGTACAAAAATTATACTTTGCTTTAAAATTTCCAACCCTGCCATTTCAGTTAACAAAGTCAATAACAGGATCTTGTGTGAGAGCTGATGCTTTTCAGCTGGCACAGTTACTGCGGGCAAGAGATCACAAATCAAAGCTGAATTTGGCCTTCATCTGTTATATTAAGCGTCAATGTGTACAATGAATGATCTACAGCAGGTTTTGTGGAGCTTGTATTCTCAGAACTGAACTCCCTCTTCTCATCATGCACAGAGGGTACAGCGCTTTCTCACTAATCACTATTCACTGACAACCAAAATCTCAGCATTTGTCAACCGTATTTAATTCCCATTTCTAAATTCAAAGCAGCCATCTTAACCAGCACCTACTCCCAGAGGCGTAGCTAGAAATTCTGGGCCCTGCACACAAGCAGGCTCTGAGGGCCCCTCCACTCTTTATAAAAACAATTCCCAGATTTTTGTGGGCCCCTTCAAACCCTGGGGCCCTGTATACTTAGTACCCTCTTTCGCCCTGGTGCTATACCCCTATCTACTCCTCCAATGTTTAAATACAGGCAAAAGAGAAAGAAACATGGGATGGCCTATGCTTGCCTGAAATGTTCTGAAATTATAAACAATGCTGATCTCCTACTTTTCTTTTTATCAAAAAAGTAGCATCTGGCCGCCCAAAAAACTTGCCCAGTGATGGCACCTATGGATTACACTGCTGTGTGTGATGAGGTCAGACACAATGCTGTCTCACAGTTTTTTTCAGACAAATACTGCTTTATGCAGTCTGGCTTTTGAAGGTTTCATAATGATGAAAAATTAAATAATGCATATTTTTAACCTAATCAGGTGCAATTTCGTGGTTTCAGGCAATGGTATTGAAAAAAAGTGTTGTACAATGTGTGCTCAAAAACAAGCTTTCTTTGTTTTAATGAGTTCTTATTCTGGAACTAAAGCCCTTATACAACAACATCACCAAAGGCAGGGAGTCTGTCCATGAATGTAGCATGTGGCTGCATTCTCTCATATGAGAACAAGATTCCTGTGCAGATTAATATGCTGTAACATGGATCAAGCAAAAATCCCTGCTGGAGGTCAGAGCAGGAGTGAGTAAACAGCTTTTTGTTTTATGTTAGTGCTGCTTCACATAACAGGTTACCCTCTCCACTCCTCTCACGACGCCATTATCTTAGGACACCAATATACATGTTGAATTAAAATGCCTGAACAAAAAGACTGACAATAGATATTTTGGAAGGGATAAGAGTAGATCCATGGAGTAATACCAGAACCATAGAAATACAGCACAAAGGCTTTAGTGTTTGCCTTTCTGATTGGAACTACAGCAATTGAGCTGAAGCGAGGGATGGTAGGTCATAGAGAAAGCTGAGCTCAGACCCATATGGGCAGGTGACATTTTTATGATTTGTCGACTTTAATACCAAGAAAATAAGAGGTCTGTGTAAGTCTAACAGAGAGACCGTATGAGAGGTGGACAGAGCTATGCAAGGAAACATATTGTGCCCATCTTTAAGTGCTTTTAAAATCCCACCCACCCTTGGTTTCCAAATTTAGCTACGAATCCATGGTAAGCTGATTATGATTCTTTAATAAATGTTATCTGCATTTTCAAAACGTTTTTCAATAAGGATTAGTTGTTTCTTGCGCAGCCACAAAAAGGATGCAAGGAGCCCACCACAGCTAGATATTCAAAACCATATATAGTACGGAATGTTTTATATCATATATTGCACTGTAATTATGATGAAGTCTTGTGTCATGCAGGGGTGTGGCTATGGATGTGATGTGAGGCGTATGTTTTGTTTGTGTGACTGTTTGTGTGATCGTCATGATTGAAGAGCAGGCTGATAAAGGTCTCGCCACGCTTTGTGATTGACACGCTGCACTGTGCTGATGTATCAGACAAAGGCCAGGAACACACTCATCTGTGTCACATGGTGGGGAGTGGGGGAGGTGGGGTCGATGGCTGATTTGGAGTAGGGAGGGGTGGGGCGGAATCAGGGCCCTCTTCACTGAACAGATAGAAAGTGTACAGTCAGGCACAAAATCAGCTGGTTCTGACTTCATCTAGGTCAGTCTGCTATTTCTGCCTCTGGGCCTGTGGTTGCAGACACGCACACACACACACACACACACACACACACACATACAAACACATTCTGGGCTGTTACCCCAATTTCCAACAGCAGTCTCTCCACCATCTGTGGTGGAAGAACCTTCCAGCAACTTCAGGTTCTAACCAGCTCTCTGTGCCATATCAGCCCAGCCAAGTGATGGCCACTTATTACTAAGGGTATAGTGGGGGAGGGGCTGCATGTGTTCTGATTCAGGAGAATAGATTTTTTTATCATTCTCTCAATGTGGGTTGCTGAGTGTTTGAATTAATGTTCATTTTGACAGCAATCTGACAGCCATTCAGGCCCATGACAGAGCCACTTAACTGGAACCTGGGGCCATTTTTGAGCAAATCACACTCAAAGTATCAAAAGATCAAAGTATTTGAATGAAAGCAATAAACCCCAACTATGCCTGTGTGATTAATATTCATATGCACATACAATTCCTCCTGGAAACAATGTAGTTAAACATGTATACTGAGGCCTATACAGGAAACTATTGATTTCATTTTTTGGTGATCAGTTGAAGATGCACTTTATGTTACGAAAGGTTATGAATAATAAGGTCCACCCACCGCTGTCCTGCTCCCTGCTGGGGACTCTGAGCAGTGGGGACTGGGGAGAGTCTGTGCAGGCAGCGTCTCATGTGCATGTCCCAGCAGGGTGACGCATACCAGTGTCCACTGCTTCCCTCAGCCCGCGCTTCTGAATTTCACGCTGGGGCAGTTTGTGATTAGAGTGGGGGGAGATCTGCCTGCAGGCCAGGAGGGGAGAGAGAAGCCCTCATCCCACTGACTCCTCTATCGATTGCATTTGTGCTGCACCATGGGGCAAAACTGCCGTTGGGTAACATCAGCGAGGTCACTGGATAGGAATCAGGAGGCCTCTTCTTATCTCAAACAGAGACAGCACAGTTACCACCAAATAGTGTGAGGCACATGAATCAAATGGAAGGGAGCCTGCAAATGGCCAGCAGACCTTCATAAAGCAATGTACCGTAAGGCAACAGCAAACTATGCAAACAAGAATGACTGCTGCAGCTCAATTTGTAAATCAATCTGAGTTTGAGACAGATTGAAACCCCGAGTCCTCAATTAGTTCAAAGTTAGCCAACCCTGATCAAATCTCACATTTGCTCCTGCGAGTAGGAGGGCTCTATGATAAATTCTTGTATGTGATTGGATTAAATGTGTTCACTTTATGTGTTCATTTTATGTGACTGCAGTGATACGAGGCAGTGTGACACGTACTAATAGACACTTTCAGTGCAGGTTCCATCAAGGTGCTCTGTCTGACGTTGGTCACCATGCTTCCTAAGCCCTGGTTTGGGGCGTGGACGTGTGCTTCTCTCCACACACAGAGACGGTGCAGCGTTTCCATGGAAACACACCCACAGTAGGATGAGAAGAAAGATTAGGCTGAGACAGCAAAAAAAAAGCTTTCGTGTTATGCTAAGCTGATGCTTGAAAATCAGAGGTAGCATTTGGTATAAATCGGAGGCAGTGCTTAGTATGAGTCAGACGTATTGCTTGGTTTGGTGCTGATGTGTGGACCATGGGATTTCAATTTTCACAGATTCCCATCCATAGGCATATTAATGTCACAGGTCAGTTTTTCATGCTAACCTTCCAGCAATTCCAGTGCAAAAAAATATTTACAGGTAACAGATGTTCCAAGTTAAATATTCTAAAGACCAACCAGTGTCTAAAATCCACTTCAGACTTTAAACCTATTATGCTGCTCATTCTATTCCCCATTGTTCAGAGTACATCCTGTGTAAAGTATAGGCTGTAACATACAAGGTATTTGCTGCCATTGTAAGCATTCTCCATTCTGTAGGTAAATATTGGATTGATCTAAACTGCCTGCCAAATGACCTTTTGTTTTGGTATTTATTTTTTGAGGTATTTTATATGTAAAAACTCTTGTGAATAAACCTGCTCACTTAAACTGTACTATAGCCTAATTCATCTGTATCTCTCATGTACTATCTTGTTTGGAGTAGCACCCATATTTTGCATGTCAGTTTTCAGTTTTATTTCAGTTTGAGCTTTTGGTTTCATACGTTTATTCTACACTTTCTCCTATCCTCTTTGTTTTTAATGTAGTTTGTGCTTTAAGAACTTTTTTCTTGTGGAACTACAAACCAAGTGTATACAACTATGAAAAGCCATCCTTACTGATACAATGCACATTAAGAAGACATTCAGCTAATTTTAATATGAAGTCACTACATAAATACAAATCAAGTTTGGTCATCTGATTAACTCAATTATGCCGCTGCTGTAAAGGCATGTTAATTAATGGAGAAAGAAAAGCTTAGGGCTATCCGCTCTGGAGAGACTCTCTCAGCTGGACCCCATTGTTAAACCAGCACAATCCTGCCTCTGTCAGGTATCCTCCAGACTTCCTACTGCCCGCTTCTTCACACCCATCCCTTTGCCTGCCCTCCCTGCGTAATCAGGGTCAGACAGTCACTCAAGCAGAACAGAAGGAGCTCCGAACAAAGCCAGACTCTGGAGCCCACAGATGAATGAAGAATGCTGAACTAAACATAATGTCTCTTTACATGTCTGCAGCATTTTCCTTTTTAACTGAGATTTTAAGCTTTAAAAGTTTTAAGACATTGTTTTTAGCTTTTATGATCAATCATGTACAAGTTAAAATTTCATGGTGATGGCTATAGCACACCCTGGTGTTAAAAAGCTTACCATGTGACCAGAACCTGGTTGTTTTATACTGAGTTGGACATGCAGTGAACCTAGGTTCATGCTGTATTTTGTATATTAGGGAGCTTAACAAAGTAACGGTTGGGGAAAGGACATACAGGGAAAATGAAGACCATATGTCTCAGTGAGTATCCAGTGAGATACAGAAGAACTCCCTTGGGCTCAGTGATAGAATATACTTAATTAACATGTGGCAGCTTTGTCTCTGACCTCGTAATCACTAGGGGTTACCTGATACTGCAGCTGCACTCAGCACAATACAACATGACAGTTAATAACTGCCACTGACTAAGGAGAAGCAAGCACTTCCACTGTGTTGCCCCAACAGTAGCCTTCCAGCTCCCCCTGGGGAAAAAAGCTAAGGGAAATAGATACAAGATACAAAGTTGAAATCACTCTAAATTGATACATTCTTTTCATGAAAATGTAAACAAATGCCTTTATTATTATTATTATTATTATTATTGTCGTTGTTGTTGTTGTTGTTGTTGTCAGTATTATTATTATATTATTGATGTTGTTGTTGTTGTTGTTGTTGTTGTTGTTGTTGTTATTGTTGTTGTTGTTGTTGTTGTTAATAATTCTAGTAGGAGTAGTGGTGGTTGTTATTATAGCAGCACAGCTTTATCAGTATTACCTATTAGGCTACAATTCAGTCTCCCCCAGTTGAATACAGCACCATGCTTAGTTAGTTCCCATTTGATTTGACATTTAGCATATGTCATTCAAACCATTATCAGTAGAAACAGATGGCGGTTTTGGTCTGTCCAGCCGCGCATGTCTGGCAGGTATTCATAAAAAAGACAGCTGAACAGTTGAATTGGACAAATGAGACACATATTGATTTATTTGCCTAATCCCAAAGGGCCACAGAATTGTTGTGTGTTCATGAAGTCCATTCATTTGTATCATATTTCTTGTAATGATCTTACTTTAATGTAACTCTTCAACACATAACAAAATGCATTTTTACATCTGATCAATAACAGAACTGCAGAAAAGGTATTTATATTTACATAATATATAGTGTTGTAAAGGCAATTAAAATATATTTCAAGATTTTTCAAAGGAAAACATTCACAGTGAATAAAACGTAAAGCAATTATTTTTAACAGTAATGCATGCTGTATAAGAACATTATTTTACAAAGAATCCACACTTCCTCAGTTACACCAGTATTTTAATGGAACTATTTAACAGTCAGCTCCAACAGAAACTCACAAGTAATTTATCTTTCCCCTGTGGATCTCAGATTTTTCTCTTTCTTAGTAAATCAAAGTAGATTAAATCTTTTTAAAACTACACTTCAACAAATAAAACAATGGCTTTGGAAAGCAGCCTTATACAGTATAGGCACCCAGATATGTCAGATATATTCCTGGATTTAGCTAGTACATCAATCATCTATGAGATTGTTTAATAATGTAATTTTATCATTTTAGGGTACTCTAAACCTGTGTATCTCTTTTTTTCTACTGCTAAACAGTTTGTTTAAACCAAGGAAAACAATTGACAATGACTCTGAACTAGATTCTACCACCGAGAGAATTTCATTTATGAATGGTATTGGATGCATGAAAAATCTGAGTAGGAGATGGCCTTTAGAGGGCGCACATCTGCAAAACCTGAAAACGATCCTCAGCATAAATACAGAAGAGAACAGGCCATTGAGCCCAGCCTGCCTCATCATTTATAAAAAATCTACTCAGTATCCAGTACTTCATTAAGCACTGTTTTTAAACATTTACAACTCACTGTGTAAAATAGCACTTCCCAATAGCAGTCTGGAATTTAGACTCAACCAATGTCCATCTATGCCCCCTTATGCTGAAATTCAACCAGAAAAAAAAAATAATTTAGTCTCCTTTTGCTAAACCTGAATAGGTTAGGTATCCTGAAAAGCTTTCCTCAAAACCTTTACATTTTATACCAGAAAGCACGACAATTACCCTTCTTTGTTGCTCAGAACTGAACACAATACTCCAGGTTTGGACATGTGTTAATTCAAAATATAAGTTCTTTCCATTTTGTGTTCACTTCTATATATATATACATATATATAGACAAGACTAGGCCAGACTAGTCTGCCTTCACACACAAGACAATGCATAGAGATCCAAGAGTTTCATCAATTAACATTTACAATGCTACAATGCTAAGTTGCTTTTTTAAAAGAGTTCCTCAATATGGAAACCGTTCATGTTAAGGAAAAGTTCAGAATTTCCAGAATATTTCTGTAACCTTGCATTTATGCTTTAAAAAAAAGGCCACTTGAGGGCGCTGTTTCCATAAAACATTCCATCGCTTAAAGAGGAAATAGGATGCCTGAGTTCTTCAAGCATATAAAGTCTCAGTGCATAATTTGCTTTGGCTTTTGTGACCGCTGCAGAATATCAGTGTTGTGTCCACAAATATGCAGCTGGACCAGTGTAGATATAATGAATATCAAGAGACAAGGAAATGATGCTGTGAGTGTGGTGACTGCACCATAGCCCCGTACACCAAGCTCTTAGATGTGTGTCCCTGTTGCAGGGAAAGCTCTGAAACCACACCATAATCTTATATACACACAAGTGTAGGCATGTGAGCATAAACACCAAGCAAAAAACGCATCAACAGACAGCAACTCAAAGCATTACACATGTATGCTCACACACACACACATCTATAGCATATTACACCAGGCAGTATTTTAGTCTTTAGTATTAATTTTTGATAATGGAATTATTAAAATGATCAGAAAAGAGCAAGCTCATTAATTAGTTGATGCAATGAGCAGAGGAGTCTGCAATTAACAAAACTAATAAAAATGATACCATATCAAATTAGACATGACAAAGGTACTAATGCATTTAAATGTGTTGTAAATGTATTTCTTTACTAGCATTTTGCTGGAGTCGTTTTCATGTGGAAAGGGAAAGCGCTTGGCTGGTCAGAGTGAAATGGAGAGTACCTGTGTGTGCAGAGGAGAAAGTGATATCTCATGCGCATCCTTTCTCGATTTACTCGATTACCATCTGGTCACCCTCAGCGAGCTACTAGCATGGAAAACACATGCATTAATGCTCTTTCCTCCTCACCAATTTCTTTTCATAACAATTTGGAGGTTCTGCTAGAGGGCAAAGAACAGCAATGCAGAATAATAAGAATCAACATATGAATATGCACAATAAAGTTGTTAAGTATGTGATGTTTCATGGGAAAAGTAAACATCAGACCTCAGGGAAGAGGAAAGTGGAGCAAGTGTGACTTTTATACACCACATAAAACAAGCATGATTTGCTGGATTAAGATATGGATGGGAAATCAGATCTAGTGGGGCAGAGAGCTTCCACTCACCCAGAAAGCCTTAACCCAGTGGCAAGATAAATGTCCGCTGTTGTATGAATGAATGGGCACAGACAGAAACATATTTTTCCAGAACACTGCAAATTGTGGTTTCTTGGGGTATTGCTTTTGTGGTGACTCACATTTAATATGTTGTCCCAAAATGATGAGAAATTTTACTGGAAAATACTGACAATAAAAACTCCATAATACATGTGGTTCCTGTGGACCAAGGAGACAGGTTCCTACCTGTCTTAATCCTCTCATACATTTCCTCAATTAATTATATGTTCTTTAACCAATGCCTTCATATAAAGACGATTAAGGTAGGATATATTATACATGTGGATATCCTTATAATCTACAAATTATGATAAACATATTGTTGGGAAACCATTCATCGGAATTTTGAGTCAATTGAATTTAAATACTCATAAATTGTTTTCTGCCCTCGGAGTACCAACAAACGTAGTTTTGCTTCATTACCCCCATTTCCTGAGCGCTTGCGCTGTTGTCAGTCTCCGTCTTGCGTGTAGTCATGTGGAAACCATCAACTTCCCCCGCCTTTCCCATTCCTTGTGTGAAAGCACCCGCGTGAAGGGGACGTCATCACTCTTTGGATGGAGCTGTCAGCGGTTCTGAATTCCCGGCCATCGGTCTGGTGAGAGGAAAGCAAAACAAGCTGAGCCCAATCAACAGATGGGCTGCTAGACTTTATGTGCGCCGTTACTCTTTAAACAAATAGCTTTTTTAAATTAAAAAAGAAATGTCAGTCTCGTGTCTGAAGAAATGGTGACAGACGACACTCCACACAAGAGAAACATTACAGTGACACATAAGTGAATGGGAGCGTAGTTTATATGAAAAAGCGATCAAACGGAGAAGACGGGAAACGGCACTCTGCATGAATCAGTGAGCGATTAATGTTTCTCTTGTGAAACTGAGTCGATAGCCAAGGTTAGGCAGATACTGCTACAGGTGGACGTACTGTGTTCAATTTTCTTGTGGCTCCTTCGTCTATCATTGTTTTTTGTCCTTTTGTCATTTTTTAACACATACTAATTTAAGTATGGGTGAAATGCTTCCTGCCCAGGAGGCAGCCAAAATCTACCATACCAACTACGTGAGGAACGCTAGAGCAATCGGTGTGCTCTGGGCGATTTTCACCATCTGCTTCGCTATAATCACCGTAGTGGTTTTCATTCAGCCGTACTGGATAGGGGATAGCGTGAACACCCCCCAGGCCGGTTACTTCGGTCTCTTCCACTACTGCATAGGCAATGCGCTCACCTCGGAGCTTATCTGCAAGGGTAGTGCCCTGGACTTTGGCTCCATCCCATCTGGAGCCTTCAAGACTGCCATGTTCTTCGTGGGGATCTCCATGCTTCTGGTTGTGGCCAGTATCATATCCTTCAGCCTTTTCTTCTTCTGTAACGCGGGAAGTGTCTACAAGATATGTGCTTGGATGCAACTCGCCTCTTGTAAGTGACTTTGCTTTTTGTGGAAAAAAATCTATCGATTACTTCAATAAGTACCTGAGATACACATAACTATGGATAACATATCTCTAACGAATCACTGGTTCACGCCCTACAGTTAATTGAATGAAGTATGTTTATGAAAGAAAACATTTCAGTATTACTAATAAAAGTTTATGACGTACAATTTACTCCAGAGCTTCTGCAATTGGTTCAGAGACATTTTAGAGAGCCCTAGTGCTGTCTCAATTGGGACGTGTAAGCTGCGCACTGGCACCATTAAGACTTGAGCTATTTAAATCAGTGACCTATCAACACTTGTCATTTTAAGCGATGAGCAATTGAAGGCACATAAATGCCTGAAATCTCATACAGGACAATGTTTCGAACACAATAATTGAAAACTCAGTTAAGTATGAACACACGTTCGCATGCCCAACTGCCCAACCGACAACACATGACAACCTCACGAGAGGCATTACCTGCGTTCACGTTTAAATTTGTTTACCATTTATAGGGTAGGCTAATAATGCCATCGGTCAGTTGATTTAAGTCAGGGTTTCTTAATGTGGCAAACTTTCAGAGATTCAACCTTAAATACAGAAGATTTCAGGACACATACGGCTGCCGAAAGCACATTTTTCCAATGAAAACGTGCACATACAGAACTCCAGTCTTAAATAATCGTTGTTCAGTCGATTTTAAAGGTATTTTATATGTTTTAAGACAGATCCGGCGTCCAAGAGGCACAAGGGATAGGCAAAATAATTTAAATACCAAAAGAAAAAGGACTGGTATTTTGATGCAACTAAACTGAAAATTGAAGGGGTTTACACACGTGTTTAATATTGATGTCAATGTATGGATGTGCTGTCCTTAGGGAACTACTTGCAGCTAATTCCAATGCAGATGAACCCATAGTCTTGTGTAATGAGCACAAAACCTGGACTTTTGACAGTAATGTGGTCTAATGAGTCCTATTTTCTCATTTTATTACATCTGGATGGGCTAATGTCTGGGGTCAGTCAAAAGAAGCCATCCATCCACATTGGCTGGGGGGTTATAAATCTGCATGGTAGAATTAAGGCCAAGGAACACATAACCATTTAGTGTAACCAGGTGTGCCCTATGTAGTAAACATTGTTGTCTCAAGATGCCCCTAAAGAGGATGCTCTTTCACATATGTGTAGGTAAGGTAAGTATCATCTGACTGCATGCCACGTGTTCTAAAGCAAAATTTGCCAATGAGAAAAGGTTCACTCAGTGGCTGGATACATTATAACCGGTCATGCTGTTACCCAGGTGTTAATACAGACATGTAGCATATATCTATTCCAAAGTAATTTCAGAGACTGCCAGCACTTGGCTGAGGCTTACCAGATGGTAATGGAGTAAATGAGGATGTTCATATGAGATCACTTTCTCCCCTGCACACACAGGTACTCTCCATTTCACTCTGACCATCCAAGTACTTGCCCTTTGCACATGAAAATGACTCCAGCAGAGTAGTCTCATTAGTAAAAACATTGTTCACCAGGGTGTGGATGACAGTGCATGTTAAAATAATGCTAGTATTAAATAATCGATACCTGATACTACTATGATACTTCACAATGTGATATGATACAGACATAAGTGTACGTGTGTGTGTGTGTGTGTGTGTGTGTGTGAGAGAGAGAGAGAGAGAGAGATATGCAATGAATTTTAAAATAGCTTGAATAAAAACACAAAAACAAGATTAACAATATTAATTCATGCTAGGGGAGGAGTAATGGGTTAGGTAAGGAAGCTGTTTGTATTCACCATGGGTATGCAGTGCAACATGCTTAGCATGTGAGCGGCTGTTTTACAAATCACACATTGTCCTGTGCATGGGAATCAAATGCAGACAATTTTGATAATATTGCTTTTCAGCGTTGAATTTATTTGGTTGTTGTATTGAGCATTTATGCCCTCAGTTAATTTTAATAAGCCTTAATCTCTACCAATCATCCTGCCCATGTCTAGCTGCTGTTAAAAATGAGCTGCAGATGAAAGCAGACGCAGATGCAGAAGCTCCGGTTATGACCGAGAGATTACTCAAAGCTGAGGCTGGACTGTGAGCAGATTCCATGCGCATACTGTTCCAGCTGCAGCCTTTGCTTATATCTCTGCCTTACATCAACACCCTCATCCCCCGACGACGCTTACCCCGTGTTCAGGCAGTACCTTTAGATCTTTCAAAACTGCAAAGTGAGAGGAAAAGGGTCCGTTGTAGGCATTAGTACAGTAGCAGCCAAGTCAACCCCATCTCTATCTCGCTCTGTGAGATTTCAGCAATGGTTTAGCCAGGAGAGTAGCTGTGGAGACAGTCCCTGACATCAGTGGGGTATGCTTCGAGATGTTAAACTTTTTTTACCAGGGAAAGAATATGTCATGATCAACACAGTGATCCCTGTATCCGACAGCACTGCATATGAACACAGGACCAATCCTTCTCTCCCTCTTAATTAAAATACTCTGTTACTCTGTGGGCCAATTTATCATCAGGCATGCTCAGAGCTTTAATCTCACCCCAGAATTTACAAAGGGTGAGCAGCAAGAGTGAACAACCAAATCAGTCTTACTCACACTGACTGCAGGTCACAGCGTGATGTGCGCAGAGCTCAGGGTGAGTTACCGGGGAGCAGATGGTGTTAGATTGGATTGGCCTGTTCTCCACAGGAGCCTTGCTCTTATTAATGAGCACTAAGGATCAGACCCTGGAGCTCTGCTGATATGCAGCGTGGATTAACCCTTTATTAAAGCACAGTACGGCAAGCATTAAAAAAAAAGAGCTGCTGGGTTTTAGTTGGGTGTCTATCACACCCTGGTACATACGATCTTAATCCTTAATCTGAAGTACAGAGGCTAAAAATATCAACAAAACATAGATTTTAGTTATATAAGTGTGTATGGTAAAGGGCTAATACCACAGGGAAATAGTGATGGAAACTGAAAGATGACTAATTGCATTTTCATTGTCTTTCCATCCTATCAAAGACCGTTGAATAGATTTACATTGCAGATCAAAAATCTGACACTGACTCTTCCAGCAAAGTATACAGTTCACCAAAAAAAAATGACTCAGAAAAACAATTTCGCTGTTGATATAACCTGTGCATTGCAAGAGGGCTTGTGATTGTAAAAGTTATGGCCAGACCTGTCTATGTTAGGATGTCAGCCTATGGGGTTAATTATTATTAACCATGGATGTTTATTTGTGCATCAGAGGGAAAGACAGCATCATCTGAGAAAATGGTAGCATTATATTAGGAAAGCACCTCTGAATAACAGTAGGGCTACATGCTATAGTTCAGACAGGCAGTTTCTAGATTAATCAATCTGTTTTCAGAATTCAGTTGAATATATTTCATTTGTGATTACTTGGTCTCCTGTGTCTCTCAAAACTGATGCCTCTATTGTTGATTGACATCTGATTTTCTGTGAGACAAGGTGGCATTGCCTGCGATCCTGTAAAACCGTTACATCCATCTCATTCATCACTAATGAATGACACTGAGAATGGCTCAGACAGGAGTCATGCCCTTATATAATGGCACATAGCTACAGGCATGGGCACCATGAAGGGGTACAAGCCCTGAATGTTTTGGGTGCGCAGGGCTGGACAGGAGCCTCAGCATGTTCAGCAATGTCATCAATAGGCTAGTGAGCCTCGTGTCATATCTATTCAGACCCAGGAGCCATGGGTTATGATGACATTTTGAATTACGGTCCCCTGCACTGGGGCAACAGTCGACATAGGAGCTATAACATTACACCAGCATTTTTTTTTCCAGTAATCAGGTACACATGACCAGGTAAAAAAAATCATGATTGTATTTCAGCATGCAGTTGGCTAGAGTATATCACTAACCCATCATGCTGTCATTCATCAGTGATAATAAACCATCAGCAGTGAACATGGGCTGAGCAGTGCCTGGTTTACGAAGGCGGATCAGTGACCGGCGGAGAAAGTACTCTCACTGAAACCTAATAGAGCAGATCACTTGCTCTGAAAGCAGTTGCCTGGCAACACCAAACCTGGGGCAGACAGAATTTCTAAGCGAGACCCAAGATAGCGGTTCATTCATTATTCACCTGCGCGGCTGCACATGTTCTCTCATCAACGCACAAATGACAACTGCTTGCTTTAATTTTAACGCTCACACCAATGTTTGATGATTTTTATCTTCCTGTGGGCAGGCACAGACCGTCACAGCAAAAAAACTTCTGAAGTTGAAAAATGGGATGGATAAAATTAACTGAGAGAAAAGTTCACAGACTATCTGTTGATTAATAAAGCTGTTTGATTTTCTCTGTCCCTGTCCTCTAATCCACAAAGTAAGTCTACATTTTTACCAGCTACTGGTTACTAAAATGTGAATCAAATGTGGACTGAGCAAAGAAACGTGGGAATTGCATGAAGAATGCATGTTGTTTTTCTTTGTAAATGGCACAGGGCCATGAGGATGTAAGGAGGTATAGTTGCTATGGAAACATGTAATGGGATTGGTAGCCTGTTTGATTTGTTTATTTATTTTTGTATTTTCCTGATGTATTATCGGTTGTCACAGACAACCGTGATTACTTTTGAGCTGAATACTCAATACGCATGAATACAAAAGTAGACTGTACCTGCTGCAGAAAACAGTGTTACATACATCTGTGAGATGGTAATTAGAAACCAATTAAACTGGAAATACTTGCAGGGAAAGAACAACACTACACATTTTCTTAATCATGATATAATTGAAAGTGTTTCCAAGACTGTTTTATCATTCTCTAAGGTTTCAGCATATGTATGAGACATCTAAACTGCGGGAATCTTTTTCATGAAGATGTACATTCAGTTACAGTATGACAAGGCAAAGTTCATTGGATATTTCGTCTAACAAGATGTGGAAATGTATCACACACAAAGTGTTTTGCAGAATACAAACCGAAAGAACCTAAGGAGACAATGAAAATGAACTGGTTGTAGTTGTCTGTATAGTAAAGATATTTTTCTGACATTGGGATACGGATGTGCACTTGGGTTAAACCTCAGACTCTTCCGTAAAAGGTGGTATACAGAGACAATGTGTTTTCTGTCCAACATGAACATGTCCAGGATCCAGGATACAGATGATGATAAAATGCTGGGCACTCATTGCCAATCCAACGGGAACACAAGTTCGGAGCATTTCACAAACTCAGTATGACAACTATCGATATAAAAAAAAACTTTCTTAAAGAGTAACTGTATTAAATCGGTGTTGCTAGTCACACATTCATTCATTCATTCATTCATTCATTCATTCATTCATTCATTCATTCATATGAGATAGTGACAGATGGCACAGTAGTATCTCCAGTCACTATGGGGATAATTTAGTTTGACAGTGTGGTCTCTCTCACATCCCGCCCTCAGCTGTCTGCATGGTGATTGGGTGCATGATCTACCCTGACGGCTGGGACTCAGAGGAGGTGAAGCGCATGTGCGGCCAGCGGACGGACAAGTACACGCTGGGGAACTGCACGGTGCGCTGGGCCTACATCCTGGCTATCATCAGCATCATGGACTCCCTCATCCTGTCCTTCCTGGCCTTCGTGCTCGGCAACCGGCAAGACAAACTTCTGCCCGAGGACTTCCAAGTGGAAGAGAAAGGTGAGATGCCAGCGGTCGACTACCATGTCACGTTGCTCAATGATACATTTTCCTGGGGGTTCATTCAGCAAAAGATGTGTTAAATACCTGCCCCTTACCACCACAAAGCTGAAAAATCAACGTTCAAAATTCAATCAATGTTGAGAGGCTGTGTGGTTACTGCCATTCAACAGGCGAGCTGAGCAGGACTGAAATGGGCTGGCCTCCATTTCATCCATCTACCTGTAACTGACTACACAATTAATTCCCTTCCCACACAACTTTAAATCCACAGGTTAGCACTAAAAATGACAACCAAGTTCTTAGTGAACCTAACTGGTTATATAATGGGAAACAATGAATATTTTTTCTTGGGGAAAGTACCTAGTGATTTTTAACAAAGTTGTTTTGTTTTTTAACACAATTTCTGTTATAACAACAGATGAAATTGACCAAGTGAGCTACAAATACAATGGAGGAAGTGATAACAATCCTTTTGCAATAGTAAATTAGGTATTTAATTGTGCATCTGAAATAAGTGATAGCCTATATGGCTGGTCCCAGGATCAAAGAGCATGAAGGCCTGTCCACACGTGGATTGTTGCCTGAGACATCTGCTCTATGATGCGCTCAAATGAAGCCAGCAGCACAGAGGGATCTGCATCCTAATTACAGCACTGCACGTTTGCAGCCGCTCGTCTCGCTCACCATAAAGGCACATGAGCGAGGCGCGAGCCTCTTCATAATTGACATAGATATTTAAAATCAGGGCTTGGGACATCCCCGAATGAGGATTTAAAAAAAAAAAATCTACAACATTAATTGTGGGCCTGGCAGTCGAGAGACAGATCGCTCCAGATATCTGCCTGGCTGGCATCCATGATCCAATCATTAAGGCCGCAGCTACGCCATTCGGGGGTTTATCTATGCACCAATAATGAGAACGGGTGCCCACTTCAAAAGAACGCCACTATTAAAAATACATTTTAGAAACTACATTTTTATTTTTTTAAAAAGCTAGTGAATGGAAAGAAGAGAGTCCCGGTATGAAAGCAGGCACAAGCAAATTCAGACTAATATTATAGTACCCCAAGGCATATGCTCTTTACTGAATCCCGAAAAAGACCCCCTCTCATCCCTTCCCCTCAGCCACCCCAGTGGTGGAAAAGGAAGTGTAAACAGAATAACATTATTTCAGCTGTTTTCATCTGTTCAGTCCCTGCCCTTTCATGTTACATTACCCAGCACTGTGCTGCACTGATCTGGCTACACCACTGAGCCCTGCAGCATGATTGGAATAGCACTCTGACATCCCCTCTTCCAGGTTCATTTTCCTCACATGCATCATACTTCATTATCATACAGTCCTGAAATAGAACCATGCAATTTACACCTTTTATTACATGAGACATTAGGATGTATACTGTTTTTATCCCCTGAACGGTGGTGTATATTGTGTGATTGAGCACTGATGTCATTGGGTGAATGTTTCTAACAACCACCTGCTGGCCCTCACTGTTATTCATGATTTATACTTGTTGCATTCCTGTATTCCTTTGGAAAATTGCAGAAGGAATTATTTTACTATAATAGTTATTGCATAACAATAAGCTATGATGCCAGTAACATGTGAATATCTGGACACTGCAGTTATGAAACAATAATTATAAACTCAATGTCAATTAAGCAACAAAATCATTGAGTTTATTGAGTTTGATGATATTTGAATAAAACCTTTGCAGAATAGCTAATAATGTTGCCACAGCTGGTAGAAGGTTAATCCTTGGGATCATACAAGGATATGTTCATGCTACCTCATTTGTACTAAAATATACTGGAAGCAAGCTCTTAAAGAATGAATCTCACTGAATGAATTAAGAAACCCATTGTCTTGACAAGCCTGTTGGCTCTGAAGCTCCACTGGAGATCATTGATGTTGTAGAAACTGGTACAATAAACCATTGACTGTCTCATTTTGAGAATGAAGTTTAAAGAACAAACTGGCTGGGCCCTCCAGCACTGAAAACATATATCCCATCAGTGACTATTGGTGGATCAAACCAATTCATAGTATCTCCAGAATCAGTAAGTACTAAAATTAAAAAATACCAAGATATCCTTGCTTTTAGAATGATCAAATTTCCATTCTTGTGAATTTTATCACAGCTAATGTTTTGACCATATTTCACAAAGAAAGCACAAAGTGGGAGGAGTCATATTGTAAGTCTAACCTGCAAGCTGTGCATGGAGAATTTGCATTAATGGCATGTGTTTTCATGTGTGTTTGTTCCCATGTTTCAGACAATGCCTGAGGCCTCTGGTAGAGCAGAGTATCCAGATAGTATCTGCAGCTGCAGTGTCTGACGATTTCTACTTGACCCTTGCAGAGTAGTGGGACTTCAAAGCTGCACCCATTACCACGCACCGTGAAGCACTTCCCACAATGCATCCCTGCAGTGATGGAGGATGTTGGTAGGGAGTAATTTCTGCCGACCTCTAGTTGCAGTTCCATTGCTACGGTACAGTACATAAGTTGAGATTAATACATGTTTTACAGAAGGGGAAAATGTGTTTGGGACTGGCACACCTAGTTTGTTTAGTTCTTTGTATAACACTGGTCACACTCATGTTTTCCACTATAAAAGGAACAGCAAGAACCAGCTTTATTTTGAATGTATAGTTATGTGTCAAAACTGTGATAGTTACTGTGAGTTAGTTCTGTGAGTGAAACAAAATGATTGAAGTGTCAAAGATGTATCTGTATAACCAGTTTTTGTGAAAGACACATTCTATTTTTGAACTATTGAACTATATAACTAAAGCCATATATCAATATATTTCTAAAAGTACTATGTCAGCTATGCTAGAAAAGTCTATGGATCCGAACAGCCTAGGATCACACACCTACAAATACAATAAGAAGTCTATACAGGGGGTCCTCGACTTACGAATTCCGTTCCTAAGTCGTAAGCCGATTTTCGACGTAAGTCGGAATTTATACCTAAATTATACCCAAGTTAACACCTTAAGTCACTCACACTGTGCACACAACACATGAAGGGCATATAAAATACAGTAATTAAATGAAACAGTAATAAAAAAAAGAGAGAAATAATTTATGGAAGTGCGTCTTAACCACGAAACGTCATAACTTGAGACCGTCGTAACCCGAGGACTCCCTGTTTTTACCTCCACAATAACAACTCTTTATCTTGAGAGCACTTTCACTAAACTGAGTAGACAGTGCCCCCTTGTGTCCAACTGCTCTTAATCCTACATTGAAGTGGTTTCTTACGTCTGAGGCATACTTTCAATTAGTATTGAATGGATATTAATACAAAACACATTGCTTCCTATCTGTGATTTGGTTACATCAAAATACATGTCCATTTTCATCTGGTATATCAATATTTATTCAATCCTCTGAAAATCCAATACATATGGGGAATAATGGACAAATATGAAAAAATGTAAGCACATTGACGATGTAAATACAAGCTGCTAGTACACTTCGGTTTTATTGTTAAGTGTGAGATTTACCACTGTTATTTGACATGAAATAAAATGTTTGTTTGACTTCTACTTGTGCTGATTAACAGAGATAGTTTCAGTATATGGACCATTCACACCAAGACTCCAGGAATGCAAGGCTTATGGAGAATGTATGTGGTCATTGGTAGCTTTCTCAAGGAAGAGTTCAAATCCATGGTCTATACCAGCTTCATCCTGTCCAGGGTGTTGAAAGGGCTGAAGCCTATCCCAGCACACAATGGACACCAGGAAAAAAAACAAAAAAAACACCAGGAGGTTATTACTAGTTAATTGGGCCAGACATACATCTACTCTCTCACACCTATAGGCAATTTGGCAAGTCCAAACCAACAAACCTGCATGTCTTTGGATGACTGTGGGAGGAAACCAGAGAACACAAACATGGACAGCATAAAAAAAAAAAATCCTGGCCATGGTGGGAATCAACCCTGAGAGGCCACAGGGGGAACCACCGTCACCCAGATTCAGATCCTTTCCTGCTTTAATGCTTTCCATCACTGCATGTCAAAGACGGAAACTTCAGGTGAGTTAAGACTTCATTAACTTGCACCATCGTCAACAGTAAGCTAGTCACAGGGGAATCATAGCTCTGCCGGGCACCATCTCGGGGCAATTACATACATCATGATGGCAGATGCTCATACCCAAGGTGGCTTTATATTTATTACATTTTACACAGTATTCGTTACAGCTAGCTATTTATGTTAATAAAATCATCTACAGCAGTAGTGTGTAACTAAAAAAAAAAAAAAAAAAACAAGCTCAGGACAGTCAATCTTCTTTTTGAAAATCTTTTATTTTTTTTTAGCAACTAGCGAAAAAGGATTTTGTTTTCTTTCAGTTTAGCAGTGAACAATCAAATGCAGAGAGAGAGAGAGAGCAAGAGAGAGAAAACAATAGAGAGAGAGAGAATGAGAGAGAGAACAGCTACAGCAAATCAATGGGTGCATTTAAGTCTCTGTGGAGGAGAGAGCCTCCTAAAAAACAGCAGGCAGAACGCAGGTCTCTTTCACAGCATCGTAACAATCAGCTCCTCATTTCTCCTTTTTTTTTGCATTCAAAACATACTGCATGAAGCCTTGTCAGACTGAAAAACATTTCTTTAAAATGCAGCTAAGCCTATAGGGGGCTTGCAGATTCACATCAAGGCATTGCCAAATTAGCAATTAAAACATCCATCCAGCTGAACATTTTAGCTCTTACAAACCAATATCAGGACTTCTTAAAATCTGTACACAGCTGTATATAATATACAGAAGGCCAACACTGGTACGAGTTCAAATATACATAGCTGTATATGTCAAGATCTTTTTTTTTCCATGTCCGTTTGTGGCTGTGATATTTTTCAGTTGTGTTGAAAGCTGTCATAATGTTATTCGCACAACCAAGGTGAAATCAAATGCATGTTGCTTACCATGAGGTCTAAAGATGGATTTTGTGAAGAGAAAATAAAAACATGGATAACAGTCTATTGAAACGCAGCAGTAAAAACAATCAACTTGTAGCATGACAACATGGTCAAGTGATTCCTTCCAAGAGATTTTGAGATATGATGTGCCTTTTCTCACAAAGTGGAGAGGGAAAAAAACAACTGCTTTTTTGGAGAGGCACAGAGTATACAGGACAGCGCAGCAGTCGCCACTTCTGCATTTTTGTAGTCTCTGACAGCAGTTGAACTCATCTGGCTCAAATTATATATTCCTCTTCAATAGAAAAATGATTGGCCCTATTTAAAGCTCCAGCATATCCTGTCCCTCTATCTAAGCTCTTCTCAACTGCTGCGTAGCATCAAACAAACTTCTGAAAAATACTGATCTTGACAAAAATCTTTGATTTTCCTTACTTTAACACATTGATAAAAAAAGACAAAATGAGTTCCTTGCAAAAAGCACTACTCGAGTCGGTTTGTCTGATGCGACATGAAATGGCACAGTACCGCTAACAATGTTTCCTTGGTCTTGACATCCAAAGCATCAGTAGGAATAAAACTCCAAAATGACAGTCATTTAAAGAGTTAAAGCCATATCGGAGGGTCACAAAGAAAGCGGTCATCGAGCAGTGGGCATTTGCTAGGGGGAGGGGTCACTAGGCTTGTCATCAATGCAGACGCAAATGAACAAAAAGAGCCAAGACATTCAAGTAATATCCAATAACCAAAGAAAAAAAAAAAAAAAAAAAAAAAAAAAAAAAAAACACGACAAAAGAGAAATAAATAGACAAAGTCTGCTAGACAGGACAGTGCCCTCCTTGTGCCGTGCCATTGCCAGCATTTGCCACGACTGGGGTGGCGTCACCAGGTGCGACCGGGCAGTTTGACAGTCTGTGTGTTTGTTGTGTGTGTGGGTGGGGGGGTGGTGCAGTGTGTGGGGGGTACTGGGTGGGGACTGGAAATGCAGAGGTAGGGGAGAGCCACTAGGACGCGATCCAGGCATGGCGCAGGCACTCAGCCGCTGTGGCCCTCTTTTCTGGGATGAGGTCCAGCATGGGCAGCAGGAAGTCGGTGAACATCTGGGCCTCCTCGCGCTGCCATTCGTACTTCTCCACCAGCACCTCCAGTAAGCCCCATGGTTTCAGCTTACTAATGTGCCTCAAGTCACCTGACCACAGGAAAGGACAACGACATACGTACCCATTAGGTATTTAAAGATGACCATACTGCAGAAGATGTATGAATGCAATGGCAGATATACAGACACACAAATATATTTGTTTGTTATGACACATATAAAAAACATATTGAACTTGGCAGTACATGAATAGACCACAGGCACATGTACAGCTTAAAAAGAAATCTGCTCAAATAATTGCATAGCAGAACAGTCACACACAAGTATATGTAAATGTATACATTTTAAATATTATCTTCTCAATTATACTTAGTCAAATGAAAACCAAGAGATGTGGATTTATCCCTAACTTAATCCACAATGAAAAGAATGAAATATTTCCCGCTAGTACTGTTGAGCATGGTGCAGCTGAACAAAAGCATTCACCCCCAACCCCAAGCTGCTTTACCATCCACTTAGCATGCTGAACATTTCTCTTTGCTAACCACACATGAGGCGTTTTACAGCGTTTCCCTGGCTCTAATGGTTACATGACGGTTTAAAATAAGAACCTAATCCCTTTACCTTTCTTCGTGAAAAATTCCTTGGAATATTTTCCAGCCATAATGAGCTTGCGAGGAACTTTCCCCAGGAGTTCAATGATCAAAGCAATGTGGTCTGCATATTGAAGAAATCCGGAGGAGGGGAGGGTATGGGAAGCGAGAGGGGACAAGACAAAAGACAATCATTAAATATTATGTTCAAAGTGTCAAACTGTTTTGGCGGCGGCTAGCATACTAGGAACAGCATAATTCGTTCAGCCTTCTTGCTCCATCTCCAGGTCAGTTTGAGGTTGGGTTAGTTTGACTCTTGGTTGAGCGACAGAGACAGAATTTTCATTAAGCAATAAGAACGAAGGGGCTGCTTTGCTCTGGCAGTATACAATCCAGATAAAGATAAAATCCAGACACAGAAAAAGACACACAAAGACTTTGCACCAGCAGGGGGCGATGTCTATGGGCCAAACAATGCACGGACTTAAACTTCATGACTTTTCAAGCATAGGATTTCACATGTATTGTAATATAAAGCACTAAAATGTATACCCCAAACAAGCTGAAGTCTAACGGCTATAAGGAAAACAGCAAGGCCTCACTATAAACCCTCACAATTTAGCACATACTATAAGTGGTACTGTGTGTGAAACCAAGAAACACAATTATAAACACATTCATGGTTTCGTCAGGGTGTGGCTGTTGTCAAATGCGGGGGGGTAAGTTACGTGTTATTCTGCAGCGCTTATGTGAGGATACCCAAGACATGGTGTAGGTAATTACAGTGTAATTAATGCTGGCCCTGACACTCACTTCCTATCCTGTGAGTGTGCGGATCATGTTGCCAGGCTAATATCCCCTTGGTTATGTAATGGGCATCAGCTGCTAATGAAGTGTGGACAGAGAGCACAGCTGAGGCTGGAAACCCTGGCTAGCTGAAACTCACCCACATGCTCCTGTGGTTTCTGAATGTCCAAGGGAAACTCAATATAATGCAGTCTACATCTTTCATCTCAAGTTTGCTGTGTTTCAGCACAGAGGGAAGGAAAGGTCAAACTAATTTTCAGTTCTAAGAAAAGTATTATTTAATAATAATAATTTCCACCTTTTGACAAACCTCATGGTCTGAACTGTACCTACTCTTTACAGAATAGGGTCTGCCAGAGCAGAAATGCATAATGATTCACAAAATGTTGCACTCACTGTGTACTTCGTGTCCCAGAAATGCATCTTTCTGTACCTGGCTCAAAAAAAATCCAAATCCCTTTATTAAACACAGCAGATAGGAGACGTTCAGCAATGGACAAGAACGAACAACGGGATAATCTAGAAACAGTCCTCTTCTTTCTCATCAATATTCATTAAATTGAGCCGAAGAAGCCTGCACAGAATATGTAATTTTCCTCACTTTTTTTGCGCCTGACAATGGAAGCATATGCAGATCACCTTGCAGTAAGGTCATTAGAATTATTCAGTCTTGGGAGTACATAATATTAAAATTCTAAAATGCAGTACTGATGGGAGTGGTATTCTAATGAACATGCATTCATTAAAGCCTACTAGGATACATGATTGGCTCTAAAAATCAGTGTGTGCCAGTCAATTCTCTGTATGCTGTTGTTCCGCTTGTTAAGGTTTCTAACCACAACACCCTGGAGAGTAAACACTGTGTCACATGTAGGAGCCTATGTTTACTCTGGGGCAAACCATTACAACCTTCCTTTCAACAACCTGATTCACAGGTGTGGTACTCACAACCTCAAAATGTAAACAAAGACGCCTCAGTCAGTGAGCCCTGCTTGGGACTCAAACAAACACAATCACTAAACACTGCCTGCATCAGGCCACAAACGCAGTCGAGTCTCAGACTTCCGTCCAGTTACAGTGTGTAATTGCCTGTCTGCCAAACGAAAAATGGCTGCCTGATCTCTGGAGCCAGAACCCCTCCCCCCAGCTGCTTTGCACTCATGTCTGAATGGTCCCGTTAGCATGGCGGCGTGGGCAGAATGGGTTGCCATGCGGCAGGATTACAGATTGGCAACACACTCATAAGCGGGGGTAATTAGTGAGAATGGAGGAACTGGGCCCGCTCCAGGACCTGGAGCAGAATGGGAAAATACCAGGCTTTCTGTGGCACTGGGCCCAGAGGAGATGAGCAGAAAAGGAAAAATCTGAGATGGCAATGTGGGGGAACACCAAAAACCAACAACGTCACTAATATCACACGGCCAAATATAGCTATGAGCTTAACATTTAACAAAGCTTTTTCATTATAAATGCTAGAGAGCAGTCAAACAGAAAAAAAATGAAAGAGGCCTAGACAGAGGGGTGAGACTGAGGTGTGTGGCGAGGCATGGGGCAGGGGCCATGTGGACGAGTGTAAAGGTGTCCAATGCCCCTTCACATTCAGCATTGTTGGCTGTGTCCCCTCCAGGGAATTTTGTGTTCAAAGAGCACTATGTCTTTCCCTCCCATATTTACAGTGCAAACATTCAAAATACCACACACAAAACAAGCTACACTGGTCCACTGTGGCACCAGTACAAGATTCTTGTACTGTTTACATTCTGTGCACCACTTTCAAAATCCAACCTTACCCTGCCAAAAATGTTCACAGATGGACAAAAGTTTTCAGTGTCCAAATTATATCCTATGGCAATAAGGTCATAAAGCAATATATTATGCATGGTACACAGGGAAACAGTGGTGTGCATTGACTTTACCCACTATGACCATCTATTGACACAAAATGGAACTTAAAAAGGGGTCCTGTCAGTTTCAGTTAATTTCATGTGAATCAAGAATGCTCCTCCTTCACAGACTCAGGAAACTGAATGTCAATCAGCCAGCACTGCAGGCATTTTACACCCGTTCCATCGAGTCAGTACTGACCTTTAGCCTAACAGTTTGGATTGGCTCTAAAAAACAAAACACCAAACATACAATGTGCAGAGGGTGACATTTCATGAGCAGGAAGATCATAGAGGGACCAAAAAAAACCCTGAAACAACTTCATGAGGAGCACAGAGTCAGGTAAAGGTAAAGGAGAGAGAGTATAAATCATCTCATGATCGCTGTTTCTGATAGTCTTCAGCAGGCACCAGCCTCAGCTGAATCAATATCGGTTTGTGTAAATCCAATCTTTCAGACGAGGGCTATTACCCAACTTAATGATGGCAAATACAAAAGATATGACACAACAACAATATAAAGGCTGAAACACCCCTAAAGCTAAAATAGTGTCATCAGTCAACTTTTTCATAGCGAGATAACAGGTAATAGGACTGCTGTTGATGTTATTCCAAGGCTGAATACTGTTATATGAGAAACAGATAGTTGTGATGCTCACAGTACAATGCTCACAGTAGAAAGTGTGAACCCATTCCTAATGAAATTTCAAAAACATTCTTTACCTCAGGTATGATTTTATCAATTGAGGAAACCATGTCCACAAAATGGGGGAGGATCAGTAAATTACCTTCATCTCTTGAGTAATCTTCTCCAGAATGTGGTTCAAACAAGTAATCTCCCGTCGCCAACTCAAAAGCCTGAGAGAACAGAAACACACAGAAACCTAAATAATCAAAACTCCCACAATGCAGATGAAAGCTACCTCCATTTCCATGTGCCACTTGCATCACATCATGCACTGCTCTTTTTACTGTACACCTCATTCCTGAAAGGGCTGGCTGCCAGGCAAAGGCCAGGCAGTTCCTCCTGTCCTTCACGCTCATGGAAAGGCCCACTAAATGACCTGCAGCACTTCCTTTACAAAGCAAGCACTTTTTTTTGTTTCTGTTTGCATGCCTGTGGAGTTAAAATGCTTAGGTAGACAGGAGATTCATTTCCCCTCCAGGCATGTCCATATTGTTGGTTAAACTGCCGAAGAAGCTGTGGCATGTGCAGTTCTCAGGGGAACTTGTCACTTGAATGTAGACAAAGTCAGTTCCCTGGAGTTTGGCAGTAATACAGTGTCCAACACTGCTGATTTATCTTTATATCTCACAATGACATCATATGGAGCTATCCACCCACATACAATTCTATGTGCCATTTATGTGCGAATGTGCTCCATGGAAAAATGCTGACAATGTACTTCATTACCTGTGCCTTGGACTGCTAAAGATATGGAGATTATTTCCAGGGGTGCTACCCATTCAAAATAAAAATAAAAACTTGTACCCAGTAACACCCTACTCTCGTACCATGCAGGCAGTGCTCCAGATGTCTGCGGGTGTGCCGTACCCTGCCCCGATTAGGACCTCCAGCGATCTGTACTGTCGCGTCTGGATATCATCCGTGAAGTGCTTGTGCTGAAGGGGGGAAAGAGCTAGGATATTTAGATCATCCACAGGGACCTGCTACAACAGGATGACAGCACTGTCAACTCTCTCCACACCAATGCAAGAAACAACAGAAAACCCAATGAAGTTGCACACTATTTTGCTGCTCTGCTCTCTTTCTGTTGTGTATTTCTAAGATGGTGAGAGCTGAACTTGGTCTTTTGCGTCATGGTGCAGCTGTGCTTCCTATGACTGGATGTTCCGGTTCTAGCCGTGAGGTCCACGTTGGTAAGGCAAGAACTGGCCATTGTGGGTATGACGAAGTGAAGAGCTCTTTTTCAGATTCTTTTTTTTCCTACTAGTGCAAAACAGTGAGATTTAAAAAAATATATTTTAGCGTCATCCAGTTTGGGGCTCATGAAGCTTTACTCTCTGATATCAGACCAAGATAGTGAATGAGAGGAGGGGACTGACAAACAGCAAGCCCATGCTACTCACCACCCAGCAGGCATTCCCCAGGTCAGCGATCTTGACCTTGATCTTGTCAGCATTAAGAGGCTCCAGGGGGTTGACCAGCAGACCACCAGCTGCCACTTTGGCTGCAGCATTACGGTAAAGACAGATGCAAAACAAAATAAATCACACTCAGCTTTAAGCACCTATACAAGTCTCTGCTGAGACAAGCGCTACATTACAAAATGCCACAGACAGTGACATTAAAAAGCTGATTTGTGAAACCAACTTTGGCCGAGTCAGGGGGAACCCTGCAGACTCTAACCCATCCATTTTCTCATGAAAAGAGTCCTCCTCTGGACCACGTAGCTCACCACAGACACCCATAACCTGGACTTACTCCTCGGGTTGCTCGCATTGTGAGCTTCTTTTTGGACACCATGCCCAATGTTTGACTCAGTGTAATCAGCTCCTTCAAAGTCACAAGTCCATTCATCAAACTGATTTAATGCAACTGCTTGCAACTAATAGAGAACATGTATCCTAGCAACAACAGTCATTTTCACTACCTCTGAAACGCTGTCTACTAGGAATCAATCGTCAAAATGGAAGCGTACACTTTTTGTATATAAATAACTAACTGACACACACTTAAAGGGAAACTAGAATGTATTCATAGCAATTCCTATTCATATAACCAATAATATCTCATCAATACACCATACCACATCAATGCTACACAAGTGACAATTTCAAAGACAACAGAAGTACATATATAAAGAGAGAAAAAGAAAGAGCTACTGAGCCAGAAGGGTGAGAAGAAAACAATTCATGCTGTTATCAAAGGAATTGACAGCCAGGATTAGTTTAGTGGAGATGGAGGAAGAGAGGAGTGATCCACAGCTGTCCCTCACTGACCATCGCTCAGACTCTCCTCTGTTTTGGGCTGGATATTGGGCCTGGACTCCGCTGCGCTTTCTGGGTGCTCCACATCAGCCTGCTGACACTCTGCCTGCAACCTGCTGGACACCGAGTCAACCACGCCACTAATCAAAGGTCCATTACCATCATCAACAGGGGCTTGGTGGTCAGGATCACTAGGCACTGTGCCATTGCAGGCCCGGTAGGCTGCATTGAGCAACAGCTCCTCCTGCAGGCAGTCGTTGGCGTTGCGGTGATCCTCCTCCTTCCTCTCAGCCAGCATCTCGTCCTCCTGCCTCTCTCCTGTCTGGATGTGGCCATTGCAGTTCACCTCCATGATATTCTCTTGGGCCCAACTCTCTGCACAGCCATCTGTGTAGACCACAGAACAGGCAACAGGACGTGGCCATTAACTGGTTGTGTCATGCTGCAAAGTATACTGAGACATGTGGTAACTTATAATTGGTGGACTGTATTTTACAATATATGTATGTTTTGTCTAATTCCGAAGACATCTTTCACTTCCATAGCAAAAACGCATAGTACTTCAACAGGAGGCCAAGGTTTTTGATATGTTCATGCGATTTTCCAGCTTACCCACAGTGTCCTCAAAAGCAATGTCTTGCAAGTTGGCCTGTTTGAGTGGGGCACAGGGGGGTCCTTCGGGGGTCTCCACCTCATCGTCCTCTTCCTCGTCGCCTACCTCCGGCCCCCGTTCCAACTCCTCTAGCTCAAGAATGCGCTTCTCCAACAGCTCTGCCTGCCGCTTCTGCTTCTTCTTCAGCTTCTTCTTCTTGTTCTTGGACATTTTTGTGGTCTGGGATGGGGCAGTGTAGAATGGTGAGGCAGGAAAGAACATGTGTTCCAAACAACTTGCATCACCCTTTTTGTCATTTTTGAGTTTTACACATCCATTGAACACTGGCTTCATCTATGTAATGTTCATGAATATTTGCCGAGATATAACATCACCAAATATCCAATAACATTTTTTCTAATTTTGCAAAACTTGTTTTTATGGATATAAAAGGTCTTTTTATATTTTTATACACATATACAAGCAGCAGCAACATTGTGTAAGGAAATTTAATTCATGTAAAACTGAAGTGAATAATAGATGGGGATCAGATTCTGGATTCTGTAGAGGGGCAGAATGAACTGAGAGCAAATGCACCAAGCTGGGTTGATTTCAGACACTGATTTGCTCATTAGATAGCACAGGATTGGAATCAAAACAAAATTGGGTCAACTGAACCAATATCATTGACAGATATGCAATTAGACACAAACCAATCATAGAAAAAAAGTTTAAGAGGACAAAACTTACGGGTTTTTGCACTGGAGCTGTGCTGACTGCAAAGGAGAACATACAAACATAACAATCAGTGTTATTCATTAGAGTATCTCATCGTAAGATGGCAGTCAACCACTAATGGACAAAGGCCAAGTGACCACAGTCTGTCTGCTGAGCCAACTGGCATGTGACTCCTGGACCAGTCTGTAGAACTAGGCACAATGAGGCAATGAGGCGCATCCAAAATCTGCACAGTAAGGAGAATCATCCGCTTGCCTGAGCAATTTGGTTTATTTTTGCAGCTTCATGTGTAACTTCTTTTTATAGGAGCTTGCAGTGCAGCAGCTTTCTCCTTTCATCAGTCCTCAATATTGACATATAGACTCTGCAAACTTTACCTGCGGTCTGCTCAAGTTCTGACCTTCAGAGAAAAGATGACTGCTCAATATATTTGCATGGCCTTCATGGCACTATTGGCACAGGCACTGACTGCATTAAGAATATGGATGAATGTTGAAAATCAAAGGTGGCAACTTCTGCGGGAAGTCTGAGCAACACTGTGCATGGGTGGCAATTTTTTAAAATTGGAAATCCTTTACAAAAACAGCATTCAACATCCTTTCAAAACACACTAACACATTGTAATTCTGATGTAGTTAAGTGTGTTTTCATAGACATACCCCACTGGCATTGTAGTCAGGGTGACCACCAACCAGTCTGCTAGTTCACACTCAAAGTGTGCATCACCACATAAGTAGTGTGTGTGTGTGTGTGTGTGTGTGTGTGTGTGTGTGTGTGTGTGAATGCATTTACCTGCTGAGCCAGATGGGGGCGGGGCTCCTGCTCTCTGCCACTCTGTAGCCTCTGCAGCCAACCTCCTGACATAGGGCTCATTCACATTCATCAGGATATTCTCTGGCTTGATATCGGTGTGGATGATCTTACATTTTGTGTGCAAGTAGTCCAGGCCTTGCAGAACCTGCAGAGCAGAATGGATGTGCACAGTCAGTCATCCACTCCCACACCTTAAGAGATAGCCCCTACGCTTTCTTTCTTTTTTTCAGCAGTTCTCCAGTGGTACCCTTAAACCTGGCCAAGGACTGGTCCTCAGCAAGAGTGCAAGCTGTTTGCAACAGATTTTAAAAATAAACAAACCTCCAGAAGTGCCTTTTGTTATTTCTGTACACAATGTGGTGAAATCACTGACAATGAAAGTCACTATGACTGTGGGGGATGGAAAATAACAGTTAATTTTAACTGGCTCTCTCATGTAATTTAACTGTTCTTAAAATATTGTTAATTGAAACATACACATATACATTACTTTGCAGAGGAACAGCAGATTATGCAAGAGGTGTCTGTGAGTTGGGGAAGCAGTCTACCTGACGAATGATACTCTTCACACAGGGCAATGGCAAGCCCTGGTAGTTGGACTTGATTATCCACTTGAGCAAGTGGTGTCCCAAGACTTCAAACACCATACACACATCTGAGAGTTTGCAGTCAAGGACAAACAGCAGAACAGCAGAGGACAGGAGAGCAGATGCACGTACCCCCCTCCCTCCCTCCTTCCCTTCCTCCACAGTCACATGCAGTACACACCGGCCTTGACAGAAACTCATTAGGGCCTCCTCTCGCCTCCTGGAGCCATGGGAATACATCCAGACGTACTGTGTGGTGGTGCAGCTGCGGAGGCAACTTGATTCATCCCGATTCAGACACGTACCAAAATATCCTCTCCGCTCTGGCATTTACAGTGGATGCAATATTGCACAGCCCTATTTTCTAAACGAGCAGACAGGTGTGATGGCTAAAAGCAAAATTAATGATGCCATCATTCTGCCTTCAGAATAATGTCCTGCAGCAATGATTTGGAAGACATAAAGCTGCTATTGCCAAGATCCTTGTGTGTCCACATTAAATAAAGAAAACACAGCCTCAGGGAGGCTCATGGGACAAGACATCTGCTGGGGAAACATGGACTTCAACTCCCAATGCTCGAGTCCCAGCCACACCATTACCAGCCTATGGCTGGAGGTGTGCATTAGCAAGGCAACAACAGACTCAGGTTCACCATGGACAGATAGGGGTTAAGCCTGCTAAGTTGTTTAGCCTCATTGCTCTCTAGTGGGCACTGCTGGTCAGCCGGGTGCCTTAAGTTGCATGAGCTAAGTAAATCCTGACTTTGTCAGCCCTCAGCAAAATATGCAGTATGTGAGTGATTGTGAATCTGCAGTGTGGAAAGAGAACAGGCGAGGGCTTGTGTTGTGAATTGGAGGCGTCATGCTTACGGCTGCCCCCTCATGAGTCAGCAGGAGACGGCCGCTGTGGGAACCAAAACAGTTTGACTGAGTTCAGGGTGGGGAAAAACAGGAGGAAATTAAGAAAAAACATGACAAATCAATAAGCTGAAAATATCAACTGTTTCCTAAGGAGGCAAAGCATCCCTGAAAGGATACGGGTTCCATTCACACCAGAGATTTTGAAGTCGTCCAGCAGCTGAACGACCTTTTCCCTGCTAGGGTCATTGGGGTCTGTGTTTCTAACCTGGTGTACAAGGGGAACAGGAGAAAAAAAATTATGAGTAACCAAAACCTTGTACAACTGAGCATGCTGTTCACAGCTTTTTTTGGCTCCAATATTAGATTTCATAATGAATAATTCTCTTGATTTGACATCAAGGACATTCTTAAAAATGATGAATTTTACCAGACGGTTGTTTTTGTCATTAATCCTCAAGATCATTCCCTTCAACTGAAAAAGTGGACATGTACATGACTTATTACCTAATGGAATGATTTAAAATTTAAATTAGGATACATCTTAAGTGTGGCATCCATAAATGAAAACATACTGTCATTTTTCAAAACAAAAAAGTTAAAGAATTGCTAACTTTGAACATTAACAAATTTACCTCCTGGAAGTGTCAACAACTGTAATCTGTGCAGTTTGGAGCATTAAACCACAACCAATATAATGAGTCCCCCTTTGTCAGTTCCACTGACCGATCGCAGCAGCTTGATCTCGTCTAGGGCTGTCTCAGTGTAGTGCTCTGCACTCTTCACCACCTTCATAGCCACAAAGCGCTTCCCCCTGCAATATGGAGTGTTAGGGTTAAATCTCAAAGTCCTGTTTCCTTGGAACCAACATTAAATTTTGGCCTTGCAAACAAGGTGTGGGAACTATTTAGCAAACCACACACTACAGCCAATTAAGAAATGAATGACTAAAGACAATTAAGCACTAAACAACACCAAAAACCAGCAGGATAGCACCTGATACCCTTGATGAAGAGACATCACAAGGAAAAATATCACAAATTGCTTCAGCTGGAGTCTTCATAACTTGTGCCCATACCACCAAGAAAACAAAGGAAACAGTAGCAGTACTTACTGGATATCCCATGCCAGCCACACAGTGGAAAAGTGCCCCCAGCCCAGCTTCCGGATCACATGGTACCTCCCATTGAATAGGTCTCCTATCTTCACATGGTGATAGCCACCTGTGCAGGTCCCCACAAAATGAAGCATGGTTTAAGACGTGACCAAATGAGTACCTACACCTATTACAGCTCAAATACATTTGAACAGACCCCTCCCTTTCACAGCCTTGGAGTTGTGAGAGTCCAGATGCAGTTTGAAGAGGTGGGTCTTCAGTTTGAGTTGGGAGATAAATGCGCAACTATATTTTCTACAACAATCTTAGCGCTTCCTTTAATTGTAATCATATTGCATGTCAGTTTTTTACAGTTATATTATAATTTTCAGTGCAGCCATTTATGTTAACAACGGAGTTGATTCTAGTACTTCCTGTTAGATGACTGTTGAGACATGATTATGAGCGTTAATTATCCTTTTCTGTAACCACTGGTGCTCTTATTAACCTATCTGAATGCACTTTAGTGTCTGCAGAGAAGAGTGTCTGATAAATGAAAGTGGCAATGTTATGTAATGTAATGTAACCAGTTAAACAATATGTTGAGGCCTTAGACAGCTCACCCTTGCAGTAGTCGTTGGGGTCCTCCTGTTCCTCATCATCGGACCCAAGGATCTCCTCATCCTGCTCTTGTGTGGACTCTGGCAGCTGAGAGGCTCCCCTTGGATGGGGGTCAGGTCTGGGGGATTGAGGGACGGGGAGAGAGAAGCAGGGGAGAGCAAGAGAGGATAGGAAGGGCAGAGGGAGGTGGAAAGAAAAGTTACAATAACACCAAGAAACTCTGCCAAAAAAAAGAATTGTAGGTTTACATAATACCTGCATTTAACTAAATAAGTATTTATACAGTAAATCAAAAAATAGTAATAACAGAATAAGAGCTGATTTCCTGAATATATTGTCATATGAGAACAAAAATCCTGACCTAATAAAAAAAGAAAAGAGTATGTGTATAAAAAAAATCATCATTTTAGTGATATAACTGCTCCATTTAGGTCACAGAGACTTTTGAGGGAGCACTTATTTATTGATTGTAGCCTGGATAAGCGCTCCCCTGTTCCACCAGGACCTGCACTCCTCCAATTACATAACAAGCAAGCTGTCTGAGTGCACACCTGACCAGCCTCAGTCTGCTAGCCAAGAGGACAGGCCAGCGCGCACAAGGCTAAGGAAATGAGCTGCCGAGGTTTAATATCTGGCGGTCAGAGCTTCTGACCCAAACCAGGACTGTATTTGTATTAAAAGGTGTGAGTGGTCCCCCCCCCCAGTACACCTGTCTATCTCTCTAACAGTTCCAGTTGGGGGGTGGGTCATTATTAGGAGCCTCTGGAGTGTTATCACACATTTCTACTCTGAAGCCCCTCCAGCAGCCGTTCAGCACAGGGCCAGAATATGGGTCAGCGAGGGGCTTAACGTGCCACCAGAGGGGAGTTTATCATCAAGGCTCTCGCCTCCATTTCAACTGAGAGGAGAGCAAGCAGGAGGAGGGAAAAAAAAAAAGCATTTAAAAATAAAGTTTCAAAAGTGGGTCAGGACAACGTCCTGGTTTTGAGAACCTTTGCGGGCCTGGCTGAAGTTTATATCTCTTTTTACCTCTTCCGCTCCCCCGCACGTTAAATTAAGTCTGTGGCCTCTTTCCAGATTATACTTTCAAGTTCACACACAATCGACCAACAGACACTCTATATGCATCCATTTTGCCTGAAGACAAAATTAGGTTTGTACATCATACTAGCCAACAATCTAGTCTTGGAAAAAAAATGTGAAGATCATAAAGAATCAAACTGCATAAAACTGGTTTTAGTATCAGAACCCAATGGTATGACATCTGGTTAATGGCAATGGCAGTTTTATTTATTTATACTGCGAATGCAGTATGATCCAAAATTACAATTAATCATCTGAACAATGAATTAAGAGTCTGATGAGCCAGTATAGACTTAAAATTTAGAGGAGACACCGATAGCCTATGCACATGGATGTTCCAACTATATCACATCATCAAAATGAAGTATTATTGTCTCATTTTCTCCAGTGTGAATATGAAGGTTTGTTAAAAATAACACCACAAATTTTGACTGAATGCATGGCAGCTACCCATATAATGTACTGCGGTAAATTAAGATATTAATGAAACATTAAAACTGATTCATGAAACCTAAGTTATAAAAATGTAGGCAGTCAAAATAAAAAAAGAACGTATTAAGTGGAAAGTGCCTGGAGCGGGGGCATGAATAATGAACAACCTGACGGAGCAGATCAATCAACCACAACCAGGCAGTCCCTGTGAAAGCAGTGCACAGACAGGTCTGAACAAATGAAAGCGAAGAAGCAAAGAGTTTAAGACACAGATTGCCTCTGCTCTCCTGGGAGGCCCTACAAGCAGATGTGGGAGGAAAATAACGCAACGGTCACGGATGGCTGACTCAACTTCAGTCCAGTTAAATCTTTAATTGAAAAACGCTATTTTAATCACATGCTTCTCCCTTTCGTCGGTTTTAAATTGTTTATTGCTCTAAAGGAGTAATGAGCTTGGATTAAGATCTTGGAGAGCTAGAAACAGTCTTGAGGGACAGGATATCTGACTCAAAGCAAAAGGCAGTTGAATATGTCCAGGAAAACTGAATGTCTATATACCCTAATTTAAAAACATAATTTAAAAACAGAGTTAGGTTGGTGACAAAAAAAAACATTAATAGCTAAGTACGATAAAGTCTACAAGCTATTTTTCATTAAAATTAAGGTACTCGAACATCTGTTTTAGCACATTTCTCGGTAATTAGAAAAACCCAGACAAATTAGCAGGTTTGTTTTGAACCCCCAGAACCGAACAGTGAAACGGTGCAGTCCTGATGGTCACCTCAAACACGCTTGTGGCACGGAACAGAACAGATGCTCAAGTCAGCCACAGGCTCGCTCTGTGGGCTGGCCTGATGTACTTTCCTTGAGATTGTTCTGTGGCTCACCTTTGAGCCAACCAAGCTGACAGAACCAGCAGCTCACAACCTCTTATCAGTGGCAACAGAGCAGCACTCTCTCCACCACTCATCACCACTCTTGACAGGCGAAGACGTGGGCAACGAGCAAACAAAGAGCCCCAGTGTAAAGCCTCAGACAGGTAGCATGTCAGGTATCAGGGCTCTATGGCTACAGATGTCTGTCAGCAAGCTTGGAAAAGGCCAGTTTCACAGGAAAGTGGCACAGGAAACTAAGACAGGTTGACACGAAGAAGGATCAGACTCAAAAGTCTCTTCCACTGGCAAAAAATCAGAAGGTGGCCAAAAAAAAAAAAAAAAAGTTCAATAAATGCTCAGCAGCATCTCGCAGTGGTGCTTTCACTACATCCAGCATCCAGCTGGTGAGGTTGTGTGGATTATTGTATGAACTGTCCGTGTAGGAAATTCATAGGATTTCATCACCAAACAAACTAATAAAGTTGAGAGATAATGAGGGCCTCAGAACTCTGCTAATAAGAACAGTGTTTGGCACAGCTGTGTGAGGGGAAAAAAAAACACCCAGAAAAAAAACGTTAATTTTCCTGGGAAATGTGCCACGTCTGCAAACAGAAAGCATAACAAAGCATAATCCCATTACATTTGCTGGTCTTGTTAAGGCTCATTATTGATCCCAGACCAACTGATCACGTTTTGGCACTTAGCATTCCAATCGACCAGGGTGGGGCTCTCTGGACTTCACCAGCCTGCTTCCTAATCACCATGGCAACACTGACTGATCCAATCAGGGGACAGTACAAGTTATACGCAGTTGATAAATGTGTAATGTAATGCATGGATTAGTTCCAGAGAAATGCATGAGATAAGACTTCAAAATACAACCTGTTCAGTTAGGGTTAGTTGCATCGAGGGACACATACAAAATATTATATTGTAAAATATTTAAGGGGGAAAACATTCAACGGCTGCATCTACTTTAGGGTCTCGCTTTCTTTGACGGCATCTTTATTAATGTTGTGAATTGAAGATCGGAGTTTTGGCAGGGGATGTAAATAGATGTTAAGATGATGAATGACTTCCTCCATCCCCGTTTGCTTTTGCACAGCAGCGTTCTGAAGCAGGCCAGAGACATTTTCATTTACCCGGAGTGCTGGCTCTGCCTCCAGGGCTCTGGCTGCGACAGTGGCCATCACTCAAACCCACGGTGCATGCCGTGGCTGGCCCTCACGGCCGGTCGAGAGGCTGCCGGAGACAGGAGCCTCCATTTCTTGTCACTGAAAATCAGATGCTGACCGACGCCTGCTGACCCCACGGGCCCTTCCGAGGGCTTCACTGAACTATTTGGCTCCTCTGAACGATCCACAAATGTTTGATGAACATTTACTTAAATTTGCCTTTTTAATTTAAGAGGTGAGAGTCAATTTAAAGATGAACGCCCAAAGACAAATACTATGACAATCTAACTTACTAAGACTGTACTGAAGTTCAATCAACAAGTCAGAGGACAACACAAAGTGGATAAACATATAATAAAACAGCAGTGAGAAGGGAAACACATCAGACTAAGTCAAACCACACTTCAATAAGCTATTAAGCAGCCACTGCCAGGTCTCTGTGTGCCAGCTATTAATCCGGCCATTATGCCAAGACTATGACTCTCAACTCACCACAGAAAACAACATCCCAGTCAACTTTAATCCTCTTACGAAGGAAGTTTTAACATTATTGCTATTACAGTGAAGTACACTATATAACAGTAAAATGTTTTTTTGTGGATGTTAGTATAAAGTGCAATTTATACAGTTGTGCATTTCATTTCAAAATAGGTATTGTGTGCTCAGGGTATAAATGTCCCAACCTGTGGCCATATCCAAAACTGTAACCTTACTCACTATCCACTGTGTCATGCACCTGCCAAAGAATCATGTTTCATCCTCTTCCAACCATGCAATTCAAGTATTCACCTTTGTGTTAAAAATGCAAAAACCATGTGTGCCCATAAAAGGGAGGCTGGGGTGGTCCGCTATGCTTAGCAGGTGGCAGATTCAAGTAAACTAAACGGACATATGCCTGGATAAGCACTTGAACAGATGGAAGGCAGCGCGTATGACACTGGGAAGACCATACAGTATCTGCACTAAACAAGAGGTACCCTAATACTTCATACCAGACCTTTCGACAGAAACTGGACTCCTACTCCCAACCCTTTTCAAAACCTGGGGTGACAGAGCCATGGTTGAAACACCGAACTGAATCTATGCAAATCCAACATAAAAACATCCCTTGCTTTCTTTATTCGTCTCAGACAGAAACGCACACAGGGCTCTGTCTGGGAGACTGACAGGCTTCAGCAGTGACTCATTCTGACATTCACCGTTGTACACGGGCAGCATATTTTATCACTGGCGGAAGAACACGTGCGACAATGCAAAGCTTCCAAGGCAATGTGGACATGCACTGACTGGGAAAAAATGCTACGGGATGGGAAACAGGGCTGATGCCTTGCAGGGCAGGTATGCGAGGCGAGATATAAGCAGAACCCTTACGTAGGACTCATGTGGGTATTACAGTTACGTATCTGTGTAGGCGAGAGTGGGTGTTGTGGGGGCGTGTGCTGGCGTGGTACAGCCTTCCCTTGTGTAGCTTTCTGGGCTTCTTTCACTGCTTTTTGCACCTTTAAATGTTTCTGCAGTTCTTGATAGTTAGGGTGTGACAGAGCCTGAGAAAAAGACTGCCCACAGACAAATGCTTTGGTCTACACTGGTTGTCGCACTGTGCTGTCTGTGCGCTCCCCACTGACCTGTTTGCTCCCCACTGAAGACTATGTTACAGCACTCAGTCCCATTCCAGCTCATGCCTAAATCTGTTACAGTTTGACGGAAGAAAATAAAGGAGGATGTTGCTAGCTATCACCCAGTAAAGTGTTAAGAAATCTCCAAGTAAGAGGCACAGAGGGAGGCATATGGAAACGTACTGCAGGAAACTGGCAAGAAAAGGGGCAGGTCCTTTGCTGGGGTGAAGAGAGGGAAGCCCCTTTCTGTGCAGCATGGAGGGGGTTAATAAATCTCAGACAGCCATAGAAATCTTCTAGAACTCTGCCAACCCACACACTTCACAGCATGGTAACAAAACCACTCCACTGACATTTTCCTCTCTTTCTCTCTCTCTCACTCTCTGTCACACACAAACACCATTCACCCCTTGCTCTGGCCTTTGTTTAACCAGACTAACTGAACTAGAGCTAAGAAAATTTGTGTCACTCCTTCCCTATACTAATGTATTTATTTGGTGTTCAAATACATAGCAATCAACAGGCTGACGTAGCAATCAACATTACAAAAGTGGCCTATTATGTACTCCTGATTTTCCAAAAATAAACCGAATACATTAACTTCCTTCCCTGGGGGAAATCAGATGGCAGAAATCAAAACAAGGTGCCGAGCAGCAACACCAGCCAGGATTTAAATAAATATATGAGCATGGGGCACCCAGAATGAAACAGAGAGATCATTCACAGGGAAAGTGGTGGGGGGGGGGGCAGCTACAGTTGGTGAATAATCTGAAAGGGGATTCAGAATTAACATTTCAAAGCCAGCCACACACCACACACCTGCTGCTGCCATCCACTTGTTCAACAGTTCAGTAGCAGTCTGCCCCATTCAGAACACCCTCACGCAGACCTGGCCCCTCTTCTTAGCTACTTTCTTTTCATCCCTCCAAAACCTTGGATTTGATCCACAAGCTTACGGACAACATCAAACACGAGATGGACGTCACAGTTCTGTTTTCTGCTCTCTAAAGCACTCCTGAGCGTTAAGGTTTGCTATGCTCCCAACGAACCCGCGCTCCGACAATCCACAGCCCCAGACAGAAGACTCTCTGACCCCAATTTGTGGAGGAAGCAAATTAAACAGAGTAGACACGGCCCACTCACATGTTTAATTAGGGATACAGCTCGACTAAACAAATGCGTAATCTAATCAACAGTTAATAAAACTGCAATTTCCATAAAAAAAAGTGAACCCTGTTCATAAGAATGAGGTGGTGATGAGCCCCTTACAGCGGGGATGTTCCCTCCCCCTGGTACTCTGGAGTTGATGTCTCCTTGTTGAACCATCAGTTGGGCTGGGGGGCAGGAGAACAGGAGAGTGGGGGGGTGGGGAGGAAAAGGGAAAGAGTGCAAGAGACAGCAGCAACAGGACTGAATGAAAATGAAGCACAGAGACGAACATTACTGTGAGAGCAATGAAAACACAAAGGCAGACAGGGCACTTTCCCCTGCTGCTTACCTGCAGGAAGCACGGATGCCCATTGGAGGTGGAGGTGGCGCGGGTGCAGGGCCGCAGGTTTTGGGTAAAGCCATGCACGGGAGCGCTCCTGGTCGGCGCGAGGAGGCAGAGTGCCGAGGAGCCAATGCTGCCGCGCGCTGACAAGAGCTCCCCCCACCACCCCCCCTCCCCCCCTGCTGTCGTCAGCCCCAGTCCAGCCCTCCCCCCTCCCTCTCTCTCTCAGCACTGAGCTGACTGGCTACAGCCACTCAGCACTGCATTGCAGGTAAAAAAAAACGCAGCCTCCTCGAAAACAACATGGCTCACTTTGCCTTCTCCATCCCCCACACTACCTCCTCCTCCTCCTCCTCCTCCTCATCAGAATTAGTGAAGCTTTTTTATAATAATTTTTTTTAACGCATACTGCTAATTAGCTGCATCTAATTTCATGTCACACTGTATTTCTTTTTCTACTAACTGTCACATCATTTCGGGCATGTAACGTTTGTTTTGTTAAATGTAATCAGTTTTGCCATTACAGTGCATCTGTTGCTGCGTGCCATTTTAATTCAGATGCAACAAGAGGTACCAGTAAAATTCACCGTTGCTGCTGCAGAGTTCTCAACAGTACTGTCAGTTACACCTTTAATCTGATATTGCCTGGCGAACATGTCTGTTAAGCTCCTAGTTTAGAGATCACAGTGGGTACCAAAGGCTCATGCAATCAGCCAGAGGATTCCAATTGATTTCTAAAAGTGGCGTGGCAAAGCCGTAAAAACAGATCTATACTTTCTCATTAAATACCAACCTCGGCACATACAGCTCAGTCCAGAGTGAGGGGTTTACTTAAGAAATACTAAACTTACAAAAATATATATTTCATATATCAAGAGTACTGCTTCAGGTGATATTCAAAGACACAGAGAGCCGTGTTACATAAAGGAATGGAGGAAAACGGGGAATTGTAGATGTTCAGATTGGGTTAAACTTTTTCATAAATTGGTAATATATTTATATCAATAACTTCCAAATGGAACGATTTTCAAAGTATTTATAGAAGTATACACTGTATACGGAATGGTTTGTATATTTTGGTAAATTGCCATTTTTCATTTGATTTTTTTAAAGACTATTTTTTAACAGTAGAACCTTGAAGACTTGGAACTAAAGAAACAAAGCTCAACCTAATGGGTTTAAAAGTAGAAGTAGCATTGTAATTATGCTTTATCAGTTTAAAACTAATGCAAACAAACTGTAAGAATGAAAAATGGGTGGCATTTTTTAATGTCCTCAAGCCTTCTATGTTCTCAATCAAGCCTAATTATACAATTAATGTATAGCAGCTCTGGAATAAGATGCTCATAATCATTGCCAAGAGAATCTGTCACCATCTTCAAAAAGAGAACACACCTACCACGATTTAACCATGGTTTCCCAGTAACTGGGGATGGAAGTGAGAGATGCATACATTCATCCCCAGTTAGCTTTAACTCCCTTCCCATTCTTTCTTCTGGGGTTGTCTTTGCTCAACCCTTTGCTTTTTGGAAAGTATTATTTTATTCATGTCTAAGCTGAAGCTATTTTTAAAGATTCATTTTGATTTACTGGCCTGACAGTTGACACACTGCTGCATTCTTAAAGCCATGGTGGGCTTAAAAAGCTCAACAATTTCCCAGTTGGTGACCCAGCATTACAAGTTTGGTCTGAAATATCAAGTGGTTCCAAATATGAGCGCATGCATGTACAGCTGTGGGGAAAAATGTGGGATTCTTAATTTGTTATTAGCCAATAACTTTTATACATTACTTTAATAACTTTAATAAACCAGGGTTAATCAACAATCTGATAAGACCACTTGGTCTAAAATTATATTTGAAATTTAAATCCACCGAGTAACAGATTACTAAAGGGTCTGATAAACCCATGGCCATGAGGAAGACAATAATTGCATAATAATGCATTTGAACAGTGTGGACACTGTATTACTGCATCCTAAACATGGCAATATTGTCACATTTTCTCAACAGCCAAATAATGAAGCCAAAGAAGCTGTGCTGTGTTGGGAATAAGCGCTTGCCTAAACGCTTGTCTTAAAACAGCAAGATCAAAGAGAAAGCTTTGGAGACTGTAAGAGGACGGTGAGTCGACCTCATTGCAATGGCTTCATGAGTTTTTATCTAGGGCAACGTAAATAGTTCTTCTGTTGTTATTTGCTAAAATATAACATGCTTCCCAACTTTAATAAGACACCTGCACTTCTTGAGACCAGCACAATAGAAAGTTCGATTGTCCTCAACTCGACCTTCTTTATCCTGTTCTTTATTTTATTTAGTGTAAGAGAACAGTACTGCAGACAAACAGAGTACATCTAAATCTGAACCTGCTTTTATCCAAACAACCCTCATCTGTCTCCCTTCCCATCTCTAAGCATGTTAAAAAGGACAATAGAACGTCCATGAGGCTGTGGGCCACAGACTCTAATGTAAGGCTGGGTCTATACGCCATTTTATTGGTCAATCAATTATGAAATATTGGCACACACTGGTCTACGTTTACAAACTTACCAGAAAAATAAGTGAAATATTCAATTTTCTGCAAACATGATTGGTTTCTTTTTTGGTTGCTTTTACCAATTGAATTTATTGAGGGCTTTAAACACTTCAGATAAAGATAATTCCTGTTTATAATTGGTACAGGTCCCAGCAACAACTGCAACTCAAGGATGTGAATATATCCTAAATGAATCTATAAACTAGAATCATATGACTAAATGTTGTGGTTAAAACAGAGGAGGAAGCTTTAACTATGTACCAGTATGAGATCACAGCTGTCAATAATTAGGCTATTTATTAATCTGGCCTGCTAATTGTAGTCATTTATTCGTAGAACATTTAAAAGCATTAAAACGTGTTACTCTCATTTAATTTTGTTCTGACAATTAAATGGTTAAGAGTTAACAGCCTTATTTGACACACAGACACACAGCACAGTTTACAGAGTATCCCTAATTTGTGATACTGCAAATATACAAACATAAGGATAAACCCACTTTCTCACACACAATTTGCTTATGTTTGACCTTGGAAAAGAGCGGTAATTTCAGAGCTGGAAAAAACTGCAAGTGCTGAAGGAGAGATAAATCTTTAAATCAATAAAAAAAAATTTAAATCAATAACCTGGGTGTGACTTTCTATGTCACCCTACCCATCAACATGCCCTGCAGCTTAAGAGAACCTGTAAACACTGCAGTGTGAACTATAAAACAGCTGAGTATATTATAGCCCTTCCATCTTACATTCTGGCAGCCAGGCAAGCTTTCTACTTAACCATCACAGTGGATTAAAATGATCCTGGATTAGACAGTTTCTGAGCTGATCCAAGAACAGAAAAATGCACTATGGGGAATCCTTGATGAGGACTAATCTGCAACCATTTCCCTGTATTCGTTCCTTCTCCAAGCCAACGATATGAACAACTAGTTTTAGCAACTTCAAAAATCAACTGCTTTGCACTTGACAAGTGTATTTCCCATGTACAAAAATATCTTACACCAGCTAAACTAAAAGCATACGGTACAAAAAGTAAACTTGTTCAAGAGTTGGTGTGAAATTAGTCCTTTTTAGTAAAATATTACTGCTACTTCCCTGGATAATATGTCATGTATTTGGGTATGCAGGCACAAATGTCAACCCCAAAAATATTGGATATTTCTGTGGCTATCTGACACACAACACTTTCCAGCTTTCTGAAGGGTTCCATCAACCATTATCAACATCAGCAGCAGTCAATTTGCTACCCTTGGTTATTAGATTACGAACACCTGTTTTTAAATAATAGTAGTATAACATAATACATAATAAGTATTACGCTGGAAAATTGCAAATGCTTCACATTACTCAGGAGAGGTGAAAATACAGAGGGGTCTCAGGTAAACAGGCACAATCTCTGGAGTCTGATCTTTAGTTGACCTGCTTCACAGGGCCACGTGGGAAGGATTCCTGAGTTTGAATGAGGGGTGCAGCATGGGTAATGTGAGTCACACTGGATAAGGCTACACGGTGATCCGATGGTTTTGACATTACCACATTACTCATACGAAGCCACAGCTGCATTCACCACCAAAAATAGAAAACAATGGCATCACCGTCTCCTAGGTATTTTGAAATCTGCTGGGAGAACTCTTCTGTAAGGTCTCCAACGACAGGCTGCTACGTTGCTGCAGTTTAATAACACAAAAATTGACAAAGGCACAAAGACCAACACAGATACAGACAAATATGGATACAAACACACATACTCAAAGTCAATAAGATTAAACTGCATGACAAACGTAAAGAACCTGCTCTTCAGCAGTAAACAAATGGAAGAAGCTTAAGTAAGCCAGCAAATATGTAAGCATTGAAAGTTTGCAACAGTGGTTTTACTGGTACGGTTTCAAGGTTTTCATGAAAAAGGCATTCAATATTTGAAAAGGGACCCCTGGGAAAAGGTTCAACCAAAAAACAAATTGCACTGTCCCCTACGGACAAAGGTGCGATATGTCCAACCAATCACTTTCCCAGATTTTTATCCTCTCAAAGAAACTGCAGGTGCCCTTTTGGAAGTGTTCCAGGAACATCACCACATCGGGGGACGAGGCTAAATTGGGCAGTTCTCTGGGATTAGAGACACGCGCAGGATCATCTGTGTTGTACAGCAGCTGTGGAGGGACGTGGGTTACATGAGACCACTCGCTCCTCAGCGTCCAGTGCCAGGGGCTCTGCTGTAGTAAATATAGCAGCCGGGCGTTATGCAATCTCTGCCAGCGAGAGAGTACGCTGCCCACCACGGCGCGGAGGAGGGGGGAAGCAGCCAGGCAGGTCAAAGCAGCACAACAATCTTACTTTTGCTATGACAATCAGCACATGTGACAGCACCTCTGAATACATGAGGACAGGGGAAAACATGCAAACTGCACAGACATAGGCATAATACACTCACATGAACTTGTGCATGCTCGCGCTCACACACGCATACATTTACATGCACACACAAGCGCACACTCCAACACAGCTCTTCTTCCCCTTCCATCCACCTACACACACATACAGACACACACAGACACTCAAAAAAAAAAAAAAAAAAAGCTGTAATAAAATGATCTACACGACAATAGTCAGTATCCAAGCCTGGTCCTCTCCTACTTATATAAGAAAGTATATGCAGCACAACGGTAAATCAAAATACAGTTATTAAAGCACAGTCATCAAACTTCCATCACTACTGATTTTTACTGAGCACAAGGTAGAAGCATAAGCAGGAATAACCTGCCGTTGGTGGATGCTTTGCTGCCATTGATCGGGCCAAGTTCGGGGTACAGCGCTCCACCCCCTGAGCCACAGAGGCTCCCTAGCTCCCCACACACCCAGCAAAAAGATCACCGTGTACCCATTTGGAGAGAGTGAAAGAACCGGAGTAAAGGAGTGGGCTGGAGTATAATCATTTGCAAATTAAGAACAAAACACATTTGTCGAGCGATTAATCCACACAGTGCTCCCAGTCATTGCTCAAGAATTTAAGGTGACGGCAGAACAGAAGATGGACACACACACAAGCACAGAGACAGATAGAGAGACAGAGAGAGAAAGAGAGAGACAGAGAGAGAGAGACTTATACGCACACTCCTAACACCATGTCACAGAATTAGAAAAGGATTTCATGATCGTTTTGCCCTGAGCAAAGCCAACTGCAAGCTGATAGACAGAGAAAAGCATGCAGTAAAATGGGGTGAAGACTCCTTATGGCCACAGTATTTGTCACAGGAATACAAAATAAAGATGCAAGCAGAGAGATTTTACCCTCTGCAGCCCAAACCTCCACACCCCCTCCTCTTTCACTGTTTCAGTTGTGGGATGAAGCTCTTGCAAATGCGCCGTTTACATAACGAATGGGAAAAGGAGAGCTGCAGATGGGAGAGAAGCCCATCATAAAGCCAGAAGGAGTGGAGAATCGTCAGACTGAGCAAATGAGGCATTAATGTGCACTGGATTCAATTACAATACTGGCAATCAAATTACAGGATCACTTTGATCAGATATTAATCAGCACAGAGAGCGAAGAACAAGGGGGTGGTTGGGGGAGCTATGGCTGGATACTACTATCATTACTGTCATCAGACCCACATAAAACTTCAAAAAAATGGGGAAAAAAAGCATTATACATTGTCAGAATAACCCACCCCCATAAAAAAAAAAAAAAAAAAAAACACCAAGGCAAGTTTCACAACTGCCTTCACAGAAACACTCAGAAACAAGGGTGCCAGCAGGCTCAGTTCTTAAAACGGACAGCAACATGTCCATAAGGCAATAAAAAGCATTTCAAATCGTGGGCAAAACTCAAGACCCGAGGGATTATCCGCCACATCGATCTTTTCCTGAACCCCCACGCCCACACTCTACAGACCTCTCTGGATATCCCTCTATGCCAACAGCTGCCAGCATCCTCTGCCCAATTAAAACTGAATAGACCCATCAATAACTCAGCTTCCCTTACTCCTGCCACCCCCTTCCCCCCCCACAACCCACACAACAACCACACTCACTTGCACCGCAGGCCGCTGGCAAGCTTCACCACAGCAGTGTTGAGTGAAACGATCCAGTCCAGGAGCCACATAGCGGGGTGCTATGAGCCTGAGGAACAGTGCTGGGGTTTGGGGGGCTCTCTGCTCTCTGCCTGCTCCCGGCTCCACAGCGGTTAAAACACGACTGAGGGAGAGAGCGCGAGCGAGGGAGAGAGAGGGGAGAGGGAGGGAGGGGAGAGGGAGGGGGCTGTAAAAAATCATTCCCTCCCTGGGTGCCTGGCATTTTGGTGAGCTAAGGTACCAGGGGAAAGGAAGGGGACATGCAGGTGTGGAATCAGTGAGGCAGGAGGGTGGATCAGGGGATTAGGAGGGGTGAAAATCAAACTCGCTTCTAAGAACTGCTCTGACACCATTTGTCCACATACATAGGAGGGACTCGACTCAAGACCTGAAGAGAGTGAGTGAGAAGGAGAAGTAAAGATGAAGGATGTGCACATGCTCCACATCCTTGATGGAAAAGAAAGGGAATGGAAGCTGTGACTTAAATTTGTCCTGTGCAATCCGCCTTCCTCCTCTGCTCAGGTCTTAAGGGAGACACAAGGCTGGACCAAGTCAGGGGACGGGGGCTGGGGGAAAGGCACACTCAGCATTGACTGCCAGTCTGCCACAAAAAAGCTTACATAACCCTCATCCCCTGGGGGGCAGAACTTAGCCAAGTGGGAGGAGACAGGAAGCAAGAGGCACTTGCATTTTGAAGGCATGGTCGCAGGAGGGCAATGCCAGTCACTCCAGCGCCAAGCTGCCCTCCCCTCTACTGTCAACACAACACCTGGGATCAGCTGAGCTGTGAGGCTGCCAGAAACATGTAAAGCCATGCAAATGAGCAAATGTGCACACAAGCGGTCAAGTAGTGCACACACAGACAAAAAGGGTTGCGGTCTAACCCCTACCTTCAATGCTGCTGGTAAAGCAGAGAAGATTGCTGTCTGCAGTCGTACTAGGACCCCAGAGGAGGAGCAGCAACAAGCAACCTCTCATTATATCACCTGGAAATCAACCCCCAATAAATAATAAGTCTTGGTAGTCATTAAAGTTGGAACAGTTATGAATATCTTAGTAAAGAATAAATACTAATTATAATGAATACGTTGATGATGACAGATTCCAGACTGTGTACGCCAAGGTTTGTCTTATGAGGGCAGAAATAGTCTTTTTTTCATATATCATGTGCACAATAATGTTGGTGCTATAAGCCAAGCACACCCATTACAACCCCCAGAATGACTTTGACATTGGTTTACAGAAAATCCAGGAGCGCTTCAGCATGGAATCCAACTATCTTGCGACCACTGCTCCCTTCAAAACAGCAGTGAAAAGAGCTAGCACTAGCATATGACAAAGTCGAAAAGCAAAATAATGAGTGGCTCCTCTTCCTGACTGGCAAATAAGTGGCTGCCAGCACTGAGCTACACTGCCAAATCGGTGGGTTGGTCCTCTGGTCACCCTGAACGTCCCAGTGGATTGTGGGAGAAATTGTTTCCCAAGAATGAATCTACTTGCTCAGAGAAGCACTTTTCAAGGACATGCTTTGTGTGCTATACATAATCTATAACTTTATTTGGGAACAGGGTCCAAAAATACCCTAGCTGCCCAAGTCATATTCTGTTCTGCAGCTATTAAAAGTTTGCAAAAGTTCACATTTCCTATCATACCATAAAAGAGTTGTTCTGGGGTTACTGACCAGGGCATCCAGCTGAAGCAGAAGATTTTCAAAGCAGTGGCATTTCTTCTGGTCTAGTTTACAATCAGACTGTGGCCGCCAAATTTCCCATGTTTTCAAATCAGGTCATTTCACTTACAATACATACAATACAGAGCCAATATGCGTGCTCAGGCAAGAGCACTGTCAATTCCATGTCTCAATGGCTCTGACTGCACCTGCTTTAGCAATGGCACAATCCATCCACCAGATATTCAAAGCCTGAGCATATTACTGAATCGTACCCTCACAATAACAGCCTGAATTTTCAGTAATGTCATGCCGCTGCATGGCCACAAAGCAAACTCCATCACCTCAATCCTTTCAAACACACCTTTAACCAAGGACTGCAGCAATTTTCATTCAATTTTCATTTCAATTAAAGCCATCGGTGAATGGCTCAGAAGAGGCAATCACTGAATCTGACCTGACAGCTTGCATTTAAGGGCACGAGTTGAGAGGACACAACTTATTAACTTCAGATGTATAAGACAAAGGTCAATAAAATAACTTACCTAAACATTAAAAATGTAGTCTATACATTTTCTATTACTTCAAGTACAGAGATTTTAGAAATGAGAGCTTGATTTGCTCATCATATGTACATAGTTCAAAACAATACCAGAACCCACATTGGGGCCCCATTTTCGCCAGTAGGCGCAACATGCTACGATAGATATAAAATACGCCATGACCGCTACAAAATGTGCAAAGTTATTTTCGGCAACACACCAGCACCGCAACAGCCACTTGCACCTCTGACGTAATAAAGGGCCGTAAAAGAGCAATGTTCAGGAGTGTTCTCTGAAAACAAATGGGAGTTCCATGCAAATAATGGACATTGCTATTTTCGTCCACAGTGAAACCTTTGCAGTTAAGAAGACTTAAAAGCAGGTCTATTCGGGGCGCAAAACTTGAATCAGCCACATAAACTGTAGTACATTGACTCGGCCAGCAGGTATCATCACAAGACTTTGGAGATATTTGGTCAAAATTTCATAATAACACACATAATTTAATTTGAATAAAAAATATTTCAACATAAATTTTGTACATATCCAGACCTCATAATAATACCTAAAATACCAACTTCAATTTACAAAAGCTGTCACCTGTTACCAAGCACTCCGGACTTTCTCAAGTCTCAGAGGCTTGCTGGCAGATCTAAAAATTTGCTCATGTTGGGCATGGACCTCACGAACCAGTACATCCGTCTCCTCTGGTGTGAAACACACATTGCTCTGCCTTGGATCATCCATGCTCTCTTGCAAGTGATTTTATTGTAAGTAATACTCATCATGATTGACTGAAACATGCAACGTCATGCCAATGCCATCGAATTGATATTGAAAATCAGTAATCCCCCTCCATTACAGATTGTGCCATGTGATGGACCTCCAATGGCAAGTAGCGCCATGGAATGGACCTGCCCAATTTCATTTAGTGCCATGTCAAAGTTAGCACCCAGTTACTCAGGTAAAAAGGAATTTACACTTCAACCAGGCTAAAGCAGTATCAGCACACACATGCCTTTTCAGAAGCACAGCAATCTCACTCAGAGTACACAGAGCGCTGACAGGAATGAAAAATGATGCAACTACCATTTTACATTGCATTTTGTTTTATTTTTAATGGTAACTATATCCATTTTACTGGTTACAGTTCTTAACTAAGCGCTGATAAAGCAAAAATAAGCACAAGCTCGCATCGAGCTCCTGTAGAACCATACTTTAATAGCGAAGCAAACCACAAAATGCAACAATCTGCAAATGCTAATGAGCAACATACATCAACTTTGTATTTTGGCCGGCTATCGCGAGCAACGATCTAGCTATTAACCTACGTTTGCGTATGTTCTTAAGTTATCTGATTTCTTCGAAGCACCCAACGTGATATGAATGCTGACATTTTTCGACGTGAACTCAACGCGCCTGTAGTTCAGTGCTGCCGAAGCAGCCAATCTGAATTGTCTTTGTTGTAAAACAAGAGCACTTCAGACTCAGGCTGTCAGTTAACGTACGCGTAGTTTAGCTAACGGTTCACGTGGGAACGGCCTAGTCCAATGTAGCCGGCTAGCATAATTTTATAAATAAAATATACTCACTTTTTGTTGCCTTTTTTCGCCCTTGTTCTTTTCTTCCTCGCCTGGAGTGCTAGCACTGCCGTGAAACGATAGAGGCCATGTTGTTAGGAAAACATTCGCACAATTCCAAAATAATGTTCGAGTCAACTTCAGAAATTCAGCAACTAGCGAGCTAATGTCAGCTATCTAGCAGAAACATAGCTAACTATCGACAAGTAAACTTGTTTCTTTGGATAAGCCAAGTCAGATTCACACACAATTGTTATGATAATGACAGCTGATCATAGTTGTCAAAATAATTCACTCACACACAACAAGATATAACAATGGCAGGGGAATATCATTTGATTCTGGCGCAAAGGCTGAGAACATCAACTCTTTGTTTTGCAGAAAAATTATAATACTGCGGGACGAAATGAGTAACAAGTTAAGTAGCACGTTAAATTTGGGTTCAGCATGCTTAAAAACTTTCTTATCTAGCCAAAGTCATTTGCAAGCAAACACAATTCGATTAAATCCCTTGATTGCTAAGTAGCTAGCACATGCATCCCTCGCTCAGTGGCTATGCTAGCAAAGGTAACTCTTTTTTTAACAAAGAGCAAAAAAAGTTAACGAAGCCTTATTTAAACATTTAAATTACAAACATGAACAGAGTGAGAGATATTATAGTGGTACTCGGCAATATAATCCATATAACTAGCTAATTACAATCTTGGCCACATTCTACCTTTCCTCTCCATGTTGGACCGGTAAGTCTCATACAGCAGAATCGCGAGGGGAATGGGGGCGTTCTTGCGCACGCGCAGGACGTGAAACAACAAACAAAACTCTTCTGCTCTTTGTCACGTTCGCCACCACGCCCCTTTCTTTTTGAATGTCCTTCTCATTCGCCGAGGTCTGCCCGCAGACGTTGCTGTTGTCAGAAATTATACTTCAGCACTTGATTGAATTTTCAATACAGACAGCACGTATTAGAATGGGACTTGAAGTCTCATCTTCCAAGAAATCACAACACCTGTGCTGCAACGAGTCTTTGTTTCTGTATATTTTTATTCACTGAACCAAAATATAGGATTTAAGTTACTGAATCTGACTGCAGCGCTCATTGTACTGTTTTTATTCATAGCGTTTTGTTTGTCTCCATTTTATCTTCAGGTGCAATCTGCTCTGTTAAACAATACCTCAAACGATAGTTCAGAATATATTTATTCACAAGAATGTGAGTCACCATCTTTAAGCGGTCTGTTAGCACCATCTAGTGCTCTTTCAATATATTTTATATGTGCTCTCTTCAGCATATTTTTTTTTCTTTTGTTCGGTAACCGCAGATTTAATTTAGGTAGAGCACCGAAGATGCTTAGTTTTGTTTGAGTTTCTTCTCATTTTTACTTACCATCAACAAATCAGTATTAAACTACATCTTTGACAATTTTCTTAGTTTTTGTTTTAATCAAACAACGATTTAGTTTGATAATAAAATGTTATATTGTGTAGATGTAATGTTCTTGCATGCATTGTTTTGCTCAATGACATCACATTTTATTGCCAGTAACCACCCCCTTGAAACAAAAAATAAATAAATTTCCCCACCAAGTGTACATTCATTCAGCCTAAACTCAGATGGACTGAGGTAGTAATGGCTTTGTAGTGGGCTGCCGGTGTTTCCAGGGGGTGCTCTTGTATCATTTCCCCTTTGAGCCAGCTCATATCACACATGCAGCCTGGGTTTCATTCAATATGCCTCAGGGCTCGTTCCTCTGTGAGGGAATACTTTCTGTCAGCCTGTTCTTGAAGGGGTGTTGATAGGTATTGTGGACGACAGCAAGGAGCGGTGTGGAATGCCGCCAAAGATGAGCTGCAGCTATACTTGGCTAGAGCTCAAGCACATCCTCAATCCAATGCACGCCACAACCTGAATGTAATAAAGGAACTCAGATAATAAACACAACTTTGAGATGAAGCCAACATAAAAATAGTCAAAAACAAGGCCCTTCTACACTGAAATCTTGTGGGGGTCCACCAGGGGTGTCATTCTTTTGTGAGAGAGGAAGGGCCATGGCCTTCTACTCTGCAACCTCTCCATGTGGCGTGCTGGGCCAAGGGCGACATCATGGACATAATACTCGGACTCATCACCTGGATAGCAACAATCATACTTAATCATACAAACAATCATACTTTCTTTTTCCCTCAACAGGTCACTCAAGTCGCCTCCCCTCACCTGGATAGCAACAATCATACTGTTCAGCCAGGCTTTGCACCTTGGAAGGATTTCGTCAGTTTTGGCACTCTGCTTATACAGCTACCACAGATAGCAAGACACCACATCAGATAGGATTATCCAGACCAGATACTCGTCATTCTTGTCTGAATGTAACAGAGAGGATTCTTTATGTTCTGAACCAAAAAAAAAAAAAAAGTTACAAACTGTATACTTCTGTGCAGGGGGCACGTGACTGTAAAATGGAACCTAACTCCTGTAGTTCACAGGTCGTGAACAATGGTGATCCATTGTAAGACAAGTGATTAAACCATTTACACAAGTACACCTGACCACACAAACGCGTGTGTCTTTGCACATGGCTTTTGAAATGTTTGATGTAAATGTTCAATGTTGCAATATTTCATATAAATTCAGTCAGTCTCAGACAAAGCTATAGAAATCATCACCAACCTTCTGTTACATAAAGGATTTATCAAAGCTAACTGGACAGCAACTGGTGCTGAGACAGAGACCATTCTACAACTCCTGCTAGTATTCAAATGTGTGTGATCCCAAACTTGGAACTTAAAAGAATGTGATGCTGCTAAAAGGGTACATTACATTTAGGCTCCAACTCTGTGGCTACAGATTCTTTGTGGGCATCCAACAGAATGCATTTTAGACAGGAAGGCAAAGGATAAATTCAAATCCCACACTGCAGCTAGCCAACATGGTTTTACTGGAGAGGAAAACTTTTTAGCGAAGTGGCAAAGCGTTCCACATTCAACAGTAGTAGATGTATATTTAAGAGGACATAAGTATGATGGAGAATTAGGAATGCTTTGGGTATTTCCAGGATTCTGATACTTATAGGAGTGTTATTGGTGCTTTCATCATTTAAGTGTTTATGTTGTATGTATTTGACTCCATTTTAGTGTTATCTTGCATTGTGTTTTATGCGAGTTGTTTACTGATCGAAGAGTAACATGCATGTTAGACAAACATGCAATTTAGAGACCTTACCCCTTCATAAACAGTTAGGTACCAAAACCGTTAGGTGTAAAACAAATAAGCAGCCTTTTGAAAAATAATTTTTATTTTAAACAGTGGTATTTACAGGGTACTTCAGCTGTTCAAATATGGTGAATTGGCAATGTATGTAAATAATGACGTCTGACTCTTCTGTAGAATAGAAGTATGCTTGCTGAAAGGAAAAAAAAACTACATTCTCTAGACATTTCAAATTTCATCACCAGGTTATAAATACCATTATCTTTTTTTAAAATTATTTTTTATGATATTACAATTTGTGGTTTCAACATTACCCTTCAAACTCCTGTAAACATGCGGAAAGACAGAAACACACTCCCGAACACACCGAAAGGCATGCTTGACACAGATATTGCTTTACAAAATCAAGTAATACTATACCATGAACACACAGTCATGAAGATAAAACAATAAAAAACTGATATATTTATATACATCCTGAAGTCATTATTTCATAAAACAAGTTATTTGTTTCGGTCTTTGCTGGTTACAGTGCCTCGCTGAAGATGAAGGAGAAGCATCCTGATGGGTTTTTTTCCAGAGGAACAGACAGCAGGTCGGACTGAATTTTAACACACGTTTTTGATACACTGGGTGAAATAGAGTCTACAACAGGTAACATTATGTACAGATATGGGAAAACTTCTCTAATGGTTGTTGGGAGTTCTTCAATCTAACTGAGGTTTCAGCCTTGATCACCACCATAATTAACTGTAATTGGTGCTTAAGATTTCCAATTTCACAACACAACTACTTTCCCTTTTTTTCCTTCCAAGTTTTTAATAACTAAATACGTCTCACATCACCACTTGGTGTTAATGGGTCACCAGTGGACAGAAAATCAGCTTTCTTGGGTCACACTAGATTTGGAGAATGAAAGAGCTTAAATGGACACCAGGGTCATGATGCTTCTCCTCATCCTTCTGTCCAGGTACATTTTACCCCCTACCACAGACCTAAGATCCACCTCTGCTAAACCTAAAACCCAAAAAACATTGTGTATAAAAGTGGACGTTGATGCACAGCCGGTACATGGGGGAAGAATATGTATACCTCAGCCCTCCAACACAGTGAAACCTTACAGTGGGAAATTGTGACTAAGTGAGGCAATTGCATACACATGCGTAAAGGACTGGAACAAAACAAAGCTTGAAATACAAGCAAAATTTTTTTTTTTTTTAACTGAAGACAATAATTATGTGTATATATGAGAGGGCAAGTACTTAATCTGACTCACACAGTGTGTTTAATGAGTTTTTCCTATTACCTTTACATTAGATGGCTTGAGGTATCATTGGCGTGGCACCTCAGGTGTAGGATTAGATGCAAATATACCTCTCTAACACAAATAAATAATCCATCAGTCTTCAGTGGTTGTGGCAAAATGAGGCCTGAAAGGAAAGACCAATATACCTTTTCATAGAAATTCAGTCTTAACCAGGACTCAGTTCAAATTCATATTCTGACACTTTCAAAGTAATTCATTTTGTATGACTATTGATAGTCTGAGCAATGCTAGTACCAGCAAGCCATGTGCCCAGTCCACATAAAGCCTTTTGCTATGCGTCTTACATACCAGTCAAGAGCAGCTGACTGAAATAACTTTAGAGGCTGCCATTTTTGGTTACATCTGTGCAGTTGCTTACTAATTTATGAAGGGAAAGAAATCCTTCAGCATGGTTGCTTTACCATTTAGACTCCACAAAAAAATACTGAGGAGAATTACACTAATCATTCATGAATCCAAAGAACTAGATGGGCTGTCAATTTCTTTTTCAATCGGGGACTCTCAGTGATAGAGCAAGGAGCAAGCTTTGTGACAGACATTTTCTGGCAATGGTATGTTACATGATGCACAGAACAACTTCTGCTTGACTTGACTGTGCTCAGAGACAAGAAGCTATCATCTGTAACCGGTGAGTTTCTTGTGAAACATCTTCTGCTGCAGGAATAGCTGGCCTGCAGCAAAGGTCAGTGTAAACATGGCTGTAGTATCCACTAACATGGCTCCCAGGTAGTACTGCTCTATATATTATTAATGTAAACCTTTCTTTCTGCATTGCCACAACTTGAGGGTCATATTGCTTACTTAAGGTACAAAAAAAAATATTTTAAGAACAAATTCCAGTCTGTTGGCCTCTCAGATAAGTTATCAGAAGAATGCTAAAACTCCAAAAATAATAGGAAAATTATTTTGAGAGTTATGGAGAAATCCCCACAAGCCCTAATATAAAATTTAAATTACCCTCACCAAAAACAAGTGGCTGGATTGTTTGACTTGATTGCTTGCCTTTCCCATTTAAATACTGAAGTGCATTTTTTCCACCAGCAAAAAAAGGAAAAAACAAAAAACAGTAAAACTGGAAATAGCTTTCTGCCTATAAATGTAAGAATCTGTAAAAACACAGAAAAAAACATTGAGCTCTTTTTTTCCTTTTCCTCAGTAAAAATTCCAGTCCTAGTTCAAAGATGGATGCAATGTGATTTACCCACAATACTCTACTGTAAGCAGGAGGGGAGAGAAGTTGTAGTCGCCTTTTCCCCATGAAACCATGGGGAACTCAGCAGTAAATGGCAGCAGGCACTTGGAAAAACTTGTTAAAGGTCCGGAGGCACAAGACCTCAGTGCCGCAGGTGGTGAAAGGGCCCCTCAGGACTCCATCTCATCCCCATCAAAAACTGGTGGCTCAAAGGTGATTACCTCCTCATAGGTCAGTCCTGAGGGGGGAAAGAGAGACACCATCAATTTGATGTATACAACACAACATTTTAAAATAAGCCACTGCATGTAGCTGGATACATCACCGCCAAACTAGCAAACTAAGCTAGCTCTTTGACATTAATGAATGAGAGCCTTTGCCAAAATATCACAGACACCATCACAAACAACTGAGAAAAGACATTATCAAGTCCGCATAGGTTTAGTCTTGGAACAGATGGTCTTGAAAGACCTCATGACCTTTCAGCTTAGTGAAGTTTAACCTGAGTAAGTCTGTTTCCAGATGATAATTAAAAAAATTACATTGATACATTTGAAATTATATTTCTGATGTCTAGGTAAGATATAAATATGGCTTAATCAACCCACACACATAGAACTGAAAACATTAACATTAAAACAGCAAGAGAAGTAACTTTGAGAGACATGACCCAAAGTGAACCAGATATAGACATTTTAAGGGCAGCAATGAGCAGCTGAGGCCATGCTGCTGGTGCAAATAGGAGGACAGAGGCCATCTTATTTTTGGCTCCACCCGGCCCTGCAGGAGACTCACGTTTCCATTCCTCGATTTCCAGCTCACGGCTCTCAAAGCTCTGGTCATAGGGCTCGGCCTCTGGCTCGTCATCCGGGTCGTGGTACTGGGCAAAGTACGAGTGGGCCAGCGCTTCTGATGCCGTGATCCGCTTATCAGTGTCAAGCACCAGCATTTTCTCCAGCAGGTCCACAGCTGAGAAAGAGGCAGGATGGATTGGGTTCAGGCCAGTTCTAAGGCCTGCTCACCACTTCTTCAGTCACTCCTCACACAAAAATACACAAGCGCCTTCTTGCCAACACACTCAAGGCACTCACATCTCACCCTGGCCAGAGAGGAGGTCAACAATCTCTTCACCAGGCGCTCATACACACACACAAATGCACACACACTATTATTGTTAATGTCACAATATCAATGTCAAGGATTAGCCATGTATGGAATCACACCCATTTATTGTCATATATCTGCATGATAACTTGAGCCAAATACTTTTCAAAATAATGTAAAGACAATTAAAACATTTAATAAAATCTAGTTATGCATGGTTAGGGATTTTACACTGTTAAAAGAAATGTCCAAAAAACTTGTGTTTGAAGCATCACCATGAGGTACAAAATGAAAGTATGCTCTATATCAAAGGTGGTCCTAATGGGGTGCGGCATGAAAGGTAAAAAACGGATGCAACTGAATCTCTGAACCCATTCAATCTCATAATCTTCTCAAAAAGGAGGAACACAAGAACCATGTGATTGCCAGAATCACCAACATTCCTCATATTGCATCAGGGCAGGAAATGAAATGGCAGTGTCAGTAAAGACATTCGATGCAGCTGTACTTTGTCCAAAACCACAATGGTTGCAAAGTAAGGATTTATTCTCCAAAAATCTCAACCACACATTTACATTTATTTAATTAAGTAAAATCATACAACTGTTGATTTCAGCATTGTTAGCTAAAGCTGTGGTTCATAACCTTGGAGCTGGGGCTTACCCAGTGGATTGGCCCCAATGAACACGTCTGCAAAGTTCCTTTTGGGCATCTGAGGCAGGGAGTTAATGTAGTTCCTGGCCTGTGGAATCAGATGCATTAAAGAGGTTAATGAAAAACACAGGGAACAAAATCTACTGTGCCTTTTAGCATTCAAAATCTACAGGCATTGTTGGAAATATGACAGGCTATCTAGGCATTCTGTCTTTGGGTCAGTCAAGCTCAGGGTTTAAAGAAAGTCGAGGTCTTCAGGAGAGCATTTCAACTAAAAGCGGTGGCCAGGGGACAGTGACAGCTCTCTTCATGTGAGCACTGGCACATCCATACACTGCATCAAGCCTCCACATGTCAAGGGCCTTTGCTCCATTTCATGTCTAGCTCTAACACCTGCTACGCTTGCCTGAGCTTGCACAAGTTGAGCACAGGTTATCTACTTCCATGCAACATGTTTTTGTGTATATTGTCAATCCCCACTACGACACTGTAATATGCAGTGGCTTGCATGGGACAATATGAGCGTTTACTTGCATTACTAGTTGAGGACTTTTAAAAAAAAAAAAAAAAAAAAATCTACAGTTAGCGCTACACTGTGGACAGGTTAGGAAAGAGGTCACAAAGCTCAGGTACAGCTCAGACACTGCAAGGAATGATGTCACAAAGCTCAAATAAGGCTCAGACATTGCAGAGAATGATGTCACAAAGCTCAGATACTGTTCAGACAATGCAGGAGGAAAGTGGGGGTTGGGGAGGGTCAGGGAAGAGTTTCTGGGTTATCTGATCACAAAACATGATCACCTAAGTCACCTAAGTATGGTAACGTCAAAGACTTTTGAGAGGGGACAACAGGCCTCACTCTTTCTTCATCAATACCTCTATGACTTTATGCCAGTACAAACTACATATGGCACTGTACCAAACAGTGTACGAAGTAAAATGAAGTATTGTGTATGTCATATCAGCATATCATGTGTATGTCCTTTTTGGCCCTCATTGGTCTGGAGTCAGGATTACGCTGGCTGAAATGGCAAAACCATTGTGAGGATATAATGGCTTGAATGCAAGGTCACATATGGAATACCCAAGAAGCACTTGTTAAAGGGCAGCTTGATGGCTCATCTTATTAAGACACTGTTTTCAGTGTGTAGATGTGCGTCATGGTCGGGTCTATAATCTTGACCATTCCAGTGCTGATAACATTCAGCAACCTTGCGTAGTGATGCATTATCAGCCCTAATGTGGGAGGGATTCAGTTTGCCGTTTGTGCCTGATCACTTACTAATGACCCCTGCTGGTTAATCAGGTGTCCATAGTCTGCCTGCACCTAGCTGCACATGAAGAGGCTCTCTAACCCACCCCTACGAAACCTCAACCTGTGGACTGTGGTGTGGAAAGCAGTGGCACCTGACATTCCATTTTATAAGAGAGCATGTGCATATCTGTGCTATTCTGAATAGACAGCAGAATCTGTAGCAAATACTGTGGCTTGTGAAAACTGACTGGGCACTGCAAATTGGGAAAAGCGTGAAAAGGACAGACATATTTGGTTGAGAGACAACTGCAAAAACTGTGACCATAAATGATGAAAGCTTGGTTGTGGCTCCCATTTCAAATCAGTGACTTTTTTGGATTGCGGATGACAGCATAGCTATATAGCCCAGGTCTGAAATGGGTGCACTAGTACAGGCAGGGTAGGTTGGTGGGTGGGGGGGTCCTCCTCACCTCATGGCTGGGCATCCTGCTAATTAGTGAAGCAGGGGGGGTTCCCGTCAGACGCATTATCTGCTGAAGCTGGTTTATATCTTTGGAACCCAGGTCAAGGGGCTTAAAGCATTACAGTTACAAAAGCATTTGTCCAAAAACACATTCTGCCTGTAGAGCCACTCATCCATACAGGGGCTCACACGGGGTGTTTCAGCACCCATCCACTCTCAAGGCACTGGGGCAATGGGGAAGGAGAGGAGAGGAGGGGGAGAGACATGGAAAGTCCAAGAGGTACATGCAATTGTGAGAAAATTGTACTGAGGGAAAAAGACACTGACAAGACTGTGTTAGGAGTGCTAGTTTGAAAAGGAGAGCACATGGATGAATGTGATTAATCTTGAGAACATGAAGCAGAAAAGCCATTAACAAATCAGTCAACAATTCAATCACATTTATCATCTATGTCATTCACAATTAGATTTTGACAAAGTATTTCCAAAGTGCTCCACATCGGACCAGTATTTCCCTGTAAGGCTTCCTTCCTGTCTTAGATCTTCCTTTTACTATTTAATCAAACAAAATTCCTTAGTCCTCCATGGCTCATTTTTACAACCCACAACTGCTCCACCTCTGGAAGGGCAGTCTGATAAGAGACCAAGGGCATGAATGATTCCAGCTCCTTGCCCCACATATGCCCAACACGGAGAAATCAGAAATAAGAAAATGCATGCTGGAATAAAGAAAAAGAATGCATGCTAAAAAAAAAAGGGCACATAAAAGTAATCACTGCAAAACTGAAAAGGAACCAAAAGGGAACAAACAAAAGATCAGGCAAAAAAATAAACCTGAAAACTCACAGACTCTGAAGATATTTTCATCAAGAGCTCAGGCCCTGGGGTTCCGACGAGGAGCATTATAAGCTTCAACTGATCAATGTCTAACAGACCAACATAAAGGAAAACCCAGGGGAGGAACGCAGCCAGACGGACAGCTGGGACAGTCCCTTAGGTGCCAGGAATGAGCTCACACTGACCGAGTAGCTACAAGCAAGCAAAGAGCAAATACGCTGCAAAAAACTAATTAGACATATAATGCAATGTCCATGCCATGCCAATGCAAACCAGGGAAAACTTGTTATAAATGCATAAATAAAACGGGGAGGATTCTTGCTCTCTCTTCATACAAACAAACAGTCCTCCGTGCCAAACATATGTTTCGGCAAGACTCAAACTGTCGTTCAACACAAATGTATTCCTTGTCTGTAATGACCATGCTGAAAATAACTCAGCTAAAAGGCATGGATGCCAGTTAATGAAGCAATGCACAAGCTGGCACTACATAACTAAACGGGGGAAAAAAAAAAAAAAAAGGCTGAGAGTTTAATGTCCCTCTTCACAATAAATTGCTGATACTGCTAGTTCTAAACTTGATCAGAACAGCTTTTGACATTTTTGCTTTTAGTACCATGGGAGAGGGAGACACTGTGTACTGTGCTGAATGCACTAATATCACAAAATAAATTCTTCAAACAAATTCCTCTAAATCAGATCAAGGACAATGAGGCCAAAGTCTCTCTTATAGGACAGACTTCCAAACACACAACACCAACTCCTTTCTCCGGCTTTGCTGGTGAATAGGTGGGCAAAGTGGTGTTTTTATAGTCTAACCAAAGGAGGACGGAAGCATATAAATAAAGTGAGAATGCAACCTTTTAACAACTACCTTCAAGTTGGGGTAGCAATAGTTAAGACTCCAGATGTACAATCTATGAAACCATTTTTGGAAAATATTGCTAACTTTTCTGGCCTGGGCTTCCTGTAATCAAACTGTTGCCAACAGAGTTGTGATAATGATTTGGTTGATCATTTTGCATACCTGCTGTATTGTGGAGCTGATGAAGTAAATGACTGTTGTTTTATTAACAAAGCTCTGTACATTGGGCACAATTACGCCACATCAGAGTGAGAGAGAGAGATAAGTCAGGTCTACAGTAATGAGCCTGATAAGTGAGGTCAGGGTCACAGTGGAGAAAACCCTTCTCCTGTAGCCACTGAGCCCAAACTGCCTCTTAGCTGTGGACAATTCTGAGTGTATTCAGCCACTTCCACAACAAGTAAAACACCAGCACATTTTCACAGTGCCTGGAGTCAACAGCACAGATACTAGACAACGAACATTGTATCCTACAATTATGTACACAATCCATGCCTGAAAAGACTAAATGAACTAAATGCAGTGGTTCTCAAGTATCCATCAGTAACAAATCTCAATGCTGAAAATAAAACAAATTCAAAAATGCAAAATGCTTTTTAGTGCATGCAAAAAGCAAACTAAAACAGTCAAGTTAAGATGTCCATGATGAGCACAAACATTTTGGCGTATATATACATTGCATATCCCATGAGGAAAAGAATATCAAACCACTGGAAACAAAGCTATGAGATGAGCATAGCCTCGCTTTATGGACTGATGAGGTTATCAGTGAATGATGGGATGGGAGGGGGAGGTTAAGAGTTGTTACATATGTCAGTGTAAGGGGAAGGGATAGAAGAGTGGGAGCAGTCAGACAATAGCCCAGGTGATGTTCCCATCCCAACAGCAGGAAACTCAGGCAGAACCCCAGCCTGGTCAGTGATGTCACAAAAATGCACATGCAACACAAGGCAGGAGCAGAACAGGCAGGCAGGCAGGCAGACACACACACACACACACACACAAACACACACATACACACACACACACCCCTATCACATGACAGAAGTGAACACACATCATCTCAAATATGGCACACAAGAGGACTGAGGAATCTTAGTTGGTTTTGCAAAACCCAAACATTAGAAGACATGTGAAGCAACATACTATACTGCAGTATGGCAAACAATTTCAGAGAAGCTGTGGATAAGCAGGATAAGAAATGTTAATAAACCACAACCAGATCATGGTCACAGTAACCCACATATACAGCTGTCTTAATGAACAATGTCACCAACATTGCAAATGGAATTTCCACAGCAACCACAGCACTGAAAGAAGAAAAAAACAGTAATAACAGAAAGACATCCTGAGCTGAAAGGACGGGAGTGTTGAAGACAGCTAAGGCATTTCCTCTCAGTTGATATCTGAAAATTATTGCAATTAAGTATCCAAGACACCCATGCCCAGGAGACTGCAGACCCAAATCATCACAAGAAACTCCAAGCTGCGTCCGTGCCTGCAAACATTCAAGCAAATGGAAGATGTGGCAAACAGGTGCAACTTCCAGCGCCGTCAAAGAATGCATACAAGGCATGTCTGTGGCTTTGTTATCAGCAGCTACTGTCCTCTGACAGCAATGTAACACCAATGACCAGGACAGCAGAGGGCCTGCAAGTAGCTAAACCACAACCACCCTTGCTTCACAAATTAGATGGGTAGGCAAGGGCATTTATAAGGAATCTGTGCTGGTGTTAGGGCTCAAGCATTTTAGTCATTTGACTGTGTCAACAGGCAGAGGAGAATCACAGCGGTTTCGCCATAAAGCAGCAGAGGAGGAAGCACTAGTGTTAATCGAGTTAATGTGTTTGTGAAAAGGGGAGCCTTTTCAGTGCGAAAGCACTACAGTACATCACCAGGTGGTGGACATTCAAAGAAGAGGCATTCCTGACACAATAAGCACAAAAACACGAGAGCCGATTGCTTAATATTGAAAGGATACGGTCTGTGCCAGGGAATAACGTCCGTCCAGTGAGCAGTTCAGCCATGATGCAGCCAACGGACCAAATGTCGACTGCAATGACACAAACACACATGGACACGCCATACTTAAGGGTAATGTACTGCGTCCAACTGCCTATGAGAAATCAATGAAGAGAGGTTTTGCTTGGATTGTTTTGAGTCAATACTGTTACATCACTAATCTCTTGGAGCTGAAGTGTGAACACTTCTCTACAGCTGGGCTGGGTCATTCCCCACAAGGTAAGTACTTCTACCCCTACATAAGAAGTAATAACCCATCATCACTATATAGCTATGACAGCAACATGACATCTTTATGTCAGTCAGAAAAAATTAGCAGTCTTTGGTTACTACACAAACAAGTGTAGCTGCAGTTACTGCGAGCAGAAGTTTGATTTTGCTCATACACAAGTTTGCATTCCTCTGTTTGAGTATTTGCCTGGGGACATTTTCCACTACTCCGCAGAACTTGAACTTCCCTCTGCAATGAAGATGCTTGCTCAGTTCCCACCTGTCATATTGTAGTGCATCCAGTTGAGCATGATCTCAGGGGCCCGGTACCACCGGGTCGCCACATAGCCCGTCATCTCCTCATCTGTGTGTCGTGCCAGCCCAAAGTCTAAGATCTGGATGGGAGGGCAGGGAAGGAGCAGAATACAAACACTTTAAAAAAAAAAAAATAACAGGAGGACTTATGGAATTTCATGTTGAACATCGCATACAGATGTCGCTGAAGGTAAACTAAAATCTTTCTTCTTTCTTTTTTTTTTTTACCTTAACTGTAGGTTAATGAAACTCTTGGGTTATTCAAAAAATTGCATCAATTCAACATACATATATGAGAATAAGACTGACAGTTACACTTAAAGCCCTCACATAAAATGCATGACAGAAAATTAAGTCAATTGCCATTAGATCTCTAACAATAGAACACAGGCAGAGGACTGGAGAGGTGTTGACGATACAGAACCAAGCCCTTTCGGCAGCTCCCTATTGACATATGTGACCCCGCCTGCTCACCTTAAGCTCACAGTCTTCGTTGACAGCAAGGTTACTGGGTTTCAGGTCCTGTGGAGGGGAGAGAGGCAAGGAAGGCCAAATTTAAGCACGTGCCCCAGACTGGCATTCCTGCGGGAGTGCACCAGCGTCCCTCACCCCTTCACCTCACATGATAAACACTTGCCCCCACTATCTCAATTTGTCAGCACTTATAAAAACCGGGGCCTTGGCCAGAGGTCAGACATAACAGTAGCGATACAAATTGCCTAATAAAGGCGAGGCCATTGTTTACCATGTTAATTACATTTATGCTGTGTTTATACAAGGAGGGAAGCCTGGAGTGAACTGGTTTCAATTACTGCACGTCTCTCAAGTCCAAACATCCATGAAAAGTACACAGGCAACACATGCACTGCACACTCCATTAAGGGGCATGGCAAAAACACAGCCACTGCTTTCAGTGTCAGCTGAAATTAATTTCACTTCCTAAATGCTATTGTTCTAGTAGATGTGCAGGCATCCTTAAATACCACTTACTCACTTTATACCATTTACTCACGAAATCAGTGTCAACATTGCGAAACCAGCAAAAGGACTTACCCTGTGGATGATGTCTGCAGAATGGATGTACTGCAAGGAGAAAGGGGAAATGCAGACATTTCATTACACAAGCACCGAAAAGTCCAGGGCCAATTACATTCCACTTACATATGGAGGTGAAACTGGATGAGTTTGCACCAAAATATAATAATGCAATAATCAGCACCTAAAAAATGTCTGGCAGATTGATCTGTAATACTAAAATGACATTGAACATCAGCCCCTGCCTGATAATGCTCATTTTGACACAGCAGAGTGCCTGTACTGCAGTTACTAAACAGGAAGGCAGAAGATCACAGAAACCCACTTTCTGGGATGGCATGGGAGTGATCTCACCTTTAACCCTCGTAGAATCTGGTAGATGAGGAACTGCACATGATCATCAGTGAGCTTCTGGCATTTAACAATGTTATTGAGGTCAGCCCCCATCAAATGAGTCACCAGGTACCTGCCAAAAAATTCAGGGGGTTGTGTTTATTTTGACCTTCATCAGGAATGCCAGCACACATAATAACCAAACCTGTCAACAGTGATAAGGCAAACATGTCTCTCATCTGCCTAGAGTAATAATGCTGAATTAACAAACATGATTTTGGACAAAATAAGCAGAATGCAAGTCGATAGTGGACAGTTAAATGAACATTTTGTCTGATGCAAAGCTCCATTTCCTGGCAAGGACCAGTTCCTCATTCAGCCTCCCACAGTTTTCACAATCCAATCCATTTCCTTCTTTCAAAGAGCTGCCAGGGCTGTACAACTAAGCCAGAGTGACTCTACAGATCTGACCAGTGCACAGTGCAATGGTAATTCTGCATGGTTCAGACCACATGCTCTCTACCCACTGGAGCTCAAGCGTAGGAGGACAACTGTAACAGGGATGGAAGTGCCGCACTCCAGGGAAATGCCACCCCATGCTGAATGATCTCAGTCCAGACACCAGCCTGCCTAGTTTAAACAGCATGCAGCTATCAGACATCCCATGACAGGAACAAAAAGCACAATGTGTGCACACAAGCCGTGCTTTGAGTTTGTGTGTGTTTATTTACAGAACATTTAGAACTCATCCACAGAGCCATCTCCCTTCTAGGAAAAAAATAGCTCTACTAAACTTGAACTTGTAGAGGGAGTGGAAAGGGTCAACCAGTCTGACCAGCACATACCAACAGAGTGCCACAGTAGTCATCATCTGGAGGGGGCCCACACACACACACACACACACACACACACACACACACACACACACACACACACACACACACACACACACACACACACACACACACACACACACACACACACACACACACACACACACACACACACACACACAACACACACACACACACACACACCAAAGCCAGTGCAAAGGTAGCAGATTTCAAGTGGAGCATATTTTTTTCTCTTGTACACTAGGCAAAGTAAGGGCTTAAAAGTGAGAGCTTAAGAGAGGGAGGACCACACAAGCTCAAGCTCAAAGGAGCTCAAAGGAGGTGTGTGTGTGTGTGTGTGTGTGTGTGTGTGTGTGTGTGTGTGTGTGTGTGTGTGTGTGTGTGTGTGTGTGTGTGTGAGCATGCATTTTATGGCAAACGGGGAGAGGTTTAAATGCATTTTAGCAGAGAGTTATGGCTACACAGCATTTTCTATATAGCACAGACTACTAAATCCTACATGCTTCACTATTCCCATGAACAAGGTCTTCAGATATCTCCTGCTGAATCCCTCCCACCCACTCCCCCCCTCCACCCCCCTTCTCTTTCCACAGGGTGGGGTTCACAAGTCCAGGACAGGGATATTTATAGGGAGTATTCTTAGCTTTGGTTTCTATGCCTCTCACTACAGTAAAGACTGGAGCCAGCTGTGTGTGTGTGTGTGTGTGTGTGTGTGTGTGTGTGTGTGTGTGTGTGTGTGAGGAGGGGGTGGGGGCAGGGTGCTGGGAGTGGGGGTGGGGAAATTATGCCCTATTCAGTTTAAGTTATGCTTATGGTTTTACAGATATAAACCCAGATTACCCTAACTGCCGGTGCTTTTCCTGATCCAGATTTAAGTGAACAAGCTATCACATATGCACTTTAGCATGCGCTTGTGTGAACGTGTTACGTGAGACCTTGAACTAACTGCTCCTGCTTCCACTCCTCCATCAACCTCTATCCAAATGCAGCTAGCCAACACTGGAACACTTGTTCCCACTGCCAGCCTTTACCTCCCTTCCGCCCTCCCTCTTTCTCACTCTCACCCTCTTAGTGCGTCTCTCGCTCACTCACTGTGACCCTAACCTCAAATGGCCTTGAATCCCCCTGAATGGTGCTAATCTGGGACATTGAGACCACTTGGGACTGCAGCCTTTCCTCTTAAGCTGAGGGTAGTGGAGGCGTTAGATATGAAAATACAGAAGAGAGAGAACTGGGTGGGAAGGTCAGGAACCCAAGATGACCACTGTGCCCATGTCTTTGACACATACATGCCAAATTTAGGATGGAATTTTTAGTTACAGAGCTTGAACTGCACCTTAAACTTTTGTTAAACTCTTGTGCACTTTTTTATTTTTACTGTAACATGTGCGTGTTCCACGTGAGGTAGGCAATTCGCAAACAAAGAAGGCTGGAGGTGATTGCTCTTGTGTGCAAGTTCTGAATGGCACAGGCTACACAAGGCGATCGTTACCATGGATACAGTGAAATCAAGCACATGCTGCTATCCAGCGTGGGCACTGCTCCCACACACATGCACAGACACACACACACGTGCGCGCGCACATGTACCCACACGCATGCATGCATACATACTTGCAGACTCATGTGCGCGCACACACACTCACTCACGTGGGGTACCTGAGCTCCCTACATACTGTGCTCTGGAACAATGACAGCACAAGCCTTTGGTTTCACAAGACCAGGCAGGCAGAGTGAGTGTGACACAAACACACACACAAAGTTTGGTGTAGGAGGCAGTTGGGGGGGTGAGTCACCAAAGCAGCATGCAAAGCACTTCACTTCCTGTTAACTCTCACACCAACTGTGCTCAACTTCCAAACGCCCACATGCAGTGACCCTCTCCACTACCTGCTGGCACTGACTTCCAACTACCACATGAAATGTACTACCCCTTCCAGTTTCTGCCAACTACACTTCCAGTTAGTGCAGACTTCTACACACACATTAAACACAACTTCCTCTAAAATAATTGACAACCGCAAATATAGAGGAATGAGAAAGAGCAGAGCAGAGCAGGCAAGGAGACGTGGGTGGGAAGCAAGTGTCACTCACACATCGTTGAACTCCTCAAGACTTGTGGCAGGTGTGAAGACATCCAGCAGACCGATCACCTGTAACACAGACACAGGACCAGCAAATGATTTCCCTTAGAGGAGTTATTTTTTATAGCAGGTGGCAGGAATGGACATGTGTGTAATGTCTAAAAAAAAAAAATCAATAAAAAAATAATTTGCAAAAAATAATGCCCAAATCATATCCTGGTTACTGCTGCTTTGACTAGTTAATGTATACTAAAGTTTACTGAATGAGAATAGTCTATTTAAAAAAATAAGGCTATACTTTTAGAATTATTTAATCAATAAAGCATTTACAGTCCTAATATTTTTGTATTTAGACATTTCCACAGTTCTAAACAACCTCTCTTCCCATATCTCAAAGGTTCTACTGTACTGTATGTGCGGCTTAAAGGGTTTTTACAACATGCCTGAATTATTCCATCAGCAACCATCTGCTACTGAGCTGAAAACAAGTAAGTGAAGAACCCACATTGAAAATTCAGCTGTTTGTCCTAATTCTATATCTAAGCTTCAGAGATACCAAATACATAAAATCATATTCTTCATTATTAGAAAACATATTAAAATATACTTTCAGTGGTTTACAGAGGAACACAATATTATGAAATGCTGAAATGGTGTTTATGAAATGGTGTTTAAAATGGTTTAAAAAAAAATCAAAACAGAGTGATTACAAAGAACTGAAAAGCAATAAAAAAAAAAAAACCACAGAAAATTGCAAGCCATTCACAGCCTCTTGCCCAAACAATTTCCTTCTTTACAATAATTATGGGGGAGAAAACCTATCACACTGAACAACATTGTGTTCTGAAATACAAAACCAATCAGCAATCTAAATTTCAACATTTGTTTTGGCTCAGTGTCAACACACCTGGTCTTGGTAATTTAGGTCTTGACTGAGTATGCAGATTAGGTGGAGCAGATTCAGATAAGTGCTGGGCTACAAAGGCCGGTATGCACAGCAACCCTTCTGGGATATGACTAGATACCCCTGGTACACCCTTTTTGTCTCACAGCCATCTTATCCAACACTATTGGCTGAAATTCCTCTCTGCCATCAGCCCAACCTGCTGCCTACTTGCTATTTGCTTGTTTCCAGTAAGGTCTGTATGTACCAGTCTTTGACTGCTGGTGCTATTCGAAGGAAGTAAGAAACAGAACTGGAGTTTAATGGGGAAACTGTGCCAGCTTCAATGATCAAATCTGACCCCTGCATGGACAACAGGCCTTGGGCAAAAGGTAGGGGAAGAGGAATGGGATGAGATGGAGTCTGCTGGCGAGGTGACAAAGAGGTGGCTCCGGCACTGCTAAAAACCACTGTAAATTCCACTGACCATGAAACATTCAGGGTAATAAATAGAGACATTTATTTCCTCTTTCTGCCAAAAAATTAAGGAACGGCATGAGGGAGGCAATGCTTTGTAACACTTTTGTAAGAACAGGAAGCTTGAGTGATGAAGTTCCGCCGGTTTCACAACGCACCCTGTGGAATTGGGGGATACGCCATGTGGACAAGCTGATTGTATAGAGTTACACCATGAGGCACTCCTCTTAGCTAAAACAGTGGTGAGGGATTACATCACAGATGCTTCCTCTGGAGTGGTTCTCCTCCTCACAAACACCCCCATGAGGCCCCATGCTGCACAGACAGCAATCAATAAATTGAATCAACAGCAAATGGAATTCAGATTCTGGCCTGTTCAGCTGCCATATTACAACTGGATGGCACGTTACGGCAAGTGTTTACACACAAGGGAAAAGAACACGCTCCATCGTTTGTGATTCCACAGCAGTGAAAAGGAACAACCGGGCCAATGGGGCATGGGATCCTGTGATAAAACATGGGGAGGACTTACGGTACACTTAACAGAACAAACATGTCAAATCTAGGTTAGGGACAAGATTTCAGGAACACAGTGCTCCTGCAAAACAGCAGCTGGCTGCCAAGTGGCAAGTGTCACAAAAAAGTAAGGCATTATCAGAAGCAGATTCTAAAGTCAATGGGTACAAAGCACTTGAAAATGCCAATTACTGCACTGTGGTGAAGGACACAAGAGTTGGGGATGCCTAGAGCAGTACATTTGTCAGCTATTACCCGAATACTGTAGAGGGGGAGAGGCCAGATACAATCAGCAAATCTTTACAATTTTCGGAGCAGTCTTGTACTGACGACCACTTGTGCTTGAGGTATTCAATTTCCCCATTTCCATAGTCAACATACAATGGTGCAAGCCAAGGCTTGCCAGTGCTTGCTGTATTTCAACAGTCATTCCTGCACTTCTTTAGGGCTTAGGCCGGGCTTTTTTAGTGCTCAAACTTTGTGCTTTTGGCCCTTGTGCAACCTATGGTCCATACTGAGTCCTTATGGACCAGAGTAGATCCTTTCCTGTGCACCACACAAAGGGGAGCAGGAAAAGGACGAGAAGGAAAATGTGGCAGAGGAAGACTGTAGGACTCACATTCTCGTGCTTCATGTGCTTGAGCAGTCGCAGCTCCCGATACGTCCTCTTGGCGTGGACGATGGACTGGAAGGGCCGTGACAGCTTCTTCACTGCAATCTTCAGACCAGTCTTCACGTCATATGAGGAGCTGCAAAAGAACAGAAAGGGTCACTGCACACCTCAGCAATTACAAACAATGATATCATAATGTGTATGGGGTTGGGCAAGCAAAAATGTTTTCGCGAACGCTACCACATTTTCAATATTGTATGAATGCAGTGCAAAATGTTTTTTGTGAGTGCTGTCATCCTCTCATTGTTGAATGAAAATGAATGCAACCATATTTGCGCTCAACCGGGTGAAAAAACAGCCGGGGAAGGATTCAGCCATGTGATGGTAGGGTTACTGCATCTGTGAGCATGGTACTCAACCTGCATTATTTTAGTAACCATCAAGGCATCTGCTAAGCAAACAACCTACAAACATGCAGCTAGCCACGGTGAACTCCTGACTTGTCTTGATTTGATCCTGGTCCTCTGTACCAGAAGCAAACTACTCCTTGAGGACAGCACCTCCACACATTCTTCTCTTTTCAGACAGGACTTTTTGATCAGTAGTACATTTTTTACAGCTTATGCATTGAAAAAGGAAAAATCTAACAAATTTATTTTAGACTGACCCATACAACAAGCAAAGAAACTCATTTGTAACCATTTTATGTTGAGCCCTAAACGAAATGTTTCAGTCAACTGAAGATAAATCTGGACCAGACCCAATCTGAAGCAATTACTTGTAAATATGCCAGCATAACACAGACAGAGTCACACCATTTTAAAAAGTAAAATGTGTGACTTTCCCCCAAAATTCTGAATATATTATTTTTAATAATATGTTTTATGGCTGGGTAATGGGAGACAACAGATATAATGATTTCATAAAGCCTGGACATTCTTGGAAAAAACTGTACTGAATCATATTTCCAGGAAGTACAAATGGGAAGACTTCACAGACAGGGAGAGGCCAGTAGTACACAGGGACCTCTCTGGGAAAGGCCAGTACAACGAAACAACCAGGAAGCCTTAATGGCTGGGAAATACTGTACAGGACTTTGTGTCCTGCAGAGTGATAAAATGTAACCTCTGGAATCTGCTTGCTCATTCTGTTAGCCAGCACAGCGAGGGACTCCTAGAACTGCCTCCTGCAGTCAGAGACAGAAATAAAGGAGTACATGGCAACAATACAGAGATATGCGCAAAGCAGCTCCTAATTTCCTTTTTCGAATTCAAATTTGTGTGCTATATGTGTTTGATATATTTTGGGTGGTATTCCAATTCTAGACATCCCATGGAAACAGCTTATTTTAGCTCTGGCCATAAATTGAGACATGTTCCTTGGATACAGCCGAATGCACCCTATTGCAAAACAGACTGTTGCATTTTTCCATGTCACGTGACCTTTCCAAAAGGATAGGAAAATATCTCTGAACACAGACTGTGGACACTTTATTACATGGGCTGTACCTATATGTCAATCACCACTGTTAAGTCAATTTCTCCAACTAGTCCCATTAATATCACTTAAATATTTACAGAGCAATTTAGTCCATCCCAATAATGGTGAAAGAAGCATGTGTTACAATGCATATCTGCGCTACATTATCATGTAGTCTCTAGTCTGGTTTCACTTTTTTCAAACAAACGTGATTCATTTTACTGGTGTCAGAAGGCAATAGCCTCAACAGTGCTTGGAAGGTAACAATGTCCTGGTAACTTATTACAGATCATACACCCCCCTTACTCTTACCCTACAGGTGATTAAGAATGAAAATCAATGAAGAATGGAAATTAATTCATACCTTGTCAGTGGAAAACAGACTTGTACCATACACGGGACAATTATTTCCAGTAGCAAGTGAATGTTTGGAAGGCAGGTTTCACTCTCACCCGTTCTGCCTCCAAGGCATGCTGAGGCCATGGGAGTAGCACACCCACTCTTACGGGAAATGCTCACAAAAACAAAGCCAGGACTGTCTTTTTAAAAATGCAAGGAGGAGTACCACAGCTTTTAAACAAACCTGGTTTCTGAGTTCACTTGAATAACTCTGACTTTCCAGTTCAATGTGACAGTTTTAGAAAGGTCACCCATGGGGAAATTAGCCAATTTCTGCTAATATGTAGGTTTCCCATTACATGCCAAGATCTCCTTCCACCCCTAAACATGAGCAAACATTTCTGGGGAAACAGAGATAAAGCACACACACTCCACTTATGTTGTCAAACAAAAAATAGAACAAGGGTAACAGCCAATGGAACAATCCAAACCAATGTCCTTAATTCATCACTTCAAATTATCGAAGGTAGAACCAGTTGTTCTAGTCTGAATCACAGCATAAAAACTGGGCTTCTGTGTGGCGCATTAGTGTGGACACACTAATCAAATAATGCTCAGAACAGTTACCTTGCTTTCTGGATTTTTCATCAATGGCAGAATGTTATTTTGGTATGGCTTCAATAAGAGATGAGAGGTACCATCAGCTCATTCCAGAGTTATCTTTGAACTATATTAATTTAATGTTTAACAACCCACAACATGTGGAGCAGAAACACATTTTCATGGATTTTCACTTTCTGCCTGCAAACACTTCCTCCCAAAGCCACTGTGTTATGTCACCTCTCATGGAGCTTAGACATAAATAAATGATGAAGTCTCAATGCACTTCACTGAAGCTGCCAGCTATGGAAGCAATTTAAGGCTGTTCTTTCAGTCACACCTTGAACAAACATTTACGGGAAAGTCCAAAAAATCTACTGCAAAAAATGCAATTAAGAATTCCACAGCCTAAAATATGAATCCTGGTGACAAGAAAAAAGAGGTACTGGCCATGAACTACACTCTAAACACAGTACAGGTGCTCACATTAACACTAAACTCTTCTGTAATAAAAACAGGCACGAAATACAAGAGTGGTGCATGTTACTGGAAGCATGCAGGAGGAAAGACTGTTAGCAACACCAGATTACAGCCATGTACTCACTGAGAGAAGAATTCAGCTTTTTCCATGCTTTTTTCCAAAAAGGGGCCAGAAAATACAATTAATATCTATGAGAGATGTTACACTGAAGTCTTCTGCAAACCACCAGTGTTTAAGATTCGAATGCTAAACTAACCACTCGTGTGATCATTGCATTTCCTGTCATTCTCTTATCAGATCCTAAGACCTGGCGACTGAGTGGTAAACTTCTGTTTCTCTATGCAGTGATAGTTGAGAAACAGTCACTTATTTCTAAGTTGAGAAAGACCCTTTTTACAGTCCAGGCAGACCTCAGCCATATTCAAGAATGCAAGGGCTTTTCTAATCAGCTGACTTTCCCCACCAAGGGGCTTAGGGCTCCAAACCATTATGAAAATAAATAGATGGTAAGACAAAGTGGTACAAACGTTTTGCTATAAACAAGTTTTTTCAGTCTTGGCCTTTCACCTTGTAACCAAGGGAAACTATTTTTGTATTGTGTATTCACCTTTTTCAGAGTGACTCATTTTCTTTGCTACTGGTTCAACTAACCTTACTTTCTGTGACAAACAGTAAGTCACTAGTACAGCTACATGCACAGACAAGCAGCTATCACGCTCTTCCTATGCAGTACTAGGGAGTAAAATGAATAACATAATGAGTCAGCCCTGTTCAAGCTTTGTAGTGATAAAACAGTGGATGAGGGGAGTGACACTAAATTGTTTCAAATAAGACAATGGGGCAGGCTGATTCAAACGGCTTGGCTTCTGGTTGTGGACACTGCCCAGCAGGTGTAGGGATGATAAGCGTAATGGTATTGCTAAATTCATAATTTGGCCCAACAAAAGACACACTGTGCAGTAAGATTTGTGACTGTTTCCTCATGCAGCCTATATTTAATGGTGGTTTAATTTATGAAAAACATGTGGTGATCCAACAAGGGTCCTTGTAGAGGACGTACTTCCAAATCACTGAGCATGGGCCAAGGAGATTACATTTTTCACACAAGCCTAGACTGGATACGAGATATCCTGTTATAGTTACCTAGCTCCAAATTATGTCAACTTTTGATTTTGATCTACAGCATCCATTGCTTTGCTTTGAGAACTGCAAAGATATAAACTGTGTGTTTTGTGATTTTACTTCCCTTGCCCACAAGAATATTTAGGAGCACTGAAGCTGCAAACAGATGAAATAATGCTCTTGGTTTTGATGCACTTGGGTCAGAAACCCCAAATCCATATCTGAATGGAAGGTGGTAGAGGGGTCTGCAACTGGGTGAGGAAAAGCAGCATTCTTGGGTAATTCAGGCTTTGATGGGGAAATTAGAGATCATGTGACCAAAATCAGTGAACATATCCAAGTAGGTGTCAATCACTGACTGGTTTGACTCAAAAAGTTTTCTCTTTGCAAAAAAAAAACTGGTTCAAATCAGTGAGTTACCATGAACATATGACAGCTGTACCCATTCCTGGTGTCATGAATATGTTTTTCTTTCGTTGACAAGACATATACATGGCTTGTTTGTAGCACCTGGCAAATGCTGGCTCTCATGATGACTCTGCAAATCAGTTCCTCATCAGAGCTCAGCTCTGTTGCTGTTTTGCTTTGTGGCTTTTGCACAGGAACTCGTGGAGGCCGATTAACATGGTTACTCAGCATGTGGGTCGTTCAACAAATCCACATAAACTGGAGGGCTATGACTTCATATGTAAGTAAGAGGAAAAGATAATGAAAAGGGCTGCTGGATTATGCAGAGCAAACACAAACTGGACATTTTAATCCCTGAAAATGAAAACCATTATCACTTTTGGCTCTTATTTTTACAGGACCAACTCCAAATAGCTGATGTAACTTTCTTCAAACCGCATAATACAGAATGCACTAAGGAAAACAGTGCTTTGTTTGACACACCAACACACCAAATTTGGTTTAGTCAAATTACACACAAAGAGCCTTAGGTTGTGTATCTACGCAAGGCACTGCTCCTCAAAACTTTGACGATGCACACAATCCAGCATTTAATCTTGAACATCCAGAGGTCCAACTGTGACTGGGAGTCCCATGGGCCAGTGTCTTAGCATTAGCTAGAGAGGCAGGGTTTCAGTTGGTGAGTTAATCCCCACCTCATCACTGAAAAGCCATGTAGTGATGTGTCACAGTGGATGCTTAGCTCAGCTGGGGGACAGCACATCCTATGCAACAGGTGGGGGTCATATTTTATCAAATTTATAGAGAATGTTTCCAATGATGGCAAGGACTTACAAATTTATGTTACATTCCAAAATCTGAGAGTAAATAGATGGTTCATTCAACCACAGAGACTCATGTACAGAACTGATCTGATGCTTTAATGTTTACTTACCATACTGCAATTTCCAGACACAAATCAGTGACTCACTGAATGAAAAGTTCCTTAATTATCTATCATAGAAGTGATCTGTTTCTTGACGATTTCAGATATTGTGATATCAGCCACACTGTCAATACAAAACATCATAGGTCAACAATTTTTGTTCATTACATAACAATGGATCATACAAGAAACCAGAAATTCAGGCACTTCAGTTGTTAAGCCCCCACAGGGCTAAGACCATTTGGTACATTCCAGTCTCACCATACAGGAAAAGACTGTAGCTTTACTATTGTAGTTCTATGTTATTAGAGCCACCAGTCATAAGCATAAAATCCCAGACCTGGCACTGCCCCACGTACCTCAATACACAAGTATCTTTGCAGCAGCTCTCATTCACCCCAAGAAAAAAAAAAACATCATAATGAAGTAGCCAATACAACACCTCAACTTTTAAGCACAATAGAGCAACCAATACTTTGCTTGCATAAAGGCTTAGTTCAGTAAAAGTGTATGTAAAAATTTATAATTCACTCTTTCCACACTGCACATTGAACACCTGCAGGTTCCTACAAAATCGCTGCATGCCTGCCCTGACAGGAAATACCAAAAATATCCTGAGCCGTTTTAGAGGAGAGAGCATTCAGGCTGTACCCCATGGGCATTTCAGTACATAAGAATGAAAGCATTTGTACAATGGTGTGATCCCATTTCAGAGCTTAACAATTCAGCAACCTATACTCACATAATGTACAAAGAAAGTGGGACAGCAAGGTTTCAGTCATGAAACTGCCAAGTACTAAGTAAGGCATGCCAAAAATCTATTTATTGTGATAACTGATGCATTATAAGTGATTTGATGTGTGTCTTGTCATTACATGCTGATACAAAGCATTAGCACAGGTTCCCATATCCCTGTGGCTAATGAAAGTGCCACACAGATGAATAATTAAATGCCCATTGCCTCCTTTGCTCATAGATCTAGTTGAAATTTTCATACATTAAAAAAACATATATAACTAATAAGGAGTCATGTGTAAACAGTTCAGGAAAGGTCATTCAAAGACAGCATGACGACCCCAAAGTGTCCGTCCAAGGGTTGTACCTAATCTTGGTGGGGCTATGAGTCATAGCAGGAAAACGAGGTGACATCATCGTGTAGTCTTACATCAACACATCCCTCTAGCATGCACTGCTGCTTGTCCAATTCCACACGGATACATACTCGTTGTTACATATTAAACATATTACTAAAGGGCAGATTAAAACACATGAATGCAACTCTATACAACCACCGGTCAGCACTAAAGACAAATAAATGTAGGCGGTGGTTATGACATTTCGTGTATGCATTCACGACAATGTTTGACGATTGCATGGGCCAGTTAAGCAAACCAATGTGAAGTGAACCCCTTAAGGCTCAGTCCATGCAAAAAAACAAAAGTGCACGGAAAATGTGTGCAAACACTGACCTCAACAAGAAACCATAGTTAATCGCAGCTGTCAATATTGTTGGTGATCATAGGATACTTGGGAAAACACACCGTATGACTAACGAACCCATACTATTCTAATTGTCTATACAATTACGATGTAGCTTGTATTGCGTGTATTTAACCAAATCAGTAATGAACAATAGATTTGTTTTTTGTATCTCCCTGTCTTGCAGCAAAATACAGATCAAAGCGTTCGAAGAGAGCGAACTAATCATTGTCACGAGTGTAACACTAGCCGAATAATCAAACACTATGTTATGACAGAGAGAAGATGTATTCGGATATAATTATTCAAGTTCTATTATTCGGATTCTTCATGTCGCATCCAAAATAGTGAGAAAGCTAGATGTCCTTTCCAGCTGCAATCCGAAAAACAACCGGGAAGCTAGTTTGCCACAACATCAGCGTCACGACTTTAACAAAAACAACCCATACATAATCCCCAAGAAAAACTCTTGTCTAAAGGCAGCGTGCAAAGCAACATTCAGCAGTTGAGATACTCATCATTTGGTTGCATGAATTTGCAGTTAACTAGCTAGATATTCTCTTTCAAACTTTCCAGGGATAAATTAAGCAGATAACTAAAGCAGACTAATCAGCAGATATGTTTTAACCATTGCGTAAGTATGGTTACCTAGCTTGTAAGCTAATGTTCACTTCGCTGTATAGATATCAACTTCACTGCTATTTTGCAGAGAACTCTTTGTGTACAATTAATAAGACGATGTTTACTGAATAGCTGCATCTCACCGTTTAGCTAAATATCAGCTGCTTGCAGCCATTTGCTTGTTACCTTGTGTGTTGCTAACTATAGGCTATTAGCAATAGTAGCCTGTCTCGATGCAGAGGCGGGCCTCGCCGAGTTGTTCGCAGCTATGGTTGAGCAACAATATAGAGTACTCCCAGGCCTTGGGATGAGCCAGCTTTACTCAACTTTGCTGAGGCAATGATTGTGCAAGTTTGCACTGTGCACAATTTAACAAACCAATGAAAAGTTATTTTACCATACGGATCCATATGCGCCGGATCCAACAGGAGATAAATTCTGGTAACGTTCCGGGACCTCCCATATCGTTTTATTGAGCTCCTGTCGGTAGAAAGTAGGTCTCTCTTTCTGCGACATTCCAGCGAACAGCCAGCCTTGCAACCAAGCAAGTTTTATTTGTTTTCCTTAATCGATTACAGTATCTACCTATGCGATGAAAAACCCGAAATGATGAAGAGTTTGTGCTGACCGAGCTGGATTTCGTATAGATATGTAGCTCTATGCTGAACCGATGTGCAGTTCTATCTCCGCTCACAAAAAGAACCTTTCAGTCAATACAGCAAGTTCAGAATGAGCTGTGTTCGCTGAAGCTTTTCCAAGCGCACAATCCTTCCTGCAGTGCGTGCCTTGCTGCTGGTGACCAAGCGCGCTCCAAAGCCACCTCCCAGTTCTCGCGTGAGCTGGAGTGAGGATGGCGAGTTTGCAATAATATAGATGGCATACGCCTATGCATTTTTTGACATGTCAGTAATATAAGCCATTGAAACCTAGTCATCCGTCATTAAAAACCATACTTGCATTGTAAAGCACATTGACATAATCAGGTTCACACTGATTTCAACTGGGATATTAAAAGAATATTATGATATGTAAAACTTTTCGCTTTGCAGCAGCCAAAGACTGTCTACCGTTCCAAAATTCAAGTATTCTAGCCGTAATACTCCACACATGCTTTCTGCAGTAAACGTGGAAAAACCCGGAATACAAGACCAAAACAATGTACCTTTTCTAGAGTGGTGAGTTGCATCATAACAAATGGGCCATGAAAAGGATAGCAAGACTGCCACCTTGTGGAAATTTTTGGAGGGCCGACAAAAATTATTAATGAACAAATTTGCGATCAATTCCAGACACTGTTCCCAACCTGGTTCACTGTAAAAGCAGGTTTTCACATCATTATGTGTTCATTGTGTTCAGCAATAGTGAATAAAAAAAAGGTTATCTGTCTAAGGAAAGCGCTTCATATTAAATTTCACAATATCCTGAAAATGTATATCTACATTTCTCCGCTGGTATGTGGGCCACGTATTAGCATTCACAATTAAAGATATACATTTTAAATATCATTTTAATGCATTGTTGCTGCTAGGCATGATGGGGTGTTGTCATTACACACCAATAATATCTGCATGAGAAGAGGCCAATTTCCTCACGTTAATAAGGTAAGTGCAAGAAGGTTAGGGAAGCTGTCATTTTATGAATGGTTAGTGCAGAATAGATAAGTGCTAAATAACCTACACATGTTCTCTGTAGACATGGGTTTTCTGTCTGCAACTGAATATGGAAAAACACAGCTGTTCTGGAGGTTGTTCAAATTGATCCTCACAGAGATAGCTTCCTGGTGACCTGTGTTAGCTGGTTTGAGTGGTCAAACCTAGCTCCAACACAGCCTGTATGTTGGATGAAGAACACCTGTTCTTTGCCCTGTTGCTCAACACTAGAGCCTTTTATCAAGTTTAAGATGCAACCCTGAGGCCAGTGGTGCAGAGAACTCTGCTGCAGGAGTCAAGCAGGGAGAAGACAAGGGTCTGGATCGTTACATGGGCTGCTCTTCCTGTGACAAGTAGCTGAATCCTCATGAAGTAATGTACGAGTTAAACAACAATGTCTGCTGAAAACAGTTCGTCATTGAGAGTTACTGCAATAACCTTTGTGGTCCAAGAGGGGGACATGGCCCGCTTTGTCTTGCTGAGGTTGTGGTGGTGAAGCATGCTGAAATATGTAACATGTAAAATAATGAAGCAAGCTGTGTTTATTTTGGAATGTAGTATTTCAAGAGAATATAGAAAATGATCTGTGTTTATTATTATCTTGTCAGCTGAGATACTTAGAAATCCCTCCATCTCTTAGCAGTTCACCATGAAAGTAGCCTTACAACTTTCAAAAAAGGATAGATCAGCTCCAACCTTGACTTGTGAGAGGAATTACTGCAAAAAAAAGAAATATGCATCACAAAGCTGATTCAGAATTTATTTAAATTGAGACAATAAACCCAAGACAAATGGACTCTGGCCAGAACGTTGTTTGGGTAACAGGAACAATACACAGATAACAAGATACCAGACAATGTTTTTACAAGTTTCTCAGAAGCTGAATTAAGGGGGAACAGTTAGGAATAACCACATATGGATGTCCATCAGCTTTAGCTTCTTGCCTGACCTGTAGCAGCATCCTTATCTCAATCTGACAATAACAAGTATAAATATCTATTTCAGTACACATCTACAACTGTACAGTGAAACATAATACAATATTGCATACAGACAGGACCTCCCAGTTTTAATCCTTTCCTCCAGGTCCACTTTCTTTCTTATGGATCTTGTTTTGGAAAATATTTAGCAAGTTACAGCTTTTGACTTGTATTGATTGTGTTGCTTTGGTACTTTCTAAATCTTGGAAGAGTTAAAGTGGTCTCATTCTCAAATCTTCACCTGTCATTCTAAATGCTCATGCAGAACAATGCCTTCATAAAATATGGCTTTACAAGTATTGCTCATTTGAAACAAGCTGGCCCACAGAAACTGAACAACATCACAACACTGCAGAACTGTTGCTGGATTCAAGCCATATGCATCAAAACCACACCACAACCCATTTGCTACACTGACAGCAGTCTTGTAAAATGTTATAATAACTAAAGTGACCCTTTATATTAGTTGGGATAGGCTGAGTTAAATATCTACCAGGGTGCCCTGACTGTAACACTTGGGTTAGTTCCTCCCAAAAATGCACTGGGTGACCACAGTCAACAAGCAGTTATTGGTGAGCAGTTCAGCTTCCCTCCAATTAATGCTAGCTCTCCTTCAGGACACTGTGGCCTGCAGCATGGAAAATGAATAGTGCATAAGCTTCAGCTGCAGTGCTCTTTGTATAAGTTGTAAGTGGCACAGCAGTGATTCAAGAGATAATTGCCAATTACAAACTAAGGAGAAAAACAATGGGGTACATTGTCTTGATAATTATATTTTATATTACAAACCAAGTCTTTCACTTTCCTTCATCCTGAAACCTGGTGATAAATGTCAAAAGCACTGATTGGGGTGTAGAATGTACACAACATCAGTAACACATTTTGTGCAGTATGGAATTATTAGCATACATACAACATCAAAGAAAATAACATGGTGCATTGTTTTCTTTTAACCTTACTTATGTGTCGATGAACAAACGAAAAGGACAGTAATGACTGCCCTTAAAAAGCAGAAATTTTAAAGTTAATGGCTAGGAAGTATCACCCATGATTAGTGTTGATCTCTTTTCTTTACTTGATCTGTGGAACTATACACTTCATATACATTTACTGTTCTTCAAGTCCTGTACCCCAGCATCCAGTGATCCCAAGAAGACTATTCAAAGGTTGGTAACTGCTGTTAAAGTAACCTATTGCAAAATTAAAATACTACAACCTTTAATTTGATCATTAACATCATAAATTTACTAATCGGTTCTTCATCTGTAAATGGATTTAATATTTTATGCCAAAACTACAATTTTCCTTAGCTTAAATACTACTGAACTGAGGTTGAAAACTAAGACCCCCAGTTGTATAATCCAAAGGCACTGGTCTAGAAACAAAGAATACTTTTATAAAGAGAGTATCTGCAGCAAAAAGTGTGATAAAGGTATCTTGTGGAGCTCCTATTTGTCCTCCTCCTTTTTAGATTATAGGTTTATGAAGGACATTAAAGAAGAGTCTCAAACATGTAGAATATAGAATTGACCCATAATCTACTTGTGCCTAACATTTAAATACCAATCCATCTGCTTTGTTTTCATTCTCTTTAAAAAAGACCTTAGAGACATTGAGACCTAACATGACATTTTAGCATAGGTTTAAATATTTTCAATGTAACATGATTTTGGCATTTCAGATTTTGAAGACATTTTTTTTCACTGGCCAAAATGCATAAAATATGTGCCAACTGCGAACAAGGTGTTTTTAGTTTCATTTGTTTAACTGTACCCTCTACTTACCCCCACCAGTAGCCCATTTTCAGTATTAACCATTAAACGATTGCAAAACCAACCGCATAAGCAAAAGTGTTTTTCTATGTTCTATAAGTACAGGAGGCGATGGTATTTCTGGTGATGTTGAGGAGATCCAACATGTTGGACAGCAGAGGGCAGCCTTTGTCTGTGCTGCACAGAAGTCCTGGAGCACAGGGCATAAGTAATCACACTGTCCATACTGCCTGTGAGTTCTGCCAGCTCCCCGTCACTTTATGAAAATCACGTAGAGGGCCATGGACAGACAGCACAGCGCCACAGCAATGTGAAGCCTTGTCCCAATCACTGCAGCTGAGACAAACAGAGGACAAAAGGACAATGTGAGCCTGAAACCAGACAGACACAGCCACAGACAGACAGACAGACAGACAGGCAGAGAGAGAGAGAGACAACCAATGGATTCACATAAGAGCAGAACACACACTACAGCTTTCACAACAATATTAAAACTGAATCATGTCCTGTACCGATGGAACCAAATATTAAAATATAAATCACTGTAGTATTTTACCATGAGTTCATTTGACCATTGATTTTTATTATCAGTTAACAAAATGAAACGTCAAAAACTCATAATTGATTTATTTAACTAGACACGTCAATAATATCTATAATCTGCTTAAAAGCCCAGAAGAAAAAAACTGTATTATCGTATTAAATTAACTGTTAATTTTCTGAAAAAAAAAAGGTGACAACAATGTATAGCCAGATATATCTGTAAGATTTGTTTACTTCGTGGGAGTGTCACAACATTTGAGGAAATGAGCAGTATGCTCAGTAGGTGCTTTTTAACCTCGTGTGCCACCTGGGAGTCCATGCAATGCTGTTTATGAGACCCTTTAAACATGCTGTGATCCTTTTTTCACCATGTGGAAGTTTAGGACATATCATACTCACGTTTTGCTTCTCAGCAGTAAAGTCTGAATCCATACAAAGGTGATTACTGTTTAATTTCAGGGACATCACAGTTTTGTGATGCCAACTGTAAGTTTTCATTAGGGACAGGGTCATATTTATATGATGTGAGCAACAAGCCAGTGCAACTCATGAATCTTACCTTTGTAAAAAACACCCCACACACCTCTCTTCTCTGAGAGCAGCCAGTTATTCAAACGTGGCACTTTCTTGAGGTATGCACAGGTACAGATAAACAGCAGGCCAAAGACCAGGATTCCATCAAATGAGTACACTGTCCAACACAGGGGAGGAAACACAGTCATGCTCTCAAAAGTGCATTAGACACTATCAGGTGCAACCTACACTGACCAGAATAATCAAGACTTGTCAAGTCACTTTTACCTATCATGACACTATACACAAACAACAAAACAACCGAAGAAATTATTTTTGGTATGTGTATAACTATTGTCTTTGGTATAACAGGGTGACAAACACCACAACCCACAGCCTTTTGAATGGATCCCACCTCCTATTTGCTTTGGAATCTCTGTTCAGCCCCCTCTACAACTCTCACTGGCAATCGTTGTTACTTTCTCGGAAGAAATTGTATTAAGAAATACAAGCAGCAAAAAAAAAAAAAACTCGCGAAGAAATATTCTGTTCTAATTCAGAATTCATTTAGAAAAACGGTTTTATCTTGTCATACTCATGAATTAACATACCCCGCCCCCTCCAAAAAGTAAACATGCGGCCACAATAAGGTCGTATGTTTACATTTACTTTCACTACCAACCAATACAGTACAATCAATGAAAGATATCCTACAATTACACTGATGGCGAATGTAGACTGCTGGCTGTGTGAGTAACGTGACGTTAATGCACTGGCGATGTATCACTCATATTTCTTAACTAACCAACTAACGTTAGCTAACTAGATGACAACCCAATACGTCACTTGCACCATATGCTCCTAAGTTACTGCTACCATGGCTAAGGTTGCAAAAAATTAGCAGTCTGTAAATTGCTTGCATTGTCAGACGTCTTGTGCAGCCATTCCAGAAATACTCAGTAATTTTATTCTCATATTATTGTAATCAATCAACTCGAAAAGAATGTAAGAGAAGCTAGCAGTAGCTAACAATTACATTAGCAAGCTAGGGACTGTTTGTCGCTTGGATTCATTAATTTCTATATCAAGATATTAACAACCAATACATTTCAGTATATGAAAACCACAGTGAATTGCGATCTGCTGCCTTACGATTGAGTCACGTAGGTAAATCGTGAATTAAATGTAGTAAATGCAGCTAGCCATCCAATTGACCTGAAAAGCTACTTAGTTGGTTAACGTTAGCGTCCAGGTTAAAGTTAGCCAGGTAGCCTCTTCCTGCTTTGCAGTTTTGACTTTGAACACCTCTTGACTCACTGTGGAAAGTACGACAAAAGCATACCATTCGTCATGTTCGCGATTAGTCTATGTTCCAGTATAATCAATACCGACTCCTTTTCATGTCTTCACTTTTTGCTTACAGCATACAGTAAACATTCTACCCAGTGTGAGGAACTGAGCATCGAATGAAATGAGGCGAAAACATGTACGCATGCGTGCCTGGTCAGGAAAAGCAAATGATTCCAGAAAATGATACACACCGATTTGACGTCTGTGTTCAAGTTCTACTATCATTCACTGTTAATTTTATTTTAACACAATACAGATTTAGCTTCTTGCTAATTGCTTTTCTTATGTATTCTTCATTGTCTACTTTATTGTCAGACTAAACGAATAGTTTAGTTTTAGTGACCAGGAGTCCCCAATTTCACTATTTAGGACTTAACTATTCACCTGTCAATCTATAATTGAATCAATGAAGACACTTGACTAGAATTAAGAGAATACACTCCATCAGTTTGATCATTTACCAGTCCTAGGATGTGAAATATGGGTCTAAGTCTGACAGGATGTTTGTGAGGAGCATAGATGTAACTGCTGATGTAAAAGTGACTTTTCTCCCAGAAAGGAATGTCCAATTTCCAATGTCTCTTCTGCAACAAATTGTACCACATCCCAGCTCTAACACACTTTGAACTGGAGGAGGATACATTATACTTGCTGTTGCAGGCAGACCTCCCCTCACCATGGACCTCCCCCTCAACATCTGATGTCTATTGCATGACAGAAATTGCATAAATATGTCACATGACAACATCTATTGCTCTTCTAATAGGGATAGCCATTTACAGTTTTTATTATAATACATCTGATTGACAGATATATACAGTGCTGTCTTGATGCTAAATCTTTTTCATACTTTGTGACTTCATGGGATATCCTTCCATACCATTTCTGTTGTCTGAAAATGCTGAGGGCCCTTCATTATCCACTTCAGCTTGCATAAAATCCAAGAGTTCACCTCACAAGAACCCTAATATCTTGTTTACACTTGGACTGACCTAGTCTGTCTGAGGCTCAGTGCCTTTTGGAAACTATTGTATTGGCAGGCAGAGAGTAAAGGCTCTAGATCAAGCACAATAATCCTCTCTCAGACAGTGGATGAACAGCAACAGAAAACTAAGATGCCTACTAAAAAGTACATCTGTGGGCCTTCGGGTGGCTCATGATGTGAAAGCACATCTTTATGATGCAGCAGTATGTCCACTGTCTGAGTGTGTGAGTACCAGTTAGTCCATTACTGGACATGACCAGAGGCGCACATTGGCGACGCAACAATTTGCTCAGGACTGCCAGTTAGAATCTTCAGTGTCATTTCTATGTAGCTGACTCACCTGTCCAACCGGGCCCCTGCAGGTTTGCGAACTGATCTTTCTGATTTTGTATTCAATTGACATCATAGGCAGTAGGTGATCGATATGGTATCCCAGTTTAAGGGAGAGGTTTTTGGCGGTTCTGGGTAATTGCTGGTGCTCATCACTCAGACTCAATATTCTTTTTACCCAGGGTTTTTCATAGGTAGCATTCTGTTATTTTATCCTCATCAAATAATGTTTATCACATTTAATTTAAAGTATTAAAATTACTTTTACCTGCCTAGCAACTTATTAATACTTAATTGCATTTGCAGAGATTGCATTGCATTGTATTTAAAAATAAATTAACTAATTTATATTATTGGAATAGTTATTATTTTAAACATAATATCATTAAGAAATGCAACAGTCCACGTAAACCAGTTTGTGCGGTTCTTTAACATTGTTGTTTTGGAGGTTCTATGTTTTACAATTAACAGGGACAGTAGTTTAACACTTATGTGGCCCAAAGACAAATTAGCATACCCCATAAGTGCATAAAAAAGGCCAAGGCCATGCCAACTCAGGTAAAAGAAACATTTCTGTCAGCAGCAATTAGTTAATCTCATGTTCCTCTTCAGAGGGATTTCTGCATGGGCTAATCTGGAATGCTGTAATGAGATATCAAGGGGATGAGTAGTGGCAGCGTTGATAACATGGGGCCAGGAAATTCACTGCGGGGGTGGTTTGCTTATGCCAGCTGAATTTGCACTCCACTGTCAGTGTTCCCTTGTCTCAGTCTTGCAAGGTGACTGAACGCTGTTTAAAAGTGTGCCACCAATATGACATTTCACCATCCTCAGGCATTCTGAAAAACCAGTGGAGACGCTGAGAAAGCACTGTCACCAGGCAACCTGTCGGTCCTTGTCATGGGAGGATCACATGCAAAGAAAGTGAGTGGTCTGGACTGCTGGCTAAGCCTCATGGATACTCTTTCATTTGCTAACTGTGGAGACATCTATCAAAACACAAAGCCATTAATTTTCACTTTGTCAGAACCAAACCTAGGATACTATTTATGTTTTTCTTTTAATTAGCAAAATATTTTATCCAAGGAATTTAAGAATGGTATTTCTGTGCTACTTAGGGTAAGAATTCTCTACTTTTAGTCATTTTATTGTAGCATTTAGTAATAAAACATGTTTCAAGAATAGAATAGGATATGACTGGAAAAGGATTTTTGGAGGAGAATTGACAAAGCAAAATGAACATTTTAAAATTGTTCAATGAAAAATAATATTCAGTCAACCAAAAGAATTTTGCAGTGACATTGTTGAAATGCTTACCATATTGTTGTTATCATTATTCAGTTATCATCAAATTTTGAAACATGATTAAAATTTGATATGAGCATAATATAAAAGCAAGCCTTTCGTTGTTTGCTTTAGTCCTGTGTATTATATCTGTGTGGAGATCGACTGATCAATGTTGTTTTCCATAGATTGGGAAATACCTTCATTTTCAGTCATAAGCATCCCCTACTAGAGATGCCCTTGTCTTCTCAGAAATACAGATTATGTAATAGAAATTGTTTGTGGATGATTAGCTGAAGATGTTTTTTTTTGATGATTCAGAAATGGTTTGATGACATCACAGTAATTGATCTTTCTGAGTCATGTTGGCATTGAAGAGGCAGCCCGTTTGGAACATCACCAAATGGGTTGGAGTACCCTCCACCTTTAGGCATGATTAGTAGGCATGACTGTCCCATCTGCTCCAGACAGAGGCTTATTATGGTCTATGATCTTGACCGTCTGTCTGATGTGGCTGGTAAAGGGTACAAAGAGATGAACTACCGTCAAGCCAATCTAGAAACGTGCTGCTGGCTCCAGCTAAATGTGTCCTGCCCAGGGAGTTAGCGTCACCCGTATGATCCCCAATCGCCAGATAAACAACTTGATGCTGTAGGTACCAGGAAGGGGCCAGGAGGCTAAGGAGGTACTGGACTGTTGGGCACCTCTGCAAAGGTTGTACATGTGAACTCTTTAGCTGAGGTACAGGAGAGCTGGTGGAGGTCTGAAGCATACAGCCTTTAGCGGCAGCATTTGCATATTGAGGTCGGCTGACAACAGATGCAGGTACAGTATGGACTGTGTCCGGGCAAGTGCCGTAATCTACGGCACCATCTGTTTCCTCCTATACGATAGCACACTTTATCTGGATAATCTGATTTCGGCAAAGAGTCTCCGGGGCTTCTGCTTACGGTACACTCTCACTTCTGTCAATATCCCCCTCAAAGACATCGGGGATTGTGTGGGACAGGAACGTACTCAGTTGTGTGTTTCTGGTTATTTCTTCTCCGAAGAGTCCAGACATAGTGGTTGTATTGGTGCATGCAGGTAAGGTGGGACTTCTTGTTGCTACTGTTGCTGTTGCTGTTGTTTGGTCCAGGGGATGCAGAGCAGCATTGGGTTGTCATATATGATAAATAGCTGGGAAGACTGCTGCCTTCGCTCACTTGTATTGAACAGGCTATGTGATGGAAAGGCGTGTCGTGAAATCAGTATCAGTAAATTACATCCTACATTTCTATTTTTAGAGCTGATGTAGTTAAGCTTTAAGACGGAGGACAGAGCAAATGTCTGTGCCGTTAGGTGTCTGTATACTTTAATTCACTGCTCAACAACATAAAATTGTGTTGCATGTTTCTGCCTGTTTTGTCTTGACATATTGTGAAAGGATATCTTATTTTCCAGTCAGCATTTTTTACATATAATAGGGGATTGTTAATGTCTCAAGCAGACATTTTTGAAGTATGAGTGATATGTAATATACACCTTTGATAATTTTCAGGTAATACATAAATTCTTTTGGTCTTCTGGCTGTAAAATTTTCTATGAGTTATCCAATAAAGTCCAACAAATCTTTGCACACTGATTATGATATATTGTATAATTTTGTATAACACACTGATCTTCTCTGGCAGTGCTCCTGTAAGAATGAAATCACACATACCAAATGCAAACTGCTTATGCTGGGGAAATATACATTTACTCACAGCTGTTTCCAGAATTGATTCAGATGCATCTAATAACAGCAATACATGTCATGTTTTTTCTCTGCCTGCCATGTGTGCTTGCTAATTCTCCAGAGAATGGGAATCAGAAATCACAGAAAAGGTAATTTTTCTTGTCCAAGCCAATTTAACTGTTCAGGTTTAATGTAATGTAAATAAAACCAGTATATTTACTATACTCAAAGTTATACATTATGGGATTCTCTCCTAGACAACTATGCATGCCGCATGTCGCCATCTCACCTGGCAGCTGAGAGCTCAGATGATGTGATTCGGCCAAGGAAGCTGACAAATCCTTTGCAAGAATCATCCAGCCATCGAGACCTACACAGAGAGCTGCTGCTCAGTCACAGACGGTAGGAGTGATAAGGAATGAGCACCCAACCCATGTCACTACTGACCATAAGAGCAGACCTGGAACTGTCACCAGCCCAGTCTAAGGGCACTCTCTCTGGGACAATCACACCACCGTCACTTTATCACTTATGAAAATCACAAAGCAGGAATTGTATTACTATGAACCTTCACATGACATACACCTATAGATAGATAGCATACATGCCAGCCAGAACTACACAAATTACAAAATAAACACCCTGGCACATTTAAGCACTGCACTTGGAAAAAGAAAGCTGGCAGGCTGAACCAGTGGGTTTAGAGAGCCAGTTCAATACTCTAACAGGCCACTTCAAAACAAATGAAAAGGATCCTTTCTGTCGGGACACAGGCTCCTCTACCCCTGCAGGCCCACTGATCCTCTTTGTGGTGGAATCTACAGTCTGCTGCAGCTGCCTTTAACACCTCAGTGACAGTGTATGGAAACATTGCCAATCAGATTTTCAGTAATCTTTCCAAAGGTTTATTTAAAACTGTCCTCATACATTTGAACTTTGAGACCTATAGACTGCATTGTTGCCATATACCTATCTTTACACTTTAACCACAGTGTGAAATGGAAGTCTGCAGTCTTTGTTTCCTCCTTTTGTTTTGTTTAGGTGTTTTCAAAAGACACTGCAGTTTTTTACCTGAATGCATTTCTCAGAACTATTAATGTAATTGAAATTAAACCCTAGTGCACTAAAAATACTCAGATGTTTTGTGTTGATGCTTCTGAGTAGATTGTGAGTTGCTGTGCAGAAGAATTCAGGCTGTTCTGAGGGCAGCAAGCTCACTGTACTTTTCAAACACAGAGGGAAAATGATATCTTCAAAGGGCTAAGACACTATTCCAAATCTGAATCTTAAAATCTGTCAGTAGGCCTAAACTTTTGTACTTTTTATACTTAAACATTTGTAATATCATTAAAACACACTTTAATAGCATAGCCAAACAATTTTCTACAACAATGTCCAGTGCGTTAGACTAGCTTCAAAATGTAGCTATGAGGGCAGGCTGAACTCAGGATGTGCTAGAGTGAACACTTATCCTGCCCTTCATTTTTAAGATACCCCTTAATGAAAAATTGTGACCATTGCAGTTAATTGTCCATTGGTATGAAAAACCATTGCACATTCTGTGCTGTGTGAGATGCAGTAAAACTGCGTGTGAGCATGCTTTGCTGTTTGGACTGTCAGAGGTTTGCTGCTGGAGGAGAAGCCAGAGCTGCAGAGAGTCCTGGAGCAGCGGAGGCTGGAGCAGCACCGGGAGCTGGAGCAAGCCCTCCAACCGCCATCCGACCTGGAGCAGGAGCTCCGCAAGAGGAAGCAGAGACTGCAGGAAGTACGGTGCTCTCCAAACACATGCATAAACACACTCAAATATGTGTATATATGTGACTAATAATGACCAGGCTGTTCTTATGCTGCAGTTTGAGCGGGAGGAACTAAAGCGCAGGGAGGACCAAGAGAACATTCCCGAATTTGTACGGGTGAAGGAGAACCTCCGGCACATCCAAGTGGCAGGGAAATGAGTGCCATCAAATATTTCATCACCTGTGGCCCTCTCTCGACTGCCTGACCAGCAGACTTCCTTCTGTCACTGCCATCTTTATTGAGGGCAAGAGTATGAGGCTTAATGAAATGCAAACCTAAAAGCATTCAAAATGAGCCCCAACTCAACTCAACATCTTTAAAACAAGTGTAAGTTGCTGCTGAGCAAAAGACCACATGAGTCTCTTCAACCAGCTCATTTAGGAGGATATGATTCTCTTCAATCAGCTGGTTCAGCCTATGCCAGCAACTTAAATTCAAGTCCTTTGAGGGCTTATGATCTCCTGAACAGGTTTACATTTTTTAAGGGTCAAAGTCAGCCCTGCACTGAAGTGCATTTTTTGAATAACTCACCATTGTCAGAGTGAGAAACTCAATTGGAAACTGCATGTCTGCATTCAGCCCAAAGTGTATATACTGGCACCACAAATCGGTTCTTGTTTCACAGTATTAAAATTCACCTATTACATGTAATTTTTTCTGTTTCATGTTAGGGTAAGCTTTGTAAAAATGAAAAATTAAACAAATATTTAATAAACCCTTGAACTCTTTGAGCATTGTTTCATTTGTCATTATTGGTTAAATAACATTAATTAAAAACAGAAAGATAAATGTTGACCTCTATGCAACTGGGTGTGAATTTACAGAATTAATATGAAACATTATAAACAGGAAATGGTGCAGGAAGTGAGACCATAGCCGCTGCCATTTGTATATTTAGTTGTGGTATGAAGGAATGCGTTGCAAACATATTATTGTCAATCACTTTTCTTTCTATGAGGCATGAAAAAACAGAACCATTTGTAAAAGCTTATATTCTACAGAACCAACTGACTCTATGGAACTGTCTCTTACTTATGCCATAACAGTCTAAAGAACTATTCATCAAGCATATTGATAAGTAATTTATTTATTCAATGCTTCTGTTCATTCCTAGACAGTAGAAAATTAAGAACAGTTATGCACCCTTTACATTGGTTGAGCTGGATCAGACCTTCTTCCTTTTATATATTCTCAGTCTCTCCTCTCTCCAGTTAATCGGATAATGTTTATGATTGTGATGGTATCTGATCATGATGGCTATTATTAGTGGAAAAATATAATCTCATTTGTACGATTCATCAGTCGTAGTATGTCCCTGTGTACTTTTTCCAGGCTGGATTTCAATGCACAGTATAATCATAATACAAGAACTAGAACTGGAAAATATATTTAAACATATGAAGAATATTATGACCTGTATGACTACTATGAAAACATATGAAGTTGATCTGTTTTTTCATTTTTGCAATGACTGAAGTTTCACACTAACTTTATTAACATAATTCACAGGCCATCTCTGGTCTGCCCTGTCTGGCATTGCACAGAAGCTGTGACTTCACATGCATGTGTGATTGCAATGCCATTGTTTGGCTTCCAGGAAGTGAGTGTGAAAATCTGACAGCGGTCCTTTCAAACCCGCAGATTTCTGTCAGCATGCGTTTTATTAGATAAGCTCTGGGAAGAACTGATGCAATGCTAACCCTGGGTGACTCAAACTCAGCCCTCCCATGTCAAAACAAAGTCACCTGTGTCCTGTCGCTGTGGACTCCTGCTTGTACTGAAATTATAGTTTGTTACTTTTTTTGTAAAGATGCCTGTATTGCTTAGCATCAGAGAAAGAGGGTGACATTAATGTCATCCAAAAGTACAGGTGAGAATACAGAACTATCTCCGCTACCATCATCATCCACCACAACAGGAAATAAGGAGCATTCAATAAGCATCACCAAAACCAAGAATTGCTTGCTGACTGTCATAAAAACACAAATTGTGGATTCTGTTTTTATGCTTTCTGGTATTTAGGCATGAATAATGAAGAAATGGTACATGTTTTTGTAATAATGGAGCTGTCAAGGGAAGTAAGTTGGAGTGGCATAATTAACAATAATATTCCCTTATATACAATAAAATACATTTGAATCCATTGTTCCATACTTAATCTGATGCTTTTATTCACTGACAGAGACGTAAACAAAGCAGAACTGTGTACTAAGCAATACTGTTGAGTGAATGGTGATTATTGGAATGTGTTTAGTAAGATTGACTAAGAGAACTTAGCTTGTTAATGTTTGATGGTAAAGCATGTCTAAGGCATGGATTTCCAAAAGAAACTCATCATCAATGAAGGCCAAAAGTGGGTGGAAGAACATACTGGAGGACTGTAACATTCACAAATTCATTTGAATTCCCAGGCAAGCTGTAAATTTCATCAATGTGATGCAGTAGCAGTCAGTTTCATCAAAAACATTGGTGGTCAACCCCCCACACGCATTTAGTGTTTACATTTTTTTTCAGTACTTGAAGTACAGCAAGAGACAGGAAGATAGAGAGACAGAGAAAAGGAGTGGTATGGTGGCAGCAAATAAGAGAACTTAGCAGTGTGTATGTGGTTTGTAAGCATGTGATAGGCTGGTACCTAAATGTAGATGCTTTTCATCTGCAAGCCAGTTGCACCTACTGCTAGCGGTAAAGAAATAGCTCACTTCGATCTCTCAATGTATCCCACGATGGACTACTATGACTACGGCAATGAAACATTCACTGTGTATGAAGACCTGATTAATATAGTGGTGGATTGCCCCACCACAAACCTCCCTTTTTCTCACATTTATCTCCCCTCATTTTACTTTCTTATATTCTTTGCCGGCGTCTTGGGAAACCTCTTTGTGATCGTGGTCATGTTTAACAAACGCAAAGGCGGCCGGCTGGTGGACACCTTCGTGGTGAACCTGGCCCTGGCCGACCTCATCTTCGTCTTGACTCTGCCGCTGTGGGCCATCTCAGCTTCGCAGGAGCACCGCTGGATCTTCAGTGATGGCCTCTGCAAGATCAGCAGCTACATCATCTCTGTCAATCGCTTTTCCAACATCTTCTTCCTCACCTGCATGAGTGTGGACCGCTATTTGGCAGTAGTGCGTATGTTGGACTCGCGTTTCCTTAGAAACACCCGCTGCATACAGTTGTCCTGCGGAGGGGTGTGGATACTGTCTTTTGCACTGGGTGCTCCCTCACTGGTCTTCCGCAGAGTGGTCAGCCTGAAGGAGTGTGGAAAGTACTGTTTGGAGGAAACTGAATCCCCCATCTTCCAGGGACTGAGCCTAGCCTCGTTCTTCCTAGCCTTTGTGTTTCCTGTGCTGGTCATACTGCTCTGCTATGGCTCCATCATGGCACAACTGCGGCAAAAGGCCGGCATGGCAAACCCCCGCACCGAGGCCCGCCGCCGACACTCTCTCAAGATTGTCTTCACCATCATCACTGTCTTTGTCATCTCCTGGACACCATTTAATGTCTTCAAAACCATCCTCATCGGCTCCAAGCTGCAGGGCATAAATATGTCCAGCAGGGAAGAGTCCCACCTGTCCCAAGGACTTATACTGTCCTCCTGCTTGGCTTTCTTCAACAGCTGTGCCAACCCTGCCATCTACCTGTTCCTGGATCACCACTTTAGACAGCATGCTCAAAATGTCTACCTGAGGTGTGTGGGAAAGCCTGGGCTTCAGAAAGGGCATGCCTCATCCTCCTCTTTCTCCCTCGACAGCGGCTCTGGTTCAACCACCACCCGGAGCCGCCTCTTCTCCATCAACCTGAAAAACTGACTCACTCACGCTTTCACACCCCATCTGCCCACGGCTGCATTCTCTTACGCATTCATGGAACACGAGGCGCATTGTACTTACCAAATCATGAAGTGAAGTGTTCATATCAATATTTATATTATTATTTTTAGCATTGTTGGCAAATAATACTGAACCATGTGTATTTTTAGTTTAAATGTGTGTATTAAAAATGTAACAAGAGAGAATAGTTGCATGAGAATAAATAAATAACAAATCGCTAGAAAGCTGGTTAAAAGTACTAATGAAAAGGTTTACACCTTGGAATTGTTTCCTAAACTCTTTTTCTTCATAAATAAGGAAACAATCTACAATGGGCTTCAATTTTGTGTATTACAATTGAAGCTTTTTGTAAAACAATAAAATAAAAACAATATTCAGAAAGAATACCATAAAGACTTAGCACTTAAAAATATAATTGATTGCTAAATAAATCAGTATTGGTAAACATGGATGTACTTTCTGTTGGATTGTTTTCCAAAGAAAATTAATCATTAATCAACTATTAAAATCTATTTTGTAATCAACAAAAAATGTACTCATCCCATTGTTGTGTAAGTTATAAAGAACTATGTAATGTGTATAAGATTTATGCAACTGCACTGTTAAAATGCCACAAGTTAATTCTGCAAAACTAATTCATAAATTTTGAAAAACCATATTAATTAAAACATGATTATTATTACTGTTGTAAAATATCCCTTAATGATTTTCAGTTGTGTGAAATTTATAATCGTTAAATGAAACCAGTATCACATTTGATTTTGTTTCTTCACAAGGTCTTTTTATGATTTAGAGGAGGAAAACTCCTGTCTCTTTGACTGTAACGTTCCTTCTTTTATTTGTCTCTATATGTGCAGTGCAGATGGACTTAAAGCATTATTTAAAAACCATTATTTGATTTGTGCCATTTGAGTTATATTTTATTAATAACCATTCCATTTTGAATTGTATTTTTCCTGCAGCTGTATAGGATTGTGCAACTTATTGTTATCTGAAAGACATGATTAGTAAAAAGTGGTATGCACAATTTTCAAAAAAAAAATTCTACTGCCTTACAATATATTTGTGAAATATGTGTGAAAGTTTGAATAAAATTGGTTTGAAAAATAGCAACCAGTCTTTACAAAGGAGTTGTTTACTGGAGCTGTTTATGACCGTGAAAAAAAAAAATCACAAGCGCAGCATCATTCATTACAGCAATTGTAACCTAACACAAAAACATGATAAAGGGAAAAAATATGACTTACCCTGAAAAAAGCTGGCAATTCTTAAACACGCAGATTCTGATTACATTCAAGAATTCAGAACAACCATCAGGTGTTTGGACAAAAGAGAATATGTAAAAAGGTTGACTTTACTTAGGTTTGTGATGGTTTTCACATGGTGTTCACAGATTACATTCAAGAATTCAGAGCAACCAAAGGATGTTCACACAAAAGAGAATATGACAAAAGGTAGACTTTCCTAAGGTTTGTGATGGTTTTAACATGAGAAATGTGTCGGCAGCCCTGGACTTGAGAGTTGAAGGGTTCATTTTGCCCACACCGTTTTGTGTTCCCTAAATGAGATGAATCATCTACTTTCATGAGAAACATGATGAATGTGCCAGTCTGTGAGAAACTCTCAAACTTCTCTTCCCTAAGGTAAATATTTTCACAAGAGATATATCTCATTGGAAGACCAGAGAGCTTTGCCAGTTCTTCATTTACTCAGAATGAAAGTTCGAGTTGAATAGATGTCAAATTCATGACTCATCTTTTCATACAGGCATGTGAATGTAGTTATTAACTTCCTTTAAAATAAAACCAAAGGCATATAACTATTGGATGGTAAATGGAATATGTAAATTACAGGTAATTCACTTAATATATCATGGATGACATTTATACCATCGAAGACATACAAACTATTTTGTTAACTGCCAGGACACAATGAACCAAGGACAGAAATAACTATATGTACCAAGTGTGTACAATCACAATAGCACAGACATGTGTATATAGGCACCTGTGTATTCCTGTTTAAATGTATTAAAATGTACCAACAACAGAAATGAAGAGGAGAGGAGATTAATTGTGAATGGAGAATAGTTTACATGTTCAAGTTCATGCAGATGTAGATTTTGAATGCGCAAATATCTATCCAAGTCTCAGCATGGTTTTGTTTTTACTGTACAAATTTTCAGACCTCAGCATAATGGCTCATGGATATCATGTTGGGGATGTTTCATATTATTGTATTTTATCTTTAAATGTCTGTTCAATTTCTTATCTTATTTCTCATCATACAGGAACTGAGAGAAAATGTGTTTTTGCAAAGTGAGGCTGATTAACTATCTGATTCAGAAATTAGGTCTACAGTGGTCACATACAGAAGAAGTCTGCATTCATCAGCTGTACTGGATGAAAAAAACGTATAAAAACCATTTTTAATGATATATATCCAAAAATATTCTGTAGTTATATTCAAGACATGAAAAATGTTACCTTCCAAAAAGAGTGCCAGATTTACAAAAACTTTTAATTTTCAGTTAAATTTCAGTTAACTCCATTTTCTTTGCAAATGGATACTCACAAAAGTCCAACCTTGAGTAGGCCCCTAATTTACATGTATATTTTCAAAGAACACCAAACAGAAAATGATTGTTTCACAGAGTAGTTTGGTACATTAATTTTAATTCTTCCTCTTAACAGTGGCACAGCATATGGGCTGTGAGCTGCATACCTGGCATTTTAAACTAGAACAGCGGATTCTGTGCATTATATTCCACACTGGTTTTCTGATGGTAAAGAAATGCTGATCAGAATTTCAGTCAATGCAGTGCAAGTGACATTAGGGAAGTGTAATGTGAATTATATTATATTATATTTGCAGAGTGGTCATAATCTATAATATTGAAGGGAGTCCATGCCATTTTGCTCTGTCCCTCATTTTCTTTACATTATGCCAGATAGGGAGGGAATTGGCCCCAAGCTCAGCAGAAGCCTATAATTAAGTTGAAGGGTCATGTACGTGATCCTTCTTGTGTGTGACCCTACTGATTTAGATCTGAAACACTACAAACTTGCAAAGCAAAGCTGTAATCAGTTCAGTACCATTCGACTGGCACTATGCTGCAGAGCAGAGCTAATGCTCCACTTGAGGAAGATTCATGTTGAGAGCAAGTTCTGTGGTTGTTTTCAAGGCACCGTATCTGATCTAATCTGAGACTTAGCAGTGCCTTTAAAATATTCTGCACTCACTTTAGAAGTGAGAAATGACCTCAGAATGCTTTTGCAGTGCTGGTAAGTGTAGAATAAGTGGATATCAAGCTGTTTCACCAGGAACTCCCCTGAGAGACATGGCAAAGAGTGACTGGTTACAAAGTCACTCAACAAAAACTCAACAGGCCTGATTCAGACAACCAGTGATGGGTGGAGCTGATTATTTTGAGTGGGCCATAAAATGTCTCACAGCAGCAATTCAGACTGAAGACCAAGTGACCCGAATTATTTTTTTTTTTGCAATTACCATATCTTTTGTAAGGCTGCTCTGTTTCTTAGGTATCCAGTCACCTCATTGCAGCTGTTCCAGGTCACACCTTAAATTAAAGTTCTGATTGATTTTTTTGATGTGATGCCTGCACTGAGGATTCTCAGAGAATAATGCTTAGAACTTGGTTTAATGCAGCAGTGTGGCACAGTGGATATGGTACTGGCATCAAAACCAAAACCTGATGGATCCGCTTCTAAGTGGAACATTTCTCTTGTACCCCAGAGGAGTGCGTTGTACTTGGCTATACGAAGCCGCAAAACTGATGAGAAGCGCTGATTCTGATGGCTCCGAATGGGAGATAGCCTGTAGCTAGCCGAAATGTGTTGAGATGCTAGCAGCATCAAGGTGGGATTACGTTGTTGACGAGAGCAAGCTGTTTTATATCTGTTGCCTGCTTGCTTTTTTAAAGAACACAAGCTCTTTTACGGAGTAACTCAACATAAACATTAGTCGTGAACGAACGCCTTATTTTGTCAATGATGACATAGCTGACGGGGCATTTTCTAAATTGTTAAGGCAAACAGATTAGCTGTATAACACCACTAATTGTAAAAAAAAAAATACTGATGAAGCCAGCATCTCCGGTCCATATTTCCACAGGCTCCTGGCCAGCCAGTAGTGGCTGTTATAGAGCAACTAACTATCTTAACTGGATTAAACCCCTATCTTTCCCTTGTGAGGCTGGGCCAAGTGCTGCTTCTCTAATGCGGGCCTCCAGCCACAAACAGTAACAGCACAGCTGGGACTCAAACACACAGTCACAGGACTCACACCTGTTTCCCAAGAGAACATCTTACAACCATGATGTGTACATCCACTTTGAGTTGGTAATGATAGCAGAGTTTATAGCTGACACCCTTTTCTCAAAAATATGTCAGAAATCATTTCTGTCTCTATAAATTCTTAATACATTTTTATTAGTAAGTTAAGGTGAATGAAACTGCAATCCAGAACTGGCTTTTTTGCAAAACAGTAAATCATGTCTGGCTCCTTTCACACAAGATACAACTGTTAAGCACATGCTTGCAAAACAGTAAACCACAACCCTCTGCATGAAACTAATGTGGTGCACTAAGTCATTGAAATGAAAACGTCTGAGGTAAAAATGTTAACTTGCATTTCACATACTGTAACTAAAATATCATGAGGCCCACACATAGTATAAAGAGAGCATGCAGTCAAGGTGAATCCTATCACTGGGTTTTGCTGTTGTCCTTAGTATTTATTGTGCCATTGATTAAGGATTTGTACAAATAAATTTTCATCAGATGTGCATTTAATTTTGGCAAACAGTCTTTGGTAATAGTCTTGGAGGCTGTGTTTACTTTTTTGAAAACATAAAAACTGTTAGCACAAATGTGCTCAAGTAATCAAGAACAACTGTAAATAAAATATTTATTGGATTGTGAAACATCCACAGGTGCCAAAACAGGGCACTGTGCAGTAACACTCTTTGCTCATAATCATCAGCGAGTCATTTCCATACCTATATGCAATCATTACTGAAACTTAAATGAACCATTTGGTATGACAGAAACATTAAAGGTACTGCACGAAGGTGCCCTGCTGATTTCAAACAAAGAGACATTTTTTGGTTATCTTTAGGATGTTTGTTTTTTAATTGTTTGTTTTTTTGTATGCTTTTTAATAGTGGTTTAAAGTATGATGACCACAATCACAATATACTTTCATTTCCCGTTGATATGAAGAAGCAAAAATAGAGTAAACTAAGCTAACTGACATTACATGGCATCATCACTATAATGTCCCACCACTATATGGAGTGCAATAATCCAAGCACTGTTTGCTTTGAGTAGTCCAGCAAAAAGAATTCATACTGCCCTTTATACCCAGTTGAGGTCTGTTGTCTATGGTCTTGTCTATGATATTTATTGTTTGTATTTTATTTGGATTTGCATTGTATTTGGACTTGCATGGCAATCCTACACTGTTGATAAGTGATGCTGCTTAAGTACTTGCTGTTTGGGAAATGTGATTAGCTAAGGTCTAGCACTATTACTCATAATCAGGTGGATGCACTTAATGTGAGAGAGGAAAAGAAAAAGGAATTTGACTTATGATGAATAATATTTAAAACATACTGTCTGCTGCCATCTAGTGTCAGTGATTGTGAGGACCCAATGGATGTGCCTTAGGGCTGGTGATGGCAGACTCCAGAGATTCTCACTCCCTTAGGCCCTTTGAAGGTTTCACTATGTCAGAAGTACACTGCCTGCCATGGCCAGTGTATGTCTGATCAATTCCCAGATAATGCTTTCAGTTAATGTAATGTGTGAGGTGGCAAACGGTTCTTTTACAACAGTTTTATCTTTGCCATGAAGGTCAATTTGTTTGCTGATTTTCACTGCAGCCTCCACTATGACTATATAACTAGTGGTATTTTTTAAATGAGCCCGGTTACTTTACACTTACTTAAATGAGCCATTTGCAGTTATCAAAAGAAAAATATTGTCTATATTCTATGCTTTAACTTGGAAAAAGCATAGAGTTGTATACACAAGGCTGAATGTTTAACTGAACCAATTAAACTGAACATTAAATCAAAAGTGTGGACATTTGTTTGTGGAACTATAAACCATTTGATTAACAGATCAGACTCTACTTAGTGAAACCAAACTCTTTATTAGTCAGTAAAATAATACTAAATAACATACACTTAAAAGTTTTAAGGACATGGCTACAATGTTCAATTGGCACCTGAAGTAAACTGCACTTTGCTCTATCATATAAAACGCTAGTGCTGTACAAAGGTCATGGCAAATGTATAGCACAAAGTAAATACTGTATACTGTCTCATTAAAGAACAACAACTCAAGCAGTTTGAGTCCCTAAAATATATAAATATATATATATAGAAAAAAACATTTTTACCTTTAGCTTGCAGACTATGTTCTTGATGTCCTTACCTTGCAGAAAGATACAACACAGTGAGTAAGTTTGATTGATACTGCTTCTCTTAGTGTCTAATCAGAGGCAATATTCTCACATACATCGTCTGCAAAAGTACCCTTGCAAAGATGTGGTTAACCACAACGGTTCATACACCAGCACCTGTAGATTTTCCCACACTAGCCGTTCAAAACGGACAGATCACCCCGCAGACAGACATTCACACACACACACACACACACACACACACACACACACACACACACACACACACACACACACACACACACACACACACACACACCATTGCCTGACTAGTAGGCAATGGTCCCCTAAGCATCATCAGGTGGTCTTTCTGATGGGAAATTGTCTACTGGTCATTAAATTACACTGAGTACAGAATAAAAGTGAGTAACAGCCCTCTGTGTTAATGTCAGTCTGCTCGTTGTTGCATTTGTACCACGTGAGTCAAGACATGGCATCTTGTCATTTTAGTTGCTGTTCCATTCGGCTACCCAAGCAACTGCTGTAATCCAGCTGCTGTATGTATCATTTTTTTTATATCATTACAGCCAAGTCATACTCTCGAACTGAGAACAAACTTTACTTTTCTGAAAATAAAATACTGGTATGCCTTCAATGCCGGACTCCTTGTATACCCAAGTTGCTTGAGGGAGCAAATAAAATAACTCAACAAAGTTTAGACTGGTGGTTGAATATAGACGAAAAAACATACACTGTAGCGGGTAGGTGTATCAACGACCTATGTACTCTGTCTCTCGATTTATAGTTGCATCTCGTATATACCGATTCTGAACTATTATAATAATTTATACATATTTAGTTACACGAAAATATCTACACCTTTGTGGAGAAACTTTTATTTTATTATGTTTTTGCTATTGGAAAAATGTAACTAAATAATTGAACTCCCCTCCGTGATCAACACAATGGTATAGCCATTGGAAAGAGGTCCCAACTCCAAAACATTTGGAATGACCCTGTTCAGAAAACGTGGATGTCGTTCAGCTGGGGCTGCAATGTGGATTTGCGAAAATATTTGTTGAAATTCTTCAGTTGCTCCCTTTGTTGAATCAAAACAACAAAAGGTAAAAAAACGCCAAGCTTTTTTAAACATTCGTGCCCACAGAAAGTACTGTAGTGTAAACATTCACAGCACAAGCGTAATCAAAGCAATATAGCTAGCTGTGGCTACTTGGCTAGCTGGGATATTTGCTCATTCAGTAAATGTTCGTGTACATCGTTATAATTGAAACAATTCAAAAACAACCCAATCTAAATATTTTAGGGATTTTTATCTCTACACTTGGATACTAAATTGTAACCTAAGGCGGTTATAAGTTAAACCAGTTAATACTCAAATTAACTTTTAACTACGCTAATCACTTAACCGTTAACATTTGCTAGCAACTCGATGAGCGTTTAAAACATCCTAACATCTGGGATCACCGACTAAAATCCAACTAGTCCTCATGCTAATATGCATATTTACATATGAACGAGAAAATAGCGTGAGTAGTTCTGATTCAAACTGCTGGTAGTATTTTGTCACTGTAGCCTACAGTGATCAGCAGAAGATGTGAGAATTTACACAGTGATGTGTCAGAATTAAAAAAGAGACATTTTTGAATTTAGAAGTATGAAGGAATGCTGTTGCCTTCCTGTTTTGGTGAGTCAACAGTACTGTGGAAGCGGGCATTGGGTTTCTTCTTTAGAACGGCATGAATATGCTGGATACAGCAGGCTACAAAGAAGTGCAACCAAGCAGGGGATGGGTGGGTTTGAAAGGAGATGGTTTATCCGCAGAGGCATAATCAGAGAGTACAATGGCATTCTCTGGAATTCACACAGCTGCTGTGACTGCATTTGGAGAGAACCGACAAAATGCATGCTCTGTGTCTAAACCTGAGCTTATCAGTATACAGGTGCCTGCAATAACATATTTAAAGACAACACTGGGGTATTTTGTCCTCCTCCTGTCAGTTTGGTTTTATACAAAGTAAAAAATAATGATTCAGTTTCTGTAACTACTGTTGTGGTTTCATACTAGAATGATAAATATGTGGTATAAATTTTGGCATTATGGGACTGTCGCTAAAATTGATGACCAAAAGCTATCCAGTAGTCTTGTTTTTAATCAAACTCTTAGTTCTCTGCATTGAAATCTTGTTCTATGCTGTGCAAGATGTTGTCTCTGAAGGTTTAATTTCAATCTGAAGTAATCTTCTCTAATTCCCATGACTGGTGGAGAGGAAAAAACATGAAAAACATTTGGCAACTCCAGACAAGGTAGGAGTCTTCGTAAAAATTGATAGTTTAATGGAGGCAATGTTTTGGCTAAACTCTTAACCTCAACTACTTCCATGCCATGTCCTTAAAGTGTTGTTGCTTATACTGAAATGGGTCACCTCCAAATCTGTGTAATTTAATGGCTTAACAAAAACATGCCATGACAATCCATGTCCTCCCAGCCTTGTTTTTGAAACAGATTAAAACAAATGTTTTAAGTTGTTTTTCAAGGCCACACATGCAGTATGTCTCACAGTAGATAGATTTTTTTTCAATTTGCTTGGGTATGTGTTACAATAATAAATGCTTCTAAGTTTTCCAGAGGTGGTCTGTTTTCACCTCATGTAGACCCAAGGTGGAGCATGGCTGGCTGGGGAAGAGTTGGTGATTCTAGGCTGTCAGCACTTGTAAGGGGTGGGGGGTGGCTGACTCTGAATAACTTTGGAATCTGTGGCATCACAGGGGTCAAACGTGGGGTCATGCCAGAGAGTGTAATGGCACAGGCCCATTGTGTGTTGCCTAGAGCCCAAAGACTCAAGCCACACCTCAGTGATCGTCTTGGGTCTTGCCACTACCAGTAGCCTGCTTGTAGATGGTTTAGTCCCTGTCCTGTCTCATCCAGCATGACCTAGGCTAACTCAAAGTCCTTGAGCCGTTATATGGCAAAAATGGACTTCCGCATTTCCGCATCAGATGTCCATTTATGTATCTGATGTGATTGATGTGTCCGAATGCAGGCTTTTCAGTTTCAATTGCCAGTACATATATTAAGTTAGGACAAGGCCTACATTTTTGTCTTATTAATGATCTTCAGAGCGTAGCCCTGAGTTGTCCTTTATCATTTGTTAAAGTCAGTCATACAGTTTATTTTAGGGGTAGAATGTTTACATGTCCTCTGGTGTTCATTTGCTGGTTCTGTAATTAGCCTGTTGGCCTGTTTGATCAGATGTTCAACATGTCTTTGTCATGAGATCCTGAGAGATTTAAATCCCACTGGTCAGTTTTCATCAAGGATGTGTGCCATAGGAATAAGACAGGAAAAGAAATTCAAGTCCATCATGTAGACCTTAGCAGATAGGACATACCAGTACACTGGAAATTTCTTGGGTTTCTTGGAATTCATTTATAACAGAAAAGCTTCTGTAGTGTATTCATTTGGTTGTTGAGCCATTTTAAGGTAATACAGGACTGTACTTCACTGCTATATAAGCGATATACCCAAGTAAATTACAGACTTAGCTTTGACTGTATAATAATAAGTATTGTGATGAGTATCTCAAGGATGATGATATTTATGGCTCAATTATTATGGAGTGCAGTTTAAAATCGGTTTGAGTGTATCATGTATACATGCTTATCAGAGCCTCAGTTGGATTGGTTTTGATCTCTGTTGGTTCTCAGGTAAGGCTAACAGAACACTTAACAGATGCAAATTTTCTGTAATTTCAGCGCAATGTTGTTTGTTAGGCTTGATAAGAAAGACTATTTGCCCGTCATGATCTTGTGGTAAGGAAAGTGATGAATGGATCTTTGGAAGATTAGAGTTTTCCTGCCTCTAACTGGGAACAGATGCAAGGTCTGCTGGCCTCACAGTGCTTGCCTTGCCCAGCCTCTCAGTGTCTTATTCTGAATAGTAGAGGATGGCACCCTTCATTAAGTCAGCATGGGTTCATTTTTTATACCGAACTCCTGCTGTGGTCTACCTCAGAACAGCCCCTTCACCCTCCTCTCTGCCAGCTCCAATTGCTTGTGAATGAAAAGATTCAATACATCTGTAGTTTAAGTAAATTCTGTTGTGGAATGTAGATTCAGCTAAGGGTAGTGTTCAGTGAAATGTGCCATTAGAACAAGTTTTTCACCAACAGCCTGCTTCTGTGCAATGTGGGTGACAATCCACATGCTTGATTTTGGCAGCTCAACAGATTGTGAAATGAAGCCTTCTGTAAAACTTCACCAAAAATACAGGGTTCCCACTTTGAATGCTAAGTACAGGGCCAGGGGAACGGGTGTCATTTCATGCGTCCTCATCCAGTTGGTCTGCTGAGCTGTGCTGTAGCATTTTGAGCAATTGAGCGTGGTTTGCGAGCCTGCAGACAGCTCTGTGTTCAGGGAGATCACAGCCCTGTAGGCTCCTGGGACAGGGTGGTGGTGCATGCCGTAGCCAAGAGGAGACAGTGAATCCACATCAGAGGCTCGCCCGTCTGGATCTGGATCTTTGGGGGGGGAAAAAAAATCTGTTTTAACTGCCGCAGCTTGTGAGTGTTGGGTTGCACATGCAACAGGAAGGGGTTTGTGCGCTTGTCTTGGAGGGCAATCATGTCCTCGAGGGAGATTCTCCCAAACTACCAGCTACTGATAAATCCCTTTAACACATGAGCATTTGGAGTAATTAACGCTAATGAAGGAGCCAGTGAGGTAATTACAGGTCATGTGGGGATCGAGGATGATGGCAGCTGTGCTCTCTAGGAGCACAGAGCTGTCTCCTCACGACCTGAGATGTGTCATTAAACAAACCTTGTATCTTATGCTCTCCAAAAAGACTTCTCAGAAATGAGTTCAACGGATTCACGGTTGTGTTATGCTGCATTAGAAAAGTCTTGGTGCCATAGTATTTTGAAAAGATTTTATTTATTACAGAACAACAAATCATTGGCTTTACACAACTACTGATACAAGCTTTCTATTTTTATCAAAGTCAAAACAAAAACCGAGACTGTGGGCCTCCCTTAACCAATGACAGGCTAGAGCCGCTTTCATGATATGTCATCAGACTCTGCTAATTCATAGTGCTTAAATTGTTGAGTGCTGGAAGGGCTGTGTAGCTTTGCGGTTAAGGAGAGACCTCTCCCTTGGAGATTGCCCTCTGACCTCCTCCAACCAGCTTTAACCCCTTCCCCTCCCTAAACTATGCCCCCAAGCAGTGACCTTTTGATCTGCTCATTTTGTTTGGCTTAATGGTGGGATGAGGGTTAATCAAACTGATCATGAATCAGCCAGGGAATGGAGGAAGGACCTGAGGCTGTGTATGGTATGTGTGGTGTAAATGTTTGTCTTTAGCCAGACAGTTTTATTTTGCTGGATTCTCACCCAGCAGCCTGTTGTCAGGAAGGCAGTGTCACTGCAGTGGGGTCCAGACCACAGTTACCCATGGGGTTATTGTTTGACAGAGCAGAGGTACTGAACAGAGATCGTATCGGACCCCTTTTGTGTGAGCTGCTATACCAGAGCCTGCATCAGTGCACATGAGCTCCTCATCTGAATGAATCGGCCCGTTCAGATTGCCAAAACAGCATCCCATCGGAGACCAGCCATTCATAAGGATTATCCTCACCCAGCCCTCCCAGGATAAGAGTCAATGCAATTATGTAGGTCAGTGTCAAAAGGCTGGTTACATGAGCAGCAATGCTTCAGCTATCTTTCAGTATTAAACCAATGGATGTATCAAAGATGCATGCATTAGATTAAGGTAAAATATATGCTCCTTATGAGCTATTAAAATTAGTTTTTTGAGCTGTTGTGTATGGTAGACTGATCATATTGTTCTGCTGCTGTACAGAGTGAAACACAATGTGTTTGTATTGTTTTAGATGGATGTTTGGATGTTTCGACATTACACAGAATAAAAAAATAAAACCGACCTGAAGAACAGGTTGTTATAGCTGAAATTATGATCACATTATCTCATTATGACAGAAAATCCAGACTCTTGTTGAAACATAATTATGTAACAACAGACTACCTTTGTTTTTAGAAAGAAAGTAGCTTTTTTTAGAGATTATAGCCTCAAGATCCATGCAAATTGAAAGTGATACAGGGAATGTTATTCCAATAGATTGCTGCCTTTTTTTTTTTTTTTTCTTAAACTGTATTATTAACCTGTAGGCTAATGTCTGGCTAGTGCAAACCTTATTTCATCAACCATCTATACTAAAACCAACCATCTAGAAGTGTAAAAGAAGAAACACTATATCTCTGAGAGAAGTCACTATGTTTAAGCACAAATAAACACAGCAACTTAGTTCCCTCAAGTGGAAATTCCCTACAACCTATTTTAAGCCATAATAAAGGCGGGAAGGATAGACCTTCTGCTAAATGTGAACACAAGCTATAAAAAGAATTCTGCAAGTAAATGTAGTTTTCGAAGATCCATGTCCAATGTTTATAAATATATTAAAGAATTAAGAATATGGACTCTTAAAAATATGGATCTGCAGTACGTAAAGTGTTCAGTTTTCAAGAATTCCCTTTTGGTTGAGAATTCCTTTATTCCTCTCACAGCAGGGCAATAATAAGGCAATGGTGAAGCTAAGCGGATGTACTAATTAAGTCACTTGTTATTTAGTTATATCGTATTTCCCTCTAGTACTGTACTCTTTGAAGTGAAAACCAAACTGACTTTTTTGTTTGCACAAGAAGCCAAACTGTTGATGCTGTAAAGCTATTTCAGCACCAGGAAGGAATCTCTATTCCTATTTAACTCCGATCTTTTATTTGGATTTTAAAAAGTCCAAAGCTTACAGTAATGGTTCTAACCCAGGGGTTGACAGGACAGTTTCATTTTTGCATGGCCACACTGTAGACTGCTGTTCATTCTGCCTCAACTCTTAATTGTTTACAGGGAAGTCACAATGTGGAAAAGGAAGTCAATTGACCCAACTGACATATGAGTTTATGGTTCATGCAAGATGCATGAATCTGAATTACCACTACATTTTGCACACTCAGGGCTTTCCAATAGAAATCCCACATGAATTGGTTGATTTGAGTGATTGATTTGGAGTTTAGTCTTCGGTACCCTGAAATCTCTTCCTTGTCATTTTTGTAACGTCAGTAAACTGTGTGTTCAGTAACTATCAGCCAAATACATTATTACAGTAGATTGACGTTTTGCTCATTCCGGTTGTCCTATGTGGTAGTCTTAACCCCAGTCCGTTTGTCTAGCTAACATAAGGTTGCCAACATAACTAACTTTGAAGATCTATGTGCAAGCACAATCATGGCAATGATACCGATGTTTTTAACTGCATTTTCCCCATCTATGAACATTAGAAAGAGTATAACACAACTGTTCAATCCTTCCAGTCGCGAACACGTTCAGTAATAAATGCAAGATCTGCAGAGCCTGTTTTTTTTTTTTGTTTTGGTCAGAACTGTCAACTGTCTGAGTTATTTATAAATATGGGGCAAATGTCTTTTATGGCCCACATTCATTAGATCGTATGAAATCAGATCAGCCAGATGAACAAGGCCGCTGTCACAAGCACCCACTCCCCAGTCATTCGCGATGTGATCCTGTGGACTCCGGTCAATGGGGGCCCGGAACAAGCCCTGCAGACCCCACAGCTGGCATTCCTGGGCTCTGAGGGCTGGGTTGACTCCGGGATGTGCCGTGTATGTGAGCAATGTGGTTGAGGAGCAGGTGCAGGGCGCCTTGGTGCTGTACCGGGGCCTTCCTGGTGACATCTGTTTTCTTTTGGGGCTCCTGACCATGAGAACAACACTCTAACCCCCCCCCCCAACTCCCCACAAACACCACCACTACGATACACTGGCTGCCAGGACAGACACACGGTATCCCAGCCTAGGAGGACGATTAGAAAAGTTAAATGTAAAAACTGGGCTATGAAAATGGTTTTGAACAAATGGAGCAAATGTTGCTGTGGATTCAGTGTTGCCTAGTAAAGTCAAGTGAAATGTATGTACCGTTAACTAGATGCAACATATTTTTAATCCAGCAGGCACTTTTGCAACAGTTTTACTTTGTCATCCATCTTGCTGATTTCCAGTGTTTTAGTTTGCACGTGCATGTGTTTTGCTTTCATGGCTGCCCATATAAAGATGCATTAAACATGCTAAAATGAGCTAGATTATCTGGGAGGAAACCAGCAGCTATGCCCGTGGGAAGTGAAAAAACTATTTTAATGCTCTCTGCTCTCATTTGTGCGAGACTCATTCTGAACATAGAGCTGTAGTTATTCTGTGAACCATTCAGTTTGTAGCATGATGTAGTCCATGCATGATATCTTAAATATTACTTCTGAATTTTCTTCATGGCCTTGTGAACATTTTCTCCTCTTGGTTAGAAAAGCTGACTTCCTTTGTACTGAATGAAAACAAAAACTTAGAGTTCAGTCTTTTCCAGCTTACACCTTTTTTTCCATTCTACCTGACATCCTTGCTATCCAATAGGTGTGTCTTGGCTGTACACAGACTGTAACCCTTCACATTTCACAAGTGAAATTAAAAATGGTATAACAGAGTAGGTGGCATATTGGAGCTGATATATTTTCTGAATTCTCTTATAGTTGGAATATCGTAATAGCTTCTTAGTCAAACACTACAGTTAAACACGAACTGTCTTGGAAATCAATTTTGAGTAATGTATGTAATGAAGAACTGCTCTGCCCGTACAGATTATAAATCTGGTGGCCATTTTCACAATGTAATGGTAAGATATGAGCAGTGATGCTATGTATTATGGAGTATCTACTGTAGAGGAATACAATATGCTATCACAGATGAATGTGTCAGGGAGACCAATGTATACAAAGGGTTTGCTGTTGCAAGCGGCATCTGTTCCAACTAAAAACGTCGTGTCGTGTGACCAAACTGAAAATAGGCTAATGGCTAAAGGTTAATGAAGCAAGAAGTAAGTAGAGGTTGAAGCAGTGTTTTTCCCACATACACCTCAATCAATTTTCCACTGCATAAGACCAACTCCTCATCGTATTTTACCACTGTTTTAAAAGTCTGTGTTCTCAGATCGGTAAATTACACGTTGGGGATATTTTATATTACAGGATCAAAAGCATGTATGTCCTTCATTCCCTTGTTTTTTACGCAGCGACAGTTAGTCAAAACGTTTGCGCAAAATCGCGCAGTTCTTCCCCTGAAATAGCTTTGTCCAAGTTTTCGTGTCCGCTTGCAACGCCCTGCCTGGGCAGAGCTATCATATCTCACTTACCTGCCTAACCAGCAAGTGAAGGTGGCTCTACAGTGTAACTGGATGTCAAGCACCTCGGTTGGAGAGAGTATTGCATTTAGAAGTTCTCTTACCGTTTGCTGCTCAAGCTACGGTACCATGTAAGTGCTGTTTAGTATTTTTAATTTTAGTTTTCAAATGAACTTAAATGGTGAACTAAAGGTGTCGCACCGAATGACTCATTTTGCTGTTGGAATTATAACAGTGTCTTTAGAGCTACATTTGCACTCTTGGAGTTTCGGTGTCATTTTCACCAGCGCTGGTTCGGGTACCAAGCACATTTTTTAAGTGACTTCTAATTCTAAGATCTGTTAGTTTTTGTTCCTTTTGCATGTTTTAAATGAGTGCTTCTTTCCGTTTTAAGGCGTTAAAGGTATGCATGTACGTTTTCCTCAATTAGTTTGTGTACTGAAGGTATTCGTAAAGTTAGTTAACCGAAAATGCACCGTCTCCTACTGTCCTATGGGAATTTTGTAATCACAGTCTTTTTTTTTTTTTACGTTTTTCAACGACCGATTTAATGTTGAGTTAACTTATCAGCCACTGTTTGTCCCTGAGGCGGTAGCAGGCTTTCAACCAGTGATCGAAAGCTTTTGAGTGCCTGTTCATTTAGGTAACGATTACTGTTCACTCATCAGTAGGCTTCCAGGGGAGATCGATGGGGTCTGGCCAGGACCCACACAATCTCCATCTAAATAGTGTCATAAACGAGCAGATTGGTCGAGTGAGATTTTTAGTTGATTCATGTTGTTTCCAACGGTTTGCTTATAAACAGTGGTTAGAATGTCACATACCTTTTTTTTTTGTAAATCATATGCATTACAGCAGTCAGCAGTGCAAGTCTAGGCAATAGGCACGGAATGAAATCTGAGCTTGCTGTCATTTACCCTCAAAGTTGAACAGGAGTTGACAGGAAAGTGGAATAAGAGAATAGAGCCTCCGATGTGAGCGTACATTGGGAATTGTATTATCAATACTTTGTCGGTTATTTTCAGTAGTGCTTATTTAGGACTTATTCACTCGTTGCTAATAGTGTAGACACCGTCACAAATCGTTAAAGAGACGGAAACATTCTAGACAGAGGCCAGCACATGACATCTGCTATGTGTGTCATTGCTCTGTGAGCGCTGTTTCATGGTGTATGTATACAGTGCAAGTCGTGGCAGGGCGACGGGTGATATCACCTCTGTCTTGGGAAGAAAAGGTTTTATTCAAATGCTGTTCAAATGACCAAAGCAATCAAATGACCCCTTATGAAATCTTCCATTGACACATCAGCAGATGAATTGAACAAATGCATTTGCATTTGTCATTGAATGAAAAATTGCCTTTCTTTAATACAGATTTTATTAAATTGAACAGTAAATCAAGTTTTCATATCGTTTGCATTTTGACTAGAGTTGTTTGTAAAGTCTCTTTATACCAGGTCTAACATTAGAAAGATGTAATCCTTTGACATCCCATTAGACAATTTCCTATTTATACTGTCAGACTAGACAATTCACAATTTTAAAGGGTACTTGTTGTATGTCATATACAGTAGTTTTTACATAAATGAATATGGAAGGGGAAAAAACAATTATGCTGACTTTGAGTATCTACATTATCTTTAATGATATAGAGGAGATACAAAATGCCTGTAGTGGCTGTTTTTCTCATTATGATGTGCTGGTGTGTCTCTAGCTCCATACTGAAGACTGAAAGCCGTGTCTAATTGACTTTCAGACCACTTTGCTGCTGGGCTACCTCTCTGGAATGTGTTGTCAGCACTTAAACATTTCTAATCAATACCTTCACATTTCTAGTCCATGGCTTTACATTTCGTGTTACACCACTGTGACTGTGTCGTTAAGCCACAGACTTCTGTGCGTTGGTCTATAATTGCTGTGTATCAGGCTTTGGTGAAGTTTTATTTTGGAATTGAGCGATGCTGGCATAAGTGTAGGTAATGTCGCTGTTGGAAATGTACCTTGGTGTTAGCTGGGGGATGGAGGAATTTGCCTTGGGCTTGGATGATATACCAGTGAAATGGCTTTAACTTGGCCCAGCTGAGCTTTTGTTTATAAGCCTGAATACCTTGAAAACACATCTACTCCCTGCAGCTTAAGAGCTGTAAAATTGCTTCTGGATTTGTGATGCTTTTCTTGCTACTTTATGTTTAGGGTTAACAACATTCAGGTGAAAAGCTGTTAGAGAAACTGATTGAAAACCTTTATTCTAGCATGAAATGAGTGTATGCATAGCTTAAAATTATCTTGCTCTGTGGGTTTGATGTAAAAAAACAGAAGCATTGAGTTTTTAGGAAGTTGTAATTCTTCTGTTAATATGTAGAGATGAAGCATGCAATTGCAAGCTGGCTATGCCCAGTAATGTTTTTTCCTAGTCATTCGTTTTTAAAATCTACTTGTTTCATTGCAGTTGATAAGTATAAAAATTTATGTTTACTGGACTGTCCATGTGAAGTAGAAATAATTAGAGGGTGCTATTTTTCTGGAGAAATACTTTCAATGCTTTAATAAATCTCTCACTTTTCAGGGAATCCTGAACCCGCTGGCTACACTTGCACAACAACCACCTGGCTTCAACATGGAGGCTAAAGAGGAGATCAGCGATACTGACAGTGGCATCATTCTGCAGTCTGGTTAGTGCAGTCTGTAAATCTATCCCCTCATTGGATAATGTGTTCTTTTCAACAAGTGTTAATGCAAGGCCCTATCAGCTCTGTACACCATCCTCTCTTCTGCCGTCCAGGCTGGAGTGCTACCAGTGAATGTTCTGCCTGAAGTCACAGTCCCTGCGTGATAAGTCATTATCAGCACTGAGACAGCATGTCAGAGCATTGTGAGCTTCTGCAAAGGCATGAACAGAATTTTCAGTGATGCACACAAAGCTGAGTACTGATTTATAAAACACAGTGCCGCTTAAGTCTATGTTGTCTGTGGGCTGGTATAGGACAGCAGACTGTAACATTTTGGGGTGTAGCCCAATGCCTGTATGAATACCCATGCACAAGTTTGGCTTTGTAGGTTTGGCTGAGTGGTTTTAATTAATCTGTGTTGTAATCTGTACTCTGCATATTTCACCTTTCTGCATAATGGACAGTGGCGAAGTTCACAGCAAGGAAAATGTCATTGCTTGATTTGTCATATGCACAAGGTAAAGTAGCCAGTCATACAGTTAATAAAATCACAGGGATAGACAGATAACATTCCTAACAGGCAGATGTCATTTAGTGTGCTGTGTGTCTCTCTTACAATAGTAGATTATCAATGCACACAGAATAAGGGTTGTTGTGTTTTTTTTTTTTTCTTGCTTGTTCCCAGTTCCGGCAGCAGCTGCTCTGTCAAGTGACTTCTTTGTCTCAGGTTCCACCTCTAATAGCACAAGGCTGTCAGTACCTGCATTGATTCACCGTCTAATCTCAGAGGCATGTGCTAGAGAATGAAGTTTGCCTGCGGACATTATTTGGCCCTCAGAGTGAACCCGGCATCATTATGTAGTGAGGCTTTAGGAGAGCCCATGGCTTCTTGGACGCCTTTTTTTTGTTAAACTTCTTTGTTTATGTGTAGAGTCAGTCATCACATCAGTCACAAGAATGTATGTGTAGGTTTTGTCAGGTAATAGAACAATCTATCTGACCCAGAAGTAGGCATGTAATGAAATGGCTCGTCATGCATGGGCATGTTTTTTGCTCAGGGCCATTAAAGTCCAACGGCTAGTCAGTCACGCAAGTCACCTATGTGCGCACTTCAGGATGGTGGACCTTTTTTATACTGTGTCACGGTCTTTTTTTGTTTTTTTGTAAATCTTTACTTTTTATGTGTTATGGCACACACAGTTATAAGGCACAAGCACACAAAAATGTCAACGGACAAAAAACAAAAAAAAACCTTATTTTTCCTATACGTTTTGGAAAATACCAGGAGCAATAGAAAATAGAAGGAAGGTAAGAGTGCATTTTAAAGATAGAACAGTTTACAAAATCAAAAATTTGAATTTCAGCCTCATTGTTACTGGGGTCAATCAGTGGTGCACAATGATGAGGTATCAATATGTTAGGATCACCAGTGAGTGATTGAAAGTGAAAAGAACGTATGCTGATAACATGTTCACCTGGCAGCATCGGCCATATGTGATATGCATGCGGTAACTGGGGATGATTAATTACACAGTTCAAATCTGGTGAGAAAACAGGGAGGAGAAATCAAACAATCTAATATTTGCATACTTAGTGCTATCAGTTACATTTTAAATGCCGTTTGACTCAGTTACTTGAGTCCCTTTGTACCATATGTGACAGAGCTATGTTCAAAATTTGGACTTTATCTGGACCAGTTAAAAGAACCCAGGAAATATACTTTTTTCAGCTCTGTTCTGAATGTCTTTTTTTGAGATTACATTTGTAAGCCCTTTGAATGCATTGTACTATGAAGAATTTTCAGTGTGAAATCCATTGCAGGAGATTGCCCATTACAAAGACCAGGTTAATATTCTCCAAGGTTTATGAGCAGAGGTGCAGCCAGTCTTGTCTTTTGGTGTATGATAATGAAACCATCCTTTGTTTGTGCTGTGTGTCACAGGGCTTGACAGCCCAACTGCACCCATGAAGGACATAAACACTCATACCCGGGCGGTGAAGCTGAGACGACAGTCACTCGAGGACCGACTGCAGCTGTGCATGCTGGAGCTGAAGAAGCTGTGCATCAGGGAGGCTGTGAGTCCCCCACCCACACACACCCCAGCCTACAACCATACCTCCACACATACCCGAACCTACACCCATACCTCCACCCATACCCCAGCTTACAACCATACCTCCACTCACAGCCCAACTTATATTCATATCACCATCCACAGTCCAATTTACATCCATACCCCAACCCACACTCCAGCTTACACTCATACCCCAACCCTTAGCCATTTCTATATATGCAGCCCATCCATACCTCATCTCTTACCCACCCTCTCATACTGCCATCCGCAGTTATATTCACACTCCTGCCTATACCTGCACCTACCACTGTCCGTTCTGTCAGGCCAAAAATACTACCTTCATGCCTCTGGTGTGTATAGTATACTGGCCTTGCCTTGCACTCAGGAAAACCCCCTGGGTTGTTCAAACACACAGCTCCATTCTGAAAGAATGTTCTTCCCCTGGCGAGGTGTCATTTATCATCACTTGGCAGCACAGGGGCTCCAGTTCTTGGGTAACAACAAAACCGTGCAGCTGAGTGAAATATCAGGCCACTGAACCTGATCATACTTTCCCTTTGACGCAAGGCAGGGCTCACCTGCCGGGGCTTGTCCAGGTGCTCTGGAGCAAGGCTCTGCTGCCAAAGACTTGATGTTCCTCAGGGGCTTTTTGCTATGGAATAGACATAGGAGGTTCGGACCAATGACTTTTGTTTTCATTGTCTTTCTGTATTTAAGATGAATTTGGCTTTGATGACTCTGTGCAGAATGCCGGTTATGTACAATTGGTGCATAATACAGTGTAACTGCTCATAATTTATTTGTGTACAGTAGCCATGTGAAATCCACTTGCATCCAAAATTTGAGGCAGAAGTCTTTACTGCCAAGACAAGCTATAAGTCAAGGCTGATGGAACTGTAGATGCCGCTGCAGAGGAAGTGCAGGAAAATGAAGGTGTTATTTAAGGTGTTGGTAAGAAAGCATTCCTTACTGTTTTGAAAGGGCAGAAAACATTGTTGAATTGCAATGAGCACTATTGCGTAAGAGAAACAGTTGTGGGTAATGGCTGTGTCTCAACTTGTTACAAACACACCCAGCAGAGTAGGAAAGAACCGGTGGATGTAACCTTTTTGTGAAAGCTGGGGGAGCAGTGCAATCTCCAGACCAAGTCATCTGTGCTTTTCCAAAGGCAGGAGTTGCTTGGTGTCTTTTGTGTGAAAGAAAAGCCAGGACAAAGGTGTTGAAATGATGGCTTGCTCTGAACTGAAAACTACAATGGAAATTCCCTCATAACCTGGGAAAGGGCCTTCCCACATCTCTGTTCTCCATGTTATGCAACGGAGCTTTATAAATATGCAAAACAATGGAAACGCCAAACAGTTAATTAATATTTATTAACTTTATATGGAGTTGTATCACCCTTTGCCTTTAGGACAGTTTCAGTCCCTCTTGGAATGCTGTTATGCAGGTTTTCACATTTTCTAATTGGGATATCGGACCGTTTTTAAGGAAAGCTTCCAAGTAATTGAGGGATGAGTAATATGGAAATATACCCTGCACCCTGCATTGCTGAACCTTCCAGAAAATTTAAACGATATATATCATATTTTGGGAGGTCATGGAAGGCATTTGACGTCATCCTAGTAACTGATTAAATCCTGTAATTAACCCTGAACACAACTGAAAGTGTCACATTACTACGTGTGTATTTGTTGTATTGTTTTGACTGTAATTGATGTGGATCTGTATTCCTGACAGGAGCTGACTGGGCAGCTGTCCTCAGACTACCCGCTGCTACCCGGAGAGGAGCCGCCTGTCGTCCATCGCCGCATCGGAGCCGCCTTCAAGCTAGATGAGGAGAGTATTCTGCAAGGGGGAGAGGTAAGGGGCCACTCGCCGATGGAGCAGGGGTGAGAAAGCCACAGGCACTAAATGTTTAATGATTCCCCAATGCCTGACTGTGATGACTAATTAGTACTGATGAAATGCACTGTGGGAACATGAAACAAGGCTTGTGAGAGTCTGGCACTCATGACAAAATCAATGCTGGTGATTCATCACCATGTTCATCTCCTTGTTGAGCCTGGCATCACAGAATTGCATTAGTCAGGTTAAGCTCATAACAGGAGGGAGGGAAAGGGTGTGCCAGGACTCATCAGTGAGCTCTCTTCTCGCACCTGCACCACTCCTTCCCTCTATAGCATCCAGAGCTGGGCCCCTTGGAGGCGGAACTGGCCCTGCAGCTTCAGATCTATGAGGCAGCCCGCAAACTGTGCCATGAGGAGCACCTGAGCAAGTCAGTGAGGAGGAGCCGCCTGCAGCAGTGCAAGCGTGCAGAAAGGAAGGTGAAGGAGCTGCAGGACACTGTGTTCCAGCTCCAGCTTGAGATTGGACGCAACTCACCCCGCCCGAGTGGTTCTGCTGAGGTCAGAGGTGCGCATACATTCCACAGGCTACTCCCATCGGTACAGGGGAAGGAGGATCAGAAGACTCATCTTAGATGAGTCAGTTGTGTGTATGGTTTTTACTAGAGATGCACCCATCTGGGCTTTAATAGCTGATCCTGTGTCTGATTTTTTGCACATAACATTGGTATTATTGCCAACATTATATGACATTAATTATAGCCTAACCTTATAATTAGTGTGTCTCCTTAAGGTGAGCAGAGTTGTATTGTTTGACAATTTAGCTTTGTTATTCATTTAACATTAAATTTAAAAGACAAAGGAAAATTGCTGTATTCCTGTATAATCCTTTAAATTATTGTTTCCATTATTACAACCTCAGATGTTTCATTTTTGGACATATTATGGTCAGTGGAAGCAACTTAACTTTTATCCAGCTGTCTACATATAAGTTGGTACTTTTTAGCTAACATTAGTTAATTGTCACAGCTTGCTCAGTTGTAGTGCCAATATGTGGTAAAGCTTTTGTATATGTTTAGCCTTGTGAAATGGTTGACAGCAGCATGGTACTTGTAGCTGGAGAAAACATTTGTAAGGTAATGGTATTAGGGAACCAGCAGGCACGTTAAAGTGTAATTGTCAGATAAGTAGCTAACCAACTAACGTCTCACTCAGTGTGAGGGTAAGAATGACTTATTGTTCTGGGTATTTTGAGTTATGTTATTGCATTAGATTTAAATCTTATGCCACGATCAGTGTGCTCAAGCTGTGGTGCAGTGCCGCAGTAAAATGCTTCCAGCAGAAACAGTGGTGTTGCCTCTGTTGGCAAAGATGCATCTGCAAGATATCTCCTTAGTAACCTGCACCAGCTGTTCATATGGTTCCATTTGCCACAATCTGCTGATTGCGGTCCTTCAATTTTTAGCCGGAAATCAGCCGATCGATGAGTGCATCCTTAATTTTTATGTTATTGACTCTGAGTCTCTAAACGTCTACAGCTTATTCTCTAGGACCAACTGACCGATGTGAATTAACACTACCTCTGACAAGACCTTATTCAGAGTATGGTTTGTGTTTCCAGACCCAGGTACTTCAGATGACAGTTCCCTGTCGGATTCTGCTTTGCTGGATGAAGGTGAGAAGGGAAACAAAGTTTCTAGTGCTGTCAAGAACACTTCATGATGTGCACAATGATTAGTCCCTTTTGTCGAAGGAAAAAATGTGGTTTCTTTCAGTCTTCTTGTGATTTCCCGAGTAATTGAGTAAAATCTTGAGGACTGACCCCCCTTTTTTCCCCCTCTAGAAGAGTTGCCCAGCCAGGCCTCAGACTCTTTCTCGGAGCCCCCCCTATTGCCAGACCCACTCACACCTCTACAAGGGTGCCCACAGCCCCCACAGCAAGTCACTCGGCTTACACCCCCACAGATTCTACAGGGGCTAAAGCCCAGCTATAGCTCCTGCTCAGATTATGAGCGCCCCCCAATCCAGAACTCTCCCTGGAAGGAATCCAGCCTGGACCAACCCTACCAGAAACTGAAAAAGTCCCGCTCTACCTGTAATAGCCAGTCCAGGTAAACAACAACCGTATGTAACTTAAGCCCATTTGATAAGGTTTCTATGGGATTGGCCATTTTACACTACATTCAAATGTTGCATGGCCATAAAAAATGCCACCGCTTTCAACAGCACAGAATCTAGCATTTGCTCCAGACTAGATGTGTATGTGAGCGTGTGTGTGTATGTGAGACCGAAGAGTCATCTTAGTCATGAACCACAGTAATGTCAGCCTAATACCAGTTCTGTCTTTTGAAATGTGCTATATACAGGTTTGGGATGGGATTTCCCTTGAAGTGGTTTTATTAAAATAGGCATTAAGTTACGCTGAGTGATTTTGCAGAGGATGTGGCAGAATTAAATGGGGGTTCTTGCACAGACACGCAGTTGATTCCAAGGGGTTGGGAGATTTGGGACGCTTCAACAGAAGTTGTGCAACATTTTAATTTTTTTTTGCAGTGGCACAAATCAATCCTGTTCCCTTGGAATGGTGCCCCCAAATCCAAGATTACGGCAGTTTAGAGTTTTCATTTACTGCTTGGCCTATTTTCTCAGTATTTTTTGACTAGCTTAAGCTAAAACCCAGCTGTCTAAATTAAAGGCGTTTTATCCAGCAGCGTAAGCAGTCCCACCGCTCATCTCATTCCTCTCATTCTTTGATATTAATGTGCTTTGCCCTGGGATATCATTTTTTTGTAACATGTTTGAAAGAGAGCACCAATTGTCAGATTTGGAACTGATATCCATCTAGTCACAGCAGCTAAATTGTAAACAATTTCGAAATAGGATAACTTGTTGCTATTATTAAACTGTTATCACCTGAAGACATTATTATGTTTTTTTATGTTTCTAGCAAAAAATAATCTGTCCTTGCTTTCTCATACAGGCTCAAAGTAGTGTCTACATTTTCCTATATATTGTACATAACACATGAAACTTTAGTTTTAGGCCTGACATGCACCATAAAAGTAGGTTTGATATAAATTTGAGTATGAATTTAGATGTTTGAGAATGCAGTACATGCACCTTTCCTTCCATAACTGAATGAATCTTTGTTAAAATATATCCTGCCAACAGCTTTTGGAGTTGTGCATTCCATTAATTTAGTCAAAAATGTACTCACTCCCCTGCTCTTCCCTACCCATGTTCAGTAGTCCAGCAGTGACCCCTGTGCCAACTCCAGTGGATCCACAGTTTGGAGATGCCACCCACCCACTACAGTTCACCCCCATCAAGAGCCTGGCGCTCCACCAGTCCCAATCCAGTAGTGCTCCCTGCACCCCAGAGCTACAATTACGCCGTCAGCAGTCACAGTCTTTCAGGTCAGCACCTGTTTGCCTGTAGTTTTCAGTCCTCTTCCCTCTTATGACTAGAGCCTGGTAAAAGTGCATGAACAAATTGATGGCACTGAACTGAATCTCAGAAAAATATGACTGTATAACATATATTAATTTATGTAATCATTAACCTTAGATAACTACATTCTTTGTACTGGCCCAGTTTAGATCAAGACTCTAGTTACTCAGAGGTTATAGGTTATTATACATGTACCTCTTGCTAAAAAGCTAGTTGGGCAAGTGTGACTTTGGTTAAAATTAATTTGTTGGTAAATGGCATTGTAAAAAACAGTACATTGCTGTTTACTCAATGGCTCATAAATTCAGCCTGGTATCTTAGTGTCACAAAATTTAAAAATACAGATTCAAATTTCAGAATTTTTTGCAGTATTTATTTGTCTGTTTTTCTCACCACAGGCTTCCCAACAGAGACTGGTCCCATGACCCAGATCAGCCCAGAGGGCGTGTCCGGTTGGCACGGCGGCGGGTTGTGGATTTTGGTGGGCCGCCCCCAGAGCACTTGCCGCAGTGGATGGGCTTGGGAAACATGGTGTACCAGTCAAGCTCAGAGGACAGCAACTCTGAACATTCTGCACCGTCCTACACCAGCTCTCCCTGTCAGGAGTACCCAGTGGAGATGGCCAAACCGTGCCCGGCCGCTTATGGGTACCACTATGCTGGTCATCCCAATGGAGGGCCCATGTCCTTTACTGGTCCCAGCTTCTACAAGAACCCCATGCACCAGTCCTCCCCCAGCTTCTACAGGGAGTATGTGGAGGAGGACATGGGCTATCCTCCTGAGATGGACATGGGAAGACTGTATCTGGGCCCGCCGCCGGCCCCAGGTCCACCCAGCCGGTGCGACTATTGGTACGAGGACATACCCCCACGACATGCGCTCAGGCCCCTGCCCCCCCATGCCAGGCTGGCCCGAGCTCCCTCCCTCAGAGACTACCCCCACCCCCACCCCCACGCCCACCAATACTACCACAGCAGAGGTCCTCCCCGAGATCTGGTGTCTGAGGGGCTCAAGTCCTGGCACCAGCGCAGCCAGCAGAGGGCGCCACGGCCTCGATCCCTCGACCGGCAAGGTGCAGTTCGTGTGCGTAGAGTTCCGGAGCAAGATTCCCCCCTCTCCCACCAGCATCAGCAGCACAACGAACAGGTAAAACGGTTGCATTTCCATGATGAACAATACGTAAAGATTATTGATGTTTTTTTCTCTTATTCTGGCATTCTACAATGTTGGATGATTCACAGATACAGTGAATTGCTGTTGTGTGTGCAGTGTGGAAATAAGCGAGGGCAAGTTTACATGAATCGGAGGAATCAGCTTCCTCCTGCTGAGTATTTGGGAGACCTGAAGTAGTCATTCGATGGTGCTGATATAGGATAGGTCAATTTTTGTGATGAAAAAAGTGAATAGTGAAAAATAATAATTAATATTTTTTCGTCTATGACTTGGCTGCTCTCAAAGGATTTCTCTGCAGTCTGTGGCCTGCCGTGTGCTGCATGTCATGCCTCTCCTCACAAGGAATTTGTGTCAGTAGTCTGTCATTGAAACATACGATAAGATCACCAGCAAAGTAATGAACAGGATATGGATGTAAACTGAGACAGTATAGAGTAGATAGGTATGGCTGAATCACAAAGTAGTTTCAGTTTAAAGTAGTCATGAGACTTACATCCAATCTTATGTATTGTAAAACCAAAGTCTACAGCTGATTAACAGTCACCCTCAAATATAAAAAAAATGTATATCTTTTTGGTTGTCCTTCTGCACAAGAATAACATGTCCCTTAACACCATTTGATACGCATTTTTAACTTGTTGCAGTTATGTCTGGATCGATGCACATGAGGGAACGGGATACGGACTGTTTTAGAGGTAAGACTCAGTATGACATGTCATTGGTAGCCTCTTACAACTTACTCACTGTGCCTTGCAAATACTGCTGTAGAATCCCAACTGTTTTGCATTTGGGGAGACCAACTGAGATGTCTCCCCAAATGGAAAACCTCAATACCAGGGTGTGCTGTCCTGATCTGACAACACACCCTGGTGCAGAGGTGTGCTGGCAGAAGTGCTGTATGGAAAAACTCAAACCAATTACATGTTTGAATCCAGGGTGTGGCTGTACACTTGAGCAGAGAGATTTATCTGAATTACATTAATTAAATATTTAGCTGTATTGTGCATACTCAATTGATATTTTGAAAATGGGGTATTAATTATTGCAACATAATTATGAAATGTAGAGCGTGGGCACTTTTATTTTGCCTCCAGATGTTCTCACTAAGAGTTTTGCCATTGTTCCTGCAAGCTTTAACCATTGCTATGGTGTAGTTCAGTGGTTGATTTGACAAAGAACCCTATTAGAGCCCTACCTATGCAAGATTGTAACAAATGAGTCTAACAAGTGAGGTTATGGCACTGTTAATACTGATAAGAGGGAAGATAGAGAGCCATTACTTTCGCATGCTCTGTGGACACCCCGAGGCTCAGGGCAGAATCACGTGGGCCTGTGAGATTTATGATGTAGAGAAATTCTTCTGCCAAGGCATCCTTTCAAAATTGAGGTGCATTTAACATGATTGAGGTTGTCCTTTTGGAGTATTGGCATTAGTTATGGTGCCAAGCTCTGCATTCCTGTTTTCATATATCAGCTGTCAGAGATAATCACAGGGATGTTGTGTAATGAGCTCCGATGTAGAAGGATCCTTGAAGGCTGTGGACTGGGTATACTCTGTAAGCACAGCAACAGGAGACATTTCTCCATTCTTCACTACCGCTCTTGTATCAACTGACAATTTGCACGGCAATAAAAGTCTGTCATGAAATTCTTGCTGTTTATATGATGTAAAGATGGAAATAACCGAAACTGAGACATTGGTCATCCATGGTGGGAGTTGACCAATAACATATCCACTGTAAAACAATATGGCGCATTAAACTTTGAGATTCCAGGAAACCACTGAACTGCAGTTGAACTGTTGCAGTATAGTAATGCTGCATGGCTCTGGTTATGCCCTGTCGCTAAAAATGCTTATTTGTGGAGTTTGTGGCTAAGAAATATTTTGCAACAGGACGCTGTTTATTTGTTGGCCCAGTGTGGAAACAGTGCCCCAGTGCTGAAAGGGGAAGCCAGGCTGATTGTATCCAGAAGTCTCAGGAGACATGGTGGTTGTCCAAGTGGTCACATTCCTTGCTGCTGCTGGCTCTGTCTCACCAACAATGGATATGATGACAGGTTAAAATGAGGTCAACAGCTGTGTTGGTTATCCACAAGTTTTTCTTCGGATGGACAGAAATGGTCTTAGTTTAGCATATTCCTGCTTTCATTTCCTTGTTCCCCTGTAGCGGAGTAAAGTTCTGTTTCATGATAGCTTTGTGGTGCGCCTGTGACCAGCATACACAGAAAGCTGTCATGTTTGGTTTTGTTTGTAACAGTGCCGATAGCAGGATATGTGCTTCCAGTGGAGGCTGATTTGAATTTGCTGGAGTTCCAGGACATGGGAGGTTCCCCCAACACTGCGAGTCCCAGCTTGATGGGCCTGTCTGTCTCCCTGCTTCCTCAACCTTACCGCTCCAGAATAAATCTGGGCAGCGCTGTAGTTTAGATACAGGTTTTGCTGTGTCTCAGCAGAACACAAAGCCACCAGAATGAGTCAGGAAAAGGGTTACTGGTGTGATTCTTCTGGTAAAGGAGTCCTCCACCCAGATTACTGACCTCAGGGGTGTGTCTGCAGCCTTTTCTTTGGAAAGTGTTCTTTCTTTTATGGCAGGACTTCCACACTCCTTTTACACTGTGGCATAGTTGACACTCACCTCTTTTGCCTCAACAACAGTCATGATAAAGAGAAAGTTCATGCTATTCTGAACATAACAGAATTTAGTTGTTTTTCTTTTTTGTTTTTTTGTTATCGTCGTAGTTCTTTTGACATGAGCAGGGTCACTGTGAAGTGTGGGTCTGCCAGCTTGCTTTTCATTGGAATTGATAAGTTCACTCAATAAAGATGAGATCTGTGAGTTTTCAGTTATAGACAGGGTTAAGTTACAGACACTGAATACTGGAAAAAAAAAAAATCTGTCAGAGCAGGGTGAACAGCTGGGCTTGTGTGGAGCTTGGTGTTTTGTGTTGGTGTGGTCTCAGCCCCGGGTGCCCCGTCAGCACCACCCTCTCTCATTGTTTTCCATTGTTTCACTACCTTTAAACTCTCTTCACATCGCAGTGTAGTTACAGCCAAGTGCTTCATGGAGGTACCACCATTTGCAGCAAGTGCTGAAATGCTCCCCCCGCTGCACATGTACACACACACTCACTCAATCATGTGGTTACTCTCAGTGCAGTCTGCCTTGCTCCACTGGCTGCCTGTTGAATGACAGACTTTCATTTCCTCTTGTGTGTCTGCCTGGTGTTGATCATTGGTGTTGACACTGTGAGTAGGAGGTCCAAGTGTCAGCATTCCGTGATTGGCTGCAGCTTTGGTCACCTTGTTTCAGTCAGCCACATCAGAGGAGGGGCACAAATACTTTCAGCCTTGCGGTGTTGGAGTCTGTGGCCTGCATTCCCCACAAATGGGGATCACATATCACAGTCACCTCCATGTGTAAAACTCATCTTATGCAAGTTCTCTGAAGTGGCTGTGTGATAAAACCTTAGTAAATGTTTGGTACATTTATTTGGTTGGCCACACCTGGGGTCTGTTTATTTGACTTGCAGAAAGAAAACTGTTTCAAAAATATAAGCATTTGCTTCCTTAGAAAGATACCCAGTTACAAAGAGAGGCCTCCAGGGGGTCACAGGCTCACCCAGTGAGCACAGACTGAGTATACACTGCCTTCGCCCTCCTCTAAGAGATTAGGAAGTGTGCGATAAATGGTGCTCCTGCAGTATGAAAAGAAGCAAGACTGCTGCCCCATGGAGCTATGTCTTTGGCTCTCCTCCCAAAGTCAGCAGCATGCGCGCTATGAGGGGTCAGCTAGTCAGGGTTGGGGTTAAAGAGGGGGAAATCTGCATAAAAATGAAGTTAGAAAATACCACCAACAGTGATTTAGATGGCATGTTGTTTTAAGACTTTATCCACTGATTCAGCTGTGTATTTACTGGAGGAGGACTCATAGATTGTGCTTTTCCTGCTAAAGGAACCTGCAGGTTTGGGTTGCAGTGCCAGCTCCTTAAAAGCTATGCCATGTTACTGCCCCAGCAAACACAGACAAACAGTTAGAATCTAAATGTGAAATGAGTCTTACGCTGTACCCTATGTTCTGTTCTTTCCTCTCATAGACCCCACAGACCTCAGTCCTCCAGAAACACTCCAGTGGTACTCCAGTGAAATGGATCATGCAAGAGGACTCTGAGATTGCCAGCCAGGTGCAGCCGAAATGGGAATCTCCTGGAACACACAGGACGCTTCCCCTTGGACTCTATTTATTTATTTATTTGGGCTGCTGATCTCATGATAGGATTGTTGAGCATCTTGAATTCAAGTCACAGAGGTGTTATTGCTTTGACAAGTCTGTAGGACATCTGTATGGCCTCGCACTTCACAGTGAAGGGCAGCTCTACCACCAAAGATCATCAATCAGTCCGTTTGGGAAACTCAAGGCCGTAATGTATGGCAACATGACTATCTTTTTACTGTGAAATGTTTAAATTGTAAAAGAAAAAACTATAGTTTGTTGAAATTATGTTTTGTGTGTATTTTTAGAATTAAAAATATACATATTGTACTGAAAAAAAAAACATGTATTTATAGTTCATATATATATATTAGCAGTGCAGGCTAGTCAGCTGGAAATGGGAGAAACAAACTTTTCCTCTTCACTTTCAACATCATCCCATTTTTCTTGCTCGATTAACAATAAAACAGATAATTGACAGAATAACCAACATCAAATTATGTACAGTACAGTATCGGACAATTTTGAACACATTTTCACGTTTTTAATCTTCAGACAGAGAACAAAGAGTGCTGTTATTCACAAATTACAATGATTTCTGGGTTAGTGAGGAAAAATCTATTTTTGTAATTACTCATTTACTGCATTTCGCTTATTGTTGATTTTTTGAATGTGATTTGTTTTATTGTTAATCGAGGAGGGTAAATGGGAACAGGTTGAAAGTAATGATAGGTTTATGTAAAAAGGTTTCGGTAAAATTAGTTTGTTCCTCCCCTTCTAGCTTACCAGCTGCCCTGATAAATAAATGGGTCCATCCGTCAGAAATCAACCCATTTCTCATCTTGTCTCTGACAGATTTTCCAAATATATTGTACAGTTATTACTGTAGAAAATGTCATAATTTTAAGTTCCTTGCATTAATGTCTTTTGTCACATGTCTGTCTGAACCGATGGTTGCACAATGAGTCATGGGTAGATTGTGTCAGATTGTACAGGGAAAATTTTATAGAGGAAAAACCCTCCTTCATTTAAGGTACGTAATGTCAGCAAAACATCTGTCCCCTTTTCACATTTGAACCTCCAAAGAGCGTAAACAATCGATTCGGTTATCTCTCATCTTCATTCTTTCATTTGGCAGTCTTGTTTCTGAGGAAAAAACCAAGTAAACTTTGATATCAAACTGATGATGAAGAGCATGTCAAGTGATATGTTTTTTATAAATGTACCACCTATGTACTGTCTGTCCTTGTCCTGTACTCTGGCTTGTTAAGGTTGAATCCTGCCAATACAGACCACCAAACACAATGCAGAATTCATTTTCACTTAGGTTCCATTGTTTTAATACGTCTCATTTGGTCATCACAGCTATGATACATTTTTGATTTTGATAAGAAACTTATTGTTGCATAAAAATGTGTACTGTACATGGCTTCACATGTCAAAAGGTTGCTTTAATATGTTGTTGATTTATTTTATTATTTGGTACAATGTGAACACAGTGCAAATTAATACAGCAAATATTCTACATGCAAATAGTCCAACATTTTCAGAACTGACAATATATAGCTTTGTCTCAGTGATTGAGTATTCAGTGTTTAAAACATTTCCAAAAAGGATACCCTCAATAGGTTCAGAGGGACACAAAAGACATCAATGCTTAAAATTACGATTTTTTTTTTTTTTAGGGATGCCAGGATGTTAATTGATTTCTGATGGAATGACCCACATACAGCTGGTCCCCGACTTACGATGGGATTACGTTCTGATAAACCCATTGTAAGTAGAAAATATTGTAAGACGAAAATGCATTTAATACACCTAACCCACCGAACATCATAGCCTAACCTACCTTAAATGTGCTTAGAACACTTAAGTTAGCCTGCAGTTGGGCAAAATCATTAACACAACGCCTATTTTACAATAAGGTGTTGGATGTCTTATGTATTTATTGAATACTGTACTGAAAGTGACGCTATTGCACCATCATAAAGTCGAAAAATCTTAAGTCAGACCATCGTAACTCTGGGACCCTCTGTATATCAATTGTCTGTTTCCTGGACAAAATAAAAATGGACTTTGGTAGTACCTCAGGGCTATTTTTATACTTTCCTCTGAAACATGGTTTTGAATTTTTGCAGAAATTAAGTTCCATGCAGCACATTTCCTTATAAGACAGAAGAAATGGACTCAAACTGATATAAGGCATGGTGTAAAAACACAGATTAGTCTTGAATCGCCTAATTTCCATTTATTGTTACTAATTACTCAAGGAGTTGGCACTAAATCATTAAATATTCATGGTTTATCAAAGCTATGTCTCCTATTTAAAGCTATTATTCCAGGTAGTGAGTAAAAATGGAAACACATTGGTTAACAGGCAAGGTCTTGACTGGTAGATTTGTGTGTGCTGGTTTTACTCAGTTTTGATGCACTCCCACCCTAAGAAGGCTTGGTCAATGTCAGTCATTGCTTGATTTATGATGAAAGTGATAATTCCACCTCACGTTAAGGCCATGCCTCCAGCGGAGAGGACTGTCTTCATAGATCACAATCCACAGAGCAAGCAGTCACACAACAGTTTAAACTAAAGAGATGTTATCCACACGGCATTGCATTCAGATGGCACTTGGATTTACGATCCTTTGTAAGCTAAACTTCAGTTGGTTACAGCCAGAAATGACAGATAAAAATCATTTTGCTGCAAGGTGATTAAACACTAATGATTGATTAAACACTAATGGACTGTGATAGCCTACAGTACAAACAAATCTATTCAATACAAATCAAGAAGCTGGTGACAGCTGGAGCCTCTCCCTCTCTTGCAAGTGGGAGGACATGCGCTGGCCTGGACATGCGGTGCAGAGGCAAAACGTTGGGCTGACAGGTAGCAGATTCTTAGCTTAATCCTCAGGAGGGATTTTCAATGTCTTTTGATGCGCAGCAGGGGGGGTGGAGAACAGGGAGGGTGTAGTGAGATCAGTTACATGGAAATTCTGAACCACAGCCAGGAATTGGATTTAAAACTAGTGCTTGTAGCTGCATCAGCAATTTCCAGTTTCACTCTTCACCACCTCTCCTCCCATTTCCATTCCAACCTGTATGTGAAGGAGGGAAGTGGTTGAGGAGATGTCCTCAAATTGGACATTGGTTACTGTTGAAATAGTGAATCTTAACCCTGATGCCAGAAGTGAGGGATTTGTCTCCCTCTACTGGACAAAGTGCCCCTACAACAGAGCTCCAAAGGGTTTTACAGCATACTTGGCAATTGCAAATGCAGTCACGAAAGCTAGTGTTAAATTCCCTCACATGGATGTCATTTACACCTACATTGTATATACCAACTGTACCTTTTGGAGTCACCAGGTAAGCTACATGTAAAAGTGAAATAAGCATGTCCAGTTTATGATGCCATGTTTTTTTCTAGTTTTTTTTTTATTCATGGTGGCTCTTGATCATTATCTTAGTGAGTAATCATGAATAGCAGACAGGATTAAGTCCTTTAAAAAACCCTCTCCCTGCCACAGCACTTTTACTTTATTTAAAAATATGCATGACACTGTGATCTGAAACCACAGTCATTAATCAGGGGCTATAAACTACAATTTGTGCCTGCATTACTGATTGTCAATTGTGCCTTTTGGCCCATGACTGCTCTGTTGTAAGGATGTTTTTCCATCCAACAGAGGGAGACAAATCCTACACTTTCAGAACTCATCCGATCCTAAGATTTCCCCACCCTCACATCGCTGTTTAGCATACACAAGTCCAGTCTAAAACAACATGTATACAATAATAGTTACAAATTACTTTGGATTTCTTGTCAAAAGGTTTTTTTTTTCACCAAGAAGTTAATAAAGCAACAGTTTACTACAGAATGTGATGACCTCATATATGCATTTAAAGTACTTAGCAGACACGACATGAGCAATTTTCCAATTGTCCAATCTGATGGGTATGTAAATACACATATAAAAAGCCCAAAAACATTTTTTTTTACTTTTCACTTGCATATTTTAAATTAATTTTAGTAGTATAACTAGTAGTAGATAACATTGTACACATGGTTACGCATACATTGTAGAAACTGAATACAAAAGATAGGGAAATCTGAGGTGGGCATGCGGGGACATTTCGTGATTTCACACCGAATGAGAATATATATGTGGATGCACACATCAATGAAATATTCATCACTTTAAAGCTGCATGAAGCATTAATTCCAAATTGTTCAACACCTGCAGGTTTATAAGAGGTAAAAACCTTTTGAAATCAGTAAAATGTAACTGTAAATGTGTGTGAGATGCTGCAGTAGACCTGAATGCAGGTGCCATGTTGGATTATGGAAAAGTGTAAAGTGTGTAATGCTGAAGTGTGTGTCAGTCTCACATGTGTACATGTTCATGATGAGCGTGTTCTGTCAGTGTCATTGATCGCAGAATCAGGCAGCAGATCTGCTCTGTCAAGGGTCACCACATTCCCAGATCTCCCCCCACCCCTCCACCTGCTCCCCAGAGACACAGACATTGTCCCCCAGCAATAAGCACTTCATTCAGCCTGTGAGAGCCACGCTTGCCCCATTGTCCTCACAAGCTCTTCCATTGGCTGAAACTGTGGGAAACTCCAACAAGCTCAAGACCCACACTTTGGTATGGAGATCTGGGACTATAAATAAGAGCTGAAGCCAGCACAGATCAGATTCACTCTACACAGAGACCTCTACAGCACAGACATACAGCCATGGCACCTACAGTACCTGCAGAATTGGCCTATTCTAAGGAGCACCTGATTCTGTCCAACAAGGTAAATTGAGAACAACGTATATTTGGAAATGCTCATATATCATTGCTCCTTGGCTTCAGTAATGTCCTTGGTAGATCAAGATGATTAATGACTTTCCTGTTTTGTTTGTGCAGCTGAGAAAGCCGATGGTGGAGAAGATGCGCAGAGATCGTATCAACAGCAGCATCGAGCAGCTCAAGTCTCTTCTGAGCCCAGAGTTCCTGCAGCAGCAGCCTGACTCCAAGCTGGAGAAAGCAGACATCCTGGAGATGACAGTTTTATTCCTGAAACACAAGCACCAGCACCAGCAAGGGAACAGCTCCTCCTGCTCCTCAGCTGTCAGTCAGGGCTTCTCCAGGTGTGTTCAAGAGATCAAGAATTTCCTGTGTCGGGAGGAAGTGATGTCACAATCCCAGAGAAGACTGCTGAGCCATTTCCAGAACCTTCCATCTACCTCTGATGACATCAGGCTTCAGAGTACGTTGCCTCAGCTGAGCTCCCCACCAAGACACGCCACCAGCAAAGAGGAGACTGCAGCCAACGGCGCCCTCTGGAGGCCTTGGTAGAGTCCTGCAGACTGTCACTGGAGACTGAGACTAACAGAATTGAAAGGCCTGTCTAAGATGAGGCTGGACAGTAATTCTAAGTATGTAGGAAGGATTTCTCTTCCTCTCCTGCATGTGCAGGAGGTTACATATTTGCTTTCAGTGTGAAAGCACAGGACTGATGAGTGTTGTTGCAAAGTGACAAAATTCATGAACATACACTATGTATATTTCTTTTCTGCTCACCTAAGATGTTTTTTGGTGAAACTTTATTTTTCTTCTCGGAATTGTTTTTCCTACAAAGGATTAGTATTTTTCAATATTGAAAATTAGTCCGTACCAAATGAAATATTTTATAAAACATCTTCCATGAAGATTATTTACTCATGTTGAGTATTCCTTTCAATGATGGAATATTGTAGATTCCTTTGAATCTGATGTTAATTTCAATTAGAACAAAATGTAATCTTCTATGAAGACAAAATTGAATTTTGTAGCATACATGTATGCTTTGTGAAGGAGACATTTGTTGATTTCTAACGATAATATGAACATGATCTCAGTCCATTTGTCATGATGTTGGAAAAATGATATAACATCATAACCATGTGTATATTACACTGAAGTATGATCATTCTCACTGCTGGGTGAGAAATTTTAAAGTATGATAGGAATGTCTATCAGCAGGCCTTTTATAAAGGTCTTTAATCTCGATGCATTGATTACTCTTTCAGTATTCTCTCTATGTCTTGGAAATGTCTAGAAGATATATTGTGTTGACTGAATTATCATGTCACTGCTTTGTTCTCTTAAGAATACTTATGATTGATCAGTGTTTGATCATTGTGTGAAACATTTTCATCAAACTGATGTTTAATAAATGTAAAAAGATATACCTTGTGTTTTGCTTCATTTTACTTCAAAACTCACCACATTATTTACATATAAATGGAGATATTTTTACCTGTATGAAGCAGCAGAGAGAGGCTTTGAAATTCTCTCCACATATATGCTGGGATTAAAGATTGTTCCGAGATACTACTATCTCTTAAGAGACATCAATACAAATGCAATACTTCAATATTATTGAGAATCAGAGGAGTTATGTGTGAAGCTGCTTCTCCTGACTTTGATGGGAGAACTGCAGTGGGTGAGGTTGATCACAAAATTCCAAAAAGGTGAATACTTAAGAAAACAAGTGAACCAATCATCTTACATTTCAAGTATTTACAAGATTACCCTCATCCATTGAGCGTAAGTGTAATTCTTTTAGTAAAAACCATTTATACACCTGAATAATCTACTTGTAGTGTTATGTGCCTTTATTAAGAATGCAATGACAACACCTCACCAGAAAACCTGCAGTCTTTGAGTTCCTATGAGTCCCTAACTATCAAACTACTCTTGTAAATCACTCACTTCACCATTGCATCAACAAATCAAAATTAAGTGAAGATGTCAGCATATCCATACAATGCTTTTTACAGAGAGAAGAGAATGACTACAAATGTTTTCTGAACTCATTGTAAAATTGCTATTATTGAACACAAAAGAGCACATTTTCACATCTGGTACAGAACATGTTTAATCTGGTGGAATAAACTTTTTAACTGGAAATTCTCATTCTCATCAAGAAGTAAGTAGTTCTTGCAAGAATTCATTTCTATTGTGTCTGAAACAGCAGCAGTTCAGGTTAGCAAAAGTAATCAGTGTTTCCTGTTTGTTGATCAGCTTGTAGACATGACTTTGCTGGAGGGCTCAGAGAAGTTTGCCTTGACTTGTCTCTCTGACTGTAGTCCAGATGGTCTCACTGAGGGTAGGGACTCCCTCTCCAGCAGTGGGAGATCAAACCCCATGCCTAATGTGACGTGTAATAAGACACACTTCTTTTGTTCCCCCTTTGAAAACAGTGAATGGAGAGAGTGTGGGAAACAGAGGAAAACTCTCTCACAGAGCCCCACTGGGACAATAGACACTGAGTCAGTCCACAGAGCAGCTCCCAGAGAGAACAGGGCTGAGGAGAGCATCTCTGCTGTTTCACTCCAGCACATTCTACAGTTTGACATCACATTTGAAAGTGATTTAATTGAATATGAAATGTCATGTTTCATGCTGACATTAAATTTTGCTCTAAGTTGTAATGATGCCCTTTGTCTACTTTCTCATGTTAAAACTCTTATTTATATGAACACCATCATGACTTATTTACAGTTGTTTGCTGTTACTGTTTTCCTGGCCTCTGAGAGATGAGTATTTAACTTGCAGTCTTTATCCCCAGGGTCTTGTTGAGGGCTGCTTGTCCACAGACTAATTAGCATTTATCAAGGCACACTTCTATTGTTCAGTGGGATGATCAGAATGGGCAGAGTGTGGGAAAGCTCTGGAGAGCAGAGTCCCAGTTCCTGCGTCATCAGCAGCCTCAAACCCAGCAGCACCTGGGTCTCTACTCTAGAACACACTTTATACATACTTCACCCTGCTTAATCATGATACATATTGCTTATGTCATGAAAATGTTCCATAAGCATGATGGATCTTACATTGTCTTTGTGTCCCAAAAGATGGTGGATGGAAATTAGATAATTCAAATGTGACTGTGATACCTTGCTGTTTGATGTGCTTCTTTTCTCACTTGTGGAACACACAGTCTAACTGTGCAGGTACAGGTGTAGATGAAGTATTTAAGGTGGCAGAGATTTAAAGAAGATGGTATTCTATCACAATCTAAACTGATGGCATCTACAGCCCAAAGTGTTGACACAGTTCTGTAGATTTGAATACGAAACAGAAAAATAACTCTGCTTTGGACTGAATTCATATAAAGAGAAGTACCATTCTTTTGAGGTTTTAGTTCTTCTTTAGTTTTGCATTATTGAGGGTGTTTTGATAAGGGAATTGAGATGATACCTAAAAGTTTCTACTTTCAAGTTCCAGGTGCAAGGTTATGAATCTTAAACCTGAAGTCACCTCTCTGAGTCACTAAGGAAAAAGCCATCTAATGTTATTAAATAAACACTATTAATGTAAGATTCTGGTTTTCCTTTATTTTGGGGACAGTATAAAGATAGACATTTTTAATGTACAATTTATCATTAAATACAATAAAGTGAAATATTACTTTAATGAAACCACAAAAGTCAACAGTCAGTCTCAGCCACTGATAGTCCTTCCCTCCAGATGGTGTGTGACGTCAGGCTGTGTCTGTCCCACAGCACAGAGTCAACAGCCATCACTAATGGCCCATTCAGTGCACTGAGCAGCTTTTGTAGAGCATTGATCCCAGCACACAGGACTCAGTGTGGGAAACACAGATCAGCTCTCAGCTCACACTGACCACCAGCCACAAGTCTGAGGACACATCTGTGACATCTGCTCTTCCAGTGTTGAGCCTGGACACTGTCCACTGACCACTGATAGACCAAAGGAGATGTGGATCAGTGTGCATTAAAAGCTAAAGTGGCAAAAACAATCACACTTGCTAAAATCATTTGGCATATTCCATGTGTGAAATAATTTCACTTGACATGTATATTAAAATTTTATGACTTTTAGCTTGTTCATTCAAACACTATCAGGGTTCTGTGAATGAATAATCTAATCAAGGTTTTCAGAAATAAATTTCATTTACAAAATCAGACAGAATAGTTTTATTTAAGATGACGATCAATCAACAGGTTCTGTACAGACTAAACTGAAAAGCTTCAGCACATGCAATTTACTATGAGGTCAAATCCATTTGGCAGCCATAAAATGTGACTGGTACTGTCAATACTTGTGAGACACATCTGCAGAGATGGACCAGTGTAAAGAGTGTAATGCTGAAGTGTGTGTCAGTCTCACACGTGTACATGTTCATGATGAGCGTGTGCTCTGTCAGTGACATTGATCACAGAATCAGGCAGCAGATCTGCTCTGTCAAGGGTCACCACATTCCCAGATCTCCCCCCACCCCTCCACCTGCTCCCCAGAGACACAGACATTGTCCCCCAGCAATAAGCACTTCATTCAGCCTGTGAGAGCCACGCTTGCCCCATTGTCCTCACAAGCTCTCCCATTGGCTGAAACTGTGGGAAACTCCAACAAGCTCAAGACCCACACTTTGGTATGGAGATCTGGGACTATAAATAAGAGCTGAAGCCAGCACAGATCAGATTCACTCTGCACAGAGACCTCTACAGCACAGACATACAGCCATGGCACCTACAGTACCTGCAGCACTGGCCTATCCTAAGGGGCACCTGATTCTGTCCAACAAGGTAAATTGAGAACAACGTATATTTGGAAATGCTCATATATCATTGCTCCTTGGCTTCAGTAATGTCCTATGCTAGATCAAGATGATTAATGACTTTCCTGTTTTGTTTGTGCAGCTGAGAAAGCCGATGGTGGAGAAGATGCGTAGAGATCGTATCAACAGCAGCATCGAGCAGCTCAAGTCTCTTCTGAGCCCAGAGTTCCTGCAGCAGCAGCCTGACTCCAAGCTAGAGAAAGCAGACATCCTGGAGATGACAGTTTTATTCCTGAAACACAAGCACCAGCACCAGCAAGGGAACAGCTCCTCCTGCTCCTCAGCTGTCAGTCAGGGCTTCTCCAGGTGTGTTCAAGAGATCAAGAATTTCCTGTGTCGGGAGGAAGTGATGTCACAATCCCAGAGAAGACTGCTGAGCCATTTCCAGAACCTTCCATCTACCTCTGATGACATCAGGCTTCAGAGTGCGTTGCCTCAGCTGAGCTCCCCACCAAGACACGCCACCAGCAAAGAGGAGACTGCAGCCAATGGCGCCCTCTGGAGGCCTTGGTAGAGTCCCGCAGACTGTCACTGGAGACTGAGACTAACAGAATTGAAAGGCCTGTCTAAGATGAGGCTGGACAGTAATTCTAAGTATGTAGGAAGGATTTCTCTTCCTCTCCTGCATGTGCAGGAGGTTACATATTTGCTTTCAGTATGAAAGCACAGGACTGATGAGTGTTGTTGCAAAGTGACAAAATTCATGAACATACACTATGTATATTTCTTTTCTGCTTACCTTAGATGTTTTTGGTGAAACTTTATTTTTCTTCTCGGAATTGTTTTTCCTACAAAGGATTAGTATTTTTCAATATTGAAAATTAGTCCGTACCAAATGAAATATTTTATAAAACATCTTCCATGAAGATTATTTACTCATGTTGAGTATTCCTTTCAATGATGGAATATTGTAGATTCCTTTGAATCTGATGTTAATTTCAATTAGAACAAAATGTAATCTTCTATGAAGACAAAATTGAATTTTGTAGCATACATGTATGCTTTGTGAAGGAGACATTTGTTGATTTCTAACGATAATTTGAACATGATCTCAGTCCATTTGTCATGATGTTGGAAAAATGATATAACATCATAACTATGTGTATATTACACTGAAGTATGATCATTCTCACTGCTGGGTGAGAAATTTTAAAGTATGATAGGAATGTCTATCAGCAGGCCTTTTATAAAGGTCTTTAATCACGATGCATTGATTACTCTTTCAGTATTCTCTCTATTCTTGGAAATGTCTAGAAGATATATTGTGTTGACTGAATTATCATGTCACTGCTTTGTTCTCTTAAGAATACTTATGATTGATCATTGTTTGATCATTGTGTGAAACATTTTCATCAAACTGATGTTTAATAAATGTAAAAAGATATACCTTGTGTTTTGCTTCATTTTACTTCAAAACTCACCACATTATTTACATATAAATGGAGATATTTTTACCTGTATGAAGCAGCAGAGAGAGGCTTTGAAATTATCTCCATATATGTGCTGTGATTAAAGATTTTTCCGAGATAATACTATCTCTTAAGAGACATCAGTACAGATGCAATACTTCAATATTATTGTGAATCAGAGGAGTCATGTGTGAAGCTGCTTCTCCTGACTTTGACGGGAGAATTGCAGTGGGTGAGGTTGATCACAAAATTCCAAAAAGGTGAATACTTAAGAAAACAAGTGAACCAATCATCTTACATTTCAAGTATTTACAAGATAACCCTCATCCATTGAGCTTATGTGTAATTCTTTTAGTAAAACCACTTTATACACCTGAATAATCTACTTGTAGTGTTATGTGCCTTTATTAAGAATGCAATGACAACACCTCACCAGAAAACCTGCAGTCCATTTGAGTTCCTATGAGTCCCTAACTATCAAACTACACTGTAAATCACTCACTTCACCATTGCGACAACATATCAAAATTAAGTGAAGATGTCAGCATATCCATACAATGCTTTTTACAGAGAGAAGAGAAGGACTACAAATGTTTTCTGAACTCATTGGAAAAGTGCTGTTATTGAACACAGAAGAGCACATTTTCACATCTGGTACAGAACATGTTTAATCTGGTGGAATAAACTTTTTAACTGGAAATTCTCATTCTCATCAAGAAGAAAAAGGTTCTTGTTAGATTAATCTATATTGGGTGTCAATCAGTAGCATTTTCAAAATAAGAATGCAATAAGCATTTACTATTTATTGCTCGGTTATTATCCATGACTTTGCTGGAGGGCTCAGAGAAGTTTGCCTTGACTTGTCTCTCTGACTGTAGTCCAGATGGTCTCACTGAGGGTAGGGACTCCCTCTCCAGCAGTGGGAGATCAAACCCCATGCCTAATGTGACGTGTAATAAGACACACTTCTTTTGTTCCCCCTTTGAAAACAGTGAATGGAGAGAGTGTGGGAAACAGAGGAAAACTCTCTCACAGAGCCCCACTGGGACAATAGACTCTGAGCCAGTCCACAGAGCAGCTCCCAGAGAGAACAGGGCTGAGGAGAGCATCTCTGCTGTTTCACTCCAGCACATTCTACAGTTTGACATCACATTTGAAAGTGATTTAATTGAATATGAAATGTCATGTTTCATGTTGACATTAAATTTTGCTCTAAGTTGTAATGATGCCCTTTGTCTACTTTCTCATGTTAAAACTCTTATTTATATGAACACCATCATGACTTATTTACAGTTGTTTGCTGTTACTGTTTTCCTGGCCTCTGAGAGATGAGTATTTAACTTGCAGTCTTTATCCCCAGGGTCTTGTTGAGGGCTGCTTGTCCACAGACTAATTAGCATTTATCAAGGCACACTTCTATTGTTCAGTGGGATGATCAGAATGGGCAGAGTGTGGGAAAGCTCTGGAGAGCAGAGTCCCAGTTCCTGCGTCATCAGCAGCCTCAATCCCAGCAGCACCTGGGTCTCTACTCTGGAACACACTTTATACATACTTCACCCTGCTTAATCATGATACATATTGCTTATGTCATGAAAATGTTCCATAAGCATGATGGATCTAACATTGTCTTTGTGTCCCAAAAGATGGTGGATGGAAATTAGATAATTCAAATGTGACCGTGATACCTTGCTGTTTGATGTGCTTCTTTTCTCACTTGTGGAACACACAGTCTAACTGTGCAGGTACAGGTGTAGATGAAGTATTTAAGGTGGCAGAGATTTAAAGAAGATGGTATTCTATCACAATCTAAACTTATGGCATCTACAGCCCAAAGTGTTGACACAGTTCTGTAGATTTGAATACGAAACAGAAAAATAACTCTGCTTTGGACTGAATTCATATAAAGAGAAGTACCATTCTTTTGAGGTTTTAGTTCTTCTTTAGTTTGCAATATTGATTGGTGTTTTGTTACCAGAATTGGGATTAAAACAAAATTGTTCTCATTTCCAATTCCAGGTGCAAGGTTATGAATCTTAAACCTGAAGTCACCTCTCTGAGTCACTAAGGAAAAAGCCATCTAATGTTATTAAATAAACACAATTAATGTAAGGTTCTGGTTTTCCTTTATTTTGGGGACAGTGTAAAGATAGACATTTTTAATGTACAATTTATCATTAAATACAATAATGTGAAATACTACTTTAATGAAACCACAAAAGTCAACAGTCAGTCTCAGCCACTGATAGTCCTTCCCTCCAGATGGTGTGTGACGTCAGGCTGTGTCTGTCCCACAGCACGGAGTCAACAGCCATCACTAATGGCCCATTCAGTGCACTGAGCAGCTTTTGTAGAGCATTGATCCCAGCACACAGGACTCAGTGTGGGAAACACAGATCAGCTCTCAGCTCACACTGACCACCAGCCACAAGTCTGAGGACACATCTGTGACATCTGCTCTTCCAGTGTTGAGCCTGGACACTGTCCACTGACCACTGACAGAGCACAGGAGATGTGGATCAGTGTGCATTAAATGCTAAAGTGGCAAAAATAATCACACTTACTAAAATCATTTGGCATATTCCATGTGTGAAATAATTTCACTTGACATGTATGTGAAAATTTCATGACTTTCAGCTTGTTCAAACAAATACTATCAGGGTTCTGTCAATGAATATGCTAATCAAGGTTTTCAGAAGTTCATTTCATTTGCAAAATAAGAGAGAATAGTTTTGTTTAAGATCATGATCAATCAACAGGTATTCATAATAAAAAATCTTTACAGGCTAAATTTAAAAGCATCAGCGCCTGTAATTTATGTGTGAGACACATCTGCAGAGATGGACCAGTGTAAAGTGTGTAATGCTGAAGTGTGTGTCAGTCTCACACGTGGACATGTTCATGATGAGCGTGTGTTTTCTCAGTGTCATTGATCACAGAATCAGGCAGCAGATCTGCTCTGTCAAGGGTCACCACATTCCCAGATCTCCCCCCACCCCTCCACCTGCTCCCCAGAGACACAGACATTGTCCCCCAGCAATAAGCACTTCATTCAGCCTGTGAGAGCCACGCTTGCCCCATTGTCCTCACAAGCTCTCCCATTGGCTGAAACTGTGGGAAACTCCAACAAGCTCAAGACCCACACTTTGGTATGGAGATCTGGGACTATAAATAAGAGCTGAAGCCAGCACAGATCAGATTCACTCTGCACAGAGACCTCTACAGCACAGACATACAGCCATGGCACCTACAGTACCTGCAGCACTGGCCTATCCTAAGGGGCACCTGATTCTGTCCAACAAGGTAAATTGAGAACAACGTATATTTGGAAATGTTCATATATCATTGCTCCTTGGCTTCAGTAATGTCCTATGCTAGATCAAGATGATTAATGACTTTCCTGTTTTGTTTGTGCAGCTGAGAAAGCCGATGGTGGAGAAGATGCGCAGAGATCGTATCAACAGCAGCATCGAGCAGCTCAAGTCTCTTCTGAGCCCAGAGTTCCTGCAGCAGCAGCCTGACTCCAAGCTAGAGAAAGCAGACATCCTGGAGATGACAGTTTTATTCCTGAAACACAAGCACCAGCACCAGCACCAGCAAGGGAACAGCTCCTCCTGCTCCTCAGCTGTCAGTCAGGGCTTCTCCAGGTGTGTTCAAGAGATCAAGAATTTCCTGTGTCGGGAGGAAGTGATGTCACAATCCCAGAGAAGACTGCTGAGCCATTTCCAGAACCTTCCATCTACCTCTGATGACATCAGGCTTCAGAGTACGTTGCATCAGCTGAGCTCCCCACCAAGACACGCCACCAGCAAAGAGGAGACTGCAGCCAATGGCGCCCTCTGGAGGCCTTGGTAGAGTCCTGCAGACTGTCACTGGAGACTGAGACTAACAGAATTGAAAGGCCTGTCTAAGATGAGGCTGGACAGTAATTCTAAGTATGTAGGAAGGATTTCTCTTCCTCTCCTGCATGTGCAGGAGGTTACATATTTGCTTTCAGTAAGAAAGCACAGGACTGATTCGTATTGTTGCAAAGTGACAAAATTCATTCACATGCTGCATGTTTACTTCTTTTCTCCTTACCAAAGATGTGCTTAGGTGAATGTCTTTTCCTCATGTTTATTTTCATATGAAGGATTAATATTTTTCAATTTTGAAATCATTAAAATAGTTCATGCAAATTTAAATATTTTTAAAAAAATATCTTCTGTGAAGATTGTGTACTCATGTTGAGTATTTGAAAGTATTGCATACCGTAGAATCCTTCAAATCTACAATTCCGTCTCTGCTGGGACTGGACAGCATTTGTCAATATGAAGGAAATGTTTCTCCTTCTCCTCTGCATGTGCAGGAGGTTATATTTGCTTTCAGAATGAAAGCACAGGACCGATCAGTAGGACAGCTGAACAGGAGTTTAATTTAAAAAAACCTTTCTTGTAGAAGTGAGACAGACATTGATAAATAAGAATTCATGGCTTAATATCTTGTGTTTTTGTGACTGAGTTAGGCTCAGCTGATATCAACAACATTTTTTTGTAGTTGTTAGATATTATTTGCCCACACTGGGAAACAAATTAACTTGTAACTTCAGTTCGAAGAATATTTTTGATTGCTTCTTGTTAATTTTCTATGAACAACCTTCGATGAAGGCTAGATAGGATTTTAACTTCTCTTCATGTTATGTTTCTGCCAAGTTTATTTATATTGCTCTGCATATTACAGTGTGATATAAGTATTGTGTATGGATATATTGCTCTCTGCTGTTTGAGAGACTTTTAAGTGTTGAATCTGCCTGTATCAGGGATCTTTTATAAAGGCCTTTAGTCATTGTGCATCACTCACCATTATGACTGTTTAAAAGCCTTGGGGATGTCCTCAAGCATTCGTAGTGATGATCTATCACTGGTTATATTTTACTGAGAATATTTTAGATGGAAACATTATTATGGAAAAATCGAATCATGTCACATGTATATTTGATGGGACTTGAACAAATGAAAATGTTAAATTCATTTGTTGTTCATAAATAGATGTGAATTATTAGAACTGTGGGTGTATATTACACTTCTGATTATTCTTACATTTTTGGCTGAGAAATGCTGATGTCAGCATTGTACTGAGAATATTTTATGCTGCCTTCTGTGATGGTATGTGTTAAGAAAATGACTGATCATTTGTTTGAGACATTTTCATGGAGATGATACTTAATAAATATAAAATATATATGTCTTGTGTTCTTCTTTCATTTCAAATTCAAATCAATGCTCTTCAAAGTGCATAAAACTATAACAATAGAATATTGAAATAGAAATGCTTATTTTATTAATCATCACTGGTTCAGACATAAATTAGCATGTATTATTAAGGTGAGTATGTGGAATCATTGCACATAGAATGTTGATAATAGCAGAATTCCAAGGTGTGTTATTGTGATGTTATAAGGGTTATTGTTTTATCAGCTTTCATGCAGAGTATAAGAACTATTGTTCTCCCTTAACTGTGCCAGTGATGAATAAAGACTTTCAAACACAAAGAGTTAGTGAACAGCTGGATATGAGCAGAGCATACAAGGAGCCTCATGTGCTGATGGAGGAAGTGAATACAGCACAGCTTTGTGAGGAAGAACAGGCCAGCATAACCAAGGCTTTTGAGGCTTCTCAAGCACAGTGCAAGGACAGCATTGTAGCACAGCATTGTGAAGGCAGAAGTGTCAAGAGAAAGGCCATAAATGACAGGCTAGGCAAGATAATATCTGATATTCAGGAAAGTATCCATGCAATAGATGGGAAGAAGAAGCTAGCACCCACAGCCATGGACTTTCTGCCATCGACAAACTGGGAGAGGAAGCAGGGAGACAGCGGCCTGGATCAAGCTCAGGATGAGCTGCAGAGGAAGCTGTCCTTCTGTGAGGCACGGCTGGAGCTCAACACGCAGCGGCGCAGAGACCTGATGAAGGAAAAGCTAAGCATGCAAAAGGAAATCGAAAGACTTGAAAGCATGCTGAGGGAGAGCGAGGAAAAATATGTCCAGTCGCAGCGCAACGTCCACCAACTGAAGACCGCTTGGGAGAGCATGCAGCAAGAAGAGAAGGCCTTTTTCAAGAGGCTGTATAAGCTTGTGCTTCAGGGCCTGGGCATGGAAAACACCTTCAAGCAGCTCAGCGAGTCAGTGCAGAGCCTGGAGTTTGACAGCCTCATGTTGCCCATGACAGATAAACAGCAGGGCAATGGAACCGTCATGCTGGAGAAGGAGGCTGCAATAGAGAGTGCATATTTGGATTGATAAAAAAATGTGTTCTATTATAGTTAATTAATACACTGTGATGTACAGCTATCAATGTGTTATTGATTTGTTATATTCAGATATGTTATATTGATTTGTTACATTGATTTGTAAATATTGTTAACCTATTTGTTAGACCAACCAGCAGCTGAAATTCATCTTATGCCATATTTACTACGGAGCCTTTGAATATATATATCCTATATAAAATATATTATGCAAACGTGTGTTCCTCTGTATAGCTACAATTCACAAATGCAAACAAGATAAACTGAAAAGCATTCCATACTAATGACATCAAAACGATCCCAAGTTATAAATGAACTTGCACAAATATATTTATGACTTATTACACAAATATATGATATAATCTGCATTTTTCCTTTTTTCAACATGAAGATGGGTGCATGTTTCCTATTACCACCATACTGTACTACATATTTATGTGTAAGAGCATCGCCATCTGTTTATACACAGTAAGTGTTTTAGAAATGATATTTGTTGAAATAGCTTGATACAGTTCCAATGCATTAGTCTCATTTGGAGTTATTGCACAATAGAAATGGGACTGACTTACACGTACCTCAGTGGGCCAAATGTCCACTTTAGGGAAAAGAACACTTCTCTTGTTGAGTCTCCCCTTTGAAAAATCCAGACATTTTGAGAATAGATCTCTCATTATGCTATCACAGAAGACCACCATATGTGAGAGTACAGATCTCACTCTCTTTACACTGCATTGAATATCTGCCATGGAATACACTTTTTACCCAATCTATATGACCTTAGAAGATTTTTCAAAGTGTTAAAACACATAAATAAACCATCACACCACCATGCTCCAGTCTCAGAACACAGCAAACATGATACATCTGAAAAGCAGTTTATTCCTTTTGTTCAAGGAGCGCACACATAAAGAACTGACCTTCACATACAAATATATTCCAGTAATGAATATATAATTAATTTCACCGACATGAAGTGGGACCAACCTGAAGACTTATTGGCTATTGAACAGGCCTCTTTCCTGTGTCCAGACAATAAGAGACTGATCCTATGATATTTGTTTTCTGTCCTTATCGTTGAGGAGGCTGTTAATTGGGGAGGGGTGTGTTAGGGGGGTGCTATTGACAGGAGGACGTGTGAGCAGGGTCTGCCCAGGTTTCCCACACTTTCCACCCTTTCACCACTCAATATTCTCAGGGTGGAGAACAATGGGAGTGTGCCGTCACCAAAGGCGCTGGATAATTGCATTTAATTGGCATTCCACTACAGGAATGTGTGTGTGTGTGTGTGTGTGTGTGTGTGTGTGTGTGTGTGTGTGTGTGTGTGTGTGTGTGTGTGTGTGTGTGTGTGTGTGTGTGTGTGTGTGTGTGTGTGTGGGGTGGATGTGTGTCTGTTCTCCCATGTGTGCTCATACATGCATGCACATGCACTTGATGAATTAAGGAGAAACAAAAAACAAATAGTATCATATAAGAGGAGTGACAATATAAATAATATGAATAGTTATATTTTTAACAACAGACGTAGTTAAAAAAAAATAATGTGCTCATAGCAGACATCATTTATTTTTCTTACAATAAAAATGTTGTTACACTGAAAGCATAGCCCTCTCAGATTTCCCCTGTGATCCTAAAAGTCCTCAGCCAGGTGAAAACTGCAGGATCTTATCTATATGGCTCTATAGCCCCCTATTGTTAAATAGCCACTGTCTCCAGTCCACACACTCTCCATCTGCACAGGGGTGTGTTTGACTGGAGAATGAGTGTTCCCAGGTAATAAAATTCTAATGATCTGTTTGTGGTGTTTATCTGTCTGTTCCTCTGATGTGTGGATGATTGTTCCTCCCCCTGAAGGGACACTCGGCCAGTTACCCATGAGATAACGGATGACTCTCCCATTGTTGTGAAGGCCACACCCACAATGCTGTGAGTGTGGGAACCCTAATCCTGGATGGACCCCATGGCTTTGTAATGCTAATCTCCACATATAAATGAGGGAGATGGGGCCTCACTCAGATCACAGCCACTTCCACCTTCTCACAGACACCCATACCAGCATGGCTCCATACTCTTACAGTAGTGACCGCACAACCATCCAGCTCTCCAACACAGACAGGAAAAAAGTAAGTTTCACTTTCATTATGAAAGACTGGCTTCTGAAACTAATGCTGAGCTCATTTTGCCTGCTACATTTTGAGAGGCAGTAACTGACCGAATGCTTGTTTTTCCTCACAGCTGCGAAAGCCTGCAGTGGAGAAGATGCGCAGGGATCGCATGAACAGCAGCATCGAGCAGCTCAGGAGCTTGCTGCAGGAGGAATTCAGCTCACAAGACCCCAATGGCAAGCTGGAGAAGGCCGACGTCCTGGAGCTGACGGTCAGCATCCTGAAGCAGAGGCTGCAGCGTGGGGCTGCAGTCAGTCAGAGGTCTTACATGGAGGACCCTCCTCAGTGCTGGAGGAGCACTCTGCACTTCCTGTCTGCCAACTCCCAGGGAGAGCTGCCACTGCAGCAGCTAAACCACTTCAGTGATGCCCAGAGAGACACCCAGGAGTTCCTCAAACACAGCCCAGAGAAACAGAGCACCCCCACCACCCTGCCCACCATCTGGAGGCCCTGGTAGAGACTCTTCCAAGACACCTGAGAGAAACTGTTCAAACACCTCTGGTTAAAACTGTGTACTGACACAGGTTGTGTATGTGTTAAAGAAGAGAGATCCCTGACCACCTACCAATGTATAGGAAATTGAGATTTCCAATGCATTAATATTGTGATATATAATTCATAATGAAGGATGAGCTAAAGTGTAACAAATATTTTGTTTGATTTTTCCTTAATAGAGACCATGGTTGTGATGGTTATCATGGTTACTCTTGTAAAACAGGAGGGGGGAATTGATAAGTGATATATTTTCTGTTGTGAAATGTGTCTGTCTACTATGTGGATTTTTAAATAGCTATGAAAATATTAACATTTTTACAGCATTTACTGGACTATATATCTCCAGCAACAAGAAGCGCTTGTTTAGTTTGATTTTATGAGTAATATTGATTTTAAATGTTATATAATGTTACTTTTTGCACATGCCCTGATGCATGTGTTGCATGAGTAATATGTGCACTCATTCACTTGTGTGTGTGCACCGGTGTATTTTTTTGCATTTATAAGCAGTAAATAATTTCTCTTGTTATAATCTCCATGACAACATGGGTTCTATTGTTTATAATAAACATCATTTTATCAATTTGCATACATTATTTTCATGCTTTACTTTTAATTAAACATCTGATATACTTTCACTAATATATATTTGAATTAATAGATCCAACTGTACCTCATGAATCTAAGCAAGTTTACACACACACACACACACACACACACACACACACACACACACACACTGTATGTGTGAATAGGGCACCACCGTGAGCACGGTAACTAGGTCGACATGCATGCACAGGCAGACTGCAGTGTTCTGATGCAGTGATCATGCCATTTTTGGGCCTAGCTTCTCTCAGGCTCTCCCACACTCTGTGTCTTTCCCCTCTTCCATCAGCAGGACAAAAGCAGCATGCTGCTCCACTTCATCCATCAGGGAATGGGGAGTTAATAGCCCCACTTCTGACCCCCTTGACCCCTCACCCCAAGAAATATCTCCCCAAGGGGGAAAAACAGGAATTTGTCATTTATAATTGACATGTGGCTGACATTGCAAAACCAATGGCCACTAATGGACCAGGAAATACTTCAATTGTGTATGCTGTAGACTGAAATCATTCAGTACCTTTAAATATGGCAGTTGTAATATTAACACTTATACCTAGATCCATCTAATCTCCTCTTGATCCAAGAATAAATTAACATGGCAATATTTTACAGACAACTATTAATAATTGTGAAAAATAAATGACTACTTTTATGACTTATTGCATTTTTTCATCACAATATATGCTATTCCTCCTTTGAACCAAACTTACAGGTACATGCTTGTATGTGTGCATATGTGATTGCATAATTATTGCCATTGCTTTTAATGATGTAGTGTTAGAAAAGGTATATTTTTGAGTATTGAAATGCAATGGAAAAGAGTAGCTTCTAAGGAAGTTAGGAGTGCATTTAACAACAATTAAAAAGTATCCTATTTCAATCAAAAAGCCTTCTCTAAATTGCAATGCTTAAATTATTTTTCCAATCACAAAAGTAGGAGATATAGGGAACATTTTACGCACTCTGAAAATGTCATTTTGAATAAAAACTGATAAATACACAGTTTTCGTTTGAGTGTTTGGCTTTCTCACCCAGTTTGTACTGCCATGAGCCAACACCTTAACGACGAGATGTGAGCTTGTGTCTCCTTCCCTACAGAAGTGTGAAGTCACAAGTAGCGCCCACACAAAACCCTTTATGTCCCTCCTGCCTGTCAACCTGTTAGGATATCCTGCCTGTGGCGCTGAAAACAGTTTTGATCTCCAGTGGCAGGTCTCTCCTGAGTGTCAGGGTTTCTCACTCTCCTGGGTGTCAGCAGCACACAAACCCTCACACACCTGTTCCTTCACCTCCATCCCACATCCTATCCTCCAGTGGACACACTTCACACTCCAGCTACTGCCAGCCTGTCCTCAGGGGACAGCTGACTCCATTCAGACTAACTCATGTTATTGATTGTTGGTGCCTGTATTTGGGTTTTTGAGAAAGCTTAATGCATGAATGAGATTAAGCTTTATTCATAATATTTAAAGAATATAAATATTTTTATTTCCAAAATACAATATGTAATTAAAAACTTGAATAAAGCATATAAAACGTTTTTTTTTTTCTTTCAAAGCTGTATGTAATTGTATGTCTGCAGTTTCAGGAATGTTTAATTCACTACCCACATTAAAATCAGAACACTAGGTGTCATCACTGCTCTACTGGTCTATTCACACATTGTTATGGAGGATGTTTTTAATTTGTCTAACATCCAGCACATATCTGTCTTCTTTCACTGCAAAATAACTCAGTTCACTGTGTGTTTGTTAAGTGAGGTTATTATGTGGTAATCTGAGAGAGAGAATCAGCAGCAGGAAAGTGTCCTTTTTGTGTCAAAATGTATCAGGGGTAAAGTAATACATGAAAATTGTGAATGAAATTAAACAGAATGAATTGAATTTATGTACAAAACGGCTACTCATTTGAGATTGTCAAATGGTATAGAAAAGGCTAACAAGGCAGGATTTATGTAAAATTGTCAGTTTTTGGGAACTTTATCATCATCGCACTGAAATTTTAACACTCAAGGTTTCCTCAACCCACTGCAGGTGAAGGCCAGATCAGCTTTTATTGTGTACATGGTGTCATGTAAGTGAAAATCTCTTTCCAAAATAAAGTTTTTGTACCAAAATGTAGTGACAAGTGAGTGTGTACATGGCATGTGCTCAATTAAACTTTTTTTTTTTTTTTAAAATGTTATGCTAATCTGTTGTTGCCCCCTAGTGGTGGAATGAGAGAATCACCATCATCAGGACAGAAGTTACAACTGCAGTCTTCTGCAGATTCATCTACAAGTCTCCTCACTGACTTACCCTGAGACTGTACTTATGAATGTACTCATTAGCTGTACCATTGAATTGGTGATTTTCCATAAATTGGCCCATTGATTGGTTTGCTTTACATAAGGCAGCCTTCAGAGTGCATTACGTTAAGTGTTTCGGTCAATGGAATTAGAAGTTTCCTTATTTGATATAATGAGATTCATCATGTTTTTATCATATTTGAAGACTAAGTCTGGATTTGTTTTAAAATATAATGTTTCTTGTGTCATGTTAAGAAATCTATTGGCTGGCACTTTTTATTTGGGTATTGAGTAAGAACGGTCACCAGACACTGTCAGCTATGATTTTTTTACATTGTAATTGGATTTTGCATAACTTTTAAAGTAGAGTTTAAAAACAACATATTAGAAAAGGTTCTATGTCATACTGGTGTCTTGTGTATGGTGGCTTTTATAAAATACTAGTCATACATCTGTATTTATAAGTATACTTATATATACGGTTCACTAAATCAGAAAGAGTGGATAAAATATTATTGTGCCAAATATTGTGTCTAGTAATTGAGCAAATAAGAATTCAATCAAAATATTTATACTCCTCTCCAGGATGCTGTGATAAGGACATGTAATGCTGAAGTATGTGTGAATTAAAACACAGTGTGTAACTTTCTTTTATGTTGTAAAACTGCACTCTGTTAATAAGCACCTCATGAAACTTCAGTGTAAATTATGAACTTTCTTGTAGAACTTAGGATATCAAGTCACATATAATTAATTCACATATGAATGTGGAAGAGAGAGAGAGACTAAAGGAGTAAAGAGAACAGAATAAAATGCAGATGTTAACATTTTACCTTTCAGCTTTTAATTGAAGTACAAGAGACATCACATAGTGCTAACAGATCATCAACACACACAGTGGTGTTGGGCACAGACTGCTCCTTTACAAAAGGAATTCAAAAGAGTGCCATAAAATGGGGCAATTTCCTATTTATGACTTTGCCTTGCAAATGTCTTAAAAACTTTCACAAGTAACTTGAACAGTTTTATCTCAAAAGCATACATCGCAATATATAAACAAATGCAACACTTCCCAATGGCTAAAGAGTAGCATGGGCAAAATATTGTTTAACAATCACTATAACTTTAACAGCTATATAATTACTGCATGAGCAACACATGCTGATTTAAAATAAATCAAATTTTTCTTCTGTGACCAGAAAACACTTTCTCCACAAAGAGAAAACAGGCAGCACAGTTCCATTCATACTCAGTATAAATAAAAATGACTAACAATAAAACAACAGTGAGTGAAACAAGAGAATGGTCCGATGTCATTCTAGATTCAAACCACAGAATCTCTACTGGGTGTGTCAGTACACAGTTTTAACCAGAGGTGTTTGAACAGTTTCTCTCAGGTGTCTTGGAAGAGTCTCTACCAGGGCCTCCAGATGGTGGGCAGGGTGGTGGGGGTGCTCTGTTTCTCTGGGCTGTGTTTGAGGAACTCCTGGGTGTCTCTCTGGGCATCACTGAAGTGGTTTAGCTGCTGCAGTGGCAGCTCTCCCTGGGAGTTGGCAGACAGGAAGTGCAGAGTGCTCCTCCAGCACTGAGGAGGGTCCTCCATGTAAGACCTCTGACTGACTGCAGCCCCACGCTGCAGCCTCTGCTTCAGGATGCTGACCGTCAGCTCCAGGACATCGGCCTTCTCCAGCTTGCCGTTGGGGTCTTGTGAGCTGAATTCCTCCTGCAGCAAGCTCCTGAGCTGCTCGATGCTGCTGTTCATGCGATCCCTGCGCATCTTCTCCACTGCAGGCTTTCGCAGCTGTGAGGAAAAACAAGCATTCGGTCAGTTACTGCCTCTCAAAATGTAGCAGGAAAGGTAGCAGGCAAAATGAGCTCAGTATTCGTTTCAGAAGCCAGACTTTCATAATGAAAGTGAAACTTACTTTTTTCCTGTCTGTGTTGGAGAGCTGGATGGTTGTGCGGTCACTACTGTAAGAGTATGGAGCCATGCTGGTATCGGTGTCTGTGAGAAGGTGGAAGTGGCTGTGATCTGAGTGAGGCCCCATCTCCCTCATTTATATGTGGAGATTAGCATTACAAAGCCATGGGGTCCATCCAGGATTAGGGTTCCCACACTCACAGCATTGTGGGTGTGGCCTTCACAACAATGGGAGAGTCATCCGTTATCTCATGGGTAACTGGCCGAGTGTCCCTTCAGGGGGAGGAACAATCATCCACACATCAGAGGAACAGACAGATAAACACCACAAACAGATCATTAGAATTTTATTACCTGGGAACACTCATTCTCCAGTCAAACACACCCCTGTGCAGATGGAGAGTGTGTGATGCAGTGGCTACTTCACAATATGATACAATATAGACAGATAAGCCATATAGATAAGATCCTTTACTCTTCACCTGTCTGGAGACTTTTAATATAAGAGCTATGTAAATATGTTCCATGTATTAACAGTTATATTGCAAGACAATGATCTGATAGATGTCGGAGAAGACCATTTATATAAGGTTTTTAAATAATCTATAGCCTCTTCTTTTAGTATCCTTCACTAAGATGTTCTCCTTTATTTGCCACACACACACAAACAAGATAAAATCCTGTACTCTTAACTAGGCTGAACACATCCAACATCAAATGTTTTTGACATGAGGACATTTAAATGCACAAGCATACAGACACACACACACACACACACACACATTCCTGCAGTAGAAGGTCAATCAAATGCAATTATCCAGCCCCTTTGGTGACGGCACACTCCCATTGTTCTCCACCCTGAGAATATTGAGTGGTGAAAGGGTGGAAAGTGTGGGAAACCTGGGCAGACTCCTGCTCACACGTCCCATTGCCAGCAGACCCCCTCTCCCCACAGACAAAGACACACACACACACACACAGCCGAGATCAGAGGCATTGACATACCCATGGCGAAGTGTGTGTTCCCTCAGTGGCCCCTCCCTTCACCTGCTTTACGCATCTCTCAAGAACCAATCTTTTACTGATTACACTGCCCCCCAACCCCCAACCCCCAACACCCTATACCCTCTCCAGTCTTTTATGGACTGCAGAGGTACTCCAACATCTGCCACTTGTTGAAAGTTGGAGATATGACGAAAATGTCACAATAATACTACAATGCTGAAAGTAAATATTGGTTTAATCGAGGGTGACTTCTTGTCTCAGAGCTGTAATTGCTGTGTGAACAAACACTAAGGCCACTACCACAACTAAGTCTACTCCTAGGAACAATGGCAGTCAATATTGTGTAGCATTTTTTTTTACTTTATTTCAGTCCACACAAAATGCAATTTCAAGTTTTACAGCTGGTGAATGTAAAACTGTAACACTGGTGAATAGCAACATCATGCTCCTTTTTTTTTTACCACACCCAAACCACAACTTAGCTGTCCTGTAAATAGGTCCAGAACATACTTGTATACTTTTCCCACAGGAAAATGTTTGAGAGACTCATCTGTGACCAGACAGCCAGGTGAATTCAACACTTTCACTACTGGCTGTTTGTCAAAGCTTCTTCACATTTAGGCTTTCTGTTTTGGGAAACCTGTTATCCCACAGTTGTCAGATGTAAAAATTAATTGAAGGACATAAGATTGAAAACAATGCATCCATTTTTGTGGGGGTAAAACTTCCTGAAAATAAGGGGTTTTTAGTTTGTACTTCTGTAACTTAATTTAGTTTGTACTTCTGTAACAAGTCATGCTTCCCAGTAACAGCAGTCACAAGAGGCAAAATACATAGATGGAACCTAACACTCACAAGTTACAATGTGTTCTACCCCAGAACAGATGCTTTTATTCTAGTTTTGAGGCAGAATGCAAAGAAAAATTAACGGGGGAGAAAACAGGATTACTCTGTTATAAAATGCTAACATGGAGTGTTTACAAAGACAGATGCCAGAGGTCCTTTTTGGAGGGAAAACAGCACTTCACTTCTCTTTTTGTTCAACTCTCTGAGTGTGTATGGTATCCCAACAGTAAATAGGAATACTATTCCGATAAAAGACATCATCTGGGTATTAAGGCATTCCACTGAATATATTCTTTTCATTCATGAAGAAAAGCCACAAGCTCACCACATCCCTCCCCTCCTTCCACACAGCTCCAGCTGCCCTGGTGTTTAAACACCGCAAGAGAACCACTCGACTCGCCAGTCAGGAATGTGTGGGAGCTCGGACTCGCACCTCTTTCCCACAATTCGTGCCCATTCACAGTGTCCCAAAACAAGTGTGGCCCAGTCGCCCCGAGGCGCGCATTGTGTCTCGCACTCAATAGGCCATCTGGACATCCACTGCTCGAGCCAAACCCGTTCGCGCGGGCTGCACACCTTAGGAGAGGACACGGGTAGATGGAGCCGGATAATGCCTTCATAAAAAACGTTAATGTTAACTTGATACTTTTTTGCTGTACTTTTAATGAATGACTTATGGAATTAAAATATTGCCAAAGAAAACAATATCCTAAAATGTCAACCAGCCTGTGGAAGGCATGTAGCTGAGATAACATATAGATAAATAAATCACTTAAACTTAAAAAAACTCATCGAACTTGTTCAGTGTGAACGAGTGGGCTATCTGAATCGGTCTACATTCTGGACTGATAAGAGATAACGATAAAAATGGTGGCACCTGAATAAAGAAACATGGATGTTTATGTCAGTGGAAAAATGTCTCAAAGGAGCCACAATCTCACAAAACCTGATTTGACCACACACGCGTCAAAGCATTTCAGCCAGTGCTTTCAACAATTGAACATTTTCCCGCCTGTTCTGGCCTTTCACGAATTTAATGTGAGTGTGGGATCACGTGATACTGGAATGTCATTGAGCAGCGCATGATAGGGAAAATTATTCAATCTTCCCATAAGGAGTCAGGGGCTTCCCAGGTCTTGTGTACGTGGATTGAGGCGCGGGGACGCTGATGCTCATGCTCATATTGCACTTGACGCTTCGCACCTGCCCCTCTGTGTGAGACCACTGCAGGCGAAGTCAAAGCCTATTTAGCAGAACGACAAGAATGCATTGTGCCCTGACAGGTCACAGTTTGAGGGGAACAAGAAGTAAGTGTGAGAAACTCAATTCAGGTGGAGACACACGCATTTCAGTGGCCTAATCCCCGGGTTTATGGTACAATAAAATTTGGGCGGGCATACAGTCTGTTGTTACATGCTGAAATATGGCTTTGAAGCTATTATTTATTAAAATTTCTAAAACTACTCTGTGATGCCATCTAAAAAAACTAGGCCAGATTGATTGTGTTCTGTGAACCTGTTGGTATTAATTCCAGGATAGCTATGTGTGAAAATACATGAATAAACGTCCTATTAGTATGGTTAAATTATAGCCTAGTTAACACGTTCCTTCACTACTTTGGGGAAACAGAAATCTGAGCTGTTCAGTAGCCTGTACATGACCGTGCACACTTCATTGTGAAGATTGTTCAAAGACATTAACATGCGGCTTTTCCCTGTAGAGAGTTCGACTATTCCTACTTCTTTGAAGAAAGTTCCTCTTAATATTATTAATGCAACGTTAAAGCGCAGGAAAACGCGCGCATACACGCTCAAATACAGGCCCTGAGCGCGTGTGCCCTAATATACAGAAATGCTTAATATTGGGGCTGTGTGGCGTAGGGTGTCATCAGAACAAAAGAAAAAATGTGTTGTTAATGCTTCCCTTTGATGACAGCAGTCAGCACCTACTTAAAAAGATTCCCGCGCGCAGAAGGCAGCTGCTCTTTTGAGCCGACGGATGTCGCCTTTTAAAAAAGAGCCCTGGAGCCCGCGTTGCCCCAACTTTCCCACACCACACATTCAATACGAGCACAATAGAAGTGTGCCGTGTTCAATGTCGCATTTCGCACTGGTCCTATTTAGTAGGCTATCCAGTTCTCAATTGGACATCTGGAAAAAGTATCATGTTATTACATGTTTCCCCCAACTGTTATCAGCTAAAAACAACTCCCGTTTCAAACACGCAGAATATATTTGTTCTTTGTCTTGTGTGTTTGTTTGTGTGTTATGTGGAATTAATCATAAAGGAGAAATGACTGCGACATTACGGTAGGAAACGTAAATATTTAAGCAGGCAACTGATGTTTCCAAAATTGTTTCTATATTTGTCATGTAATCGTTTTTAGTGTGTTGTTGACCATAGGCGTATATACTGCACATCCTATACACACGCAAAATCGTAGCCCCTAATATTTCACTCCGCCATAAGCATACATAATAGCCTAGGTGTTGATGGCTAAATGATTTTTGGGCGGGAAATACTGAATGTCTGAAATGCAGTAATCCGCAATGACTGATCCCCTTTAAACTTTCTTTTTTGAAGTTGCATTTTGTCAGTTTCCCGCCTTTTGCATACATCTTTTTTATCTGAATGGAGGGATGTATTGTCTTGGAATGTGGTCACACGAAAAATGGTCGCGAGGTGGGGGCATGAGGGTCCTGCCGTGGTCAACTATTTCCCAGATTCTACACGATTCCACGGGTGCTCTCTATTATCGCCCACCCTCCACCTGTTCATGTGGAAGACGTCTTTTATCCCCAGGCAATATGCTGTCAATTTACCATGAAGTAATTGAAGCCACTTCTATTGTCCTGCCTGTTCTGGTTCCTCATTGGCTGTCGAGTGTGGGAAACCCCTGTCCGGTTTAGACACACAGTGTCTTACTCCGGCAAGGAAGTATAAATACAGGTCTATGATCTTGCGACCAGACAACTGTCTTTTCAACCTACACCTCGATAAGACCTTCCTCTTCGCTATCTACAATCACACTATGGCTCCTATCAAAGTCTGTAATACTGCACTGACAACGAAAGAAAAAATTAAAGTAAGTGTACTTTAAATGCGTTATCTAATGCAATGCCTTAAACTTAATTATGATGCAGTTCGATTTTGTTGGCGTTGTTACATTTGTGCTGTTATCTAACGAATCCTGTGATTTATCTCTTCCAGATGAGAAAACCCGTTGTGGAGAAGATGCGCAGAGATCGCATCAACAACAGCATTGAGCAGCTGAAATTGCTCCTTGAGAACGAGTTCAAAGCTAATCAGACCAGCTCCAAGCTCGAGAAAGCAGACGTCCTTGAAATGGCTGTGCTCTACTTGCGGGGCAATGCGCATTCAGCAACCCAATGCCACTCGCCTGCTCCCCGGCAGAGCTACGCAGAGGGATTCACCAAGTGTCTGGAAGAAACAATCCACTTTCTGTCCGTGCACGAGCGCTCCAAAGACTCTCAGCAGAAACTCCTTAAGCACTTCTACCAGGCTGAGCGACAAGGCGATAGAGACATGGTCAGTCCGGCGGCTGCCCCGTACTGTCCTGCCGACATCCGCACACCAAAACGCGTTGGACCAAGCGACAGAAAGCCACTGTGGAGGCCGTGGTGAACGATGTCCCCCTCATTTTGTTAGTCTTAAGACTGTTCATGTAAAAGTACAGAGGACGTGTTGGCTTCTTGTGCAGCCATAGCTAAATCGTTCTCTTTCGTGTAGGAAATGATTATTCCCATTTTAAAATCTAACCTTTGTAGACAAAAGTTGTCGTGAATTCTAATATTCTGTATAGAATGACTCCTACTTTGTACACGTTTGCATTTAACAATGCTGTACTACTAACTTCACTACTGTGAAGAGATTTTTTTTCTTTACATATTGTAAAATGTAATAGCCTATCTCAGGGTGTTCTGAGTGGGGGATTTTTACGCCGTGGGTGTTTAAATTTGGGTGAACAATCTGTATTATTCAATTCTATTTACCCCTGTGTTTGTTTTGTACTTCATTATGTGACTGTGCATTTATCATATTGATAGTATGTATTGCACTTATTTCGATCATGCAGTCTTGTGTGAAGAAAAATAAATAATTGGAAAATTAATTAAGCGACTTCTGGTTTCTTCTGAATTAATGGGTTTCGTGTGTAGTCAAAAGTGGTTTCATCAAGGAAAGAGTTTCATTATTTTTTTATATAACGAGACCAAATAGCTTATGTTGTTACTGTAAAGTCAAGGGCCATCTTTTTTTAACTTATTGAATTAACAGTAGCTTGGAAAAATTTGGCTGATGTACAGACCGAAGTAAAAATCACAACCTAGACCCTAAGTAGCCCTACTATGAGAACACCACAAGAATTAGATTGGCCATTGTAATACTAACATCATGTCACTCATTAACTCCAACAATATTATCCGTTAATACTGTGAGCTTGTTCTTAATTTAATGTATATATGTGTGGAGGTGATGTTACGAAACATGTCTATTGGGATCTAAAAATGTTTTATCTTTCCTTAATTTAATGAAATGATCTTAATAAATGAATCTTGAGGAGATTAAGAAAAGGTTTCGGCGGGAAATGCAAGAGTGCACGTTGACAAGGTCTGTTGGGGTTCACAGTTTCAAAGGGGGCTAATCCAGCTGCCGTTCTAAACAAAGCAACAGCACCCGTCCCCATGCAGAAGGGCATGAGTTCCATCTTAAACGGCTTTCCCACACCGCCTCTTCATTCAGTGCTTTCAAACACCGTACAATAGAAGTGTGTCCTATTTCGCAATTCAGCTTGTGTTTTGATTCCTTACAAGAGACCATGAGGATGAAAGTCGCCTAAAATCTCTAGATGAATATAGGCGATCTTATTTAAGTGAGTTGAATAAATAACAAACATTTTGTTTATTTTATCTTTGCCAAAAATGATGTGATGATAATGAAGGGAAAGGCTGAAGCAAGACAGGGTGGAAAGCCTTCATGAGTAGTTACTATACCTAATTGCTTGGTAATTCAAACACAACCCACAGATTTTTATTACTTTCAGTGGAATTTTTTCACTGATGGGAAATGATTATATCATGAGCACTAATGGGTATGCATGTTTTCATGGCATGAATATAGTCTCAGCTGTCAACCACTACAATGTCTGCATTCATAGAGTAGGGAGCTGTAGTGTATTGTTCTGATTAAGTACTTGGACATTACAGTAAGGGGAACCTCATTCAGGTGAAGATATCTGCCACTGGGTCCTTCATACAGATATAATTCACAATCATCCGTTTGAAGGGTAATTTCCTGACAGTTAATTACAGTGGAGCAAAGGTCTGTGCTCCATTGTTTTCTTTCATTACTGCTTTGCACCAGGAAGAATGCATCAGTGAGTTTCATAGTTCCACAATTTTAGTTTTAACTTTCACTTAAATGGAAGTGTCATTTCCCATATACACAGGTTTTCCTATTTCATTTTCGTTTTGAAATATCAAAGTTACGAGATGTGTTAGATACAGTGTGTGTTTACAGACATCACCAATCTAAATTACCTGTCTGCTAGAAGGAAATGTTAAACCAACAGGCAATGCTCCAAGATCACCTTTTGGGATTTTAAGTTCAGGCTGAGGAGTGTCGGTGTGCCGCGGATGTTGCAGGCGATTGCAGGCTGTCTGGCAGGTGTGGCAGGTGCCCTGCCACCTGGCAGCTGCGTTTATTGGAGGGTGTAGGACTGAGAGAAGGGGCGTGCATGTGGGCACTGTTCATTTCACTGTTCAGCACCCCCTCAGTGCTAGTAATTAAGGATCTACAGTGGGAACCCGGCCCGAATAGAGAGAGACACAGACACACTCACACACACATTCAGGCAGGTGCTAGAAGTGATGTGTGTGGCTCACAGATCAAAGTGTGGGGTGTGTAATGACCACTACCACACTGCTTCACACACCCAAGAGAGACAAGGGCACATCTGTGCTCTCATCAGACTAAAGTTTTTCCAGAGATGTTCTCTCCAGCCGTATACACAATCACTACCACATCAAAACTCTTTTTACAGGTGTAGCTGGCTACTTGGAAGTCAGCCAGTGGTATAGAAGTGCTTATTGTAATCGTGTAGTGTGGGAAACCTATTCTAAAGCTTCCACACTCCCCCATTCCGTGTAAACTGGCAACTATGCTAGGACGCAGAGGCTATGAAACACTATGTTTTGAATATAGTGTGTAAGCTATAATAAGCAGATCATGTAATTTACAGTATGACAAATAAGTATGTGGTTATTATGGAAACAAGCCACAACTGTGTATTTGACAGGAAGTTTTCTTATCTCACTGCTGTATCATATGCCAACAACCACCATGTTAAACACAACTAAGCCACAGTAACAGCGAACGTGGCACTCCTGACAGTGAAGTGAGTATTGCCCAGTGCCATGTCTCTGTATGTCAACAGTTGTCTTGCAGCTGCCCTGGGTCTCCCTCTGAGGTCAGCCAGTTCGGGCGGGGCACCCACAGCCTGCAGTGAATCTATGTGAAATACAAAGAGGATTCTGGGACATCTGTGGAGATATTGTGGGAGGACCAGGGCATGAATCAAGCCGGTCCATTCAGTCCACGAGCCACTCTGCTCTGCCAAAGCCGGGCACACATGCCCATCGGCACAAGGGGCACCGGCTGTCAGCAGTGCCAACAGAAGGCATGGTCACGTTTACCCGGTCTGCCCACACAATGTCCTATTCTTCTGCTCTATACAGATGGACAGAGCTCACAGACGTGGACCCATGGGGGCACACAAAAGAGGGACCTCACGTGATCAGTGACCGCTCTTAACATGGACAAAGCAGTTGGTTACGGTTCTTGATTTCCCTGCTCTTTGATTTTAAACATTTTAACTTTTCTGTCATGTGGCACTACTATGATGCAGAGACTTCGATGTGTAATCAATCATCCAAGTCATCACTATTTTAAGAAATACTTCACAGTGCAGGACTAATTACATTAGTCAATGATTCATGGTACCAGTAGTACTTTAATAACTCTCGTTAATGAGTGAACAATGTAGGCAGCAGATGAACTGGCGGTAGAGCTGGTCATAGCAGCAGTGGCATGTATTATCCCCAGTCAGATTGTGTCATTTGTAGGCCACAAGAAAATGATGGAATATGTGCACAGGATGCCACCTACTGGCAAATTAGTGAACTGCATAAATTCAAGAGCACTCCAAGGGGCAGCAAGGTGGATCCTACCACACCAGCAGTAAATCATTCATATTTTCTGTTAAAGACCAGAGGAAAACTTTTGCCAGACAGCTCTCTTGTCAGAGGGGGAGAGACAGCTTGACATCCCAGAGTGAAACAGGCTGTGCGTCATGTTTTCCCCAACCTTTCAATTAATCTTACTCCAGGGATGGGTAATAAGCAGAACAAATGTTTCCTAAGTGGGCCAGGGATGCTTAATTTGACCCCAACATTGACTGTTCCTCAGTTTTCACACCCAATTAAATCTACAATAGATCCGCCAATATTAACCTAACAAACGGGTGCCAGGATACTTCAGACAGGATGTACAAGTCTGATGGCCACAACGACAGAATGCTCAGTTTTAACACAATCTCAAAATTCAGACTTATGTTATGTTTCTTGTGAAGCAGAAATAATAATGGAAATATCAATCCAAAAACCAAGCATTTCAGGCCATTCCAGGTCTTACTAGAGGCTGGGGAATGCAAGATATAAGCTGTTTGTTTAAGCTTCCACCCAGTAAATAAGACAGCTTATACTAAAATTTGAAACAGAAAATAAACTAAACATTCTATACCAAACCAGTTGATAAACTCAGGAAGTTATGGACAAAATGATGAACGTTTATTTTCTGATGAAGACAGACATGGGGATGTGTTTCAGAATGATATAAATGTTCTGATGAAGATGGACAGGGGATGTGTATCACAATGATTTGTCTGGGCCATTCTGGATGGACTGTCCATGCAACAGAAAAACAGAGCAGACCACATGGCAAAACAATGACAATGAAAAACAACCCAAAATTAATGTCATTTTACTAAAATAAATTAACAGGCAATGTTACATGTTTCAAACACCGCCTATCTCTGAAACATCAATACAGGCACATCTGGAAGAATATTAATTTCTAACTTGAATTGCTGAAAAAGGGAACATGATTAAAATATGAAACGGGTTAAGAAAATAAACTGCTGTTCAGCGAGTAGGTTTTTGTAGTTCAAATGACAAATTGAAAAATTACTTTCAGCAGAAAATATTTAATTTAAAAACATTGTATGTGAATTCTCTATCTGTATAATCAAGTAACCAAACCAGCCAAATTTTGCCATTGCTCTAGTAAACATTCAGTATTAAGCCAAAGTGAGAAAGTAACAGCCCCACCACAGCCACTGCCCCAAGGTCAGAGGTCAGAGGTCAGGGCATTCCATTCCACCCACAGCTAACACAAGCAACTTCACTGAGAGTATCAACTGAGGGTTGAATGTTTGTACCAATTGTAACAGGAGTCACAGAGCACTGACCTGGACAAATGCTAAACAAATTAGATTTTAAAAACACTGATTAATAGTGCATTAAGCATAGATTTTTTTAAAGTATTGAAATATCTGCAAAACCTGTTACCAACCAGAAAATAACAGGTTTACACTACTGAAATCTAAAATGAAGTATTCCGTCTGCAGACTTGTCATTTGTAACGACAAAAGTAGACTCTCTGCTGTCCGACAATGAGTTTAAGAAGGTGAACCATTAACTTTTTGGTCAAGGGCATATTGCTAAAAGCAAACATGGTAACTTTTTTAGTTCAGAGCTGAAGTATTAATGTTGCAAGTTTTTTGCAATTCATGGATAGGTTAAAATGTCAAATACAGGTACATTTTTCCTAATATGACCTAACTGACTTTCCAAAGTAACATCCTCAATTTCCCTTAAGTACTGAAGAGCTGCATCAGTTTAATGGTGATGGTTAAAATGTTCTAAAATAAAAGCCAGGGTGGTACTGTCTGGAGACAAAGGGGCAAGTTACCAAACAGCTGGAGTCTGCAGGTTTTACTCTAGGCCCACACAGATATGGTGCATGGCTTTTCATGAAGATAGTTTGTAGTGCAAGAGCCATCAAAGCACACAGGTGCTGTTTTGGACCTGAGTGACCTAGCGGTGCTCTTCTTCATCATTACCTAGACACCAATCACATGTCTTTGCAGCCACATAAAATTTTAAGATTTCCTTTGCAGCGCTGGTCCCTATGGATTGAGCACGATGATAAATGTGTGGTCAATGACTCAGACTCGACTTCCTTTTTCCTGTGTCTCCCTGCCCTGACACATTCTGGGGCAACAGAGATTGTGAAATGATGGCTGTACACTCATGCTGAATCAATGCAGCCTCTTCACAGACGGGTACACCCTCCCAGGTTTGCACCACACAATGGTATTTTGGGGGGGCTGTAAGCCCCAATTGCTTCCCTGAGGGGCCAGTAGCTTACCTCAGCTACAGCCCCCTGTCAGCTCTGTTCCAGAGGGAGGACGGCTCCATTAAAAAGCATTACATACATTCTGTGTCTTCAGGGATAATCAGTAGAAAATGACAAAGCTCAGGCCAGGTAGGATGGGGTTTCAGTGCTGTTCTGCAGGACTAAGGTGGGTTAGGGTAGGGGGAGAGGGCAGGGAGGGGGATGGGAGCTGGAGGGTTTGGGGGGAGGAGGGGAAATCAGTTCCTTCTCAACCCATGTAGGGATACTTCCATTCTGTCAGCGGAACATGGGTCTCCTTCACAACTTGGGGAGATGTCCACCTTAGGACGTAGTGGGGGCCACCAGGCTTGTCATTAGTGCCTGAAAAGAAGGGAGAATTAGGCCATAGGGATGTATGAGGTTCTGCTGTACATACCCTGATATCAGGTCACATGCTAACTTTCTGCAGTATCTGAAACTGGTGAAACGCTGGCATGAATAAAAGTAATTCAGTTCATGTAACAGGATGAGCCTGGACTTCAAACTTAGGGTTGCATGTGTTCATGTCTGAGATGACACACTGCTTGTTTGTCCATGAGCAGACTAGTTCACCTTGATTTCATGCTGTACACCTTGTGGCACCCTCACCTGATGCTCTTGCACCCCCAAATGGTTGCTGGGCAACAATGGAGCCGGTGGACTTATCATTGACGTAGTAATTCCCGGCAGCATTCCGTAAGGTCTTAGCAGCTTCATCCACAACACTCCTGAAATCAGTAAGATACAGAGGCACAGCTATTCTTCAGCACAAGGACACAGAGTCAGGAGTTATGCTTTACCACTAGGAACAGACACTCATACTTAACTACTGGAACAGGGCTCAGGGTTGCTCTTAAATAAGGAGCTGATCAGTGATTGGTAACACAGACAGACTACCATGCTTGCAGAGACAACTTTTTGGCTCTGGTGATTCAGCTGCACAGTGTAACGTTTCCTTTAAAGAACATGCAAAAGGGTAAAGCTGGTAAAATAAGTTTCACTTACTTGTCAAGGGCAAAGACAGCTCCAGTCAGAGCATAGGGGGATGTGTTGTCAATCAGCTTCAGCACATCTTTGTATTTATTCTCAGGGTAAACATACACAGAAAGGACAGGGCCAAAGATTTCCTGCAGAGGACAGTTCAAAGGATATAAACCTGCAGATATTGATACCTTTCATTTATATCTTATTTATAATACAGCTTCAGGTATAATGACACTGCTGTACATAGCTTATTTAAACAGAAGCCAGATGGAACAAACTGAAGACAGTCAATATGGTTTGACAATGACTGAAATGAGGTTTGTTTAACCTCATTTTAGTTCAAAAGCAGCAGATATTTCAGAGTACATGTTCACAACCAAAGAGAAGGCCAGACTGTAAACTTAAGTCCAGACTGTGCTACCACCAACACAAACACACACACACACACACACACACACACACACACACGCTCGGAGAAGATTGCTGCACCACAGCAGCAATTCCAGGCGTGAAAAATGCGGCTCAGTGAGGCTTCAGCTAAATAAGCAATTTACAGAGTGTCTTTCGCAGAGCAATCAACCGATTAATCCCACAATCTCCTGCCATCAATGCATCACCATGGAGGCCAGGGACTCTGCTGCTCTTCTCCCACTCCTTTTACCAGGTATTCCACAATCAGTTTGCTGCTCACCTCAGAAAACCTCACGCAGAAGATTCTGCAAACAACCATACCTCATTCATAATGGCGTCCTGTGGATCCTTGGTCTCCACGATGGTCGGCTCCACGAAGTAGCCTTTGCTGTTGTCACAGTTCCCCCCTGCGATGACAGTCAGATTTGGGGAAGACTTGGCATGGTCCAGCCACTTCGAAATTCGGGCAAAGGACTGTAAGAGGCAATGGAGGAATGAATACATCATAACAAAATCCAATGAATTCAAAATCACACCGTGCAAAAAATATACAATGTTAGAACTTGATTCATGAAAGAATGGTGGCACATACCTTGTCATCAATAACGGCAGAGAAGAAGGTGCTAAAATCTTCCACAGGCTAGATGCAGAAAGAGTGACAATGTTTCTTAAGGTCATTCAAATGTACTCCATCAAGTCCTCTTAATATTGTCTCTGTGATGTTAGTCCTTATCTAATTATAGGCTTACAACACACTTTGCTGAAAAAAAAACAGCTGCAGGTTCAAAATCAGTTTTGTGCAGAACACTGGGGCACAATTACAGGCAAAATGAATAACTTTGGCAAATCCTAATCCTTGAGAACCACAGGCTGGTTTGCTTATTACTGTCACCCTAAAATTAGCAAATGATTTACAGCCAAGATACAGGTTTGGCGAGTTAACTACATACAAGCTGAATGACTCAGTACTCAGTGAAGACTGAAACCAGCAGATCCAGTGGCTCTCCAGGACCAGGTTAGGCCAGTCCTGACTTGGGGGGCAATGTGTGATAATGTGCAGATAATGTGTTCACTGCTATGTATGTGTGCTGCACTGCTGCTGGAGGGAGGCCTCACTCACATCTCCGACTTTCATCTGTTTGTGCACGGCTAGCATCTCCTGCTTGATCTGAGGCCATAGAGAGTCCGGCACGTACATCCTGGAGCAGGCTGAACACTTCTGCCCACCGTACTCAAAGGCGGAGCGGATTGTCCCAGTCACCACGCTCTTTATGTCTGCTGACTTGTGCACGAAATGGAAGTTCTTTCCCCCGCACTCTGAACACACAGAACACATGAGAAGGTGCTGCTTCAGACTTGCTCTCTTACAGAACTGTCAAAGAGAACATATCCAGGGATTCAACAAACACAACAGTTTTCCCCAACAAGATATAACATGCCGCAAGAGGAAATACAATCAAACATGCTTGTGAGCGTGTTCATACTTTCACATACTTTTCCATACTTTTCTCTGTTTTGAAACAGAAGCATAAAAACTGCTGAATCAAAATATGAATCTGAGTTAATCTGTATCATCAGTCAGTGGGGAGTATTCATTGGCTATTAAGTCTTACTTGATCTGAACTACTGACTTTAAAACACAGTATCTACATAACCCACCAGATTAATCTGGAAGCTTTTAATTGAAATGCATATGCTACAAGCATAAGTGCATGTGATTGGGTCATGGCCATAGTGTGTGTTACAGTAGGCACGCTCATAACTAGTCACCACAGAGTGACCACAGCAGTACAGACTGCAGTCAAACATAGCCTAGCACAGTAGCTGGTATTTCCAGTAGATCTTTCACCAAAACTCACTTTAATCTTTTCTAAGTACTCTATAAGGACCACTAATGAGCAGTAAATGGATCATTTACTGGGAAAGATATGTACTATCTCATACTTTCAAGAGTGAAGATAAGGCAACAGAAGGATGAGGTCTTATCTCTGTGATTGCACAAGCACCCACCTCCAGCCACTCTCGGAAAGTTCCTGTAGTGATCCAGGTTCTGAGCCACCTGCTTCCAAAGCCGCTTGAATGTTCTGGAAGATTGAAAGAAGAGCTTCATATTGATTCCAGAAAAACAAAATGCCCACCTTGTAAATAAAATCAATATGCAGGTCCTACTCACTATTTTATACGACAAGTGCTAGTTATAAAAGATGCTCATAAACATGTAAACCACAGACCTACCCCATGAGAAGGGGAATGGTGCAGAGGGATATAGAAGTATACAAATGGACAAAGAAGGATCCAGGGTCACAGCCAGCAGCAAACAAATGTGGTGTGTATGTATATATGTGTGTCTGATGAGTATACATCAGTAGAGTTGGGTATTGCAACATAGGAACAATGTACAATGGGGCAGACAGGAACAGAGCGTGATACATGTAGGTTATGCAAGGGCCACAGATATGCATGGAAAGGCACTGCCATGTATGCCATTTGCACAGAGGGGTACAGACAGTTATAGAGAGGTATTGTATTAAAGCCATGTAAAAGATTACAGACTAGTACATACGGGACGCTGCCGGTGAAGTTGATACCCGCCAGGTGCTCGGAGGCAGTGATAGTATCACCAAACACAGGCCCATCAGCTGGCACAAACTGGACGATATTCGGTGGGAGGCCAGACTCCCTCAGGATTTTGTAGACGGCGTAGCTGGCAGACATGGCAGTGTCACTGGGCTTCCACAGAACCACATTACCCTGGAAATATATGCCACACCAATACATTTAGTCTCAGGGCTACTCAATCCATGTCCTGGACAGCTGTGCAGTCTTCCAGGCTGTGTTTTCTTCCAGATAGAGATTTGCTCCTAATTTAACTAAAGAAATCATTATGCCTTCTAGTATGTAAAAGAGGCTGTAAAACCTGCAGAAGAGCACTATAATGACAAGACTATAGGAAAGATTATTTAGAATTTGCACATAGCAGCAAACCAGAGGGAAAACAAACAGTGGAGAATAATTAATACAGAATTATTCAGCAGTGTTTATACATACATTCAAAATCCTAAAATGAAACCTTAACTGCAAACATGTTAATATATCACTTTCCACAGCATGTTTTTCCTTGTCTTTCCAGAAAGGCTGGAGGCTGAATAAGACTCACCATCAGGGCTGGAGTTCCAGCCAGGTTCCCTCCGATTGCTGTGAAGTTGAAAGGGGCGACAGCGGCTACGAAGCCCTGGAAATGGAGCAGAAAGGAGAGCGCTGAGTAGGAGCAGAACCAGGACAACATAGATCCAAAACAGAAAACAACTGAGTAAAGCCTTATAAAACAGATAAGACGTGCATTTGAGCTTTGGCAAAATTTGCAAATTGTTACAGTGTGTAATTGCCTTCAGCATGTCTCTTCAAACAGTTATGTGGTAATACAGTAATTATTATGAATGAAAGAGAAGTACTAATAATATATTCTTATAATGTATATTACCTGACAATAAGAATGTATGATGCAAATTTTCTGTACCAATCGTATAATAAGAAATGTTTTGCCAATTTATTAATTTCATTCTCTTATTTTCAAGAATAAATACCTCCATTAAATACAACAAACACACATAAATGCTTTTAGAAAACAAGGAGTTAGAAATAAGAATGTTAAGGATGAATTTCAAGTTACTTAATTGAAAATAAAAACACTTATACACATTTTTCCCAGCAGTGTGTCCGTCCTTTAAAGAGCCACACAAAGCTCATAAGGGTGAGTGGTTGCACAGTGAAATTTCACCCCACTGACTGAGCATGCATGGATCTAGCGCTCACCTCTAGGCCACGGTACAGCATGGTGTTGGTGGAGCCATCACTGTCAAGAGGCTGCTGGTTCTCCAGCTCAACGGCGTGTTTTGCGTTAAAACGAAAGAAATCAATCAGCTCTGCGGCAGCATCTATCTCCGCCTGGACTACGGTCTTACCCTGCAGGACAAAGCAAGTGTGTGAGCAACAACAACTCCTCTACATCTATGCACTACCATCCTCTACCTCTTTCACCCTACAACATTTCCAATACTAAATCTCCCACCTTCCAACATCTCCAGCACAACATATACCATCCTCCAAAGCTACATGTACCAGCCTCCAACATCTGCAAAGCTACATCTACCAAGATGAAATGTTCCCTTCACATCTCCATACTTCAACAGTGCTAATGGGCCTATCCATGATAATTAAGAAAGTGCAAGCCATGTGAGCGGACACAACTGTGACAGTACTGACATGCACGGACATTTATGCCTGATGTCATAGTCAAGTTGCCTGGCATGACTGCAGAGGTTCTAACGGAATAACACTGTAGAAATGGCATGATGCTATACCTGTCCTATCATGGTCTTGGCCAGCACCTCTGCCCTCTTTGGCCCACTGATGATGTCAGCAGCCTTGAAGAGAACCTGGGCTCGGTCCTGGATTGGCTTCAAGTCCCATTCTCTGCGGGCTGCAATTGAGGCCTGGATGGCTCGGTTCAAGAGGTCCTGGGGGAACAGAGTCAATGGAAGTAAGTGTAAGGAAGGTTGAGACGAAAATACAAATACCAATAGTTATACTCTGGAAAAACACTGCTTTAAACTATTTCCCACATAAAAAATACTAATGTATTACTGATTTGCAATGTATAAATGGTTGACTAGTGAATGCCAGATAATCAGGTGTGTAGTATCTTATACAGCATAGAATTAAACAATATGGTAGACCATTTGTATATATTTTTTTAATTTAAAAACTTTAAGGGAATTACTCTCATCAGAAAATACAGTTGTCTTACCTTGTCAGCATAGCAAAATTTTGCAACTTTGTGAGAGTGATTGAAGGGCTAAAAAAAAAACAAATGTATAAATTAGATTTTGAACATCTTTTAGGAATTCAAGTTGTAAAACAAGACCAATGGAAAATTACATTTCCATACTCCAACAGTTGTGCAAACCCCAGTTTAAGGAACCACTGTTACAAGTGACCATGTCACTGCCAGCAAAATCCACACAGTTACTGCAATCAGAACCAATATCAAGCCTGTGCTTCTCAATTCAGTCACACCTGCTTTCAAGCGAGCTAGTTGGCAGTTCTGTTCCGGACCTTTGTCACTGCTTACAATCCCATACTTGTTGGTGGATGTCTGTTCAAGTTCGATTGTAAATGCTTGGGTTCCTACGTCTCCAGACCTCGGATGGATAATCTGTAGTTATTGTGAGAGCTTTGGTTCCTAGGTTCCTGTGTTTGTACATTGTAACAAGTGTTAGGAGCCTCTGTTTGCTGCAGTGTCTGACTGTTTTGGTTGTTTGGCTCTGCTCACCGACAGCTGGTATCTGATATCTTTGGTCCAGATATGCTCGTCCCCAACCACACAGGGAATTTCCTCTGTCGTATTCCTCACCTCCTGCAGGGCCTGGCAATCATATCATAGGAACATTAATAGACCAACACTGATGCATGTTCATAACCTTTGATGACTTTCAGGTTGGAGGCTATGGGTTGACTGAAAACCTTATCAGTGAAGTGTGGGGTTATGTACAGCATGTGAGGATTCCCATAGTTGGGTGCAGAGTTCTGACAATTCCATTGCTATTATTGAACTACAGCCAATTCTGCTAATTAGCACATAATTGACCTTGGTGTCAGCCAAGACAGGAGGGTACATCCAGCAAAGGTGCATAAAGTGTATTCCTGTAATGCACTGAAAGCACAACTCAAGTTACTGGAATATGGTCAGAAGAGAAGCTGCAGACTGCAGCACACTCTTAACAGGAGAAAAATGCTTTTCTGAGCTGTCCTAAATTGACAAAACATGACAAATTAACTTGTGTAAGGAAGAAAAAAAACAATCATGGCATAAACACTGGATTTAAGTTTTTCCCACCAGCAAGACAGAAGGAGTTGCTTTGCAATGGAAGGCTGTTGATGCAGCTGCACTCAATATAATCTGCACTAAGTTGGAACCCCTGCTATGGACTTCTCAATGTATGCATGAGTGACAGACGGGAATATTTTTTCACCTTTAGTAGCTCCGCCCTCTCTTTGCTCCCCTCCTTGAAACCCAGGATGGGTTCATTCTTCACTTCTACAGCAGCACAGGGAGACGTCCTGAAACTACTCACACACACACACACACACGCACGCACACACAGTGCGTTAAATTGGTCATTTCCCATATCTCTCTTATCACCTGTTTGCAAAGTGAATGCTTCCACAGATAGCTGCAACTGACTGACCCTCAGGATGTGGCCTGTCTTGAACTTTACAATCATTGCTATGCTCCAAAAACACTGCTCTGTGCCTTAGCCTTTCTGCTGACATAGAAACTCTCTATGGAAAATTAAATATGATATTGGCTATATCAACCCATTGTTGCAGAAGAGCATGTGTGAGTAGAAGAGTTGTGGTCAAAATTTTACCTTTTTTTGTTCGTTCAGAAAACACAGTTCAACACAGGCCTGTTTAAAGTCATTCATTTCACTAGCTGGTTTTTGGCTTGAAAAGTCTTCAGTCAGCAAAAAACCTTTTAACTACAATGAATTATGGACCAACATAAAACGCAATAACACATTATGACTTTTTTTTTTCAAAGGACTTTGTATACTGGCAGTGAAGAATATCATTTATACCCCACAGGTGAAAATACCAAATGCTCAAAATAACACAACACAGCTCATCCAGCACTCAATTTAAAGGGACAGTTCACCCAAATTATGTTTCTGTAATATATCACATACAGTGCAGAAAGTAACTAAGGCTTTGATACATAAAATATTACTATAATCAATAGATTGTAGAATAGAAGTCGCTCAACTCATGTTAGTCAGGTGATAGCTGAGTCTACAGACATCAACTGTATTGTTAGCTTTGCTAGTATGTGATAAATTCTGCATACAAGGTTAAGCAAAGGTATTCACTTTCCTTTCATTCTGATTTTCGTTCTTCTCCAAATGGAACAGGTTACATAAAAATTGCAGATAATTTTAGTAAGTTCAAATGCTGAGAGTACTGGTATGACCGTCATTTGAGCCTGCCTTTTCGATAGATTTATCCAACACATCAAGGACTGTGAAGTTTTAGCCTAGCCAAGAAAAATGGCTCTTCACTACCTCAATATCTAAGTCCGCTAATATAAATATTAAACTTACAAGGTCAATGCCTTTCACAGAATTTAGCCCAGCTTCCGTATCTATAATTCTTGGGGAAATGATAAAGCCCAGCTTACTCACATTATGTTTGCTTTACAATAACATTCCATGTTTTCTTTTGTTAACAAAAGTAACATTCATATGCTATTACCCGTAAATCTTGCAATGATAACGTGTACAGCCTACATGACAGATGCAAATACATTTTTTTAAAGCATGGATATTTACAGATGAGTCTCACATTCTCAGTTCAAGTTTTTAAAATACACAGCCTGCTGTTTGCCAGCCTACCGCAGGGAAAACGTATTTTCACTAAACTACAGACCTGTTGCCATAAATTTTTGGAAAACTGTATCCAACACGAGCTAACTAGTTACTTTTTAACATCCTCAGCACTAAGCTTAATACTTAAGCAAGAGAGTACGTTAAAGTTAACGTTAGGATACTAACACTGAGACCAAGAGTTCAGCACTTGATATTCTGGCAGGACGGTGTCAACTCACGTTACAACGACAGCATCACACACTGTTTAATACATTGGGCTTACACGATTACTCATAGATTTCCAAAATCTAGTAGTGTACGACAGCTGATTATCTTAGCTAGTTACCATGTTGATCTGTAATGTCCTGTGAAGGTTGTCGAGCACTAACGTTGCTTTGGCAGTCGTTGGTAGTTAGAAAGAAAACCCCTTGCATAACACTAGGACATGAGATACTGCTTGCTGTTAGCAAGTTGGTACTTTGCCAGACAATGACTTTCACATACCTGAGACAGATTCATGAAAAGTGTCACTGGACACATTTTAAGCATGCAGCTGGCTGGCTAGCTAACTGCAAAATTAGTCATTCCGAGAAGTCAAAAGCAGGTGAAGAATGCCATTGGTGCTCGCGAGAAAATGCATACCTTCTCAAGGACTGGCAGAGTACCGCTCTCACTCGCAGCATGCTTCAAAATGGATAAAACTGTAACAGGTGAAAAAAAATCTATTCAAAATCAATAAAATCATATACTTTGCACCGACGATACAGAACTGCCTTACATCTGACAGATAAGACCACAACACCTCACAGCAGCCCAAAGCAAAACTAACAGTACGTATCGCGAGTGCTGACTAGTTAGCCTGTACCACTAGGATTAAGGGGAGAACAAATAAAATTTACTATTTTAATAAACACATAAATATGTACAATTATTCACATTTAATAAAACATTAATTTTAAACAATTAAGTATCTTTAATTGTGTATTTATACGTTCATTCTGTTTCGTATCTTCATCAACTTTTCTTACAAGAGGGTAAGGATTCCTCCACACTTGACTTTTTAAATTAAATGGAAAGTGCGATATGTTTAGAGGGCGAGTCTGTGAATGGCCACTCAGTGAAGGAGAAGGAGCCCACAGCCAATCGCAGAGCAGTCACTTTTGATTCCGAGCCCTATTTTTAAAACGGGATCAGCAATGGTCATTTCACGTGTTGTCATTTTATAGCTCCAAATAGTATCTGCGGGTGCCCGTCGAGGCTGGATTGTGTTGGTATTTTTGACGATTCTGCTGTTTACTTGTGACTGCAGTATATTCTTTTATTGCTGGTGTATGTTAGCTGAGCACAAATCACATGCACTTTAATGAAATAACCTTTGTACTCCTCGGTGCGATGATTATGTTCATTCTATTTCATTAAAGAGCTCAATCTGTACTGTGTACTGAAAAGAAAGAATTGTAAGCATTTATCCCTTAAAGGCAAAAATAAGTTTACTTTTGGAAACAAAAATATTGAAGCAGACGAGTGCATTCACACACGTTTCCAGTCTTTCAATAGCAGTTTATCTTTTTAGTCAAAATCCATCATCTTGAAGCAAGGCATAAACTGGCTTTTGAACTGACACGGGATCCATTTATTTCTTACCTGTCTGCAGAAAATACAGCCAAAAAGACACGACAGCCAATCACTGACAGACCCTGATTGATCTAAATATAATGACAGTCAATACCTTTAATATCTGTGATGAGTGAACAAGAGATTGATAATGACCAGAGCAAGTTCTAAAAAATTCAGTCGCTGTTTGGGAGTCATTTATTTTCTGCACGGCATTGGTAACATAGTTTCCATTGAAAATTGTGAGCATACTGGAGAGCATCCATCCAAGTACCTAAACACTTTGTTTCATTGCTGCCTTAATACTTTTATATAAAGAATTACCCATAGTATGTTGAACTGTTTGCGCATTGTAACCCCAGTAGAACATTACAGAGATCTGAGAGAGATGGTCACCTGAAACCTATGCTGAATATATGTTCTATTTGGAAAATAAGATGGATAGCAGAAACTAGCAGTTTATCTTAATATTGGTTGAGCAAACCAGTCGTTGAGTAGACAGATATGGATAGCTAGATATGAGAAGTAAATTAAGGTAGCTTGCACTTAGAATAAAAAATGTGTAGTCTTTTTAGTATCACATTCTAAGAGGGAAAATAAAAAACAATACTTTCCATTGATAAGACGTATCAAACAAACTTACTTTGGCTTAATTCACGCATTTCAGGGGAAAGCAGAGTTTTATGCAGCATTATTCAATGAAAGGGCTAGGCTACCTATCTACCACTGCGGACTACAACAAAAAAGGCGTTTTTAATCCACATTTTAATGCACCAGAGACTGCTTGTGCTCGATTTCTGCTTAATGATCCCTTAGATGATCAATTCGTGCCAGGCTGTATTATTTTGACATTTTAATGTATGGTTGATCAACTTTTACTTTTTGAAAGCAAAAAGCAATAGTTACCATCGTACTGAAATGAGGCAACATTGATGCGATCGACTGTTTCAAATGAATATAAATTATATTTGATGTGACATTCAGAGTTACGGGCCACAGTTTGTGGGCCAGCTCCAGTCCTGAGGTGTTCGTAAGTTCTAACGCCTTATCTTAAGTGTGTCTCTGGCTTGTTTGCTCTAATAAGACCCACGACCTATACCCCGTATTCTTTCTACTTTCCCAGCCATATTTGGAGTTCTTGTGTGTAAAATAGTTAAATTGTCATTCACAAATAAAATAGGTGCATGCCTATGTTGTCGCACAATTGTGATCAGGCAGTACGTAGACCGCTATTTATGATTACAGAAACATTGTGGGGTCCTTCCTGTAGCGGTCTTACAGCGTGACAACCATGCCGAAATCTAAGAGGGACAAGAAAAGTATGATTTTACCAGTTATTTATGTGTTGAATTGAATTATTTGATAATGATTTTTGTGTTTTTTGTGTACCTTGATGCTTGCCATTATGTGGGAAAGTGTTGCTGTTTTATGGCTTTAGCGAAATAACGTATCATTGTTTGCAAAAAGTATAGCGAGCAAGCTGCCAACACGTGTTACTTAGCAAGTAAAAAGTCAAAAATCATTACAACCTAATTACGTTTAGTTTGATGCTACAAGGTCATTTATGTAAATACTGTGAAGGGAGCATACCACGTTTAAAGTGATTCTGCTGTTAGGTGATGTTGTTAACCTAATATCCTAACAAACGTGTCAATTTTCGTTATCAGTCTCATTAACAAAAACGACCAAGAAGGGATTGGAAGCTAAACAGAACCTAATAGAAGAAGTAAGCACTCACATTTTTCATTTTATTTTAATTTTGTTAGCATGCTACCCACCTGATGCCAGTGCCTCATACCATTAATTATTTGTCTTTGACTAGCTGCGGAAATGTGTGGACACATACAGATACGTATTCATTTTCTCCGTTGCGAACATGAGGAACAGCAAATTAAAAGACATTAGGACGGCTTGGAAACATAGCAGGTAAGTACTTGTGAAAATGATTTGAAGGTCATATTCATTAATGTGCATTAATAATGTCAGGGAGATGCGGTGAGTTCATTCAATCGCTTTATTTTGGCAGGTTTTTCTTTGGTAAAAATAAAGTGATGATGATTGCTCTGGGGAAAGGACCAACTGACGAGTACAAGGACAACCTCCACAAGGTGTGTAGATGAAATCTAAGAATGTCCAGCCAAGTGTTTATTATGAATCTTCTCCACACATTGTTTTGTTGACTTCAAGCCAGTCTTCAGGCAGGGCTGCAGGCTACAATGACCATCATGTCTAAACTCTCACTGTGCAAATCCTGTAGATCAGCAAGTTTCTGAAAGGCGAGGTTGGGGTCCTGTTCACCAATAAAACCAAAGAAGAAGTGCAGGAGTAAGTAGTGAATTATTTTTATTTCTAAGTCTTTTATTTTTTTTTTCTGGTATATTTGTGTGAGCTGATACACTTTTAGATGCAGGTTTCATAAAGATAACATTTCATATACATTTATGAGGCAGTTGGACTTAAGCTATGAACAGTTTTACAGTGTAGGCAACTGCTGGCTCTGTGTTTTACCTGGTTTTGTACTTTATTTCACTCATTTTTCAGGTATTTCAGTAACTTTAAGGAGATGGATTTTGCTCGGGCAGGAAACAAGGCGAACATGGCCATAACTCTGGATGAAGGACCCCTCGCCCAGTTCCCTCACTCCATGGAGCCTCAGTTAAGGCAGCTGGGGTTGCCCACCGCCCTTAAGAAAGGTGATTTGTGGCCACTGGTCTTCAGTGTGGGTATTTCCTACACCTAAAATGCAGCCCCTGATGAGGGGACCCAACCATGTCATTATGCCATGTGACGTTAAAAAGTATCCAGGGACAGCGCACAGGGTTGCAGCCACACCGCATCCTTTTTCTCCCTGGAGGTTGTCCTCATCGCTTTTTCTGTCCTTAGGTGTGGTGACACTGCTGAAGGATCATGAGGTGTGCAAAGATGGGGATATGTTGACCCCAGAACAGGCACGGATCTTGGTGAGTGGACTACACTGTGTTAGTTAGCATCTTTGCTATTTGTTTTGACCTGTGACTTGGTGTATACATATAAGCTGAACTGATCACTGCACCTTTAGAAAGGTATCCGTTGATCCATCTATATAAAAAAAGCCCCTGATGTCCCAGCCCAATCAAGGCACTGAAATCAGCCATGATTGTTTTAATGGAAATGAAAGTGTCATACTGTGGATCCATCTGACATGTATTTAGTGCAGAGTTGAGATGTATTACACATGTATAATCAGTAAAATGTCACTGTGTAAGAAGGACTTTGCGGTAAACCACGATTAAATAATCTGGGGATCAAAAATATGTAATTAATCAACTGACATACTACATACTCAGTTAGAGAATGCCACTGATTCGTGGGACTGTAGACTTGTTGTAGTGGCCCATTACTTTGTCCTATGTAATCAATTTACAGTGTGCCATGTCCTCTGTCTGTGCAGAAACTCTTCAATATTGAGATGGCAGAGTTCAAAGTGAGGATAAAGTGCATGTGGAACTCAGAGACTGGAGACTTTGAGAAAATGCTGGATGAGGAAGAGGATGCCATGAGTGATGAAGAGCTTGAAGAAGAGGGTGATGAATGAGACAAAATCTTGTTTTTTAAAACCACCACATCAATGTTGGACTAGATATGCACAAAAAACATTCAATTACTATACCATGAGCATCCAATTAACCCCGGTAATGGAGTCCTCTGTTAACAATGTTTTTTCTTATTCTAAAAGCTGATGTGATTTTGCTGCATATCCTGCCCCAACACTTCATTTGTTTATTCAAGGTGAGATGAATATGGGAATGCAGTTGACTGGTCAGTCTCATAGGGATTATTTTCTGTACATGTTTACAAAGAGTTCTTTGTAAGCAATAAAATACAGTGGGGCATAATCTCATTTATGAACAAATCATATGTTGGTTGTGTAATACTATGCGGTATGCAGAGTCCTGCATATTAGAGCATTGATATTTGAAAAAGGTTAATGCCTATTTTTGGGGTGTAAAGAGGTAAATGTCATTAGTGATACTCCAGATTAACTTTATAGATTAACTATTTGACTGGGGAAAGTGGTGGTGCAAAGGATTTTGACTTGAGTGTAAATTAGTGTTTTGCTGTGGGGAGGACAGGGACAAAGCTGAACTACATTAGCCAGAGAACGACCAAATGCAGCAACACCAAGCACAACTGCTGTATGAATCCTTTTTACATCCCCAGCAGTGGAACTGTGAGTTGTATTCTTGTCTTTGAATGTTGTTTTGCTGACTCCTCTGTGTGGAGTGGAGTACTCCACTGTGGACATGTAAATAACCTGAGCTTGCTGATATAATAAACCATGTCTCCTTTTCACTCCGTTCTGTTTATTTATGTGTGAAGACACAGCCTCCAAAATATCTTCCACAAGATTTCCAATTCTATAATGTAATTCACTGAATTAAGCATATATTAACAGCACTTCAGTTAGCAAAATCAATGTATAAGAAAACTTAACTTTGTTAAACAATTGCCCAAATTTGGGAAATCAGAATCTTGTTTCTTATAAACAGTTACAACCCCAGTTGTATTTCTATTCGACTCAAGTCATATTCCATTGAATTTCTGATAGATTGATTAAACAAAAAAGTAAACTATGGGTTGAAGTGTTCATGTATTAAGACCACACCTGTAACTAACAAAACTGTAGAACATACTAGCTATTGTGATTGGAGATTGGCCATCAAATCAAGTTAGGTGATGGAAAATAAAAACCATGTTTTTGTCAGAGTAGAAGATAGTTTCTCCATGATGGTAAAATGAATATTGGGGAGTTAACAATATGTACAGAAACATGGCAGAAAGTTGGGCAGCGTGCCTCTTTGACTTCTGCATGGCCTCACAACACGTTGGTTTCTTTGGAAGTTGTACTGTCACAGGGTAAGCACAGAAAAAATGTTTGGGCTTGACTGTCCTCTGCTGTACTGTTGTGATTGCATAGAAGCCAGTCTAGTAGAGTGTAGAATGAATGATGAAAGAACCTATCGTTCTTTCCCAGTTCACTGGAATCCTCATTGCATGAGAGAAAGGCAAGCAGGTGTCCATGGGTGATCAGCATTTTTAGCGGAAGTAGTTGGGGCATTCGTGAGCCACAAGGTCCCAGGCCTGTTTGAAGGCCTGCACCACTGTTGGATCCAGGGGGCCCTCCTCAGTGGCAGACAGGTTCTGCTGCAGCTGCTCCATGGAGGACATGCCGATGATGACACCGTCACCACACTCACCCTGGGAGGAAGCCAAACCAGAGCTTTACACAGCATAAACACACAAAGAGCGAACAGTAATACTTGTACACACTTAACACAAACACAGGGTGAAAAATAACTGCATTCATACCTCAAACACAGAATGAATAGTAATCATTCGCATCTCACAATGTGGAAACTAATGTCTGGAACACACTATGCACATCTGATAGTTCAACAATTTCTATATAATGAATGAAAGGTCATGTAAGAGTTCACATGGATAACGTCTTCTCATTATGTACTGCATAGTATGTAGCGAGTCCAGATAAATAAAACCAGTGTAGGAATAGTAAAAACACAAACTTCCCAGGCCAAGAACAAATTACACCAGGTAAGAGGACCTTGAGAACTGTCATGAGCCTCTTCAGAGAGCACACACAGGCTTGAGCTGAAAACCACTAGTGTTATTATCCCAAATTCCAACACTGTGTCAAATGGTTACAAGCTCATTTACACACATCACTGGAAGAATTCATTATGAAGTTGATAGTTTACATCCAATTATTCCGGCAATTTCATTTAATGTGGTCTTAAGCAATGATTTTCAACCCTAATCCATATTGCCACGTATGCTGATTTTTGCAGTTACTTAAGTAAAAAAATATTGTTCCTACTGACTTTAATTATAATGAATTCTCAATGAATTTCTATTTTCTACTAATTGAATGATGAAAACCAGCATATACAAAGTACTCTAGGACCAGAGCTGAGATCCACTCATCAAAACAGTATTTAAAATGTTATAACACACTGCACATACGAGGGAGAGGTGGAGCGTGGTGGGAAGCTGCTGGCCCTCAAGCTTAACTTAACTCCTAGAATGTTTTTAAATGTACCTGGAGCTGGGAGTGGTGGTACATCCAGCGCAGGGCAGCAGAGGTCATGCTGGGCATCTGTGCGCCATAGGCTGCCTTCAGGGCCTTCTGCACCAAATCTATGGCCTGGAAATGACTCTGCTTCCAGTACCTGACCCACAAAAACAAGAGCGAGCCATGTGAAACTGCCTTCTGAATCCAAAAACACCTACGTACGTACACCATCTACTTAAACACTCTTACCTGTCCCTGTAGGCACCAGCCCAGCTGTTCCCAAAGAAGCGCCCCTCTGGCTTGCTGGTGTCCTGATCCTCGTAATGATACTTCCCAGTGAGGAGACCCCCTAAGCGGAAGGAATGAGTTTGTCTGTTAGAAGGGATTTGTGCTCAAACATCCTTAAACACCTATGCTACTACTAGCACTCAGGTTAGGCTCTTGCACAAAGTGTTTCAATGTTTCTGCGGGGCACAAACATTGGTGTGTTTTTTTCTTTTCACAGTGCAGACCATCTACACCCAAGTCACAGAGATGTTTTGAGATTGACTGTGTGGCTGGGTAAATTTACTTTAGATGAGTAGCTCTTACTATAAATTCAGTATTTTATAGCCTTATCATGACCCTATCCATTTTGGTACAAAACTCCATGATTGCTGCTTGGTTAGTTCTTACTGATAAACCCTCCTCTGGATGATATAAAGGATCTGTGCCTCTGGAGCTAGTCATACCCACACCCATTTCTGCAGTCTCAGAGATCACCCTACCTGCCAACGGGTTGTAGGCATAGAAGCGAATGCCAAAGAATTTCAGGCAAGGCAGCAGTTCTGTCTCCACTTGTCGTGTGGTGGCGTTGTACATACCCTGTATCAAAAGGGCAGCATTGGGGAGAACATATTGCTTATGGCTCAAAATATAAACTCAAAGCAAATGTTTAAAAGTGACATTATTTGGGGTAGAATAAAATGAGGTCTTTAACAATTAATCTATAAGAAATGAAATTTCATACATTAGCCAGCAGGAGGAACTTGACTCCATTTTTACAAATATCAGAACCAGGACCCATTGACTCCTCAAATAATTCCACATTGTACTGTGACTGGATAGTAGCTATCTGACCTTGACTACATGGCACAATAATGAAACAATAATGATAATGCTAATGATAGAGATGTGCAAAGCTAGCCCACAGTCTGAAAAACACTGAGGGTACTGAAGAGAAGCCCTGTTCGCCGTCTTACCTGATAAACTGTGGGAAGCACCCAGTTGTTGTGCTTACAAATGCAATAGATTTCTGCCACTTCCCATGAGGCATAGTTAGACAGGCCCAGCTCCTTGTATTTGCCCTGAGAATGAAGAAAAAGAACACTCAAAGGCTATGATCCCAAATAACTTACTTGTTGATGTTGATGCACACATATTACTAAATAATGTATTCATGAAATTGTGAGGCAGAGTACATATAGGTGGTTCTGTGCAGTTTCCACTCAAGCAAAGATCATTAGTGAACAGGTGTGCAAGTATGTTCTCAGGTAATGAGGTACCTCCTTGTGCAGTTCATTGCAGGCCCTAAGTGTTTCAGTAATAGGATTGTTGTGGTCAGGTGCATGCAGGTAGAAGATATCCACACACTGGGTCTGCAGCCTCTGCAAGGAGGTGTCTAGCTGGGATCGCACACTCTCTGGTTTCAGGGTCTTCCCCTCCCAGGGGTTTGCCTTAGTGGCGATCCTCACTGACAAGAAATGGCACATAAGGAGCGCAAACTGTTCATTAGCATTTTTTTTGCACAGTATAAGGCTAAGCCCTCGTTAAGCACCAGCGATATTTGTTATTCATTTCTATGTCGTAGATAAAACATAATAAAAGTAGTAAACATTTACTAGACAAGAGTCTCTTGCAAATGTCACACTGCCAGTAACTTGCATTGCCTCACGTACGGTAATGGAAAAAAATGATAAGAGTATAACGTTAATAATTAAATATGGCTGTGGCTATGATGTCCCAGTTACAGTACCAAATTTATATCACACACTGTAAGACCAATAGGTTTCCTTGACAGATAAATATTTAGGAAGCTAGCAAGCTTTGGAGTCTGTTGTTAGTTATTAGCATTCATTTTAACTAATGTAATTCGTTTGGTATCAATGCTAACATGTTTATTTACCTGATTTGGGAAGTCCCATACCCCCAATGATCGTTTCTGCTTTGCCATCTGTGTACATAAAGGCTGTATCTAACTCGTTGTGACCCCGATCCAAGTAAGCACGAACCATAGCCGCGCTCGTGTCCACGTCTGCGCGCCTCCGAATGCCATCGACCCCAGAAGGGTTACGGGGATTTTGGGGTGGGTTGCAATTGTCAAAGACATATTGCGGTGTGGCAGGAAAGGTAAGTGCCTGGCTTTGGTTCTAAGTGTCCGTTGAAATAGGAACAGGCCTGCTCGCGATCCCCACAGCATAATAAACCGTGTGTCAGCTGAGTTACAGAGGTTAAAGGACACGCACACGAACCGTGTTGCAGTAAGGGAGTGTGTCAAAACTACTTGTGTACAATCAAACGGAAAGAGGGTGGCTTCTCCAAAAAAAAGCTGTATCATTGGTCTGTATTTAGGGGTGGACACTGTTCACTGGACAGTACAAAGTTCACTTATGTTAAAGCTATGTATTTTACAGTAGTAGTCCTGTCTTGGGGACTCTAATTTGGACTTTGTTTCATTAATTTAATACTGATCTGCAATACATAACTTTTTCACATAGAATAGAATGAATAGTCCTCCAAATTCGTCACCTGGTGGTAGGAACTGAAAACGTCCATCATGCTTAGTTAGAGCAGCAAAATTAGGGACCTATTACCTACAGTAGCGCGTCATATGTATAAAAACTCACATCTAAGTGACAGTAGTAGGTATAAGAACTGCACAAACTCTCTTCACTCTCGTGGCAGAGAGCTGTCTGCTACCAGCAGAAATGTCATCGCCAGAAAATTGTAAAGTCACCCCCACCAATACGCTTGATGGAACGTGGTTCATCTGTGGACATCGGACCTATAAGTAGCTGCCTGATAACTTGTCCGGTAGTTGCAATATGGGTTACATGGTCCCTTGCACCAGACATTCCCTTCTCAACTCCTTTCAAGTCACGGTGAACGATTGAACGATCAGTCTTGAAGACTGAAGATGTCTTTGTGTAACTGTAGACTCCTCATCTCTCTCCAGGTATAAATTTATTCCCAGGGGGCACCCCAGTGCTGTGGTTTACAACTTTGTGTGCTGTAGCTCTCCATGCTGCATGATCATTCTAGTCTTACAGCCCTAAACAGAGTGTGGACTTATTTTTGCAACGACACATAACAAATGATAAGGGGAAAGGTTTCTGTAACAACTGTAGCATGAAATCTGCAATCATACTGAAATGTATAATATTATCACATTACATTATCATAATTTTCAGGATATACAGCGTTAATTCTACATACTGTACTATGACGAATGTCAATCGAAATTGTGGAAAGGGCCAGTCCGTTATTTGCACTGATAAGTGTGTCGTCTCACTTTGTGTCCATACCGCTCAAAAAAAGTAATGCAATTCTCCTTATTACCACAAGATGTCAGTAAAATAAAGCATGTCTATATTGTAAAACGCGCCGTTAGCAATAAAGTACCTACACTTAACTGTATATAATTCTTCAACCTTTTTAAAATTATGAACTGAATGGAACCTTTCAAGCAGCCGATACAGTTTCCAATTAATTACACGTAGTCAATTATTCAATTTACACTGACGTTACAAAGACTGAAAAGAGCCACAAAACAAAATGCAAAAATATAGCCAATTGTAATATAGCATACAATAATTTCCATAATGTAGATAATAGTTGTTGTAAAATATACATCCTTTGGCATTACCTTAAGTTAAATAATTTGGTGGAAAAAGATTTGTTTTCTTCTTACAGCAACCAGGGATTAGGCTAATGTCAATGCATTGGATGCCACATCAGCTTCTGCAACAAAATTCCGCACCCAGTCAATCAGCTCCTTTGAGATCAGTGGGGGTGACAGGCAGGGGTTTGCATCTCTTCTGTGACCTTTCACCCCACACAGAACCACAGCATGAGCCAGGTCCATGTGGGGGGAAAAAGTGTTGTTTTATGTGAACTATTTTGTCAGTTCATGCAAAGGAGTATACGATGATTTAACCATTGCTCATAACATACAATTTTAGGCATGGTTCTGTGACACTAAGGTGGATGGTACTCTCTTTGACATAAACTGTTTTGAGGCAACAACAGGTCCATAAATATGGTCTGTACTCCCTACCATAATGGGGTGCATAGTAAATGCTTTGGCCATGTTCAGGCAAGGGCCTTCATTATTATCACCTCCAGGAGTGAAACAGTTTTTAAATATCTATAGTTGATAGATAGTAACAACCACCCACTACCTCATGGGTTTCACCCCAGCACTGAGCTTCTGTCTGTAGGTTTCTGCACACAAGCCTGTCTAACCCCAAACTCTTTCCCAAGCCCCTATCTCCCTTTCATCTGAGGGTAATAAATCACAGATTTCCATAGTTTATTTTAATATCAACATGAAGATTCCAGCCTGCCTGCCAACTGTTATGTGGTTGTGTGATAAGGTTGTGAATTTGTGACACTTTTATATATACACAAGTCCATGTACATAAAACATTACTCAACACTGAGAGCACATTTTACAAACTGTGTCATTTCTTTATTGAATTCGACAGCATGTCTAATGTGTGTATATTTTTAATGTGGCAAGAGAATATTGGTGGCAGAATTTTAATTGATGTCAGGAGTCACTGTAAATACGAATGCTATTTTCCTTTGGGAAATAGACTATAACCAAATCTATGAGGACATGTGCAATTAATCTGTCATCTTCCACTTGCCTGTAAGGACTTTTTAAAAGAGAAATTGACCTAGTGGTCTGGGCATCCTGCCCCAAAGAGCCACTGTATTTTAAATGCAGTCCTTTTTAAAACTGAATGGATAAACAGCTTTATTAGAATAAAGTTATTGTCCTAGACAGATTAGCAAAAGAAAAGTTCTTGTACCAACTCAAATTTTAAATTTTAGTGAAAAGCTCTCTTAGTGCCACTGTTGCACATATTCTCTAAGGTGCCAAAAGTAAATAAATAAATAAATAAATAAATAAATGTACAATGGGATACGAGCTGTATGTGGTGATTGGACAGAAACAGCAGATCTGGACTGCCATACACCTGGGTCAGAAAAGGCCTCTGAACTATAACTGCACAAATCCTAATTTTTAAACCTGTATCTAAAGTAGATAAAGTGGAGTGTCAGTACTGCTTCCACAGATGTGACAGAGAAGACAAACCCACAATACTGCTGACCTGAGACCTAAATCACTGATCTGGCCTGAGTGGGCATTTACTGCTGAGAAAATCCTGGATCACTGGAGTGGGTGTGTACTACTGACAAAGGTCCTGTATCACTGGAGTAGGAGTAGATTAATCACAAAGACCAGTGCAAAGACCACAGCAATGGAGAGTCACTGCCTCCAAGCTTCCCTTCCCTGCCCTCAGCCTCTCACCTTCTGGCCCTCAGCGCCCTGTCTCCAGCCCCCTGGTGCTGCTTGGCTCTGCATCGGCTTGAGGTCTGCTCTGACCTTCACAGACCCTCTGCTCCTGGTGCCATCCTGTCACACACACACACACACACACACACACACACACACACACACACACACACACACACACACACACACACACACATACACATATAGAGAGAGAGTCAGATTCCGATGTTCAGCACCTCTCTCCCTTTTCTGTGATCTCGTAGCCCCATCGTGGCTGCCCCCATGCTGAGCAGAGACTTCAGTATCTCAGTCTATGTTATTACCCCCCTGTCCCTTACACAGTCCAGTTTAACACCTCCTCACTTCTTTGTGGTGACGGGCCCAGAATGACCTATGTGTTGTGTGGTCAAAGCCAGGGATTTATTGCTTTGTTAATGAAGCACAGTTGACCCCCACCCCAAACCCCTAATTTCAGTTCCCCAGACTTTCCCTATATGATCTGTGAAATCTCAATAAGTTGACCGTCTGGCTTTCCACTGAAATCAGCACTGAATGCCTGCAGTGTCTGGAATGGGAAACATAATTTAAGTGTGTCTGGCATACAATACACCTACCAACCTCAAAACCAATGCAGGAAAATCCAACACTTACAAAATATTTCCAAACAAACAAAAATAGAACCCATAGGTTATATAGGAGAGTTTCATTTGCTGTAACTTTCTTAGGCTGCAGTAATAAAGCCAGATTTTCCTCAGCCTCCTGTTTTAAGAAGCAGATGCTGACCTGATGATTGTGTTGTTTCACCCCAGAGAGGAGCAGAGGGTCAGTGTCAGTACATCAATAGTGGAATGTTCTGTCTGCTCTCATTATCTGATGCTCCCTAGATTGTTTGCAGTGATGTTGGCAATTTCATTTCATAGTGAGAACATTATATCTCAGAGCATATATCTGATTGATTCAGCTGCTAAAACTCAAATTGGAATCCCTAGAGAATCGACAAGGACGTCTGGCAGTAATGTTTTTCGCAGGTGCTGGCTATGGTAATACAGTAAGGATCAGATTGCCTACGAGGAAAACTTTTATAAACATTTAGGAAGGCATTATGAAAAAACGAAAGAACGTTTTTTTGTTGTGATTTTGTGGTCGATTTAATCGATGATAGAAAGCTGCCCTATTTCGTTTAACTGTCAAATATTGTCCTGTTTAACCATATGATTTTTATCAAGCTTTTTTCATCGAGCGGGAAAATCAAAGTAAACGCAGCCGTGCCTCGCATGTGAGACTGGTCTGAAGTCAGTTGCCTGAGATGATAGTATTTATGATGTTTAGGTCGCGAGAAGAGTGTTTTACCTGACAGTGTCTCCTCCCCATTCTTCCAGCCCCGATCAAAGGAGAGGACTGCTGCGCGATCTGTGCCATGACAAATACACCGCATTCCCTCCTTTCAGACCCCCCCGGGGTTTAATTATGCAAAAGACACGCATTTAACACTAGTTACTGGCAAAGACAGAAAGGTCTTCACAAACACAAAGAATGGCCCAGTGCTGCAGTACAGCGGATGATTTTTTCTTCTGATATTTTAAGATTTTTCTTCAACTGTCTGGACTGGCAAATCGACATTATAAAATGTGCATCTAAATTGTTTTTGAAGACGCTTGATAAGTTTTCATTCTTAGCTTTTGAGGATAATCCAGACTTTTCTTTGACTGCCACTCGTAAAAAATAATGCAAATGAACGTCTACACAGCACTAATTGTTATAATAAACGGAATTTTGGCATCATCTCACCAAGGAAGGAATCTTCAGCCTTACATGTGAGTAATTTCTTTGCAAGTAAATCATTCACTATCTGTTTTAGAGGCGCTTAAGAACTTGCAACAAATCTCCTCTTAGTTTAATGTACATATAGCAATGTTTCTCAATGACATTTGGAATTATTTGTATTCTGTTAAAATGGAAAGTGAAACCGTGCATTTCAATGAAAGTGGTTAAATCAAAGAAACATTTGAAACGTAAAATTGATTTATTTAGCAGGCTATAATCTATTAAAATGATTATCAAACGGAATTCCCTGATGAAAACAGGATAGGGGTAGAGTGAGGATTCGAATTCTTAATCTGTCTGTTGTTTGTAGCTGTTGGGATGCAGTTTGTTTATTCTGCTAGAGCAGTGGAGCAATTTAGGGAAAACGTTTAAAGCAACGACTCCCAACCTGTCGAACACACAAGTAGCTATACAATGTGACCTATCTCAACATTAAGAAAAACCATATGATTCAACTGAATCATTCACGTCTTATTAATTCTTAATTAGTCACTAGTTAAACGAATGCTGAGAATTAGCACCACACAACGAGATAGTATTTTAATAGAAGACTTTTGCATCTTTAGTTATCGTTATTGCATTATAGGATCTTTTATACAGTCTGGAAGACTAATGGTGTGCATACTCTAGTCTCCCCATTGCAGAGACAGGATTACCCCCTGCTTGTATATACGTAAAATGGATATTCCTCAGGATTTTTGTTTGCATAACTAGTCTTGAAATGACACATACTGGAGACCTTCGATGACTGTTATTTGTTTTTAGACTCATATGATGATAGACTGGCTGACGGAAAGCATGGAGATGCAGTCTTTGATGTTTAATAGCTCTTTAGACTTGCTGTAAACTACTGAAATAGACACATATGAAGGGAGCAGAGAACAAATGCCCTCCTAATATTTCAAATCACTCCTTCATGTTCCTTTGTTTTAGGAGGTTGGAACTTTTCCCAGATAATCAGTACTCGTTATGTATTTTCTTGTCACACTTATCCTCTATGACTTACAAGCCATTGCCAAATTAAGTCTGTATATATTCAAGTTTGTCTCATAATTCTCCTGTTCAAGAGAGACCTGGTCTAAGATAACAATAGCAAGAACCTGTTTTACCTGAAGAAAAAAATGCACTTGTCATAACAAACATAATATAGAAATACAGAAAATAAACACATTACATTACACACATTAAGCAATAATGTATTGTGTTCCCTATTAATGTGACCATTTCCACCTGTCTGTCTGAGCTATTTACAGATAGCTCACTGGCATGGTCACCAAATCACACAAAACTCTAAATCTACATTCGGCCACTGCAGCAAGCTTAGTTTCTGTAATACCCATGTTCTGCATTCAGTCCAAGCCAGTCTTATGATCTCGCCTTTGAGTGTCTCCAAACATGTAGAGCACTTATGGGGAATCTATGCATTTTACTGTTTCCATGCCAGTTTCAGGCTGAAGAGGATCAGACCCCAAGGCCATAGGCAGGGGAATAGCATAGACTAGCTCACTCACATTCACATTCTATCTGAGCCAGAATGATCTTCAAAATCAAAAAGACTTCCGCTTCTGAAATTGAAAGGTCTAACATATGCATGATTTTTGGGATAAAACATTTAATCAGCATTGAAATGTTCCATGCAGCTTTTGTGAAGGAAAATGTGGGAAAGACTGTATGTAAACTAAATCATTATTTTTTTTCAAGCATAAAATGAAATCCTCTGTATGGTGTGTTTGTTCTTCAACCCTCACTGATGAAGATGCTGCATGTGTGTGTTTGAAAAAACATGGTAGGATGTCAAATTCATGTGTGTAAATGTACGTGAACAGAAAGGTTAAAAGTTTGTGACTGTGGCTGTGTGTCACCCCCTGCAGGCCCAATGTGTGTGCAGAGCGTGAGGTGAGGCTGGTGACCCAGAAGCAGCCCTGTGTCCAGGCCTTCACACGCATGGTCAAGGTGTGGAAGCAGGGCTGTGTGAGTCAGAACCGCTGCCTGGGATATGAAAGGAGGTGAGTTCTGACACGTGTCTTTCTCTCATTCACTCACTAACCCACCCACTCACTCACTCACTCACTCACTCACTCACTCACTCACTCACTCAATCACTCATTCACTCACTCACTCACTCACTCACCCGATCACTCACTAATCCACCCACTCACTCACTCACTCACTCTCACTCACTCACTCACTCACTCACTCACTCACTCACTCAATCAGGATCCTGCGTTATTCTTGATTATACACAAACTAAGCCATTCATACCTACGTTTGTGTGCAAAATTAGTTGGTATAATGACAAAAGCATAATCAGCTGTGTTGTTCAAATATTTAAGCAATGAAACTTTATCAAAATGAATATTGAAGATAAAATATTTGTGTAATATTTAAAAATTTAACAAGAAAAAAAAAAAGGAAAAGGAACAGCCCCTACATTTCCTGTACAAAGCTGAAGCTTGCTTTGATGGTAGACAGCATCTCAATTAGAGGCCTTAAAGTGAGTGCTCTCTACACTGCATAATAACTAGCAACACTGCAAAAGAGGTGTCCAAGTATAGGGTGAAACACTCCACACTTAACACTGAAACATTCTGTCTTTCATTCCAAAAACACACCATCAAAGAGTTGTGCACATATTCTGTGTGTTTTCTCAGGGTGTTTTAGCACTGAAAGAATAAAAGCACTCAAAACAAAGTATAGTGAATCAAACAAGCTACAAAGCCTTAAATTGCCAGGTGTGAGCTGCCATTTTAATGATGGAAATATTGTCTGTTGCCCTGAAACTGAACCACATTCATTTCTGCCTGTTACAATTGAGAGTTAAGTATTTATGGTTGATAGGGATAATGAATGGATGGATGGATGGATGGATGGATGGATGGATGGATGAATGAATGACTAATCCTATTTATTGTTGCAGGACTGCATATTACACGGCTTACAGACAGGTGTACAGACAAGACTACCAGACTGTGTATAAATGCTGTCCTGGCTGGTCTCAGCTCAATGGAGAGGCTGGCTGCTTATACCGTAAGTTTCACCTCTCTTCCCATTCTGTATCACCTGCTTGCAGTTTTATTTAGTCCCCCGCCCAGGTGTGGGGTGTTCACATAGCAGAATCATGCAGGTTTGTTCATTTTTGTGCTAAAGATTCAGTTTTTTTCCTTTCTTAATCAGCACTCATGATCAGTGGCTGGCTTCCTCATGAAGTCCACATGAAACAAACATGCTGCACACCGTCACTGTCTTCATCCCTCTCAGCAGTTTCTCTGTTTCCCTTTTTTATCTCTCCATTTCCCATCCCTCTCTCATACTCTTTTTCTTGCCATCTCTGTAACCTCAGAAGCTGATATTTTGCTCCACAGAATACGAGTTCTGGATCTGGAAACTTTCTATTTCTAACGCAGTTTTTTTTTTTTACAGGAAAATAATAAATGGTTCTGGTGTTTCTGGTTATTGCCAGTGTTGTTAATTCTCTTTCCTGTTTTCACTAACTGTCAATTATCTCCACATTTCACTCTGGTTTAGCTTCTGTGGAGCCAAAGGGAGTCTGTAATTAAAAAAATAATAATCTTGAAAACAGTTAAACATTTATCAGACAGTGGCACTGGTTTTGATTCTTGTAAAGAAGTTTTAGACTGTGCTGTTGGGTTTCACTGATGTGAAAGTGTGTTTGCTTTGGGTTCGATAGCTCTGAGAATCTGTTCAAAAGTCTGTTGAGTTGGATACAGAAGCTCTAAAAATTGTGTTGAAGTGGTCTCTTCGGTTTGATTACTGCGAAAGTATTACAGGGTTCTCATTGGCTGATATCACAGAAACCACTGTTAAATGAAATTGAAGTGCTGTGTTAGGACCGATGTCTCTCTCATCTCTCTGAAGGGAATGTGGCTCTTCTGAATGAGCATATTCAGGCAACGCAACTGCTCCTTATTGCTGTAGCCCATTCATCTGCTCTTGTAAGTACAGCAGCGAGTCTGTACCAGGCGTGGAAGCCATGGACAAAGCACACACTGGTCAGGCGCCCTTGTTAACCACTGAAAGGGAACTGGTTCATTGTTGGACAAGGCGGCAGGTCCCTATTGAGCCCAAAAATGGGAGCGGGAAGCGGGGAGCCGGTGCTGGCCCATGGGTGGCCCTCTCATCATGGGGGTCGCCTGTCGCAATGAGATGACAATGCCGGTCGTCATGGTGACCATGCAGTTAGAATCTGTCTGTTTTTTTTCCTGGATTCCCATGCTGGCCCATGGCTGTAAAAACCTTCACCTCACTTACAGACACTAGTGTTTGTAGTGTCGCTTTTGGAGCTTCCTCTCCCCAGACAGACTCCTTCCTATTGCAGTGTGGAAGACCACATAGGCATCTGTGACTCAGAATCAATGCAGATGCTCTTCAGTTGTGAACACCTTGAAGGTTATGTGGTACCAATCTGGTACCAATCAGTTTGGAAGTGAATTGGCTCAGCATGAATCCTCATAATAATACAATACATCTATGAAATATCAAAAGGGATAGGGAAAAAAGAAAGGAACACAGACTGAGACCAATGATTTTAAAGAAGCTAAATTTAAATCGTCCAAGCAATGTGTGCAATGTGTTGAAGTGCATGTGGTTGGTGTGACAGAGTTCAAATCTTACTATGCACACTGATAAGAATTCTTCGCTGTGTTGTAATTTTCACAGCTGTAATGTGGAGTAATTTTCTAGTTAACTGTGCTGTTCTCCATCACTAGCCTGGAACCTCTGGTAGAATTACCTGTACTCTGTGCTTTCTCTACAGATTTTTCTTTTTAGTGCTGTACTGTACTGGGTTTTGGTGATCTATCACAATGTAAAGTATCATCAAACAACAGTTCATAATTGATGGATCAAATGACCATTTCTATTTGCTCAAATAGCATATCTTGTCAGGAGATTTTTAATGTCATATACTGTATAATAGTACTTTATTTGCATTTTTTCAAGACTGCCCCCTAAGCATTTCCATGTGACATTTAAAAATGCCTTTTGGGATGAGAACCTTCTAATTAGTTGAGTGAGAGCCCTTTGATTTTACACATTCCTCTGTAAAAGGAAACCTGATCTACAGCATCAGAACAGCACATTCTGTAGAATTACGGACTGCAAGAGGCTGAATCTGCAAGGCAGTGAATCATCGTAATTACACCCTCTCTGTCTGCACGCCGTCCTTGCCAAGACAAACAGCAGCCACTAATCTGCGTTTCCTAGAGAGTGCTTGTATCTGCACCTCAAGCCGTAATGGAATGGGGATTTCTCAGACTTCAAATGCTGTGTCACTCATGAGAGTCGAACCATAGCTCAGCGCAGATGGAGATGTGGGAGGCAACTTTGATTCACAAAGGTAGCTTTGCAATGGGATTTTGGGATTTACAAATATGGCAAGATGTGTTTTTCTGCAGTCATGTGTGTATTCTCTTCACCCCAGCTACTAAGTGCCAATCCTCGCATTTTGTGGAAATGACCCTTGGGTAGGTGCTGTTATAATGTGACATTGTGTAGATATGTTCAACTACTCAGCATAATCAAAAACAGTGGTACTGGATATTAAGTCCTTCCTTGTATTTAAAGCTACTGCTGCTCTTTTTATATGTTGGAATAGAATAGAATAGAATAGAATAGAATATTACTTTATTGTGGACCCAGAGGTGAAAATTTGCCTTTGGCTTCATTTCCCATCATATTATATTGAATTTAAAGGTAAGAGAAACACTTGTTTCAGTCAATGAGTTTCAGTCTACTCACTGAGGGCCATAGAGTTAGAGAGTTATTTCAGGGGGATGTTATAGGGGTGTTGGGGGGGGGTGCAGCTCAGGTAATTTCTGATTGGGGTCAGTGGTCAGGCATCCACCCCCCAGAGCTATTTATTTCTCATTCCTTCTTCTGTGTGATGACACTTGAGACATTTCCTCACAGATCTCCACTTCCCCCATTATTTAATCTTGGGCTTTGCCTCAGTGCACAGTGTCCAGACTAAAGACAGTGTAACACTTGCAGCTGCAGGTGATGTCATTGCATGTCAACTTGGAGATAAAAAATGCTGGAAGTGATGCTTCAGATCCTGAGGCTTGGAGTCATGGGGCTGGATGTAACCCTTGTGTCCTCTATTTTATATGAATGAGCCTCCACTAAAGGCTACGCTGTACCGTTAGTGAGAAAAAATGTATGTAACCATAGTTTTATTTTCTATTTGTGTGCAGACCTTCAGAATTCAGGTGAAGGCAGACATTTCTATAATCTTAATCCACTGCATTTATTGTCATAGTCTGTGCTGATCATGAAAAAACCAACAATTCTGAAACTTTGAACAACCTGCACAGTCCCTGTGGAGTGATGCCAACATGATTCAGTGCTCCAGTCCCAACCCCCAAGCAATATGAGTCAATAGCTGTACACCGATCCAGGACAAGCAGCTGGAGGTAGAACCCATAAACACCCATAATGGAATTCATTCAAATGTCATAAAGGTCATTTATTGATAAAGTAGGTAACCTGGAAACAGTCATACATGGTTCTCATGGGAGCAACCACAAAAGAGAATAGGATGCTGTACTGTGAGATGAATGGGAATGTTTGAGTTTAGGGAGGTGTGGCTATGTGATTGGCCAGAGTAATGTCAGCCAGGTGTCCTAAGACAAGGCCAAACTATTGTCTGGCTGTCTGGGCCGTGTGTCTAACACTTGGGGAAACTCTATTGGCTGTTGAATAACAAGACTGAAATTAACCACATGGTTTTTTTGGCGTCTAAAGCAGATTTCCCAGCAAAATAACCTACCACGTGCACACAGTTACAAGCTCAGTGCATGAAACTCATGCAGTGAGATCATGTGACTTGTTTAAAAGACTATTGACAGCATACAGTGCAGGACATTATGATTAACAGTATGTGTTTTTTTTTAAATGTATATCACAACCCACCTCAATACTTGCCATGAGCAATCTGTACAAATGGTGGTTTTTGGGTTCTTTTGGGATTGCCATAACAGTATGGATGCGGTGTGACACAGTATTGGCATGCAGTTGATTTGACATCTGATTGCGATGAAGGAGCCTCTGCGGCAGTTTTCACACGCTTCGCTGCTCATCCACCTGTGTTTGCTTATGTACCAAAGTTATGCCTTTGAGTATTCCATGCTCAGCTTGTGGGATTTAATGCTGTGACACAGTGATGATGTCAGATTTATGATGTGCTACTTAGCCTCTTCATTCCAAGCTATTGTGGACCCAAGCAGGTGACAGAACAAGGACTGAATGTGCTGTTTCTGAGTAAAATGCCGTGTGTGCAGAGAGCACATTTTTGTTTTTGAGCAAGATGTCTATGCACCTTTTAGGTTTATTTTGAAAATCTGCTCTTGTGGTCAGAGTTGGTCAGTACTGTTGACAATGACTCAGTGTCTCTCTGTTTCTCTCTGTCTGTCTTTCTGTCTCTCTCCCTCACTCTCAGCGGTCTGCAGCTATGGTGTGTGTTTCAATGGGGGACAGTGCGGACACAGCTCATCCCAGCTCTGTGACTGCCCTCCTGGCTTCAATGGACCCAGCTGTCAGTATGGTGAGCTACACAGCTGCCTCCACCTTCCCTACTCCTTCTCCATCCTCCTACCCACTTGTCATCCAATGACCTCCACTCAACATGTTCCCCAGTGGATCTTATTCTATCACTTGAGCTAGGTATTGAACTCCATTGTGTCTACCCTGAAAACCAGCTCGACAGCATTCTGCTGTGATATGCGTTCAGGTACAGCTGGGTGTTGTGTCTCATCTTGTCATGAAAACTGAAAGCTTTGGCTCCCTCACCCGTACTTCATCAGGGGTGAACATATGCTTCTGTGCCGCCACATTGCTTTGCCACGATTGCACAGTGATAAACCAAGGAACATGGACTGTGTTTCAGTGTTACCCCTCAAGCCGTTATGCTCATGGTAAGGTCAGTTTTTTTTTATCATATTCTGGGCTGTCCCCAAGCAATCATTCCAGGCCCTGAAGGAGTGAAGGACTTAAGGGAGGTAAAATATAGAATTCAGGAATTAACCTTGAAATCATAATCATAGTGGAAAACTGCCACACTCACCTTATCCTGTGAATAGCAAAACTACAGCCCTTGACTGACAAGGTGTCGGGGAAGTGAATACCCCCATTGAATTTGCTCCACACAAGCATTTCAGTAGATCATGGTGACATAGATTGTAGCAACAAGAGCTGCTTGAGCTATGACTCAAGTGCTGTGAATGTTTGAAGAAAATGACTGTTTTATGTTTGTGTGTTTTTATCACATTAAAGTCATTCACCAACAGCAGTGAGCCACTGGTGTTCCTCATAATTCGGTGAAATAGACTCTGGTTTTTTAAAATGGAAAAGACATTTTCTCTGGGAACACCAGGTTTTTGAGGGTGCCCCTTCCCCTCCTGAAACCACCCTTAGCTTGATTTAGTTTTATGGATGCTTTATTGCTCCATATAATTCATCTGGTTTTTTTTTTATTCAAATTACTTACAGATCATAATACAGATCAAGATGGTCTTTGCTTTCAGTAATGTGCTTAAGGCAGCATTACTGCTCTTAATTAATTCCATCTCGTACATCAGTTTCTGTTAATTTAATTTTGTCTTATAATTCCAGGCCTTGTTCTTATTCCTAATGAAATCCTTGTTGAAAAGGGATAATTTCCCTCCCTAATAAAATGGGTGACTTCCCGCACCTACCCTTGGCCTCCTTGTCTGTCAGGGGGAATGGGGAATGGGAATCCTGGAATGTTATCTGTCATCACTATGGAAATAAGGCTGGTGGAACAATGTGTTATAAAGAGCGAGGATGTTGTTGTTTTTTACGATAACTACACACGGCAGGAAATTCTTTGGAGTGTGCTCCTTTCACCGAAGACCTCTAGATTTCAATTCAGCCCTGAGCAAACCGTATGGCAGAGCTGAGCTGGGTGATTTTTGTGGCATTTTGTGGTAAATGTGTTGCCATGTTTGGAGAATGACGGCACAGGAACTTCAGAACAATGGGAATCTCCCTCTGTATCTTGACATACCATAAGGGGCTCTGGCTTGGACTGGACCAGTAAAGAGCTCCCAGAACAAGAGCAGAAACTGGAAACCTGTGTGTGTGTGTGTGTGTGTGTGTGTGTGTGTGTGTGTGTGTGTGTGTGTGTGTGTATATGTGTGTATATGTGTGTGTGTGTGTGTTTGTGTGTGTGTGTATGTGTGTGTTATATAAATTCCCCTCGACTTTTAGGTAGCCAGGTAGCTACCTCTCGCATATGGCCATGTATCCTTTTCCCTGCCTGGATGTCCAGCCTGGATCTGAGTGACTACCATGTGATACTAGCTTGGTGAAAGGACAAGGAGCAGAATGTGATAACACAGAGCCAGATGAAAGGCTTGATGACAACACCTTGCTTGAGTGATATGTCCATGCCATGTCTTACCCAACAATACAGAGGGCTGCGCTGGCATCACACATTCCTATCTGAAAGAGCAGGTGTGGAGAAGAAGTGTGGGGAGATGGGGAGGGAGGGGCAGGCAGCAGATGGTGATTGGTGCTGTTCAGGTATGTATGGTGTTGTTCCTTCAATCCTGGAGGATAAGAGGTCTCAAATTGAGCTAAATGCAACTCCAATACCTTTAAAAAGTTGCTAAAAGGTTGCTTAGACAAGGTTTTCTTCTATGACTGTGCTGTCATGACTAGACCAGGTACTGCAGCCTCACAGTTTCTGTCCATCAGAGCATTTAAATGCTCATTTTGAGGTCACTTTAAGAGGAGCTGTGGGTGTCTTCTCTGGTGTCTTTATGGCCGTTGCTCCAGAGACAATGGCCACCATTGCACACTGTCAGACCCCACACACTGTGTTGCCCTGTTGAGACTACTGATGTAGACATCCCACTGAGAGGGACATTAAAGAGAGAATAGTACTTGGCTTCTATGTTTGCTTTAAACTTCCTGTGTTAGTTGAGGACGGAGAATATAGGTTTGGGTTGGGGGTGAGGGTTTGTGCTGCGTATGGTAGGTTGGTGCAGAGTGTACACATTACATATATAGCCCCTCTATTTAACTCTTTTAATTTCCTGTGCAGTTTTCCTGCGGAATCTCAGGGCTCAAACCTGCAGCCCCCAGTTTAGATCTGTTGTCCTATGTCATTCACCAGGCTTGTGTATCTTTCTCAAAATGACAAAGTTAATAGATGCCTGCAGGGAAGCTACTCTCCATTGTATGCTGTTCTTCTTTTTAATAAAGGAGCAGCAGTTGTTTACAGTCATTTCATAATTTAACCTGCCTGCATTGTTCTTTTATGATGTTACATCATATCCCTTACTTTACAACCTTAAATACCTTCCCAACTGAGAGTGATTAATTGTACCTTATGTTTATAACAATAATTGTGTAATTGTGAGGGCCATGTTTGTTATATGAATTATACCTGTTTTGCTCTTTAGTTTTTTCTGCTCGTGCTTGTCGCTGTTTGCTTGTCATTGGAAAGATATGCTGTTCTATGAATGCCTCTCTGCTTTGACTCCGACCACATCAACCACAGCAAAGGCAGAGAATGTGTTGTGTTGCAATCCCAGCCGAGCTGCCTGTGTCTCCTCCCTCCCCATCCCTCCACCTGTGTGGCCACTCTGTGTCCCAAGGCTGCGATGAAATCTCTTTATTTTCCAGCAATGCTGTGGAGAGTTGATGACAATTGAAAAGACTTATGTGGCAATTAGGGCTCTGCCAATTAATGTTGAAATGGGGGGGAACAGAATGTCAGCCATGTTACCTCTGTTATTCCATGAGGGTGAAGATGGTCTAAAATGTCAGGAGGAATTGTTCTCATAATTCTTTTAATCTCCACCCGTTCCTTTGGGGTCTGTGGGTATGTGGGGTATGTGAGGTCCATCTTCTTTACAACGGAACATTAATTTACCTTCCCTTGTATATCATGTTTCCCCCTCTAACCTCCAGCAGGAAGGCCCTTTGTCTTTTGACATACTTTAAGCTGTAGGTTCTCTTGCACTCGTCTCCAGGGCTTTGCATACTACCTGATGCAACAACAGCATGTTGAAAGAGATCCAGCTGTAGCTATATTATTAATGTCTACACGCCAGCAGTTGCAATACCTTAACTCTTGGGCTTTGTGTCTGTCTGTATTAGGTAATGAAGAGTCAAAGAGGAGCAAAGAAAAAAGGAGAGAATGAAGGAGAAAGGCAAAACAGCCGTTGACTATTCAGGGGCCTTTAGATTAATTTTTACCTCTGCAACCTAATGTATCCCATAATTCAAATGTTCATGTATGGGATTTAAATTGTATTAATTTCATATAAATATAATCTAACGAAGGCATTACTACCATACATCTATAAGTGCATAACAACAAGAGCTGACTTAGCTTTTTTGTTGGTGATGGTAATGATAACTGTTACTGGCAGAGAAGTTAGAGACGGCCACACCATTCCCTTTTGTGCTCTCCTGAGAGTTGCTGGCTGCCACAGTGAACTATTCAAATTTCTACTGCCTCTTGAGTACTGGCAGATTCAGGTTATCCCTCAATCTTGGACAGACATCTTGGACTGTCCCTCTTGGATAGAGAAAAGGGTTTTACAACTCTCTGGTGCCCAGATGAGATAGCAGGCTGACTCCCATTCTTGGTCTGCAGATGTTGAAATGCTCTCCCTATTGCATGGCCAAAGTGTGTGCAATGATGCAGTCTATATGCACACACTAATGATTTGATAATGTACATGTAATGGTTTTATCATATTGATGTGGCCAGCTGTACTGTGGGGGCACAGTCTGTGCAGTGTGGCTGTGTCCACCTCAAGAACAGCATCATACTACCTAAAATTACCAATTCAGTTAATTTGTTTATACATGTGTCAAATTCATGGAAAATACCTAAATATTTATGTGCAAAACTGCATGTACGAAAATGGCAATATGAAGCATGGATCAGGTGACACCTATCTAAATTTTCCAACAGCAAACACATGAGCAACTCCAGGGCCTGCCTGTTTGGCCTATCCAGGTGAAAAGGAATGCTTGCTCCAAGACAGAACAAGTGACACAGATTGATATTTCAGCACATTTTCACCAGGAAAGCTATCACTCTAAAGTACATCTGTCAACTGAAGGGGATGAAAACAAGAACATTTATTTTCTGTTTAACAATCTCATCTTTTGTCATAAAGCTCCTCGCCCCCAGGCAAAAATGAGGCAGAGTGAGCAGCAAGGCAAGAAATGTTTAAAATCTTGGACTTCAGGTGCTTCCAGCACCTGCAGAAAGTATTCATAGCTTTCTGCAGCCTGACGTAGAACCAAGCTGTCTGAACAAGAGTGCACGGTCACTCGCCTGTCAAAGGCTTGGTTAGTGACCTCAGAACATTAGAGTGATGAATATTATGGCTTGTAGGTGTGAGCAGTGCTTGTGTTGATGAGAGCTGTGCCTTTTACCTGTTCAAGCAGTGAAGGGTGACAGGTCAGAGTTTGTAGATAAAACTAACTGGGCTCAACTTATTAAGGGATTTGGAAGCACTTATGGTCACCATACTATTGTCCTGCCTGGAAAAAGAATCTTGAATACTTTCAACATTCTCCTTCTTTGAAGATGTTTAATATTCAAGCAGTGTTCATCAAATCAGCCAACAAATGCAATTCCTGCACATGTGAAATCCCAGGGTCCAGTTTTCCATCTGGAATGCACATTCCATGACATAAGAAGTGATAAAGATTTACTTTTCAGTGCTTTTTCATCAGGAGAATTTTCATCCGTTCGAAGTGCACCCATCAGCTGAGCAATGCACTTTTTATGTTGTACATCTTTCAGCAAGCTATTTACTTTCTGACTATCTTGCTTCAGCATGGAATGTGCAAGAAGGCAAAAGATGTTTACGGGCTATTTGCACCTGCTGAGAGGACGTTTGGCTTTTTGCTATCTGATATAAAATAGTGCTCTGACCAAAACAATGCAAGAACATTATGTTCCAAATGACTGCCTTCAGTTTGTATGCTTCACAATGCTCACGATGGCTGGTGAATCATGAGATTGTCTTAGTTAAATATTTGGTGGCATTACTGGACATAAACGGCTGCTAGTTGATCAATCATAGTTAGCTAGTTACAACACAGTCAACACTTTGCCCAAGGGGTATTCAAAGGTAATCATCAGTCAAGACAAGATCCATCTGACATGACTGACAAGATGCATCTAACACTGCACCCCTGTTCAAAGCATCAGAGCCAGGTCAAATTAATGAGATTATGCAATCAGCCTCTGTGTTTTCAGAGTGGTGATTAAATATGGGGTGATTCTGGTTGAAAAAGTAAAGACTGTTTAGCTCAGTTAATTTGAATTTTATAAAATTCAAAACAACCCCATTATTGTTTCAGATATACCTAGTTAACATGTGGGAAACATCCTGTCCCAGTGCCCTATGACATAATCAGTGAGGCTAGGAGTCAGACTGAATCATATCATGTGAAGCAATAGTTGTGGAGTACCCATGAAGTCCTGCTCACACTCAGTGGATCACAGACTCTATAGCCTTTGAGCACACTGTGGTCACATGGAGAAACTGCATGGAAAGAAGAGAAGGGACAGAGAAGTCACCCAAAACTAACCTGTATTGTTCCTCTCTGGTGCATCCTTATCTAGAAATGCAGTTAATATCATATTCTCATGCTTTTGTGGAAAGCTTTAGTGAATAATCTGATTTCTCTTCAGTTGAGCCTCTTCTTATTTTGACAAGAAACTTGAATCTTTTGTGTCCTCACTCACTGTGGTCATTAAAGATTTGATCATACTTTTTAAATGTGAAAGGGTGTTTGTGACCTTAGTCTCTAGGCTGTTGCTGCAAATGAAATAATAGTTCTCAGGTTCTCTGCACAGGACAGGAGGAAAGTCTGTCTGGGTTAACAAGGATGTTTGTTGCTTTACTTGTCCATCAAACAGGTAATATTGTTTCCTTTTACAAGAATGCCCTTCCTTTCTTGTTTGTTTTTGAAATGTTTGGCAGTTGGTATGTGCCCTCATGGTTGTTCATGTCCTTCCCCCTTCCTGGAGGTGCATCCCAATGATAGTCTTGTGTGCGTGAGCCCAGCCTAGCTCTCCAGCACACCCTAATCTCTTCTAATTGTAGAAAAGTACCTGCTGTGTATCGCTTAAACCCGCCTCATTAGACATCTTACAGCTGCCATGATGAAAGGTTGCAAATGATTATGCTCTGGAGGCCAGGAGTATCAAGTGCATCTGAGTTTAAGCCGACATGCGTTTGCAAAACACAATTAATGAGCAGTCTGTCACTTAGATCTGCTCAAGTGTATACCTGTATAATATGTACACCTCTGCTTACCTTTCTGCTTATCCCTTTTTTACTCTCTCTGATACTCTCACTCATCTTTCCCATTCTTCTTCCATCTTCTTTCCCATGTTTATTTACCTTTTCTCCTCATTCGGCATTTGTCTCATTAAATTGTTTCTTAAACACTGAAATTATTTGTAAATATTATTTTACTCTCTCTGAGTCTATTTAGAATAACTGTTGGTGTGTTTTCTCATATATTAAAATTCATGATAAAGCGCAAATGTATTTATTATTTGGCAAAAAATTTCAACAGATGCAACTAATCCTTAGTGCTTGCTTTTGCCTGATTTCATTGTAGAAATCTACATTAGATAACCCATAAGGATATAATTTACCACAATACATTATTTTCTTGAAATACCAGGGGAGAGATTTTAACAATGAATCATTAAATGATTTTGCCATTCCTGTGACTGACACACTTGCAGTTCAGGCACTGGACTACACATCAAAATCTGTTAGATCTCTTATGTTGTTTTGGAAACTCACATATTACTGGATTTTATAGTAGAAGCATATTGCTTACTAGTATTAACATTAATGTGAACCACATGTTGCCAGTAGTTACCATTTCCATTTAATGTTTCCATTATTTTGTCTACCCTTTCATGTTCCCAAACATGGACTGAATCCATGTTTGATTCCTGGTCCATATGTCAGCGTGTCAGAATAGTGACATGGCCTCTTGGAAACATCACACTGTTTGGCAAAGTGTCAGTTTCTTACATTTCATGCTCCAGCATGCAGTGTGTGTTCCCATCTATCAATCCATTATCTCTCTATTAATGCTTGTACTACATTTCAACAGCATCTATAAAAGATTTTCAAACAAGCATGACTGTTTAGCATCTTTCTAGTATTGGGAAAGGTTGTTGCAGTATTGTGATGCATGCTGTTTTTGATGATGAGTGTTTTTGGGATTCTCCACACACTCATAATAGTTCTTAATAAATCTTAAGAATTTCAGATAATGGGTGGCTTTCCAACCGGCAGCTTCCTGATTCTCCTGGAGTGACATTACAGTGAATCAGAGGTCACTGGTCTTGAGGTCATGGGGCAGGGGTCATGCTGTCTGGGTTTTGTCCCTTGTCGGATTACTTGCGATGGTAGTCAGAGGCAAAGACACGAAGTGACGGCTCCGTCTTTGACAGTGAAGGTGACAGGGGCTGGAGCTGACACCCTTCCTTATGAGATCAAAGCCTCCGGGGCATGAACCCAGAGAGAGGAATTAGGGCTCTTTTCCACCCCGCTGCCTCACTGTTAAACCAACAGCTCCTTTGACCCTCCATAGCCTTCACATGCAGTGAGTACACTCATGCTCGAACCAGACCCCAGCAGGCAATCTGCCCGCTTCGCCCGGGCCGTCCTCTCAGAGAGGCTGGAGCCTGCAGCCGGACCTAGGGAGGTCGCTCACACTTTATCTTGGGACCAGACCAAGACTGTTTTGTAAGGTCTGGAGTAAAATGCAGTCTGCCTGTTGGCATTTGGAGATATGATGTAGCTAGTTATAGCTGGAGATAAGGACATGGGACAAAGGTGATGGTATCTGACACCAGGCTGGTTACAGTTTTTAAACGGATCTTAGGAGAATGGAAGAAGCTGGATCTGGATGAAAAACTAGTTTATTTGTGGTATTGCAGTGTTCAGTCTTTCAGTCCTGAGATTCCCATGCAGACAGATGGAGTAGAGGTTTCTGGGATACTGTGATGTATGAGCTATGATGAGAGTTTCTGGGATTCTCCACACACTCCTGTTTATCTGAACTGCCCAACAATGAAGGCAGCTCCATGCATCATGAGGACGATGTTTCCCAGCTGTTTTTCTCTCAGCGCTGTTTCATGAAAAAAAAATCCATCTATCAAGGTGACACATATTACATCTTCCAGATCCCAGGTGCAGAGCACAATACAGCATTAAGACCTGCCATTTCCAGGCCAGTGCGCCCCCTTCCCCGCCAGGGGACATGCCATGTTTTCCTGTGGATGCATGACATCCTACCTAAAGAAGTATGTCCTTTTTTCATCTGAACATTTTGACTTATTGAGGGACAAATTTTATGTTCAGTGGAAGCCAAGGCAATGACAAGACAATGACAACTTTAATTGTATGTTGATTGTGAGTTGGCAATGTTAGTGACACCATTGGTTTTGATGGATGGAACATGATAGAGATGTGATATTCCAAACAAGGACCCACCACTTCCCCATCTCCCATCTACTGATCAGTCATATATGAGCCTTCACTGACTCTCTATTCACTGGACACTGTTCTCGCTCAAGCTTATACAAATAGAAAAACAAAATAAAATACCACCTGTCATGGTATTAGGGATGGGTGGCCATTCCAACTTTCAGCCATTATGGACTAGGCAGTCCCTTCCAAAATCACAAACTGACCAATGACGAAGAGGTGCAAGTTTAAACCAGAGAGGCCTTCAGGAATTCACCCTGACCTCTGTGTCATGCCCCGGGCAGACCCTAGCTGGGCATCTCCCTACGTCAAAGGTCAAACAGCCTGGCCCTGATATGTAATACGGGGAGAGCTCGCGCAGAGGGTCAGAGGTCAAACCTCAGGGTCTTAGCAGAGAGCTGTGTATCTACCTCTGAGAAAAGAACATGGAAGAACATCTACGTGTCTTTGAATCGACTGTGGAAGCCAAAAAAGATCTGTGTTCATATATGTTAAAATGTCCAGTCATGACCTCACAACCAAAACATTTCACACCTGGGAAAAAGTCTAAATAAAAGTTTTACTCATGCCCCACAACCAAGTCATTTTAATTCAATTTAATTACTCTAATCTCCCACTAACAATTGAAATTTGGAGCATTTTTAATACCCCATGGCCAAACTAAGATTACAATGTTAATTTATTTCAAATGGGGCCCAATTTTTCTCTCTACCTCCTTCAGCACAGGGCAAGGGGTGGGGGTGGTCAGGGGTCATGTTTATTGTTTTCAGTCAGAATGTCACAACCTTGAAATTGAAACCGATTGGGACTCTGTGAAATAACCCCTGTTATTTCACTCTTTTTTTAATTTCTACAAGGTCATTTTTTGAATTTCCCAGTTGCTTTCTTTCAGACTATATAGCACAGCATCTTTAATTTTCAGATTCTGTCATGAAGTTAATCTTCATTGAGTCATCATTTAAATGGCGGATAATATGGTGGTTACATTTTCCAGGTTCAGTCAATCCAATGAAAACTTATCATATTAACACATATTACATAATATAGTGTAATATATTTAAATGAACAGATATTGTGTTTGGTTTAGATTTCTGTAGGAATTGCAAATGTAAAAAGCTGTCAAATGCAAAGCTGTGAAATGTTGGCAGAGTAGATTGGTGGCATTTTGAGGAGAGAGAGATGAAAACTGCTGATGGGTCTGTTTTTGAGATCAGTTTTTTGTCTGCAGCATCTTGTCAACACATGTCCTGGGAAACCAAAATTTAGCACAGAGGACAGCTGTTTTGAAAGACAGATATTTAGGGAATTTTGTCTGTGTTTGCATTTTACAAGAGAACTCTGAGACAAATACGCAATGATGAATTAATTGTTTACTCACTTATGTATTATGTATCTACTTTTACTTTATTTAGACTTTTTGAAATACTTTCATACATGTGACAGATTTCCAAATATATTTTGGTTAGTTTAGGAATGTGTGTAAGGGAATGTGGTTGGGGTATGTTTAGAAATGGGTTATCAGCGTTAATTCACCTTTGAGTAAAAACATTTTTGCCCTGGTTTTAGCAGACAGCATTCAGCACTGAAGAATAATGTCTATACTAAGGTTCACACGTCACTTTATTGAGTCTACCACATCTACACTATAGCAGACCTTTGCCATTATGTACTTAGAGCTTATTCACTCTCAGAGTGTCTGTATATGTGTAGATGGTTTTAGTGTAGGATGAGAGAAAGATAAGTGTATATTTGTGTTTTGCCAGCTGCCTGGTGGCTGCAGTTTAAGAGCCTTTTTCCTGTGTGGTGTGCTTCATCAGAGGTTTTATCATGGTTTACAGGTTGTTTTTTTTGTTTTTGCATGCTCTTATTTTAAAGATGAAAGACTTAAAACACCACATCTGAAATGGAGAGAGAAACCGAGGAACCGCTCCCTGTGCAATTGCCCGCAATTAAATGGCTGCAAGGGAACCATACGGCAGTTGCGACCCCTTGGTCGTAAACTGATGATTAGTGATGGAAGCTTCCAGAAATAACTTTTTTATCTTTTTAACTCATTTCCTGTGTTGTGATTTTTCACACATTGCGGTTAGCTCATGAGGTAATTTTAGCCTCCTAGTGCGCATGCTCATTTTTTTACTCAAGTGTTTTAAAGGTCAGATTTGATTAAGGGCTGTCTTGTTATATTTATATGTCGTGTTATATTCCAAATTTAATGAAAGTGGGATTGGCACTGCAGGTACAAGACAGACAGATACAGAAAGTGCCCATGCCAAAACACAGTCTGTGCAGTATAGAGGAAAACAGTTCAGTGTTGATTTTTGAGAAAAAAGTGCAGTGTAGTCTGGCGAAGACACTGATCAGGTCTATTTCATGCCAGTTGGGTTCTTTGTACCGAAGTAGCAATAAAGATGGATGGCATCCAAATGCAAAACAGAGAATATATTGTGGGGGATGGCTCAAAAAATGTCATATGAGCCATTCTTTTTCAGATTTAGATAGATATATGTGCACAGTGTTCAGGAGTGAGGCCTTTACCGGATTTAAATTTAATCTTTAACTGCTCTTGTTTTGATTCTCCAGTGTGTGAGATATGAGCAGCATAAAGAGAAGCCTTTCACTCAGGTAGAGTATTGCATGTCTGAGGAAAGTGGAGATTAAAAACAGATTCACTGGAAAATACAGTTTGGTTAAAATTAAATGACTTTTCATAGTTTTATCAGGTATGTAAACAAGATTTAAAGTGTAGTGGAGGAAAAAATATCTTACCTAAATGTTTATGGAGACATGGAATGTGAGATATGGTCTCTGGTAATTCTAGGGGAGCTTAGATAAGAAACTCTTCAAAAAACCTTGTGGGAATGAGAATCTTAAATGTTGTGCAAAACCAAAATATCAATAGCGTTTCTTTGCTGTTTGCTGCAACTCCATTGCACCACCAAAATGCATGGGACAAATACATAGAACTGTCTTCTTCTGTATGCAAACACTGTTAACTGTTCCCAGGCAGGTTAGGAGTCCGGGTGGGGAAGTCTCTCACTGACTGACTGCTCTCTTCACTTGCTACTCTGCCGTCGTTCAGCCTCTGTCCTCATTTCTAAAACCACAGAGCACAAATGCAACTCTCCATCACAACGGTTGCTAGGTCTTTAGATCCAGGAAGAGCTAGTACCTGACATCTTCAAACACAGCTACAGCAGATGGCAGTGAATCAGTTTTACTATTTTCATTAACTTCAGAGAATTAGTGATCATCAAAAAAATTGGTTTTTATTTATTTCATCCATATGCTGCTGGAGATCACATTACACTGTCAGAATAGGCAGTGATGTCATTTAAATGCCTGAGGGAAAGTATGAAGTTGGTCAAACCTTGGCAGGTCTGTGTATTTGTCAAGTCCTTTTAAATCACAGCTCAGAGATGGATTAGTTTGACAAACCATGGGATCCATTTATTGTAGAAATGAAACTTTCTCCGTGGGAACCCCACTTGATCATCTAATGCTCTGTTCTGTCCTCTCGAGAATCATCTTTTTTATTTCTTACTTTATTTGTAACCTTTTCCTCTATTCAAAGGCTAATGTAATAGAACCTAATGTCACTATAGAGAGCTTCTTCTGCTCCCTCGAGCAAAATGAGCACCTAAGAGACACCTAAAATTAAAGAGGTATTGAGGTAGTTGTGCAGATCAACAGGAGGAGAAATGTGTCCCTCTTTTTTGGGACGGGTGAGCTCGGTCCGTCCCAGATAAGAGACAGAAAAACAGGGTAGCGCTGAGACCACAGGTTTCTCTGAGGAATGAGCTAATGTGGTGGCTTATGACCCACTGATGGAGTGAGAGTTTTTCTTGGCTAAGTTTGTGTTAGTGAAAGACTCCCTGCCTCAATGAAGTGTTAATGCTGATCTCAGAGGGCCAGAAAAATCACTTTTATCACTGGAAGGCACACTGTGCAACTATGGAACATAAACCTGTACTGCCCCAAATTCTTTTGTCTTTTTCGGTCACTGTGTGGGAAATAGGACTTCAGAAGAAAAAGCTGATAAAATGTATGGTGTTGTACTTACATTTACATTACATTTTGGCATTTAGCGGTTGCTCTTATCTAGAGTGACTCACAGTTTTACATATTACACAATATCCATTTATTATATCGCTGGATATTTTCTGAGGCAGTTCAGGTGAAGTACCTCGCTTAAAGGTACAACAACACTGCCTTTGCTGAGAATTGAACCTGCAACCCAAGTTTCAGCTGCCTAGCCTGTATACTACACTGCCTTCACTCTGATTTGACCCATTACCCAGTACACAACAGTGCTACTTGATCTCTCTCAGGTGTCTGAAATACCTCTAACAGGTGAGGAGAGAACCAGGCCTCGGCGTCAGGTTTCTTGGATGACAATATACCTCCAGCCCAAGGCATGTAACTCCACGGATTATTACGAAGGAAGGACTTCACTCTGTCTTGTCTCAGACATCGCATTAGTTACTTATTTAGTATGCCAAGGTTTGTCATGTTGCACCTATTAAATAGATTTATTGTGTAGAGTATTTAGTTAAGAAATCTCTTAGGTCTTCACGCAAGGGCCTCAGTGGTTGCAGGAACAATGCTCTATTCTGTAACTGAACCTGTAGTTCTCACTACGGAACAGTTCATTGTCTTCAAGTAACAGAGTATCTCTGAACAGGTTCAAGATCTCCTAGGATAAGAATTATTAGAGGCAATAAAATTAATGTGTGGATCCCTGGGGTATACGAGGGAAGATACAGGCATGTAAAACTTTATTGTTTCCAAGCACCGGTCCAGAATACATCCCTTATGTAAGTCGCAAGGTATTTATGGGATGCGATGGCTTGTTTGTAACTTTAATTTAAATGTATCACCTCGTTTAAAGCTTTGTTTGCCTCCCAGAGGCTGAAGATGAATCATTCTGTATTCAAGTTAGCAGGAATTTAAGTTGCCACAAAATTGTCCATAAGGCAGATCTATGAGTGGAGTGAGGATAGTTCCATCCCAATGCTACCCTCGGGGATCAAGGGTGGGTGAAGCCTGTGCTAAACTGCCAGGCGACCCACTCATGATTTCAGAGGTCACTGGGGTCATCATCATACCAGACCAGCCGTGCCTGGTCTCACCTGGCCAAAAGACGAGTACTCATAAGTATATAGAAAGTGTATAAATTTGTTTTCTTTGTCATATAATGCTTCCTTTAAACATAACTTTTAATGTGGTGGCAGTAATGAAGTATGTTTTCAAAGAAACCATCTGAAATATTATGAGGAGTATTTGAAAGTAACCTCTCAGACATGAACCTCTGTCTATCACTGTCACACATAGCTGTTGTGCAGGCCCCAGAGTGAGATGGGGGTTATGCACTGTTGAATAGCAGGGCTGCAGTAAGAGCAGTACATTTCAGAGCCACTCCGCATGTTCAGGGTTTAACCCTGCTTGATGTAAAACCTCCCAAGAAGGCAGCAACAGATAAACGACATCACCCAAATTTTCAATAAATTAAAATATGATAAATACATACAAGAAAAGCTAGCATTCTGCATACAAGAATAGCAATCATGCAGTGGATATCCCTCAACACTCAAAGTGACACTAATATTACTTCTTCTCTCACACTGGCCCTGGTATATCTCTGATTTATGGGTTATTTGTTATACCTCTGTAACACTGATTTGGACCAGCACTAAAGCTCATTACAACTTCTAGCTAAAGCTAGTACTGCTCTGCATCTTCTCTTCTGCCATACATTATCTTATTGACCTTATGAAAATGAGTAAAGTTTATGTCCTTTATCCTTTTAAAAATAAATTGATTGATTAAGGTCTGTGAATGATTTCTTTGAAATGGCCCAATAGGGAAACACATAATAACCCAAGTAAAAAACACAGACCACTTAAGGTCAATGGAATTTGTGCACAGATGAGACATAATAGCTATTCCATAATAAACAAATGGTAATAAAGAATTTGGCAAGCTTGCCTCCCTTGCGTACCATTTTATTTCATTATGCACGGTTCTTCACGCTGTGAAGAGTACCCTGCGAGAATGAATCAGTTGCAGTGGAGACGATCGATTGTATAAACCACATGCTAACTCTGGAGGAGGTTCAGACCCTCATTTCTAACCGTGTGAATCACCTGAATTTGATTTGAGATGTGCTGAGTGTGGCTGTGGCAGCAGCCATGGCCATGTGAACCTTGGTCCCATGTGTTCTGACATCGGTTCCCTGCGTGTGGTGCACCGTATCAGTGATCTCCCTCATCCTACTCCACTGCCTTTCACGGTCCAATCTCCACAGCCAGGGGGCTCACTTTATAACCAGTTAGGACAGGGCCTTTGTGACCTTGCATGATGTTGACCCTGGCCTTTGACCTTTCCCCTTATAACCCCACAGACCCACTGTGCTCAATCTGGCATGTAAAACTCAGCAACGTGTGAGAGTGGCTCTGAGCCCGTACACCCCCCTCAGCCCCCCACAGCTGGACCACTGCTGGGAGAAAATAAACCCCTCCCAAAATCACACACGCGACGGTTCCCGGAGGGGCCCTTGTTTCCCACCCGTGACTAAGAGGACAGACCCCAGATCAACCTGGGGCCAGCAGCTGTCTGGAATGTAAAAGATTTTCTGTTATATTTCTTTGTCCTTGTGTGAGCACTTTCATATCACCTGCCAAATTAGAAAATTAAAGGTTCATTTTTGTTACTCCTGAAGAAGTTGAAGGGAAGTTGCACAGCTGAGGGGAGCATTTTGCACAATTTTTTTCTTCAGTTTAGATCTCATTTTTAATCAAGGGCTGCTCTGTCCAAGACTAATTATTTTTGCAAAAAATATGCATTGAAGCCTCCTTTTTATGCTAAAGCAAAACCCACTATATTTACGGTGACCCAGGAATATCATTTGGCCACACTGTGCCAGGTTCCAGCCATTTTCTCTTATTGCATTCACTAGGATTATGGCATATCCTGGTGTGATTGTCTTCTGTTTTTACAAAGTGAAACCCATTACCTTGACAAACAACAATTCGGTTACCCAACAGGCTAAGATTGACTGAGTTAAGCTGCACTCTGGCTGGCTAGTTTTGCACATTTGATATCATTTATCATGGTACTTGAGCTGAAGCCTGTTAATGCAGACCATGAGGCTTGAGTGAAGGAAACAGCCTCTTATATTGAATTCTTCTCAATAGTCCAAACACCTCAGGGTAGAATTCCTCACATCAAGGGTGATCAGTGTTGCTTCTTTCTCACCACTTTGACATGCAATGCAAAGCAAAGTTAAGGGGCATTCATTGAGATAATGTTTGAGACTTTATTAGCGAGATGTCTGGGAGGCATAAACACATCCAGATGTACTGACTGAAACAGAGAGACAGCGACAGAAAGAGAAGCAGAGCAACACTATGGATCTAATCAGAGTTCTCATTATTAAGGTCAGAAGGGTACAGAGTGCTGCTGAAATGGGGATCTTGCAAACAATGTGATTTACACAGTCCCTTCATCTGTGGACCGCTGATTGATTCCCATTGTGTTTTAGCCTTTGGGTGATTAAGCTGAGGGAACAGAATGGCTGGGCAATTGCCCCCACCAGCCTTGCAAATTGGGCAAGGCCCGTGCTGGTAGACCCCAATTTGGGGGACCAGATGGATCGAGTTAAGAAATTGAGAGGCGCTTACTCTGCCGTCTCTCAGCCATGGTGTTAGCCATGACATATATGATTCACAGTGAATTAGCATACAGAGAATCTCAGGGCAACAGAGAATTCCAAATTCTCTGCACAGATAGTACATCATTCTGTTAGGCTGATCCAGGGACGGGGCTGTTTATTTAAGAGGGGAAAATGAGCAGAGCCTCAGAGGCCGTGTGTGTAATTTAAGTTAAACATAAAGCCTTTTGGATTTTTAGAAGGGCAAAGAGGTGATTGGCTTTTGCAGTGAGGTGGGGGTGGGGGTGGGGGTGGGGGTACAGACAGGCTCTGGTTTGTCTCAAGCATGGGTTCAGGAGGACAATGAGAGTTTAATCATGTTGGGTCACCTTCAGGTCCACTCTGTGCATCCTGCTGAGGGGAGATTTCGGTCCCTTGCTGTGCTGTGATTCAGAGTGCAGCACAAGGTACAGTGCCATAAATCTCTGGGAGGAATTATATGGTGATCCTCCAAGTGTAGCTAACAGGGATATGTTTGGGGCCAAGTTCATCTTTTCAGAACTTTCCGTTTTTTAAGAAGGCATTGCCTTGACAGTGCTTCTGTCTGCCACTGGTAAGTTTCCTGCCTGTGATTTGAAATGCATCCTGTTGAAGAGGGTTACACAGCTCATTTCTTGATTACACATATTTCTTGGCTTCACTGTGTGGTACATTCTGTTCTGCGACAGTAGCGCACAGCAGTGATGAAGAGTTAGTCCTTTGCTGACACTGTGGAGCGTGGCAGGCACACAGAGCTCTGCTGGCAGCTGTGAAACAGAGACAATGATCCGAGACAGCAGATTTCCAGCGGCTCTGAGACTTACAGACAGTTTCAGTCTGAAGGCAATCTGAGAGGGGATGCCATCCCCCTTGTTAGCAAAATGAGCAAAATGCATCCACCTTGTTAACCTTCCATCCCCATTTTACATGTGTGTGTTGGTTGGTGTTGTGGGGGCAGGGGGTACTCCCATTTCGCCACCCCCTCTGTTAAAAATGAAGAGATCACCTACTGCTTTCAGTGTTTCTCTGACTAAAATTCAGTGGCTCCATTATTACTTTAGAATGTCAATGAACACGTTACTGAGGTACTGCATTATATTATATAGTACAAGTGACTCAGTGACTGATTCAGAGTGTTACCAGTTCAGTGACTGAGCTATAAAATCAAATGATTCAGTGACTGATTTAGAGTGTTACTGGTTCTGTGACTGAGCTATAAAATCAAATGACTCAGTGACTGATTTAGGGTGTTACTGGTTCTGTGACTGAGCTAGAAAATCAAATGACTCAGTGACTGATTTAGGGTGTTACTGGTTCTGTGACTGAGCTATAAAATCAAATGACTCAGTGACTGATTTAGGGTGTTACTGGTTCTGTGACTGAGCTACAGTGTCAATGGTTTGTTGGCTGATTCAGAGTATCACTGTTCCTGTGGCTGAGATTCTATGCCAGTGCCTCTGTGGCTGATGTCACACCTGATTCTTTTCAGATGTGAATGAGTGCGAGGAGACTAATGGAGGCTGTGAGGTCCTGTGCTGCAACACCATCGGCAGCTTCTACTGCAAGTGTCCCAGCGGCCAGGAGCTGAAGGAGGATGGCAAGACCTGCCAAGGTGAGTCCCTTTAACAATTGCCTAGTGTTCAATATTCCTCTTAACATTGTCTATGGCCCAATGTTGCCCATTGCATATCATGTTACCTATTACCCTCTTAGCTTGATTGCTCTCATTATCCATCATTCACTGGTCTCCAAAAACACTCATTACAAACATAGCCTATGACTCACATTATTGTCCAATTATGAGTGTATAACAGAAGGGCCAGTCCTGTTTCAAGCCATATACTCCCTGATTCAGTCCGCATTTGGCTGTCTTTGGATTGCTCCGCCAGTATGACACTGATCACTTCCAGGCTATAACAGTGTGGCTGTTTTTACGACCATGTGCGGACCGTTTTGTGAAACAGTTTATGAAATATGGACTTGAAGATTCATGTGAAATGCAATTTTCTGCAGATTTTATTTCAGCATGTTTCCCATTAAGAAAAAAAATATTCTTCAAATTTTTAATTTTTTTGTTGTTGTGCTTACTTTTTCATTGTTTTTGATTTGCAAGCCTCTCAAAGCACACTAATATTTTGGGAGGATAGGAGTAATTAGATTTTTTATAACTCATTTGGAGCATTGTTGTGCATGAATGGCTATAGATATTGTGTCTGTAGGGGCTGACACAGGTTGCTCTGACGTTATTGATAAAGGTGATGTCATTGTTGTTGCAGCTGTATTGGCCATAGCGTCTTGCATTCTTCAAGCCTGATCCAACTTACCATTCTTATGCTAGAGATGGGATCGCATGATCCGAATTATTTTCCTTTCAGATGTGTTACATGATTTATTGTTATTTGCCATACATTATGGCTTCTTTGTTGCCGCGGTTTCCGCTGCTTGTTTGTGTAGGTAATGAAGCTAATTGTCTGGGGAGCTGAATAAGAATGCATGTATCTCTGTCGCACCTCTGTAGCTTGAGGGAAAGGTTATGCCAGTCACGTCATGCAGCCAGTTCCAGGTGAGAGCACTGAGTTTAAGGGACCTGTGGTTACCTGTGTTTCCCATGTCATGTGCTGTCAAGAGAGTCCTCAATGACAGTGTTTAGCAGAACAGACAGGTGTGATAGGGTATTTTGGCTGACCCTTTAAGTTTACACCCACTGAGCATGCCCTCTTTCACACACACGCACACGCATATACACACATTCACAGGTTAAATTCCACACACTAGCCTCACTGTTGTCATGGACTGTACAGTGGATGTCTCCTACAGTTCCTAATAAATAGGTAGGACAACAGGGGTTGCTAGTGCTGGTGATTTCACTAATCAGGATCTTCCTGTGGGAAGCCTCCAGTGCGAAGCAAAATGAGAGATTGTGGAGCTGCGCTGAAATCTGACTTTTTGTTGCAAAGCAGTATTGACAGCTGCTTTACCCTTAGGGCTGCGTTTTCAGGTATCATGTTGACTCAGACTGTCAGAGAGTGTCTGTCAAGCCATTGTGGTTAGGAAGTCTTTTTGTTATGAGAGAACTGTCTGTTAGCTCAGACGTTTGGCTCTGTGAAGGCACAGTCAGTAGGCACAGGGCAGAGGGTGCAGAAAAATAATACACACTGCAAATATTAACAGCAGATACAAAAACAGGACACAGAAAGTACATTTGTATTTGTAATATAGAGTGAATCATATAATAAACATAACAGGGTAATATCCCAGAATCCCTTCCTTTGTAGTTTAAAGGAACCACAGCATCATGGTGCTGGATCACACACACGCACACACACACACACACACACACACACACACACACACACACACACACACACACACACACACACACACAAATACGCTCACACCCATACATACACATACAAACATATATGTACATCCATATTAACATCTGCCTGCTCATGTCTCCTTACCCTGAAAGTTATTTGTTTCCATGCTCGAGGGTCAAAAGCAGTGACCCTGACCTTGTCAATAAAAGCAGGTTTCAAAGCTGCATTCCAAGGACTACTGAGTTCCCTACGTTTGAGACAGGAGTGTATGTGTCCTGACCTGCTGTGCTTCTGGGAAGTCTGTTTCAGTCAGTGCAGTTGCGGTCATTGGGTTCTGATGATGACATACATATCTGGGAAGGGTAAAAGGTGGTGTTATGGTGATCCAAAGCTGCTGGTCCAGGACACAGCCCAGAATGAGTAGAGACCATTTCTGTCACAGGGGTGTCCTCTGACCAGAGCCCCTTCAGCAGTGGACATGTGGGGACACAGAAAAACTAGTTTTTAGATACATGCAGGGCCCCTTCACAAATTAGAATCCATTTATTAGCAGACAATCATGTTTTTATCATCTAGGCCTTCCTCCAGTGCAGTCAGTGGTTAGATATGTCCTTCCAAAATAAATGCAACTCATTTTGAATATCACTATATCAATATTTTCTGTTATAAATTCCTGATTTTGAAAAGGGAAAACACATACTGTTTTCTTTAAATAAAAATCTATTCAGTCCATTGTTTTCTGTGATGCTTAGTTTGGAAGACGTGTTTGTTGTGGAAGTGCTCTGACTGTATCAACAGTGCTGAGTGGAGTCAAGCTTGCTGGTAGGACTCGTACTGACACGCTGAAGGAAGCCCTCTGTAGGTCACTGGGTTCAAACTTTCCTGGAACAGTCAGGGGGAAGTGTGGGCAGTCAGGATCCAAAGCAAGTTTGTAGGTGAGATAGGTGTGTAGTAGTTATGTTTGGGTACCTATCATAGGTGTTCAGTGGCCACTTTGTGCACCAGTGGAAAAAAGGACAGTCCAGAATATTCTCAAAAAAACAGCATTTGAAATTCCCACATGCAGCATATGCTAGAATACTGTAGTCAGTATGATTTATGTGGTCTTTAGCAGTTCTTAGTAGTACATACAGGTGGGGTTTCAAGTTATGAACACATATAGAGTAAAATTATGTCATTTTCATTTATATTATGTCATTTATATTATAAGTGTCCTTAGCATCCACGGTTTTTGCACATCTGCGGGGTTCCTGGAACCATATACCCACGGAGAAGGCGGGCCAACTGCATTTATGATCACTACGTTAGAGGATTCTCAGGTAGCATATCAAAACTCCTGTCATGAGTCCTGGCCATGTTAGTGTTGGCTATGGCCTGCCAGTCTTTGGGGTGGCATACACTTTGACATAATGTCATGGAGGGCAAGGCTGTTCCCTGCCTCATGGCACAGCCGCAACTCTTGTAGTCAATCGGTTTAGCTGCAGTTTGCCTGCAGAGGCAAATATAAGTCAACCGCTGCGACAGCTGCACATCTCAGCTGGTGGACAGCCGAGTGAAAAGCAGCAGTGGCTAATGGGCAAACGTGTTTATCTGCTGAATTGAAATAAGTAGGAATGAGAAAATAAAAAATAACAAGACTTCATCTGGCAATTCTACACATATCTTAAGGATATGGTTTATTTTAAATTTTTGAATGAAGAAGAAGGAGTTGAAATTTCCTAATCCCATGTTGATTGTATTCTCTGGTGTCTACAATATACAAGACAGGACGATCTGTGATAATGTTATACTGTTTTCTACATAAAGAAACATCTGTACTATGGGGCCTGTTAATGGGGGTAATTTAGCATATTGCTGCTCAAAAGTCTGTCTTCCAACAGGTCCCCTCTGTGAAAACACAGCAGTGGAAATTCCACGGTTCGGTTCTCCCACCTCTGTACATGACCAATCTCTCCAGTGCAACCCATGCGGTTCCCACGATTTCTCTTACATCCAGACCATCATTAGACATGACATTATTTATTTTCACTCATGAGAGGAGGAATACAAAGAAGTGCTCTCCCGCTAAAATGCATTCTTTCTCTGCTGGATGTCCTGCAAGGCGATAAAACAATCTGTCCAGGGTAACATTCCCAAAAGAGTCCCTTGACTCCGATGAGACAGATTCAGATGTCCGCGGTTCACTTCACACTTCACACTTTTTTAGTGTATCGCGTTGCCATTGAGTACAACGTATTTAACCACTACGTTCATCATATTATTGTCTGAGGGGCATGGCTACTTCCCAAATGCTAGCTCACCTGTGTCTGTTGGCTGAATGCCAACTCATTGTATTTTACAGAAAATAACCTAGATCCTGGCATCTCCCCAGCCAATACGATTTATATAGCATGTATGCCTGACTTATTAAACTGTTCCACATCTGTAGATGGAGTTTTACCAGGTTTTTATTTGAATCCATATGTATTCTACATTTCCTGTTAAAAGTTTGGCAGATAGACAACATGCATCCTGACATTGTAACCTTCTGTTTCAGACTTTGAGTGGTGTGTAAATCTAATACTTGTTTCCACATGCGCATCAGGCTTGGTGTGTGTATGTACTATCCACAGATGGCTTCTGAGGACCTCATCCATCCTAACAGCTCCCTTTCTCACTGGAGTCAGGGCTCTCATTTAAAAGCATCCCGTGTGTGTGTGTGTGTGTGTGTGTGTGTGTGTGTGTGTGTGTGTGTGTGTGTGTGTGTGTGTGTGTGTGTGTGTGTGTGTGTGTGTGTGTGTGTGTGTGTGTGTGTGTGTGTGTCAAAAGCGACTGTTTATTGGCCAACTGTGACTTTGAAAAAGCTTTGTTAAACCCCATTAAAAGTGTTTGGTTGATAATACCATGTATCAAAGCAGTTGACATTCAGAGTGCATGACACCTCTGTCCAACCAAACATTTATCATGTGTGTGTGTTGGGAATGCAAAGATTTGTTGTGCCATGCCAATCACCATCTTATTTTTCTTCCTGAAAACAAAAGCCATTCTAACAGTGCTTCACCTGACCTGTGGTCCCTTCCACCATTTCCTTCTGTCCCCCTGTAGATGTTGACGAGTGCCAGGTGCACAATGGCGGCTGTCAGCACAGATGTGTGAACACCAGGGGCTCATATCGTTGCGAGTGCAAAATAGGATCACGACTACATGTTGATGCCCGAACCTGCATCGGTAAGAAATTCTGGGGTTACCCAGGTCAAATCACACCAGGCCTTAGATGGGTCCTTTAAACCAGCCCTCATGTACTCCCTATCTGAGGAAGTAGGGTGGCCCAGGGGGTTGGGGGGGTGGGGGCATGCTGTCAGATTTCTATCTGCCCAGGCTGTGGTTCATTGATCTGAGATGAAAATCCTTTAATGTTCTTAACACTTAGACCTGGATTCTCTCAGCATTTTATTCAGACTTTGAGCATAAATTCACAGATTCATTCATGTTCATGTTGAACTCACCAAACTAAAAAAAGAGTTAGTGAAGAGAAAATTAACAGTTGTATTTATTTGTACATCGTAGTTAAAAATGAAATCCAGGCATCTATTCTAAAAATGATCATGGTCCTTTATGCAGATCTAATTATCATACTGATCTCACTGATGTCTAGATTTTTGCAAATCTATGACCTTGTCATCAATCCCAGATTCTTGCTTGTATCTTTTGTGACTGATGGAGTGACATCACAGTTTGGAAATCAACTTTATTGAGCTTTAGTTCAATTCCAAAAGTGTGATCACTGGGTGATTTTATAATGTGTAATCCGTATACTAATCCTTAAACTTGGTTCATTCCTGTGTGTTCTTGATTAATTACACCACATTCACCAGAGTTTCCTGTATGGGAGAAAGCTGTTGGATGAGTAATTGGCCAATTTTGTTCTGTTGTGCAATAGTGAGTGATTTCTCACATTGGTTGCATGCTGTTGTTTCTTGAGAAAATGTTTCATACATGTAACTTTTTTTTTTCTAAAAACCTTCCCTTTCTGTCTGAATGTTGCTCATATTTTAATAGTGAAATATTTAATCATGGAAAACAACTGAGACACATTCATGAATCATGGTTTATTTGTTTGGCAGTTACTTTTTAGGATTGTTCTGAAATAGGATTATGCACAGCTTTGTTTCCAGAAAAGCTACAATCTTAAATAATTGTGATGTGAATCAACTTCTTTCTATGCTTTTGACTGCCTCAGTCTTGGAATTCCTCACATGTGAAGTAAGGCAAGCCATATTTTATTATCGCCACTCCAGCTGATCTGTAACACATTTTGTGCGGAAGAAAAAAATGTACACAAAGCGCAGTGCTATATTATTTGTTTAAATGAAAATGAGTCTCTCTCAGGACAGCTGCGGGCTATAGTACTTATTGTGTTTGATGTGGAGGCAGGAATGAGGCAGTAAGCGGGACAGACGACCGCTGTGCGTGCACAGCAACGCGCTGTGTGGACCGCTGGCTGACAGTGCAGCCAATCACAGCGGACATGCAAGCTAATTTTTGTCAGTACAGCCGTATGCATTTCCCATGATTCTGTTTTTTGGCAAACCATGCGAAGATATTTAAGTCTTGCACACAGATGGGGACCCGTGTGAAAGAGAGAAGGGGCCTGTCTCTGTATGGTCTAATGGAGCCATGTATTACAGCTCGTGGTTCCTCTGCATGGGTGACTGAACTGGGTCAGGCCGAGGATGTGATGCACCGGCCGTGTCTGCCGCAGTGTCAGATTTGAGTGGTGGTGCCGACAGGAACTTATCAAACTTCCTTTTGAACACGAATCTGTGTGTGTGTACTTTAACAAGTTCAAGGAGCAGATATCCTGAAAGGAAATAGCTTGATTGATGTTATGGGTATTTTTCATCTGTAATCAATAATTTTGCAGAACAATAACAGTTCACATAGTGCCCTGGCTGGGCGAGGTGCATGTGTTGTCATCTGGAGACAACAGAACAAGAGAGACAAAAATCCTTGAGCTTGGCAGATACTGTACATTTATAATAACCAGTGGCAACAAAGCTAATGAAAGGCTTATTGTGGTAGGATTGTGTTTTACCCTCCACTCACCAAAACATTGTCTGCTGCCTTGTTTTCCCACCAGTCTATTTATCTCTCTTTCTTGTCTGTATATCTGTTTATATTTTTGTCTCTATGTGTGTTTCTGAATATCTTTCTGTGTTTGGCTGTCTATCTTTCAGGTTGTTTTCTCATCTGTCCACCTGCTTTTCCACAATGCTGATTTGTCTGTCTGTCTGTGTGTCTGTCCACCCAGCGGTGCACTCCTGTGGGGTTAGTAATGGAGGCTGTGAGCAGGTGTGCGTCCAGCTAAACCCTGCCCAGTTCCAATGCCGCTGCAGACATAACTATGAGCTGGCTCAGGATGGCAAGCGCTGCACATGTGAGTGTACCCCACCCGAAATCCTCTGTGCCATACACACTGTTAATGCCAGTGACACACAATGAAGACACACCCCTCTGAGGCAAATGAAGTTCAGCGGCTACATCGTGTCAGAATTAATGACCAATACTGGTGTATCACAGTAAGTTTTTCACTGTGCCTGCTACATTATGCTCACCAGTTACCTGAGTCGATCCAAGCTGAATCAGAGCCATAATATTCATACTGCTCATTTAAAAGATGTTTTTTTCGGTTACAAGGGTAAGAAACAATGTGATAATCACAGCTGTGGATAAAACACTAGATATAACATTTCTATCAACTTCTATATAAAGATAGCTATGGGCGTACTCTTTCTGCAATCATTGATCATTGGAGCACTTAGTTGTACCCATGATGGTTAATTAGAATCATTATCAAACCTGTATGCATTGTCCAGCTGTCAGAGTCAAATTCCTTCTTCCACTATCTCTAAGCAGCAGATACCTGGACATGTGTGAACCTTTGTGTGTGAAGGGGGGTGTGTGTTTGTTTGAAAGTAGAGCTGGTGTGCTAAACAGCATGTGTGTAATGTCCTCAAATTTTCAGCCAGTGTTTTCCACTGTTTCAGTGCACAATCCATGCTCAGACAAGAATGGGGGCTGTATGCATCGCTGTCAAAATGATGGGGGTCGGGTGCGCTGTGACTGTCATCCTGGATACAGACTGGCAGCGGACGGCAAGGCCTGTGAAGGTGGGACATGAGGCAGGCACAAGCAGCCCTATCAAGTTGCACCACCCTTCACACAATCAGTTCAAGCTGTAACCAGGCCTGAACTTCTGGAAGTTTCTAACGCTGCTGATCCCTCCTGGCATTTATTATATAGGAACACAGTTTATACTTTATGTCTTCTTTATGGATCTCAGCTGTCTTTCTATTTCATAACCTTTTGAACGTAATTATAAACAAGTGTGCCATGTGTGGCACATTTCAACTGTCTGTATAATATGATATAGACATATTATACAATACTACCATGTACAATTTGGATTAAGTTAAGACTTTTTTTCTTTGGACTTCATAAGTTGTCATACCTCTAGATACCAGTGTGTGTTGTGATTTTTCAGATTAAAATGGCTGTGTGTTATGAATGTTAGTGGTTCTGTCATAATGAAGAGCCATACACTGTGTAGCAATGGAACATTAGCCATGCTCAGCAGAATCAGTACTTACCTGTTTGTGTGTGTGTGTGTGTGTGTGTGTGTGTGTGTGTGTGTGTGTGTGTGTGTGTGTGTGTGTGTGTGTGTGTGTGTGTGTTGCAGACATTGATGAGTGCCAGACAGGAAAGGCATCCTGTGCGCATGGTTGCCGTAACACCCGTGGATCCTTCATTTGCACCTGTGACCCCGGCTACGAACTGGGAGCTGACAGCAGGCAGTGCTACCGTGCGTCTGTCCATCAAACATGCCATCAATTAACTTCCTCTCCCATACTGTACACTGCAAACGCTATATACATCAGTACATTCATTGTAAAGTTGGCTGTAGTAGTTTTTTCTTTGTGTGTATGTTTTTAGTCTTTGAGTCCCAGCAGTGTTTGAGAGTGTGTTTACCAGTGTTTTTGGTGTTGTCGTGTGTCTCTGGCAGGGATTGAGATGGAGATTGTGAACAGCTGTGAGACTGACAATGGCGGCTGCTCTCACCATTGCCAGCACTCTACTGCTGGGCCTGTGTGCAGCTGTAACCATGGCTACCAGCTGGGAGGAGACTCCAGGACCTGTGTGGGTAAGCAGGGCAGAGTCATGCAGCCTAGGTGTAGTTCTGGAGCATAACCCCACCTACAGATCCACTGAGAAAATCTATGCACTCTGATTGATTAATCACAACTATCTGTTATATCCCTGAAGACCCGTTATTATTATTGGTTAAAAAAGTCCTGTGAACATCACAGCAAACCTAATGCCACTAATGCTACATGCTCTGCTGTTGAGTACAAACCACTGTCCACTCCGCTTCAATGTACTTCTGCCTCAAGTTGTTCTGATTCTGGGATGTCTTTTTCTAATTTTTAGCATTCTCGTGTGTGTGTGTGTGTGTGTGTGTGTGTGTGTGTGTGTGTGTTTTATCTTCCTCTTCATGTTCACCTTCTTATTTGCATGGGTGTGTTTGTTTGTTTATGTGCATTGTGTGTGTGTGTGTGTGTGTGTGTGTGTGTGTGTGTGTGTGTGTGTGTGTGTGTGTGTGTGTGTGTGTGTGTGTGTGTGTTTGTTTGTTTGTTTTTACAGATGTGGATGAGTGTGGAGCAGGGAAGTCTTGTTGTGAACAGGACTGTACCAACTATCCAGGGGGGTATGAATGTTACTGCAGGGCAGGATACCGCCTCAGTAAGGATGGATGCAGCTGTGATGGTATGATCCAATTTGTGTCCTGGCAGTGATTACTGTATCATGGCTTTTACAGTAACCTCTTAGCTCCCTTTTATGATGTTTACATAAAATATGATTCATTCCATATTTGCATTACTGTGTTGTCAAAGTTAGTGTGTTGTGACTGTGGCTTTGACATTTACAATGTTTCAATGAAACTGACATGGTGTTGACTATGGTTTTTGTGTGCAGATGTGGATGAGTGTCTCTCTGACAACGGGGGGTGTGACCACAACTGCCAGAACAATGCAGGTTCCTTCCAGTGTCTCTGCCATCGGGGTTACCGCCTGGACGAGGACCGGCGCTCCTGTCTCCGTGAGTCCCACAACCTGTGAACTAGACACTGTTGGCACTTTGCCTTGTGCCAGCAGTAAGTAGTTGCAGTATTTACTCTCATCTGTATGGTCAATACTCTCTAATGTGGACCATTTATAATCAAGTGTGCCTTGCAACATGTCAGCTGACTGGCTATTAAATTATAGAGAAAATTCAATTGTGGTGTTTGGCATTCAGTTCAATTCAGCTCAACTAATTGGGTACTATTGGCAGCATATATACATTTTTAATTTCTGTCAAGGCATGATGTACAAACTGCTATTTATTTAAAAAAATCATGTAAACCAATGGTCATACAGGAAGAATTCTGTAACTGTAATAGTGATGACTGTACTAATGGCCATCTCTCCAGCATTGGAGGGTACGGTGGAGGCGCTGGGCAGTGCCATGGAGGAGCCAGACAGACCTCTGCTCCAGCTCACCCTGCTTCAGGACTCCAGCCAAGGCCCTGGGCGCTACGGCGACTACGAGGAGGAGCCGGTGAGGCTGGGGGATCTGCTGCGCGCAGAGAGCAGCCTGACTGAGAAGTTTGGTGAGTTTTCTGAGAGGGAAGAAAGAGGGGACTATGTTGCTGTTGAGTGTTACTAAGTGCAGACCAGCTATATTATATCATCTGCATTTAGCAGTTATTCTTACCCAGGGTAACTTAGAAAATGAACAAGAGGAGTGCAATCAAAGTTTTTTGAAGCAGCAGTAACTAAAGAAAATGATTTATGACACTCTCAAAACCAAAAATAGCACTAACAAGGAATTCTGAAGTCAATTAAAGAATATACTATGTTGGCAAACATATTCAATTAATCATTCAACATATTCAGGGTTTTGTCTCTCTCTCTCTCCTTCCTTCTATCTCTCTCCCTCTGTTCCTCTTTCTTTCTGTCTGGCCACAGTTTGTCTGAACCACACCTTTGGGCATGACTGTAGCCTCACCTGTGAGGACTGCTCCAATGGAGGAAGCTGCACTGTGGGGCGAGATGGCTGTGACTGCCCCAGTGGCTGGACGGGAGTCATCTGTAACCAGAGTAAGACTCACATACAGAAAGGCACACATGCACCCTTTACATTAATAAGTTAGATCTGCTTGAATGTGAGTAGAATAATTCTAACCCCGCCTCCTCCTGTGACATCACAGCCTGTGCTGAGGGACTTTTGGAAAGAACTGCTCCACCTCCTGCAAGTGTAAGAACGGTGCCTCCTGCGATCCGGTGACAGGTTTCTGCCGGTGCCCGCCCGGGGTCAGCGGAGAGCTGTGCCAGGACGGTGAGTGATGGCTGCTGTCAGGGTTTTGAGAGAGATGCCTGCAGTCAGGCAGACTGATGCTGGAACCCTCTTCCTCTGCTGTGCAGGCTGTCCCAAAGGCCTGTATGGAAAACACTGCAATAAGAAGTGCAACTGCGCCAACAACGGGCGCTGCCACCGTACCTATGGCGCCTGCCTATGTGACCCTGGGCTTTACGGCCGCTTCTGCCATCTGCGTGAGTCAGGCCCACAGCACTGCATGTGATTTTATCACGTGTCTTCTCTTTTCTTTTCTGTCCGCTCTCTTTCCTGCTTTTAGTGTCCCACCTCACCTTTCTCCACCTGGTGTCGTGGTCCTGTCTATCTTTCCTGCTCTGTTCTATTCTCCTTGAAATTTCTCTGTCCCCTGTCTATTCGTCCCTTTTGTTGGCTGTCTTCACCTCTCTTGCTTTACCTCTTTTTGTCTTTATGTCTTGTTTTGTACACCTTTCAATTTGACTATTTTTTGACATTTTCTCTCTTATCCTGGCTCTGTGCATCTACTTGTGTGTGTCTCATGCCACCACTCAGTGTGAAGTCCTTACCCCTCTGTAAGGCTCCACATGCTTCTGTGTGTCTAGTGCTCTCAATCTCTCTCTGCCTCTGCCTATCTTCTCCCACTTCTGCCCTGCCTGCAGAGTGCCCCAAGTGGGCGTTTGGGCCAGGTTGTTCGGAGGAGTGTCGGTGTGTCCAGCAGAACACTCAGGAATGCCACCGTCGCCACGGCACCTGCATCTGCAAGCCTGGTTACCATGGTGACACATGCAAGGAAGGTAAGTTTAGAGAGCTGTGGGGTCAGGCTTCATTACTACTACTGTACTCACCTTGACAATTCTGCTACTGCTCTAATAGAGATTAATTCCCAGTAAATGCTATTGTGCTCACTACAACTGCACCCACACTTGCCACTGTATTCAGTACTGCAACTGTACTCAGCTCTACTGTTCATTTGGTCACTGATCCTGGCAATGTGTTCTCAAAACTACATCTCTACCCACTTCAAACTAATTATTACCACAGTCACAAGAACTCCTATTTAATACTTTCTGTTTTTTCTTTGCTCTTGTCCTCTGCACATTCTCTGGTTTAATATCTCCCAGAATGCAGTGTGGGCTTCTATGGTTTGGGCTGCAAGCAGAAATGCAAGTGCCCTCCGGGTGTGTTGTGCAATCATGTGACTGGATCCTGCCAGCCACAGTGCCCAGCTGGTAGGCAAGGGGAAGACTGCAGCCAAGGTAGGTGCAGCCCTCCTGAGCACCAGGGTGCAGTGCAGTGAGACAGGGGGACAGTAACAGGAGAACAATGGAACTTTCATTCATGAAGAGGTGTACAACAGTTTTAGGGATGGGGGCAGGGAATAATTTTATAGCAGAGCTGAACAGGATCCATAATATGGAAGTCATTAAGCAATCAGGATACTCCATCTGCCATCGGTTATAAAGAACAGAAACTGAAGGGAGCATTGTTTCATTTGTGTTCATTATGACTTCCTACATTTTATGGGCAGTGATGCCTGGGTCATCTCTTTCTATCTGGCTCCAAATGACTGTATATCAATGCTAATAGGCCTAAAGCAAGTGTCTTCTCCCAATAATGGACCTTGTAGTGTATCCAGGATTATGTCCTCCCCTTGAGGGTTTTGTAATGCATAAGGGGTCATTGTGTAGGGGTCATCTCTGTTAGTTTCATACCATGTATGGGGATAAAGGAGTAGGTATTTTATAACAAAGCAACCTATAATTGTTCCACTGGGACTGCAACATCGATTTCTGATCCACAGTGTTGTACACTGGTTCTGATGTTTTTTCATGGCTATGGCCATTGTTTGGTGAGCCATAAAAACATTTGCTTTATTTAGCATTGGACATCATAACCAAACATAATGACAGCAGATGCTGATTAATAATGTGGCTAGATGGGTTATGTTGGAGTTTTTAGGAGACATGCTTTATGCATTATGCTAAAATGTAGTTCTTAAATGTGTCCTCTGCTATCATACATTTTGCTGACAATTGCTAAATCTAAAGCCAATAATTAGAATATGCATGAAAAAATGGACAGATCAATGACATTGTATGAGAGTAATGTACATTTTCTAAAGATGTTGAAACAGTCTTATGTAATATCCTTTATCTATCAGTCTGTAATATGTGTAGATTCTCTGTCTGACACTGAGACAGTATGCGCAGATTTGTGTCCTCTCTCTCTGACTGCTTTGGCATGTGTGTGCTTAGACTGTGTCCTTGCTTGTCTGACAGAGTGCACTGATGGGAGTTTTGGGGTGGGGTGTACCCAATCCTGCGATTGTTCAGGGTCCCCTTGTGACAAGGTGACTGGTCAGTGCCGCTGTCCTGCTGGCACCACTGGAGAGCGCTGTGAGAAAGGTGAGGATGAGACTCTCATAAATGCATGTTCTCGGATGGTAAGTTAATTTCAGTGGTCTGTCTTTGATAAAATAGATATTTTTCAAACTTGCATGTTTTTTTATGTATTAACATTTACATGTATATGGTGTGAGTAACCCCACTGCTCAAGTGGGTGCCAGTCAGTAATGCTGTCTCAGCTCAAGTCAGTAGAGTTTTATTAAAACTAAAATAAAATAAAAAAGCATAAACTGATGAAGTGTTGCACAATCAGCCATATACAATATTGATGTTTAAGGAAGTTCTGTCAAAGTAGTGTATTGTGACAAAAATTCAGTAGGCAAACATTAAATAATTTAAAATCAAGTAATATACCAAGAACTAAGTAATGTATTTTTTCTTAGGTAAAACATATAAACAATGATTAAATTAAAAAATAAGACACATAACATGGGTCATTACTGCACTGTCTTTCTCGCTGCAGTGTGTGTAGATGGATTTTGGGGGCAGGGCTGTAAGGAGGTGTGCCCGGCCTGTGAAAACGGAGGGGTGTGTGACAAGCAGAATGGCACATGTCACTGCCCACCTGGGTACATGGGCCGCCTGTGCCAGAACGGTGTGTACTGCCCCCTTCTGTATGGACCAATCAGAGCACTGTCTGTTTTTCTGTCTGTCTGACTGTGTGTCTACCTGAATGTCTTATAAATGTAATCCTTTAATGTCAGAAGAGTGTATAATGTCAATGTAGAGTTTCAAATTGTGGACACATCTTTGTTTGTAGTTTTTGGGTTTGTGTGTGTGTATGTGTGTGTGAGAGCTTGAGAGAGAGGGAGAGAGAAAAGACTGCTGACTGCTGAATGCAGTGCTGTGTAGTGAGGACTCTTCTGTATACCGATGTTTGTATGGTTTGTAACAAACGTACTGCTTGATTGATCAATGTTGTGTGTATCTGTGCATGTTTGCAGCTTGCCCAGTGGGACGTTTCGGACTGAGATGCCAGCTGAAATGTGTGTGTGAGAGCAGCGGGAGGTGCCACCCTGTCACTGGGCGCTGTACCTGTGCCCCTGGCTGGACTGGGCACAGCTGCACAAGAGGTGGGCACTGTGGCACGTTTTCTGTGCTGAACAGTAGGGAAAGTGTTTAGTGTGTCAGTAATGATAGAGCAAATGTTAAGTCAGCAGCCATACCTCCCTAGCCTTCCAGTACCTGAGTCCAAGCAGGGCTATGCTTTCTTAGTCTTTGAATGAGAGACCTCCACTGAGGAAAGCTGTGTTGCTGTTGTTTTGTCTCTTTATTGTTAAGGAACTGTTGTATTTTATGGTTGAGCTTCAACAGTGTGGTGTCAAATCTGGACTGTGCCAGGGCTGACTGTGTCTGGAAGCCCTGCATAGAAATGCATTGCCTGGCTGTAGTATCATGGCTGTTAGCAAAAACCATTATTGTGCTGAATAGACAAAGAAAGAGTAAGATCCTGTGTTGTTTGTTGTTGTGTCCATGGTAGCGTGTGATGCGGGCCGCTGGGGGGTGGGCTGTGCCAACACCTGTGACTGCAGGAACAGTGACGGGGGCTGCGACGCTGTGACGGGACAGTGCCTCTGTGAACCAGGCTTTACCGGGACACGCTGCGATCAGAGTATGTGTGTCTGAGTGCCTTGAATACACAGGCTCTGCAGAATAGGCATTTCTGAGAGTGTCTTTTACTCCACACTATTCAGTTCAGATTTCTTAGATACTGATATCCATACTCAACTAATGGGCATCACAACCACCTCCCCCCGCAGAATGCCCACAGGGTTCTTTTGGACCGGGCTGTCGGCATCAGTGCCAGTGTGATAACCAGGCAGCATGTGACCATGTGAGTGGCGTGCACCTGTCTGCCAGGCTGGACCGGAACCTTCTGTGAGAAACGTAAGTTCACGGACACCAACAATACAGCAACATATTTTTAAAAACCTCAATTGCTGAAGCGATTATAGTTCAAAAATGAATAAAAATCAGCATAAATTGGTGGGTCTCAGGGACTGGAGTTGAAAACCCCTGGCCTAAAGAAATGTTATCCCTTCCAAAGCACTGAAGCTACAGTACCACACACACTATAGTATCCCTGTTATTACTGAATCTAGAAACACTGATGTAATCGTAACTCAGACCCTACAGCAGCTCTAATCCTGTAGTAACTCTTCTCCCCATTAACACTAACCACACAATGGCTTTGACCCCATAGTAACCCTGACCCTGCCCTGTGTCCCGCAGCCTGTCCACAGGGATTCTTTGGGCTGGAGTGTCGGGAAAAGTGTGTATGTCTTAATGGAGGGCGCTGTGACCATCTGACAGGAGCGTGTCTGTGTTCTGCCGGCTGGGTCGGCCCACATTGCAACTTAAGTAAGTTCACTTCAAACAGTCAGCCCACTGCAGGCTGGACCAGGCAGTGTGCACCAGCTGCTCATCAAACAGGCAGAACCATGCAGTCAATACTCAGCATCAAACAACCGCTCCAAAGGGGACCCAAACTGAGCACCAAACAGTCAGTACCAAATGACCATACCTTCAGTACTAAACAGTCAGAGCCAAACAGATGGCACCAAATACAGAACACAACCAGTACTGACTTTACCACACTGTTTAGGAAGAGAATTAAATTAATTCGTATTTTCCTCTGAAAAAGAGTGATACATTACATATTCTAACTCATCATGTGACTAACTGAAATGCCAAAATAATGGCAGTACCAAAGTACTCATAACTTTCTGTAGATGTCCCATGGCAGATTGTCAGTTTGGTTTCCTGTTTAAGAATAAAAATGTTTTATTGTTTTCTGAGTAAATGCAGAAATTGAAATTGTGGTGTTGTCCAAGGACTCCTGTTCATTATCAGGACCGGTCCAGCTCAACAGTACTAGTTTGACAGTTTGCATGATACAGTCCTCGGGCTGTCTAAATGTGTCTCTATTGTTATCCCATTGTACAGCTTGTCAGACTGGGTACTATGGCGATGGATGTAACCGGACCTGCGGCTGCCACAACAATGCCAGCTGTCACCCGGTGAGCGGACAGTGCCAGTGTGCACCTGGCTGGACTGGACCCAGCTGCCAAAAAGGTGATCCACACGCTGCCTTGGCATGGTGTGTCATGGCACATGTTTACTGTGCAAAAATACATTGTTCAGTCAGAGGTGTCTGTGATTACTGCTCATTAACACACTTTTCAGTTGAGCAAGTAATTCTTTTATACTGTAAAGTGGCTGTCTATCAGTGCTACGTTCATAACTACACAGTACAATGAAGGAGGAGTAGTTAAGCAATTGCCGCCAAGCATCTGATATTCCCCTCGTTCAGGATTGCACCTATAATTTACATTCTAATAATATGTAACTTTAACCATAGCTTAAGTACAATACTATACCAATACTGTAACTACAGTACCATGGCTGGCCTGCCAGGGGTGAGTCATTCAGTTCAGTTGCACAGCTTGTGGTCAAATTAGCATACATACTTTTACATTTTACATTATAATAACCGTCAGTCATTAAATGAACCACAGAATAACCTGTAGTCGTGTTTTGCCTGATCTCCCAGCATGCGCAGTGGGATATTATGGGTTGGACTGCAGGCAGCGCTGCCTGTGCCAGAACGGGGGTACGTGTGAGCGGGATACTGGACGCTGTGCTTGTCCTGACGGATGGACTGGGACAGCCTGTGAGCTGGGTAAGCAACCTCTCCCCAGTTCATTCGGCTGCTACTTGGCTCAGACACCAGTGTGCTTCCCAGCACAATGTTTAATGTGCAGTAGCACTGTTATATGAGAGATGAGTCCTTTCTGTTTTTTATTTCTTTCTTATGTTGTTGCGGTCATTTTTGCTTTTGTAGGTAATACTACTCTACATGTATTTTGATTAATTGAACTTTTTTAATGCCTTTTTGCTCTGCCATGCTTTGTCCTTCTCTCCTTGTCTCTCTCTCTCTCTCTCTCTTCTCTCCCCATAGAGTGTGGTGAGGGCCAGTTTGGGCAGGACTGTAGGCAGAGGTGTGTGTGTGAGAATGGCGGACAGTGCGATCGGCGGAGTGGCCGCTGCATCTGTCTTCCGGGCTGGGTTGGGGACCACTGCCAGACAGGTGAGAGGAGTGAGAGAGTGACACCTCACCCCCCTAGCAGTGGTTTGAAGCGTGTATTGAGAGTTCTCCTGTTTGTGTTATTTTCTCTTGCTCTTCCAATGCCGGACAGCATGTGAGGCAGGGCAGTTTGGAGCAGGGTGTGAGCAGCGCTGCAAGTGTGATCATGGAGCCTCCTGTCACCACGTCACTGGAGCCTGTATGTGCCCCCCTGGCTGGAGGGGGCCGCAGTGTGACAGAGGTCAGTCCTTTTGGCTAACCAGTGCCCGATGCTCTCTTTCCACCCTCTCTCTTACTCATTTTTAACTTTTTTTTAGATTCTCCCCCTTTACTTTTCTTCATCTTTTTCTCCCTCACTCTTTTCTCCCTCCAGTTCTTTCTTTTTCTCCCTCTCTTTCACTGTCTCTCCCTCCCTGATTAACCATCCTCACAGATGATGAAGGTTAGCCGCTCTGTGTTGGCACATGACTCTGAGCCCAGCCCCTCTGTTTCTCTGTGTCTCCAGCCTGTTTGCCTGGGACGTTTGGCGAGGGCTGTGCGCAGCGCTGCTCCTGTCCCCAGGCCACCTCATGTCACCATGTGTCCGGAGAGTGTGGCTGTCCCCCCGGGTTCACGGGCAGCGGCTGTGAGCAGAGTGAGTGGTGCCTCATTTTACGCAGCGGTATGACATTGGTCATAGCGGTAATATGCTGTCATGATTGGTTATAACAAATGGTACATCATGATTATAACTATGTTATGTAGACTTTATGGTGAATAGTTCAAATGAAGTGCAACCAAACAGATACTTAATAAAATAAGATTGTTTCTTGGTTTCTGCCCCTTAATGTAGGAAAGCTGTGCCTTAATGGCAGTGTCTGGACAGTGTCATGATCATCCAGGGCTCTTTTCTCTCTGCATTAAAATCTTCTTTTGCCAGACAAAGATGTGTTATCAGGGCAATGTTTACATCTATTGAGTGCCCTTTGATGCAAATTACATTTGCCTAAATGTTTACTGATGGAAAATGTTCAGTGTTTTGTGCTCTTTCCCAGATAATATTGGCAAGTGATTATTATGATTGATGGACTCACCAAACTGTTTTCATGAAGAAGAATTACTGTGAGACAAAAGCAAAGGATGTCAGTTGATTGAATCTGGGCCTGTGTGCTTTATGCATTCCTTGTGCTCTGTGTGTCTCTTTGTAGGCTGTCAGCCTGGTACCTATGGACTCAACTGTAACCAGGTTTGCCAGTGCTCAGAGCGTAACCAGCACTGCCACCCTGTGACGGGACTCTGCTACTGCGCCCCAGGCTACTATGGGCCTGGCTGCAAACTCGGTGAGCCTCTGCCACCAGTTCTGTGGCACAAACATAGTGACCGCTACTGGGTGATGAAGCTCAGGATTTTTAATTGAGTGTCATGTAGATCAGTGATTCCCAAACTTCCTGAGCCCAACACCTATTTAAAAACAGAATATATTTACTCTGACCCACTCCTTATTTAAAATCAGCCTTAATCAGCCAAAACCCAGTCAGACTCAGATGCTGTGAATCCAAACCCTCAGAGTAGTATTGTTTCCTCTGATAATCCCAATTTTTACAAGTCATAGACTGACCATTAATGTTTGAGAGCAGTCTCCAATGAACCCTGTCTTTGCGTTTTGAATTTTAGAGTGTGAGAGGGGTCATTATGGGCCAAACTGTGAACGACTGTGCCAGTGTATGAACGGGGGAGTGTGCCAGCGCACCACAGGAACCTGTGAGTGCCCATCTGGCTACATAGGAGCCCACTGCAATATCAGTGAGTACACTGTATTGTATATCTACCGTACATCTTCATAACTTCATAACTCTTTTATTACAGAGGACTCCATCTACGCTACACCTGCAGTACTTACAGTATATGTGTACTGGCTGTAGAATATGCATGTAACACCGAAACAAACTCATCTCTGTGAGTTTCATTGGTCATCTGTGTATTTTTCTGTTCAATTTTCCCAGCATGCCCGGTTGGCCGCTATGGAAAGGACTGTGCCAAGTTTTCACATTGTGCCGGGAGTGCGAGGAATGATCCTGCCACTGGGACATGTGTGTGTGGTGCTGGGCGGAGAGGAAAGAACTGTGAACAAGGTAGGGGTGTGTATGTGTGCTTGTGGATTGCGGTGCTAAAACACAGGGTATTTGTGTGTGAATGAGCACTACAGAGCTAACAGGAGAGGAAGTGTTTGAAAACAGCAGTTCTAATGGAAGTGTGTAATGGAAGAGAGAGTACACAGCAGTTCAAAGAGCTTTGTTGGTGTGATTCTGTTTGAGAGCACAGAAATAAGTGTAATGTGCATGTTTTTGTGTGTTACGCAGGCTGCTCTTTGGGCTGGTTCGGACAGAACTGTGCTGCGCGTTGTAACTGCAGTAATGGTGCAGGGTGTGACCCTGTCACTGGCCTTTGTATCTGTGGCCTCGGCTGGACTGGATCTCGCTGCGAAACTAGTGAGTTACTGAAAAAAATGTAAACTGATACCATGCTTCTCTCTTTTACTATTAGCAATTGGTTGTGCGTCACATGCATGGTGCAGTACAATGTCTCTCTCTCTCTTTGTGCTAGAGTGCCCAGTGGGAAGGTATGGAGCCCAGTGCCAGCAGCAGTGTGACTGTCAGAACAATGCCACCTGTGATAGAGTCACAGGGATATGTCGCTGTGGACCTGGCTACTATGGGCACCAGTGCGAACACGGTGAGACATTGACACATATTCACACAGAGAGTAGCATATACACACATGTGCACGCCTGCACACATGCACATACACAAACACACACACACACACACACACAAGGATGGAGACACATACATGTTTTTCTTATAACAACCGTATGTCACACACAGGTATATCACACTGTATATCGCACACATGCCTGATGGGTCTTATTTAAACATCACATTTTCTCCCATCCCTACCCAGTATGCCCCTCTGGTTTCTATGGCCCCCGCTGCCAGCTCCGCTGTGACTGCAGGCACGGGGTGCCCTGCCACCCCAACACTGGCCGCTGTGTCTGTCCTGCAGGTTACCAAGGCTCTCGGTGTGAGAATGGTGAGCAAACCTCCATTTCCTTTGTACAGCAGACTTTACGCTGCCCCTATCTACAAAGGTTAATAAAAAAAAAACAATAAATGTAAATAAATCTGAGTCTTACCTGACATTTTTTTCTTTCATCTCTCTCTGGCTTTTTTTCTGCTACATCCCTGTCATATTTTGTCCCTTTCTAATTTTCTCCTCCTCCCTTGCTCTCCTCTCAGTGTGTAAACAGGGGCGATTTGGGGAGGACTGTGCCAAGCGGTGTGACTGCGAAGGAGACACCCCATGTGACTCTTTGAGTGGGAGGTGCCTGTGCCCCTCAGGGAAGACTGGAACCAGGTGTGACATAGGTAAGGAGAGAGCATTCATCCCCCAACCTGCTAAGGCTAATGGCCATTTGACAGAAACACTACTCCACATTTCCCAGCATGCCAGAGTAAATAAAGGGTTTCCTTTGACTAAAAGGTCATTGATTTGTATACAAATCCAACCATTTCCATAAAAACATACCAAATTTGTTCAGAAATCACCAGTGTACCTGATGCTGTTCTGGCTTGTATGTGGGGTTAAATACTCTCATGTTTGTGTATCAGACTGCAGGGTGAACCGGTATGGACCTGACTGCACTCAGAGCTGTGTGTGTGAGAATGGGGCGCAGTGTGACCCACGGAATGGCCGCTGCACCTGCCTTCGGGACTGGATTGGGTTCACCTGTCATGAAGGTGAATGACCACGCCAACTCTTTTATGCACTGCTAGATCGGATTTATGTTTAATCTGTGTGGATGTGCCGATCTTCATCTAATACGTGACTTGGATGAGCTGTAGAGATGATCAGTGAATGTGCGCAGAGGTGAAGCAGTTGCCACTTAACAGAGCATGACCTGATTCATGTACAGTATTTGTTTCAGTGGACTTCTTCTTTCCTCAGGGGGCCCTTGCTCCAGTCTGACAGAAGCAGAAGAGAAGACAGATGGCATCATGAAAACACCCTATAGCGCCCCCTGCTGGCTGGCTATAAAAAAACTCTCTTACTTGCACTAAGGCTCAGAATGCAGGCTGCAATGAACCAGAGAGCTGAACCACAACGCTCAGACATGTTTAATCACAGAGGTGGGACTGCACTCTGCCAGCAGAGTGGTGCTGTAAAGTCAAACGGCCCTGGGAGACGGGACATAGGTTAACCTGATACCGAAAGAAAGCAGTTGTCACGTAGTGTGTGAGGAAACAAAGCAGCTTTCACAGACCTCTGCATTTACCCTGCATACCTCGCTGGGAAGACCAAGGACATGGGACAATTCTGCCAGTACGTCCATGAACACAAACATGCACACACACATCCATATTCAAATACTGTCCATGCCCTTTATCTCACATGAGACAGTACTGGGTCCAGTGACCAGCTCCCCAGTGTTTTTTGTAGATTGTGTGGACTCCACTTCCTGCTGGACAGGGGTCAGAGTTCAGGGTTCATGAAATGAGTGCGATAAATAGCTTGCAAATAACTTCTCTCAGGTAGTAGAGGAGTTTATGGCATGATGAGGAGGAAAAGTCAGACAAAAGAAGGGAAATGGTTTAAAGGTCAATGTATGAAGGGGGTGAATTAATCAGAGAATTACATTTTTTAAAGTGGATATATCCACAGCATACCACTGTCTTCTTGTATTTGAGTGCCAGTGTCTATGACTCTTCAGATCATACTTGATTTTAATCATCGTTCTTCTGATATTAGTCATTGTTGTACAGATTACATTGTTAATTTGTTACTGAATATTTTTCCGTTTTAGCTGAAATATGGATTAGTATAGTATACTGTGTTTTATGAATGTGCATAATTTTTTATAAAGGCTTAGAAAAACATCACTGGTCTTACATAAGCATGAATTCAAAGACTATTCAGGCCAAGACATGAGATGATTATATATACATGCAGAAAAACAATCTGCCAGTCATTTAGAGAATAACCTGTGGTGTCTAATTTCATTTCTACATTTTGTAAAAGTTGTAAAAACTTATGTTGAGTTCTTGTCAAATGCTCTCCACAATTCCACTTTTGGACTCATTCTGTGTTCAGAACTATATGTGAATTGAACAAAGAAATTGAGGTTTTTGTAGCATACAGTACACTGCAGTTTGTTGGAAATGAAGTCTATGTGCTTTGGTCCTGTTTACACTGACCAACAAAGAGCACACTTTTTGTACTCAATTCATACAAGGCAATAAGACAAACTGGTTGCCTGCACAGTAGTCAGCTTCACCCTTCACTTGTATCAGTTATGTGAAAGAAATGTCTTGATCTACTGAATATTATGCATTTGAAGGGACTGTTCCTTACAAGAAAATGTGTTATTATTATATGTTATTTGTACATTCTTGTATTTGGAGAAATGAAGAGTGAGAGTATTAAAATCTGTTCCTCAGAAATTTAATTTCTCCATTACCTTCTGATGTGAAAGTCCCACGCCTGGATTGTCAGCTTTTGTCCTTAATCATTTTTCTAAACATTTTGAGGAAAATTTTAGAAAGAAAATCAGCAAAAGTTCAGTAGTCACCAAAATGAACTTGACACACTGTAGCAAAAACTTCATTTTTCATTTTCTACTGGTCAAGGACAAATGTTGATTGAATTCAGTCCTTAATCTAGGAGACTAAATTCTGGTTGGATTTTCATTTTGGAGTCTTTCAGATTCTTCAAAGTGTCAGATCATTTAAGATTATTTCTTGTTAATAAAAAAATGTTTTTTATGGGTAACTACATTTGTTAATTACACCAGTTACAGTTTGAATAAATGTAATTATTAAACCGATTCCCATGTAATGTCTGGGAATTTTAAGCCCACCTTCTGGACTGTAGCCTTCCAAGGCCAGTACCTGGAACTTCCAGTGTTTTATATCAGCGCGTATGCCATTAATCACATTTTTAGGATAAATTGTACTTTTCAGTATAATTCAGCTCTTTGGTTAAGGTACAGAATACAGTCAGAAATAAAACTGTGCTGTAGCATCAGAAAAGTTAACCATTTGACACTGGTTCTATGAGTTATCTTTGTGAAGTCTAACCAGGGAGGACCACTAACTTCAAGCAGGTAATTTAGTAGCACTTAGTTCTTAAATTCTAGTCAAGTAAACCATTATGTGTTATGTCAACAGAAATTGCACTACCAATTTATGTTGCATGTACTAAACCACATGTGGTTGAGCCAGAGTCACAAGCTATAGAATACAATAATAACTTCTTGGCGTGTGCTGATACAAATACAAAATACATACATTTGAAAGAATACCACCAATTATTCAAAATATAAAAAACATCACTGTTTGTTACCTATTGAGGTGCTGAAGAAAATTAAAAACCAGGCAGACCGCAATGAATGTTTCTTCTTCATAACCTTTTAATTTTCATGTCATAAATACAGAAGCTGTACATATGTAGTATGCTCAGATTCAAGCAGAATGCAGTTAGCAATGCCTGTCAATGAAAATAAATTCTCCAAAACTAAACAGGCAGAAGTGATTACAGCCATTATTATATACAGAGATCAAACTATGTACCTTCAGAAGCTATTGTGACACTCCATCAGGTACCAGAAAAGAGCGAAAAATGTAGCCTGCAGCAGTAACCTTTTTTTATAGAAGAATTAGTCTAAAGGCATGTACAATAAAGATCATTTCCCTTTTGTTTGATGCCATTTCATCATCACCTTATTACAAACAGAATAAATGCAGCATGTTACAAAAATAAAACTGTAAAACTTTTATTATTATTATTATTATTATTATTTCATTTCTTCCAGTGCATTACAGCATTAAGAACATACCAGAACAAATCTGCTAACAGAAACTATTGCGTACGCTATGACTTTGTTTGTCAACAGCCAGGGTCTGATTGGTTAATTTAATGGCCTCACGCATTACAGACCTTCCTTGCTTCCGTGCAAGCCACGTCACAGTGTGGAAACACTACAGACCTGAGCTGTCAATGCTGTTGGCTACTGACAATGAGAGAGTAGATACCTTTGAATGTCAAGGTTATGTTTAAACACTCAGCACTCAGTGTCTTCTTTAACATTTAGATCAACTGAAAAACCCTTGCACAAATAAAAGCAAAAGCAAGAAAAGGTACTTGCGGTGTATTAATTTGCATTAATGGACAGCATGACGGAAAGCATGGACAGACTTACACAAGGGTCATCCTAAAACACTGTGTGTGGACTGGTTAACTTTAATCCCTCCCCCACAGGAGAATACAGAACCAAGCCTGCCCTTTGTCTGCACTAGCACGTTCAGGGTCGCGTTGGTTCACAGAATCACAAACAGGAGGGCAGGGGGAAGATTTCCCACATGTCCAGCTGATCCAGGGTGATGGAGTATTCGTACCGCTGTAAGGTGCACCACACTGTTCAGACAGAACACCCCTCAACACTCAGCACGAACCTTCACACATTTCTGATCATGCATGACACCTTCAAACTCTATATAAAAATGCAAATAAAAAAAACACACAAATATAATTACATATTTGTTCAGAAGACATGTGTCTAGAGATTCAGGCCCAAAACACAAAGGCCTGCGTGGCTTCTCATTGAAGCCAATGCAAAAACTCCTGACCTGCTCCACATAGACTCCTGCTGGTAAACCAAAGGTTCACCAACATGAACAGCAAGAACTAAAAACAACAAACCACTACGCATTCCACATATGTACATCACATTTATATGTACATACAGTAAACACACATACATGCGCATACATACATGTGCGTGTGTACCAAGCACCAGACAATGGTATTTACACTCCCATCTTGGGCAGTTATATAGTGTTTACTGGGCGCAACAGCTGCAGGTTACACCTTCAGCTTCTCTATCCGAATAAGTCTACAACAATGACTGGAATAAGATACAGGGTGGGTGAGCACATATTTGTGCTGTGCCACACAGCAGGCCTGTATCAGGCCAGAAGAGAACACAAGTTGGAGGTTGGGGATGACAAAAGGAAACAACATTATGACCTCTTGGTGTGATTACTGTGTGGCTGTTTTGTACTGTCATATTCATTCTCACTGTGCAGCACACAGTAGCCCAGACATGGGCTGTATTGTTATTGTGATGGAGTACCCATGCATAGATTGATGGTGCAAAACACCTGGTTAAAAGTACATGATGAAAATGCGTTGTCCCCGGAAATGAATTAGGCAAGCACCCACATGCTGCGCATTGTCATCTTTTAACACTTATTTTTCTCCTGTTTTTACATTTGATTTGAGCTGATATTTAAATATTTACAGAGTAAGAGTGAGGAGTGCTTTGGAGTTGGGCATGTTGTGGAGCTCTGTGTACCTAAGATGCATTTCCCAGCACTGTTCTCTTTGACCACAAGGGGAGCCAAACTTCCACAGAAACACTAAACTGAGGGGTTGGATCACCTTCATACCCTCACTAATAGTCCAGCACTCAAAGCTCATGGCCATAGTAGTATCTTTTTTGTCTTTTTCATGCCTCACCTCAGGGTAGGCAATAGCACAGAACGTGCTGGACTGCACTACACACTGTGGCCAGATGGAGGAGCTAGAAGCCAGACAGAGAACAATACTATTGAACAAAGATATAGTATCTATTGGATGGCCAGTCAGACATGACATCTTATCCTCTCTCTCTTCTGCCTCTCTCTCCACACTATGAGACTAACAGGGTGGTGTAAGTGCCTGAAATACATGGTGACAGAGGCATACTCCACATTGTCAAAACCCACCTTTTCACTCTGATATGTTAAAATACAGACATAACAATGACAATTACAACAATTTCCCAGCAGACAGACTTTTCATATTCACTCATTAAATACAGAGCATTTGTCCAAGCCTGACATTATTGGTGAAAAGAATGTTATTCAGGACAATACTTCAGCAATACTTTCATACCCATAATGCCATAGTTCTGTCAAATGTCATTAAATGGAATCATTCACACAGGATTATTCTAGGAATCAAGAAGTACATCGTAAACTATGTCACCACTCAATCCGGTTAAATCAAACTAAAAACCTACGTTTGGACAGTCTAAGTTTTGATTATTAAGGCCTGTTAAATCAGTGCAATATTCTTTCATGAAATGAAAAATGATGAAATGCACAAGTGAATACTCATGTAAACTCTTGTGAATAAGTCTCAGTCTATTCATACTCAGTTTAGGATATGCGTTAGCCAGTGCAGAGTTAAACACCTACAGACTCACTTATATCTGCTCAAAGTCATAGCTCATTTTGGAAAATGTGGAAAATGTGTGTGGGTATGTCCGCTTGAGAGAATGCAGCCCTAGAAACAAGTATATGTGTTGGTGCATGTTTCTGCATTTTAATGCAAAAAAGAATGTATGTGTGTGTATGTGTGAGAGAGCATGCATACTATACACACACACACAAACGCACACATAGCATACTGCAGGGGGCAAAACTGTGAACACTTCCTTTGGTTAAATGGCTGCAGGTCCCTACTGATGAATAAGAATCACAGGATGGACTCCACGGATTCAAATGCATTGCACTTGAGAGATATACATCTATATACAGTACACATACAGTACATCTCCTTCAGTGTATATACACACACACACACACAAAAATATGAGAAAGACCTTCCAGTCTCTCACAGAAGGTACAAAGACAACCCTGAAGGACCATTGAAAACAAATGAACTTAACAGTGAAGGAGAGTGGACTATAAATGTGCGCTTATATTTATATTTTCTATACAATGAGTGTGCCTCTATATATTCTCATACATACACAAATATATATGCATATGGTCTGTATTTAATGGCTACAACAATTAATCTGTCCAATGATTAAATATAAGGTTTAATTGCCAAATAATTTTATATTAGAAAAATTAACATGATTATTAAATTCACATTATTTAATTCATTATTAAATTGATGTATTTCCTCGATGTAAACATGCTAACTAATTTTATTGCACACAGGAACACTAAGTAAGCCATCATTTTCAGGAGTTGTTAGCCAGGCCTTTTGGTGCAAAAGGCAATGTTATGTTAAACACACTCCAGTGTCTCATCATGTAAGTGAAGACAATTTTGGGGGTAAACGTGATGATATAAACACCACATACAGTCTTTTGTATAATTACTTTGATGTGTCTCAATATACATACATAAAAATGAACATTGGAATAAGATACTGCTTAAAAACTTGCAACCAATTAATTAAATAATGTGTCAACATATGTATATGTATTGCATAAATAAAACACATACATACACACACATATGTATAAATATATAAAGCAAGTAGATGGGAAACACTGTAAATGATTGGTTCATTTCAGATGGGAACACATGGGAACATGACACAGATGTCTGAGTCTTTGGCTTGAGCCAGGTGATATATGTCACTCTGAATGCTAATGAAACGGCTCCCTTACCTGACTGCACTCACATACAACTCTGCTCCAATTCCTGAGCTGCTGACAATAACCAGTCTATGCTTCTGACATCCACCAGCTGTAGAATACAATCCTGCTTCAGACACCTAAAGTATGTTACTCTGAGTCTACTACTCTAATGAACATGGGCACATCATAACTGGAACAAGTGTCACCAGGTAAACCTGTAGCAGCACCAGTTTTCTGGCAAGCATGTGACTGGACCAGGACTCAGCAGGTAAACCAACACAGCCAGTTAAAACCCAGGGTGAGGTCTAGTTAGTTAAAACCCTATCAGTTCAAGGCTTCACTAGATAAACCCAAACTGTAACCAGGTCTTACTACTCAAACCTGCGAATGGACCGGGTCTTATCCTGTAAAAATGTTTGTCATAACCCTTATTAGCACTGAGCTTTGACAAAGTGCTTATTAACACTTTGCTATCTGGTGCTTTGAGGTTAACAGCATAGCAGGATAGTACAGATCAGTACTGTAAATCAGTCCAGTTCAGAACAGCTCAGTATAGTCCACTACAATGGAAGGAAAGCTAACTTTGGTCATATGATGAACACTTGAACTGGCAAAAGGTCCTGTTGAATGCACATCCTTCTCAAAAGAGCTAGATGGACACAGAGTAAATTGGGAGGCTTTTTCCCAGTTTCCTTGACAGCCACAAGGACACATGGTTTGAGGAAAGGCCATTCACATTCTTTAGCCATCAACAAACCAAAACAAAACTGAGTAAATGACAATGGTGCAAGCGCAACAGATCGTCTGAAACACTCATATTGATCTTACTTTCATTTATATGCATTCAGTACCGTAAAATAAATCATAAATTAGATAAAGCAAGACTTTCTTGACGGGCAAGCAAGCGTGTGCTTATTTTTTGTTTGTTTTTTTTGGAAGTTTTTCTTCTCATTTCACACCGTGTTTCTGCTGAATTAAACAGATTGCTGATTTATGTATGCGTGCATAAGTTCCCCTCCCTCTCACGGCCCAGGTTCAGCTCCCAGCCTCTGGGCTGCAGGTTCCACCTCTTTTTTTTTTTGCGTGTAATTTTAAATGACTTTCTTTTTTCCCCTTCCAGGGCTAAGGCTCTGCTTGCCTCACGTGCCAGTCTCTATTTGTAAAAAAAGCTCAAGCAAACATAACAACAGGCAAAAAACAGGGCAGCTACCAGCCACTAATGTGGCGGTCCCTAGCGTCTCCCGTGTTAGGACCGGTAGTCCTTTTTACTGTAGGGCTTGTTCCCCAGGATGCTGTCCACCTCGTGCACGATGGAGGACGACAGCTTGGGAAGGACCTGCAGGAGAGATTAAAGCTGTGGCTCAGGCAAGAGGAATGTTCCTTCAAGCCTCACGCTTTAAGAGAACAGATACCTGAAGGGATGCATTGACTCATTTAACATATATCTCTGATCCTGTGCAAATAAAATATTCAATACATCAAATGTCAAATGCATAATGGAGAAAACAAACACACAATCATACAACCCACTTTCATACTTCTCACTCCCATGCAAACAGATATACACACAATTTTTAAGAGGGCAAGAAGGACTGAGAGAGAACAACAGAGTGCAAGAGAGAGAGGATATCAGAGATTTTCCTCCAGGCGTGTGTACAAAAGCCGCATAAATCAATTGTGACTGTTGTCACAAAGTGGCATTCTGTATCTCTGTTATCTAGCAGAGTTCATGCCTCCCTTCCCCCCGACATCATTAGCTCAGACAATAAAACCATATGAGCACATTACGGTACATTGTCTCTGTTATCTGTGTGTTTTTAACGGTGCAGCCAGGAAGAAGCAAACTGCAAACAACGGTTATTTCTGTAAAGGTCTTCTAAACGTTCACAGGCAGGGAGGCATGCACACCTTTTATGTCCCTAGGATCGCCTCATTTATGATGCATATGTTGTGCTTATAAATAGAGGAAGGGAAACACAAAGGACATTTATATTTCAAATCCATCTTGAAAACGTTCTGCCTTTTGAACCTGCAAATTAACACATCAGCTCTTTCCTTCTCACCTGCTTAACTTTGGCTCAGTGGATTTCAGTGATTTTATTTATCGATGAACAGAATTTTACTGTTACATAAATATTTATTATTTATTATTAATTATTTATTAAATATGAAGTCATGGTTATAAACTGTTGCCCCACTTTAGAGTGCCCATTTGTCTGATTGTAAGCCCATCCTACTGCTGCAGCATCAGTTTGTCAGTGCTGGAGACCGATGGCTGACATGCTCATTTAGACTCATCCCCCAAAGTTTGTTCAGCCAGCTGCTGATTCCTTTCTCTCTGAGGTCCACCAGCTGAGCCGCATGACCATTGTGTAGGAGGGATATGCGTATCCTGGATTTCTGTACCTACTGTCCGCCCTCAGCCACAATGGGATACTTATGCTTCACCCAGTGGGACTCCCAACCAAAGGTTGAGTCAAGACTGGATTTCGATCAAGAGTAGTTTATCCAGCAGCTGGATATGCCAATTGATTAATTTCATTAATTTGTTCTGGATGTGAATAAACAAATGAACTACACTGTCACTACACCGTAAATTAAGTACAGAGTGAGGATCTTCCTCTTTATAAGAACAGTTCTTACTCTTTTCAGTTCATCTGATCGTATTGCATGAATTAAAGTTAGTTATGTACATAACATTGGTATGGGACATTACAAAATACAAAGTACCTCAAAAATATCTTTATAAACTTTTTAATATTAAAAAGATAACCCAATAATAACTTGTGTCAGACACAGACCTGCATGCACACTCATGGTGAGAAGACACACATACACATTTCCAAACACGCATGTATTGATCTCACCTGTATCGCTCCAATATTCTCCATCAGCTGGTCGGTGTTTGAAGCGCCCAGCAGCACCGAGCTCACGCCTTCATTCCGTAGACACCACGCTGAGAGAGACCAGCACACAGCAATAATGCCCCATGGGAAAAACAGCTCTCACACTCACCCATACCAAACAGACCTTACGGATCACCACATTCACACACACACACACACACACACACACACACATATACCACACCCCAACACAAATCAATACTGAAGGCAGTTCTGCATACACATGCAAACAACAAATAAAACCTTCACCATAAGGTACCCCACTACAGACACCATGCACATATCCATCGGGTTATCAGGAAGGTCATGTTACCCTGGAGATGACAAACCTGAGAGATCCACCTAGAGAAACTGATGTATTCCAATTGCCATGGCAACTAGAGGTGCTAGAGTGTTGATTTGAGGGGGTCAGTGTATGTATAAGTGTGTGTGTTTGTGTGCATAAGGGGAGGGAGTGCAGAGCAGTGTTTGGCCTGCCTCTTAAGGTAAGATACGTTCATTCTTTTCAGCCGATCTCACAAAACTATGTTTGTGTTCAAAATCTACACTCAGGGGAGACTGGAGCAAAGGAGCACATAAGCTGTCAGCTCTGTCAACAGCAAGTGAATATTCTGTTTTAGGTGAAGGCAGAACATGGCTCTCAACTCTTCTCCCTCCCTCACAGGAAAAGGAATAAAAATGACAGATAAGTACCTACAATCCCCTCTTGGCTGTGCACTGGTTTGACTGAATGATGACCAGAGACCAGTGCTGCTCTAGCAGTGTAACAGCAACCGACTGACAGAAACACATGGACACCTCCCCAGCCACATGGGGATCCCACGCACGCAGAACGACGGACACACAGACAGCCGAGGGCAGAACACACCACCGGCCCGTGGGACGCCCCTAGCGAGCGAGAGACAGATGGGACGGACGGACAGACGGACAGAAAGAGAGAGAGCGGCAGCGCGGTGCGTACCGATGGCGAGCTGGGGCAGTGTGCAGCCCAGCCGCTCCGCGATCACCTGCAGCTCTTTCAGCTTCGCCTGCTGACGCCGGCCCTCCTCGCTCAGAATCTTATCCTTCAACCACTGGTACCCCTGTCAAACACACAGCACACCTGCTCAAAAACACAGGCCCCGCCCACACATGGTGCCTTGCTGACCCGCTCCTGCAGACAGGAAGTCCCTGTGCCTCCTATAGCCCGTAAAAAGCACAACACAACGTTTGCATTCTCTACTTTACAAGATTATTTATCTCAAAATACAAGCTTACAAGATACATTTTTCTCAAGTATTTTCTCAAGAATTTTTCATTCTGTTATTTTAGCTGAAATGTAATGCTTCAGCAACATGGATTTTAAAATATCTCATGTCACCAAAGCATTTCAAATTCAATTGATTTCAACGCTGAGCATAAAGATTTAATAATAAGAAATATCTGGTGAATAAAAAAGGAACAGCAGACAATTTTTTCTTCAAATGAGAAAAGACTGAAGGAAGATCCATCTCATACGGCAGCAGATAAATAGTCTTGTTGTGAGGAATACAGTCTTATCAGCATTGTACAGGGACAGAAGACGAGCTCTCCCTGGCAGGCAGCACTTGTGTGAGTGGGGCTGTTTTTAAACAGGCGACTCTTATTCTCCACAGCTCGAACAGGACTCTGTTCGATACTCTAGAGAATGATGCACATGTGTACGCACACACACACACACACCACACAAACAGGTGCACTCAGATGTATGCGTACACACACATAGGTACTTTTTCAAGAGAAAGCACTGTAATTTAGATTCACTTCCACATTCAGGTCCAAAGTTACACATTACTTTCCAAGATGAAATGTTCTTAAATTGATTTCATATTTCAACAAATAATAAAATGCACTGATGGCAAATGTAATTTATATCACAAAATTTGTTGCTGTGAAGATTTCACCTGGGACCAATATAAAACTCCAGAATTCTAAGCACATACTATATTCATAAATCTCCTCAAAATGCTTTCCACATTGTATAGATTTTCAGAATTAGACACTGCATGGGTGTCAGAGACAGATAGTAAGATGGTTGCTGTCTGTATCAATGATTTAATCAGAACCAAATGCAAGGTTCCATCACTGCTCAGATCAGTTCATTTCCTTTTGGGCCTGATCAGATGTTACCCAATATTTCCAATCACAGGACTGATATTTTAGATGGCAAAAAAACATGATAAAACCTGTTTATCATTGGCAGGATAGGGAACACACACACCCAGGACCGATCCTAAACACTACAGATCCAATATACATGAGGGAGGGAGGAACAGCAAAAGATTTCACTTGTGAGCGTGTATCTGTGTGTGCCTGGGTGGGTGTGTGCATGTGTTTATGCACTTTGTATGTATGTATGTGAATGTATATGTGTCGTTGTGTATATACAGGCATAGTTGAGTGTGTACCACCATGTGAGTATTCATGTTCAGTGTGTGTGCATAAGGTCCCTTCGGTTTGAAGTACCAGGCCCAGAATTTGGTAAAGTCAGAGGTATGACAGACAAACACACCTACAGGACACAGTAACCTAGGAGACATGAAAGAGAGTTAGCATGACCAACAAACATCAACGAAAAGAGGGAGCGAGGAAAAGTTCCAATTACAGAGAGAGAAGTGGAGGAGACTGGGAGACAGATGAAGTTGAAAAATAGGTCATTGAGAATCAGAGTTTAATTTGAAGCAGAGATGCACAGGTGAGAGACAGAGGTTTAGAGTCATAGGTAGAGCTTGGGAGCAGAGAACACTGTAGGAGTGAGAATGTGGATCTATAATGGAAGAGAGGTGGAGGACAGAGAGACATAGGTAGAGGTGAGAGACAGGTGGACAGGCAGGGGTGGAAGATGAAGGGCCAGAGACCACAGCTCGACGCTACCTTCAGAGAGGCGCGGGAGTAGGGGGGCACGCCGCTGTCATATTTCCCTGAGATGATCCCACAGGCCAGCGGGGACCATGTCATGGCGCCCACACCTGAGGAGGGACGGAGCACAGCGTCAAGCGCCTCGCCACCCCACGCAGCTGTCTCTGTCCTCCACGGCTGTAGGGGGAGCTCTCACTCACCGATCTTGTGGAAGAGCTCGGGCAGCTGCACCTCCACCTTCTCCCTCTGGAACATGTGGTACTCGGCCTGCTCGCAGATCGGGGGGATCTGGTTGAACTGCCGTGCCACTGAGTACGCCTCCTGCAGCGCACAGAGGGAACAGTAGATGTGGTTCCACAAAAACACAATGCAGTATGGTTCCCCCAAAGTATATTCGCCGCGACAGTGCTGTCGACCAACATGACCCCATGGGAGATCATGTCTGGTGATTTCACATCCAGCTTTTACCAGTGGTAAATGAATAATGGTGGAGAAATACCTCTTTATTCCCTGTATTTTACATCTTTATTCACAGCAGAACTACAGAAATTCTAGGAGCAGATGTAGTCCAGTTGGCAGTTGTACAGAGTACAGAGGATTTAACAACGATTATCAGGCTTAAAATCCCAGATAAGTAGAGTAGGTTGTTGATTAAGAGTGGCATCCGAACCTAGAGAGCAAAATTAGCTTTTTTATGAGTTTTAACCCTCTGAGCCTGAACTATGTCATCAGCCCCACCCATCGTGATCCTCCCTCAGAGTCAGGAGGAAGTAGCTCCACACGTGACTCCTTTGATTCAGCTTCCAGCCAGCCTTTGCCATTTTACACATAGGAGAAGCAACATCAGCCATACATTGCCTATACTGTCAGAGGAACACAAAGTCAACATGTGTTTGGTTTATTAATCTGCACATGGTCTGCAAAGTTTTGTCTCAAGTTCAATGACAGATGTTGAATGAATACCAGCGAATCTCTTACACAGGCTCAGCTGTTTGCTCTGTGTGACAGACTGATGTGACGGGCATACAGGGGAAGGTGTGGCTCACCATGATCTCCATTGGGCTCCAGCGAGATGTTCCCCAGTACATGGCCATCCCCTGGTTGATCACATGCGTCATCGCCCGCACCGTCTCTGCCAATCAGAGCACAGATCTCAGGGTGAGCAAAGACACATGCAAACAGGTCAGGGACAGACGGAGAGTGAGAGATAGGAGGAAATAGAGTGAGGATGAGAAGGGGAGAAAGCTCCATAAACAGATTCTACATGACTGTTAAATGATGAAAAAATAACCCTTGTGGATGTTGAAGTTTCTACAGAGACTGGAGGGGTCAGCTGCATTAGTCAAACCCAACAGCTGCTGCCCTACTGTACTGGCCACAGGAGACTGACATGACTGCGCAGTGTGGAGAGACAGAAACAAGGAGAGAGAGGGCAGAGTGAGAGCAAGAGAGAAAGAGAGACATGTAGAAATATACACAGGGAGAAAACACTAGAGAAAGACTAAAACAGACGAAAGAGCATCTGCGTTTTGTCCTTTGGCGATGAACTAAAAAAACATAGCAGATGGCTGTGTTTCCCCAGGCCTTTCTCTACAGAAATATGAGCGAGTTCCGTAAACCTGCACTGCATGCAGCAGCCGCCCCTTTGTGCAGTGATGAAACAGCGAGCGAGGGAGGCACCCTGTGACCAGGAGGGGTTTCCCTCCAAACACTGCGCAACAGTGCAGACAAGCTGCATTATTGGGGGTCCCTGCTTTCAACAGTCACTGAGCCAGCAACAGAACAGCAGGTTTACTTCATTACAACTGAATTCCATTTTAGAGCCGAATATAGCATTTTTCATGGCCATGTAATTGACATCCTTTTTCATTGTTTGTTCAATATGAGTTAAAGCACAGTTCACTCAATAGTTGTGTTAACAAGTAAAAACGGGTGGGGGAGTGGATAATGAATGATTTTATCGCTAGGCAGAAAACACTAATTAATTACCAAGAAATTGCTTTGTCTTTGTGATGTATGCCCTCCTCAGCACTGATGCAATTACTTTTTTAAATGAAAATTTTAATGAAAAACAATTTTCAATAAGACTATGTTTGATTGCCATTCTCCAAACAGCTTATGAATGATAAGCTAGCGGACAGGGGAAATTAGTTTAAAAATAATTTTAAAATATAAATGGGGATGAAGAAAGAGAAAAAGGAACCTAATGCAAAAAAAAGCTATGAAGTTGGACATTTTGAAAAAATGAATTTCAGTTAAATTCCATGTGTTCAAAAATGCAATAAGCAAGTCAGATAAGACTGAGTGACAGGCAGTGTATGGAGGACCATTCTGTATGAACTAGATCCAAATTTGATCTGTTTGTATAAGGCACGTCACTAAAATCCCCAATCCAAGGTCTAATCTGGCCCCCTCTCTGGCTGAAAGACAGATGTGTGGTCCGTCATGTGTGTTATACAACACAAAACTCAATCAGATGTTCAAAGAAGCGCAGAGCTCTGCTTTGCTCACTCAAAGTAGTGTGAGTGTGTGTGAGTGTCTGTCTGTGTGTGTGTGTGTGTGTGTGTGTGTGTGTGTGTGTGTGTGTGTGTGTGTGTGTGTGTGTACGCATGCATGTGTATGTGTGTATACATGTGCATGTGTGTAGGAATGCATGTTTTGTGTATGTATATGTATAAGTGAGCAACTGGGCAGTTGCCTCAGTTGTACCAAGTTGTCTGTTTAACTCTTTGCAACCTCCAAGATCATATAATAAAATCCAGTGAAAGAGAGAACAAAAAAAGACAGAGCTTCAAGTACCTTCCATGGGCGTGTTGGGGTCAGGTCGGTTTGCGAACACCACATCCACATACTCTAACTGTAGTCTCTCCAGTGATGCCTTCAGACCTGAAAACCATACAGCAAATGATCTTAAGAATATGGTTACACCTTACAAATGAACCAGTTTGCTGTTCTCTAGCACAACCAATAACGATTCAAGACATACTGCAACATTTTCCAATGTAAAACTGATGGGCTTTTCTCCTCTCCATATAGGCTGTATCATGAATAATTGAATTGAAATATAAAAGCATGAAGTAAATATCCAGGTTTGCCCGTTTTTTTTTCTATAAGTTGTCTGTTGCTTGGCATAACAACGCTTTATTGACAGGACCCAAACCTTTTTCCCTCTTGGTTAAGCAAGAACATTCTTACTGTAAATAATGTATTTGGTGCACAAGGTGGTTCTTTCAAATTTAAATGGGGTATATTATTTCCCAGGGACATCCTAGTTCCTGTATCTCAGGCTTCACTCTGCTCTAGCAGCTTATAGACTTTCCTGGATCAGCTTCTCAGAACTGGGTGCTTTTGTTGTATGCTACTTTTTGGTGAAGGTACAATAACAACCTCTGAGTTCAGTCAAGCTGTTAACTGTTTTTTTAAAAATACCTGTTCATTTTCCTTAAAGTCTACTGAAGGATGATTCACCTTCTTCCAATTGAATTGCTATCATGATAGACTGTTAGGTGAAGTCAACTCTTTTCTGAGAGTGTGGGAACACAGCCACTTAAAACTAAACCTTTTGTGTGAATTTAAAAGTTCAATGACATACAAAATCATGGAAACGAAAATCTCATCTGAGTTAAGATAAGGCCATTGGTGTAAAGGTTGTCCCTTGTGAATGTGTATCGGCACATTTATCAGTGTTTTAGGCTGACACACACAGTTCATCTGCACATGGAACAGCTGCAAAAACAAGTTAATTCACAAATGCATCTGAAAAGCTAGAAAATAGCACAGCATGTTGCTATATAATCTGACATCATAAGCCTTCTTTAATGCTAAAAGTCTCATTCCAGTGTCAAAGGTCAGGAACAGCCAGCACAGCATCACATGGAGTCCTCGATCCACCCCGGTCTCTCCCCAAGACACTGCTGCTGTCTTACCTTCTATAATATGTTTCCTGGACAGTCCTCTTTCTGTCTCTGCTCTGGAAAATACAGAAAATCCACTGCATAACAGCACAGCACAGCACAGCAGTGCAGCAACAACCACAGTCACACCATGGCTAAAGCAGCGATATCCCAGCCCAGATCATTCACTGTCATACCATGACTAAAGTAGCAATATTCAACACAGAACTTACATTATTAGACCATGGATCAGTAGCAGTATTCAGTACGGCACAGCATTGACACAGCAGCAATGTTTAACTGAGAATATCCATTGATGGAGCAACGTTTAACACAGAACATCCACTGTGTCACACAATGGCTTAAAACGGATAACATGCAACAGAGAACATAAATATAGTCAGGCAAACAGCTAAGGCATTTATTACAAGATAATGGTTAGGAGATGATTAAGGAGCTGATACTCTGGCTGGAGGGTATTTGCTTTCAATATCACATGCATACAAGCACACACAGAATGTCAGGGAGATACACAAACAGACAAATACATACACACACACACACACACACACACACACACACACACACGCGTACACAAAATCCTAGTCGCACACACCCACACAGAGCCCTCTGTTACTGTCACAGGCACACACAAAGAGAATCAGATCACATACTTTCCACCCCAGAAAATCTTTGTTGTGATCACCAGACTGGAACGTCTACAAAAGAAGGAGAACAACATTACCGTATTGTAAATTAAAATCCAAGCTACCAGTCTAAAGGTAAATGTTAAAACAAACAAATACAAATACACAGATGGACACCCTCCCTTTCCCCCAAGACACACACACACACACACACACACACACATACAGGTCACCCCACTGTCTTTTATCCACTGGACTTTTGATGTTCCCAGTAGTGATGCTTCCTGTCTCTTTCTGCCCTCTGAGCTATCACTGTGCAGCACCGTGAAGGAGAGATAACAGAGAGGAAATGAAGTGCATCTTTAATAAATCTACCTCCATCCTTTCTTCTTTATGACATTTCCCAGCACCACCTCTGCTCTGCGGGGGAGAGAGAAGGCACAGGTCATTATCAGAATCATTTTGCCATCTCCATAAAACACAAATTATCTGAACTTTCCAGTGGCAGAGTAACAGTGCGCTCACACCCTTCCATGCATTGTGCAATGCCGATAAGTCATTTATGTAAATGAGTGGAAATGCCAAAAACCAGTGGGCAGCTTCTGCTCCTTTGGGACGTTGAGTGGCTCAGTGTTCAGAAGAAACCTTCCTTTTTTTTCAAAAGACAGCCCTGTCTACTCCACATCAAAGAGTGCATTTGCTTTTGTGGCAAGGGAGTCAATAATGTACCTATGCCTGACACACAGAGCAGAATTTCATAGAACAGATTCAACCTTTTCCTTTCAGCGTTCCACACACTGTGGGTGATTTCATTTCAACAAATTCACTCATGTGAAGGAGAAAAAGACTTGTGATTAAGGATGCAGGTCAACGTACTGTTAATGAAACAACCCCACCAACTGAAGAAAGCGAATCCATTGGCTGTGAATGAACAAATTCCCTCACTTTCAAGGAGCCAGGTCCATTCACTGCGAAGGAGCTAAAGGCCCTTGCAAGGTAGCCTACTTTGCCATTCCTAGTCTATGGGGACTCCAAGCTCTTTGCACTACAAATAATGGGAACGAGTCGCTAACCCTGCAATATGACCTCAGCACAAACAGGAGGAGTGTCCTGTTTCCCTTCAGGCGGACTGACAGGACCTTCTGAGTGAATGCAGAAAAAACCTTCTGAAGCCAGCAGCTGCTCCTCCACCCCCAACGCCAATGTCTTCCTCATGAATGCATCCTTTCGCCCCCATTAAGGGGAAGGCGAAAACCGTGTAGAGCTTTTAGCCAGCGTAGAGACAGGAGGAGACAGGACAGAGAAAGGAGCTGTGTTGAACTGTGCTAACTGTGCACAGCTTTCTTTAGAGGACATTGAGGAAAAAAATGTGTCTTTGCAAAAATAACTTTGCACCCTTTAAACAGCTTAATGCCCTGACAAAATGCATGAGGACAGAAGAATTTGTCTCATTATTTGCAGAGTGGCAGAGTTGGTTGGTTCTCAGTCAGAGCAGGGATTTTCTTTCTACTTCTGCAACAAAAGATGAAGCTGTTTCACACTGAATACTTTGTTTACAAAATATGTGAATTCCCTTTCAAGAGTTATACTGAAGTGGACGACACCAGAGTAAGTCCCTGTTTTTTACAGATAAAAAAATAAAATCTTAAGTATTTCCCAACTGCAGCACACTTTGACAGTGAATGCAGTTTTATTTAACGGGCGCTGTCAACTGGGATATTGTCATCGATGGATAATCCCCCAGATTATATATGGGGCTCCAGATCACAACAGCAGCTCCTTAATCTTCCCTGGTAAACGTAAATCTCTACACACATGCTGTGATTCCATGAAGACTCTTCACAGAGGTTAATCTATAGGAACAACTGAACAACAGGGTATCTGAAAACTGTGGGCAAAGTGCATTTCGCTCTGGCTTGTTCATGAACATTGACCGGTCTGGAAGTGTTGTTGAGATATATGTGCAGATTGGCAGCCACTGACATGGCGTGCAGTGTGATTTTTCAGGACACTGACATGGCGTGCAGTGTGATTTTTCAGGACACTGACATGGCGTGCAGTGTGATTTTTCAGGACACTGACATGGCGTGCAGTGTGATTTTTCAGGACACTCACTTCCCAGCAGCATAGACCTCAGCTGTGTCAAACAGATTGATCCCATTTTCATAGGCCAATGTCAATAACTGCTCAGCCATCTGGGAGAGGGAGAGACAGAGACAGAGTTTATGTTTTAACAAAATCCTGCAATAAGGTACTAAACAGAACCCAACCAGGAGACCTGCACAACTTCAGAACTAAAAAAACATATATCATTTATTTCAAATATTTCAGATCAGGTCATTTATCTCCAGGGAACAGACTATACCATGAATGTACTAAGTTATGTGGTAATTTGCAAATTTATACTATTTGTACCCTATCATGAGATAATATTTAGAAATCTTCATCTTGTCCTTGCCCTTGACAATGCTCTCTTATTTTTCCTGTTATAAATTGATCATCTTTGATTCCCTTGGCTGAAATTGTACCTGCTAACACAATACAGAGAGATGGACAGAAGGAGAGAAAGATGGTTTAACACAGTGTTCCTTTAATAACGTGGTGGACTGGTGTACAGAATAGAGGATGAACTCCATCCCACCTCATCTGTGATCTGGCCACCGAAGGTCACCCATGTTCCTGTGGAGACAGACACCAATCAACCAATCAGAGGATGCATTTAAGTCACCATACTGTGACTCAAAACACATTAACACAGAACATTAACTATGGAGTTTTAACAATATGGCTTTCATGTCATCCTAAACTACAGCCTTTGCTGCAATTCCCTCTGCACCACATCTTGTTTCATCCCATACAATAATCATGGATCCCACATGTATCATGCAAGAAAGCAGAATGCAATTCACTGCCAGTTCTTGCATCCATAATTTACTCACCCAGACCAAGACATGATACCCTCAGTCCAGATTTCCCGAGGTTTCTGTGAAAAGATGAGATGAAATCTGGGTTAGCTCTGGGTCATGTGCACAGTCAGTGCTGTAGGCTCCATTCACCACCGTTTTAGTGCACAGGGTTCTGGGGACACTGTTTTATTCATGATCATAATGTCGTCTGCTAACAGCAGTGTTTTCCAGTGAGACATTTTAACAGCAATGTTTCAGTGTCCATTCGCTGAGGATGGGACCCAACACAGCCCTGGGGAAGAGCCTGGTCTCCAGGTCTGGAGGCATGGGGAACCTGTGAATGGGGGGTAGGAGGATTTAGGATGGACACTAAGCTACTACGTCAGGTTGCCAAGGAGATTTGTGGGGGATGAAAGCATGTGAAATCAGTAATTTATTCAAAATCTATGCATACTATGTATTGTTCTCTGATCAACAGGTCATCTGCTGAATGTTCCTTCCACACTGACTTTGCAGTAATGGTTACTACATTTGGCTTGCACCAATGTGGTACTAAAAAAATTGACCAGGCTTGGCAGTATGTGCTTTGATACATCATTAACACAGTTATTTTGAAATACTGAAAGACTGTTCCAGTCTGGACTTGGTCTCGACCCCCCTTTGGACTTACTCTTGCCTCAGACTTGACCAGGATCAGTCTTGGTCTTGTGTTGGTCTCTACTGAGATGATCTGGACTACAACTCTGCAAATAACTATTATCGGGCTACTAAAGCTGACTTTGAACTGCTGGGATCCACATTCCACCAAGAGGGCTGAGGTTGTACTACCTCAGATCAGATCTCTCCTTTTTCTCTCTCCTCGAAAATGTACTTAAAGTACCTTTCTCTACGTTTGTCAGTTTGTTTTTAACCATCAAAAGTATATACTGAATGCAAAACATTTTTAAATCCAGTTATGATTCTGTTTGAATTCCACAGTTTCAAAGCTGCTCATCAGGAGTACTTTGGATTGAGTGACTGATTAACTCAATTTTAAATGCTCTCTTTCATATTACAAATATTTATCTACCTTATGTGAAGTACAACAAAAGTCTTCTCTCAGAGGAATGAAGCAAAATGCTGCATATCTGAAGGTTTTTACAATGGGGGCAACACACGTACAGATAGCAAGCAGTGTATCTCGGTATGTGCAAAGGGGAACCAGTGCATGTGTTTTAGGCTGCAAACATAAAGCTGTATGTTTAAATTGCATGTGTGTGCGCAAAGCAGTTTGTTGTACTTTGAATGTGTGTTTGTGTGTGTGTGTATATGTGTGAAAAGGAGAGAGAGAGTATAAATATAAATGTATGGCGTGTTTAGGGGGGAGAGCACTAGCATCTGGGTACATGCTGTGGAACAGACAATCACAGCAGATTGCTGAGAACAATAATCCTCTCCATTATGGTCTTAATCTCCGACAAGGATAAACATACACGCCTGCACTGCCAGACTTGACAACCACCACAAACACTGCACACTGACCTCAGACTGGCACAAACACTGCAAACATACACATCACACTAAACACAAAATCTTTCTTCAAAGTTGATTCAAAACAAAGTATTGATTGTTTTTGCCACTCATGGAATACAGCACTGGATCATGTAGACAGGGCTTTTTATTTGTGTAGGTACATGTGTGTATGTATGTATGTATGAATGCTTTTACGAATGTATTTCTGCATGAGTGCACACACATGCATACATACATACATACACACATACATGCACACATATGGATTTGTTCTGATGGCTGTTACAGAGGAACCCCCAGAGAAATCTGATGAGCACTTTCAGCAATACAATAGCAGCTGGCAGCGCACTATATGGGCAGGTCTCCCCGACTATTAGAGCAGTGAAAAGATGAGGGCTTCCTCTACGAGTCACCAGGAGCCGACTCAACGAGCGCCTTCATGTCCCTGTCCATCCATCAAACCCTTTATTCATTAGCCATTGTCAAGCTCTCCCTCCCAAAACATATGAGATGAAAAAAGAAGCTCCACAAATTTAAATGCATAAACGCACCCTCTGAGGTGATTTTTTTCCCAATAGCAGAAAGGCCCAGTTCCCTCCCACTCTGCAGTCCTTGCCACTATGTGTGCGCTGGTCTGGCTGAAGCTGCTGATGACCTCATCATGCAGTGTACAGTGACACCATACTCAAGCCCCTACTGTATGATGTAGGACCATTACATCGCCACTTCTTTATGCATTCTCAATAAATGATAAAACCTGTAAGGATATGCCTCTTATACCAATGTTACAGTAATGTCAATATACTGTAATGAACTGGGCCAACACTGTTATCCCACAAATCTTGTAACTAGGGACTCAGCATCTCAGCCCATCAGCAAATGTCAAACTCAGATTCAGTAACCATGAGTCACATATCCATGTTTAATAAAAGGATTAAATCTCATTCCGTAAGCAGTTTATGTTTCTTCAGAAATGAGCGCCTCTCTCTTTCATCTTCATTTGATGAGTCAGATCAGCATATTAAAAGATCCGCTGCGGAGCACACCGATAGTCCTCCGTCGTCTAGATCGAAAGCGCTTACCACATGATGCGATTAAGTCACAGTAGATGATCTGAACAGAAGAGCTCCTGCATCCTCTCAGAGGTTTTACTTTCGCTCCCTTGTTCTCTCAGAATTGTGAAGTCTACTGTCGACATAAAGCCGTGCTGAATATTTCACCTGTTTGAATGAATATTTCATGGTAAGCTGGATCTATTGACACCAGGAGCTACATGCAGAGGTCAGGTTTGGTTGTCATTACAGAGATCAGGATGGACAGAGCAGAAGGAGAGGAGGAGAGGTCACACACAGTCTTTAATTATAGAGAATGTTAGCCATCTTCACATACTCAATCTCCAATGTGCAGAATGCTGACTACCAGAAGGGGGAGCAGTTGTAAAAAATGAGGGAAGACACTGAAATGGCTACTCTTAAGGAGAGGGGCCCTTTTATGTTCAGAGAGAGGATGATCACATGATTTACAAATACTGTAAGGTGTTACCATGTATAATATTGTTACTAATACTTTGTTAAGCATTTATAGACATGAATAGTTTCCCATTGCTGTTACCAATGCTACAAAAAACGGCATGCCAAGTTAAACACATCATCGGTCCTGGTCACATCCGGCTATGTCTGAAGGCAAGGTAACAGCTGGCCCAACCTCAACAGGGAATGAGAAGGGGTAAGAGCCGCTCTCTCCCAGACGCACCTGCTCAGGTCGGGCGCTTGCAGATGCACAAAACGAGGACATGCTGCCCTTTTAAGCCTCCCACAACATGGGTAGTGTGTCTTGTTGTGTAGGCAGTGTGTAAAGAAGCAAGGGTTGTCATCACATTAATTGGAGGAGTCAAATGCTTGGCCTGCTGTAGTGACGGCAACATTATTTGCAGATCTTAACAGCACTGTACGCCTCACAGCACGGGCCATCTTAACCATTATTGTGATGATATACATGAGTAGAGTAGTCATACCACAACAGAATAAAAAAAAATAAAATATCATCTAATATTCCCCATTACATGTTCCTAGACTTCTTTCCTTAAAAATAATATTGGACTGGCCTTGAGCTTGCATTTCTAAATGTGGCTGGTGACTCCGAATGTTTAAAAAAAGTGGCAAGTCTCTGCTTCCCACATTTCTTTCTTGGTTAAAAAAAAAAAAAACTGACTGCAGTCCTTATGTAATTCATCTATAACCATTATGAAGGAGGTAGGATTGCAATGGATTAAATATAGGCTATGTTGTATTCATTTATGTGACAGGCACCCAATTCAGACAAAGCACATGCAAAGTAACCTGTACCATACAAAACAGCCTGAAATACAAAACCAAAATCCGTTATCAAAGTGACACAAATCCCTATGCAATCTTTATATAAATACTGTTTATAATTAAATAATGGCCAACTAAAAATATTGCAGAAAGGTGCAGAACTGAAATTAGATCACCCGGCACATTGATTAAAAATCAAATTAAAAATCAGCACGGCCAATAACACAAAATTCACCTCTTTGTGGTCAACGTGGGGGCTTGCTGTTGTGAACCCAGACCCATGAATCAACATGTTAGACTGAATATTGGACTGACGCCAATATTAAGGCAAAGCAGAAACATTGAAAGAAACCCAACAAATAGGACAGCATGGGCAACTTAACAGTCTATAAATACATCATCGCTTTCTTTAGTGCAAGGGAGCTTAATTCTGAGGCAGGGTGAAAGCTGACTGTCTATTTATGGCTGAATTGGGTATAAATTAATTCATTTATATGGAGCATTTATTGAAATAAGCTAGTGAGACAAACAGCCCACAAAGCCTCTCTAGCCTCAAGATCAAGCCAAACTGCCAATTAACAGCTGAGCTATAAAATCATTCCTGCTACGAAACAGATCGCAATAAATTCAGTGCACATTGTTTGTAATTCAGGTCACTCAGCCCAGTTAATAAGGAAAAGGCTGGTCCCCAGCTGTTTGCTCACAACTACTGGAGAGGAAATGTGAAGGGTTAACTTTACGTAAAATCAACACTCATCAATGTGACACCCTTAGCCAAAGAGGATGGAAACATCACAGCCTTTCCAGGACTATAGAGAACTGATTTTTTAGTGTGGGTAACAACAACAGCGGAAGACATTAAGTAAGATACAAATACAGGAAAAAGCTGGTTATATGGCCAGCATTAGCATGCAAAAGATTCAGGGAGCTACACGATATAAACAGATGCATTGTTAATTTGGCTCTGTAGCGGGCCAGGGTCAAATATGTATTTGAAATACTTCAATATTTAGATGATGGTAAAATGCTAGTAGATGCTGTCAGATTAAAAACACTCCAACAGATTGCTGAATTGTATAAGATAATTTAGCTCTATATATTGAGTTTAAAAAGATGCTATTTTCAAAATTATAGTAATATTCCTGAATTATTCTGGTGTATTAAGGGTTAGAATACTTCCAACCAATACTTATTATTATTATATACTTAAATAATTACTTGACCCATGTCTGTTGCATAGGTGATGCGACAGCCTGTGTCAATGAGACAGTCTAGCCTACATATGACAGAATCAGACCCTTTGCTAGTGTGGCTGTGCATGTATGAGACAAAATCAGAGCCCGTATTACATAAATCCACTGTGACAGCTCAAGAGCTGCCTCTCTGAGCTGCTCTCCAGATACCAGCCCCCATCTACGATCAGAGTCTCGCACAGCATCAGACCACGACCTCAGAGCTGTTGTGCAAAGCCACTGCAAGACTGGGACCTGTCCTCGTGTCACCCTGATCCCACCCCCTCCTTTGGTGGAAGATTTGAGCAGTTTAACGGGTGATCCCTGTGCCGAGCGTGCATTTGTGGACAGCCACACCCAGGGTATGAAATGAAACTTTAATTAAACGTGTGACCCCTTTTGTCGTTTCCATACGTTAACTCTGCAGCTGTTGGCAGATTTTGCTGCTAATGATGTAATCTGGTCTTTCTTGCAGCACAGGAAGTGCATAGAGTTCACATTACAATCCTAATGCATCCATCAATATTGGTTTTGCTGCCAGCACATTGCTGCCTTGCTGACACTCCGATTTAAACACCATCTGTTCCGGCTGAACGGCTATTATAATTTAGCGCTAACATTAAAACTAACACCACGCACTCGACATAATTCCAACAACCATTAGCAACATTAAGCTGCTCTTTAATCGGGACACAGAGATGGCAAAACGAAGCACGTCTTCAATCTTTGATGAGACTTCCCTCGAAAGGCCCTAGCACAGCGCTTGGCTCATTCAGAAATGATGGCTGTAAGAGAAAAACTTACTTGGGTGAGAACGGAGCACTGCAGCTGCTGCTGCTGCAGTCTCCTGGCTTTGGTGCAACATCTGCAGGATTGAAGCCTTATCCTGAGCAGACTCACAGCTCCCCCACACACAATACACACAGGCATGAATGTATAGAGCAGTGGGGCTACGAGTATAAAACACTCTCTCTACTACTGTGAAGGAGTGTGCCTCTATCACTATAGAATCTCTCTTTTTCAGAAAAGGGAGTCTCCTGTCATCACATAGTCTATTAGTGTAACACTGTAGGTATGTAGCACAGTACTGCCCTTAATATAAAAGTGTGGGTCTGTAGTGAAGCACTGATTCTCCCTTATTATGAAAGTGATTCTGCACTGCAGTACTGACTCTCCCTTGCTGTAAAGAACTGTTTCCCAAATTTGGTCCTTGGGACACAGTGGTTCTGATCATTTCTGATGTGGCCCAGCTCTTGATCAGTTTAAAGTTGTTGAAAACGTGTTTGAGATCACCAACAGGTTTGTGACGCACCACTGACTCTCCTTTAATGTGAGTGGGTATGCCTGCAATACAGCTTATGCAGCTGAGGTCCATAAGAACTCATCCTCCTCTCTATGCAAATCGAACTGAGCTCTTTGTGTGAAGTGAGAGATTGTGGAGTAGAGATTGTGAATTTACAGAGAGCAAAGCAGGGTCTCCCCTAACCCAAATGCCTCTGGTTTTTAATGGGGAAGCCTCACAGCTCTTTGCAGGCAGCTCAGCCTCTGTGTACAGCCTGCTGCAGACTCTCCCTGCGTAGTCTCCACGGCCGCACTAGGTCTGTGTCTCTCCCTGGTGCAGGTGCAGTCTGTCTGCACACCTGTCCCCACTCCCTGTGACTCGCTGTGCCGTGTCAGTCACTGTACGCTATACACTGAAACAAATACAGTGTAAGATGATGTGAGCCCAGCACACATATCTGAAAACAGCACAAATACGGAGCGCTCAGTCACCTGCTGCATTAGACCTGGAGATATAGCAGGAGCTGTTTAGAGAATGGCTAAGAATGTGAAAGTTCACTTCTACCATTCATGGCAAGAGAGGTCATGGCTTTGCCACGGCATGAGTCTCACACCAACATCAAATCAATACGTAGCACTCTGACCCATCCCACACACACACACACACACACACACACATACACATAACAAACACATATACACACACTCACACACCCACAAACACCCACACCTGCTCCTACTGATTGCATCCCACACACACACACACACTAATGGTTTACTCCATATTGGAGTTTCCCCTGGGTACCCCTTGAGAATGCATTGTTTTCAATGAGGCAGAAACACAATGGCTGTTTTATGCACAATCTCAGTTCCACGTCAGTTCCAGACCCACCATCTCAACACTGAGCCAAACAAAAGCACACATTATTTATCAATATCCTACTGTAAATTCCCTATCCTATATCACAAAAAAATGTTCACCTATATATACGCATATTTTGTATGAATGTATGTATATTTATTAGACTATGTGGACCACTCTTGTACTTATACCTCTTTTACTTATTACTTATGCTGTATTACACAAAGACATCTTCCCTCATATCTTCATTATGTTGAAATAATCAATGTTTAAAAAATACATGCCTTCTCTCATACTAATACTCAAAAATATTAAGTTAAGATCTGCAGTGCCCTCTTGCACGTAACGTATCATGTATAGGACACAGAAAATATAATTCCTATGTACCATTCCCTCTTGAACTAGACAAGACAACAGTCCAAGATGTCATTCTGTTTAAAACAATGAAATCTTTCATATCTTTAGTGTATTGTATTGAAGAATTCTCCCCCATCAGCACCACATTTGGCATCGAACAATGAACCTACTAATACATATTATAAATATGAGAATCTAAAACATCTCCTGTTCCTGCACAAGTAAGACCTCTCTCCTGCCCACCAGGTTGCAAAGTGAATACTTATCTCCAGCCAGTGTACTACTCAGGTCAGTAAAGACCCTCTCAGTCCTGTTTTTCAGTTTTTTTAAAAACTGACCTCTCTTCAGTATACACCTCATCCCATATTTCACAAAGACCTGCCTCCAGCTTGAATATCATCACAGACTGAACAATGAAGATCCCTCAATAATTCCTACACCTCATACTGTATTTATTGAAGACCTCTCTCCTTTCTGCTTCTTATAACATATTAAACAGTCAGTACTTCTCTCCAGCCCACACCTCAATCCATAATTAACACTGCAGACCACACTGCACCCTGTATCTTGTGCTATTTGTAATGAAGACCTCTGTCAGTATGTCAGTCAAACATGACGCACTGTAAATTGAAGACCTCCTCTGTATGTCCTACCTATACTTCATGCCGGTCCGAATGCTCTGGTCACTGGAGGAAGGCTGGCTCTGGAGGGAGAGCTGGCCGAGGCTGCGGGCCACCATGGCGACCGCCCTGAACTTGCTGCGTGTGCCAGTGCTCGGACTGTTGGCATTCTGTCTGTTGAGCCGGTCCTCTGTGCTGCGGCTCACAGCCCTGTGGTCTGTACACACAAATGAGACCTGCATCCTGGTCACGGGCCACGCCGCCGGGCCAAGCACCCGATCACTGAGGTCCCAGGAGCAAGAGCTTCAAAAAAGCACCGGGAGCAGACGGCTGCTGGTGAAGGTGGTGAAAGCAGAGCCCTCCAAAGCTGAGACAGACGTCCCCCTGCAGCTGAGACAGGAGGCACCCCTGGGGCTGAGACAAGCTGCTGACCTCAACAGTTGGCCAGGCAGCGCCTTCACACCTGGGACTTGTAGTGTCCTTCCAGCCAGCAGGACAGCGTACTCAGAGTTGAGGGTGACAGTGCACAGCTCTGGTGGATTCTGCTTCTCCTCCACAGTCTTCAATGCTGTGTTTTCACTGGCTGTGCCTTCCCCTGTCCAGATCGGTAGAGGCACAACTCGACTGAAATACCCTCTGCTCAAAAGCAAAACAAGCGCAAACTCACGCAAAAGCAAACAGTAGCCACAGCAGTGCCTCTTTTTGCGATTCTGGTTCACTCTGCTTCTTCCTCTACCATCTCCTCAGAACATTCCTGTCATCTTCCCAGTGCTGTTCCTCAGTGTCGCTCTCTCGCTCTCCCGTGATAAAACCTATCAAGCCTGCGTTGCCACAGTCCACTAACCTGAGCGGCTTGCAGACGATAACTCTCAGCCCAGCGTTGGCGCGGTAATGAGGGGGATTTGTGAGTACATCTTTACGTAAACGTACACATGGAGAGTGACAGACATACAGCTGCTTCACTGCTCCAGCGTGAGCCTTCTGCTGAGGATCCCTTCTGTCTGCATGGATAAGTGCATTTCTTTGTTGATGGGAAAACACACACACTACGCTCGCACTCACACACACACAGACGCACACTCTTGTACCCCTCCTCCTTCTACCAGATTAAACCTACATGTGCATGCCCTGCACAAGACAGAGTGAGAGGCAGGGAGAGAGAGAAAGAGAGAGAGCGAGAGAGAGGGAGGGAGGGTAGGAGGAAAGGACTCTAGAATAGTGAGAGAGGAAAAGAGTGAGGGAGGGAGAAGAGAGAGCAGTATTTGGTTATCTCTACAGCTGCTGTCCCCAGAAGCCAAAATATTTTTCTTTCAGTTCACCTGACTTCTGATACTCGAGTATTCCTCAGCCAATCAGCAGAGCCGTGAGCTACAGTGGAACAAAACACTTTGACCCCCATTACTGTCACTGACAGAAACAAGGCAGCACAAGGGTCCTGACATGAGCATATGTGTGTGTGTGCGTGTGTGTCTGTGTGTGCGCGTCTTTGTGCATAAGGGCGTGAAATATTTATTATGTAACCCCATCCTTCTCGGTCTGTGTGTCTCAATGGTCAATTACCATTTACTTTTGAAATGCCAGAGAAAAAGGAGAGGCCTCATTCCTTTCAGATCCAAATGAAACACTCATGGCACAGAATATCACCTCTACCTTTCGCTCACCATTAGTGGCACAGATACACCATTTATTAAGACTACACCTGAAAATAACCTGGCTTAAAGTAATTCCCCCACACGATCTGCAAACTGATGCTTTGTGGCTAGAACAAAAATAAGTGAAACATTCACTTAAATACGCACAGCTACAGAAACATGTGCCAGCGTTGAGGCACAAGCCCACACGGAAACGCACCCCTGCAAACTCACTCAGCCACGCGGAAAGAGGGCTGAAATCTGACAGGCTGCACTGTACCGTCAGAGCTAAATTTAAGCAATGAGCCACTGCCCTCAAACAGAAATAAAAATAGCAATTAAAAATATATATATTTCAAAGACAGGCATGAAAGCAGGCAGAGGGTATCTGTCTACAGGCCCCCTAGGTTGATTTAGGTACTGCAAGCTAATGACTGGAATCCCATGCCATCCTTTGGATTTCAAAGAGATCTCTCTCTTTCTGTCTGCCTCTCACTTTCTCTCAGTCAGGCTGTGTTCACTGAAGAGTATCCTCTGACACACTCAGGCAGTGGGACTGTGTGACCAGACACCCTTCTCTGACAATTTTTCAGTTATGCTCACAGAGTTTTCTCTCAGATAATCAGACAGCTGCACCACACTCATGGTAACATTTTTCTCATAATCTAAGACAGAGGTGTTCTAATACAGATGTTTATTTCCCATCTGAGAGTCATACGTTTCTGACAGAGACATCTCTCTGTCTCTCCAGCTCTGACACGGCTGCACCTTGCTCATTGTGCTTCCTATGGGAGAAAGACTGATGAAATGTGACACTGGGACGTGTTCCGCTCGAGGGCGCTGGGAGTCAGGGCACATAATGAGACCTGCCGTTCAGTGAGGCTCTATGAGGGAGTGGGGGAAGGGAGTGACTAATATCCAATATCAGCTCTGTCATCCATCAAGGGGACATTTACACAAAGCACGTCAACTACCCACGTTTGTGTGTGTGTGTGTGTGTGTGTGTGTGTGTGTGTGTGTGTGTGTGTGGGGTTGGGTCATTGTGCTATGTCATTGTGTTATGAAGTCATGTCTCATTGACACTGTGCCTTTGAACAAAGTTGTAAACTAGTATCTGATGCCCCATGATACTACTGAATGAGTGAAGACTCAGCCTGTAGAACACGCCACTACATCTGTCTAAATATGAACTGAACATATCCCCCTTCATAATCTGTGTGTTTGAGCCTAATAAGGTGCAGAAACCCATCTGCAGAATCACTGAATCACAAGCTAAGTGCATAATTCAGCCTATACATTAGTGTTTAAAAATGCCTTAGTATATATGTATTCAGTGCGGCAATATGTCTCTTAGTAAATTCTGCATTAAGCGCTGAAGTACGTACAGCGCACTCACAAGTAATGTTATAATTTCTGAAAACAGGAATGGTCTTTTCACTTCTCCATTAATTCCTCTCTTTGCGCGGAAAAAAAAACATGTTGCATCAGATTATGCTGTTCCTTACAGGCATCTTGCACCCAAGTGTCACAAAAATGAAACTTTCTGCCTTGGATGAAATGCCGACCCTGAGGGCCCCACCCACACAAAGACACACAGAACTGCTGAGCAGCAATGAGCGGTCTGTGACCACTGGGCTGAGAGGACGCTTGGGCTGTGTCTGTGACAACCAGGATCAAAGGGTGCCTCTGTGACTTTGGGGAGCCAGAGACTGATGATTCAACACCAATACTCTCAAAATGGTAAGTTTGCTATTTTTTTACGTTTTTTTTTTTTTTTTTTTTTACTTCCTTTGTTTGCCATTTATTTCCATCAAAAAACAAACCCATTCCCAGAACCTCAGTTGCTATGCCCCTCGTCACCTCTCCCCTCTTGCATTTAGCATCCTAAACACACTAAGATAATAAAAATCGGCATCAAGCGCACCATCATTTCCCAGGGTGCAATGCTGCACTTCCAACTGAGGAAAATGAGGCCGTAGCAGGGCAGGAAGAGTTTATTCCATTTCACCTCACTTGCACCCAAGCGCTCATCTTTCATTTCCATAATTTCCATAACTGCCTAAAATCGCTATACAAATGTATCATCTTTAATCACCATAGAAACGTATGTGGAGTTCTGCAGAACAGAGACAGAGAGATATATTTATCCTCCTGATACATTTGGATACAATGTAACGCAACAAAGAGTACAGCAAATCACAGATATCACGGACACCATCGAACAAACAGTATACTCTTACAAATGCTGGGTAGTGTGAGAGATCTAATTGGAAGTCAACTGTAGTGTAGAGTTTTTTAGATAAAACCTAGCCTTGTCAGACCCTCCACACAATGCTATCTGCTTCACCAGGTAGATCCTGATGTGACAATTCATGCAGGTGGCAAGGTTATGCCTGGCAGAGAGGGTGTTTTAAAAGCACATTGAAAGGTAAGGTATTAGGACTTTTGGAAAGGAACAAAAAAGGCAACTAAAGCAGCTCCTATAATGAAACATAAAAGGTATGGAGAAATAATCAACCTGTTTAATAAAAGGAAATGTTTATAAATCAATGAAAGGGTTTAACAAGGTGATTTTTCTAGTTGATTTTGATCAGCAGATCCATGGGGCATAGATGTACATTAATGGCAAAATTTGATATCAGAAACAATTATTTTACAAAGAAAGTTGCTTTGGACTGTTGTAGTCCAGTACTTCGGCCAAATGGCCTGTTCTCACCATTATACGTTTTTAAGAAATGAAAAAAAAAACCGATATGGACTCCCAGAAATCTAGGTGTGAACACAACCGTACTTCTGATGAATCATCATTCTGTGTAGGTGGTGGCCCTACTGGAAACAGCAATTCAAGTCAACTCATTGCTGTCTAATACTTGCTGGAAGCAGATCAATCACACTGCAGATACTGACACTCTTGCGGCAGCCTCTTGATGTGATTGTGGATAAAGCACACATTTTAATTTCCATTGTATGAGCAATTAAAAAGGACTAAATATGTATACAGTTCAGGTGAGACTTAACTCGTTTATTTAAGTCTTTTTAAAATTTTAAAACAAAATTTCCCCTCTTTTCCCGAACAAAACTTAAAAAAAAAACTTCAGTCAGTGCCACTGAGCAACCTTCTCCTTCAGAATAAAGAGGAAATGGCTTCACACGCCACTCCTCCACTGCAAGTGGCACTGAGCCCCTGCTTTTTTACACACTGCAGATCTGAAACCAACCACAGGTGACACCTGACCTGATCCCCGCCCCCAACTCCCACCCAATCACAGGGACAGTGAAACTGAATGACACTGGGATATATGGTTACTGGCTCAAAACCGAAAACAAAATCTAATTCACTTAACTTGCCCCTCCTCTTAAAATAAATAAATAAATAAATATGAGCAATTAAAAAGGACTAAATATGTATACAGTTCAGGTGAGACTTAACTCGTTTATTTAAGTCTTTTTAAAATTTTAAAACAAAATTTCCCCTCTTTTCCCGAACAAAACTTAAAAAAAAAACTTCAGTCAGTGCCACTGAGCAACCTTCTCCTTCAGAATAAAGAGGAAATGGCTTCACACGCCACTCCTCCACTGCAAGTGGCACTGAGCCCCTGCTTTTTTACACACTGCAGATCTGAAACCAACCACACATTACCTATGCCACTGCAGCAGCAGATCAGTGGTCAGCCAGTAGAGGGCGCTTCAACAAGATGGGATTTTAATTGGCTTGACCCCCCCCTCTTTTTTTCACATTAACATACATTTTTCAATCTTGAGAATTTTTTCTTTTTTAAATATCTGAATTGCAATTATTTGTCAACAGTATGATAGTGTATGCTTGCCAATCAAGTCATTTCTTGGTCAAAAAATCTAAATACTTACAATTATTTACATTTATTAATTTTATTTTTCTTTAATCGTTTCAGCAATTTCCATTTAAAATAAGCAGCACTAATAATCCCTCAAAAAAGAACAGAACCTTTAAACTTCAGTATATCAGTTTCCAGCATCCCATGCACATATCAAGCAGACTTATGTTTGTAACCATATTTGGACGCCTGCCACGGAGAAATCTAAACCAGAAAGAGCACAGAGGCTAACACCTGGGATTAACCAAACAGGATACCATGACCAGGTCACAGATTTTATCCTTTTCACATATTTATTGATCAAACAACTCTGCTTCTACTTTATATTCACGAAGAGACCACGATAAAATAAACCAGGCTTACTGAAGACTGTGACTTCAGTGAGTACACTTCCAGAAACTTCTATGGGCTGAGGGAATCAGCACATCAGTACCTTACCTGACTGGACCATGGCAGAGCAGAGAATCTGAGAGAATATGAAACTTTGCAGGAGTCCCTTGCACCCTTAAGGTGAGACATAGATTTTTTTTAAAGCTTGCAGTTGTTCCTGATATTCATACTCATACTTAAAATAATTCACACTGTTAATGTCTGTATAAACTCCCATATTTAACTCCTACAGAGATCGACTCACTCTGGTATAACTTTTATAGGGCGGTTTATGTTAATTGAAATCCTACGATTGCTGTACTGTAAATGTATACTAATTGTTTAGAATAAGCAGGATATCTACTGAGTGTAAATTGCCTACCCTGCTGGCAGTGAGCCCAGCCTGAAACACAGTCCAAACTCTCAGAAACAGATAAACCACTCATATGAAGGGAATATATGTACCAGTGCGTGGGCCTTATCCCAAAAAAGAACCCCCAACTCCATCCTCACTCCATTAGTTAGGAACAACCCCTCTCCTGCTCAGTATCAAAGCTGGTGTGGATCTGAGAATCATTACACCTTTGGTGCACAGGTGACACCTGACCTGATCCCCGCCCCCAACTCCCACCCAATCACAGGGACAGTGAAACTGAATGACACTGGGATATATGGTTACTGGCTCAAAACCGAAAACAAAATCTAATTCACTTAACTTGCCCCTCCTCTAAAAATAAATAAATAAATAAATAAATATGAAGTTTCCACAAAAGTACCAACATCAATACACATCTGTAAGTGTAATTCCATATGAAAACAACTGAGGACCCAGGAGTTATAATCCAAATATACCCTGAGGCCCCTGTTACATCACTGGGTACCTGCCTCATCTCTTTTGGAAAGCTGGAGGAGGAGGAGGAGGAGAAGGAGGAGGAGGGGGACGGGCAGCTCTCTGTAACGTGGGTCTTTCATGAGGCCTGGAAGAGTGGGCGCCTCTCTCATCGCTCTCTGTTTTTGCAATGTTATGCAAGGCCTAGAGAACAGCCCGCTGCCAGGCTTAATCCACTATGCCTTCCCTGGAGGTAGAGTGGCCATGAATAATACAGGAAAGAAAAAAAAAACACACAGGAAAAAAGAGCTGAATCTTATAACTGTGGAGGAAGTAGAGCAGAAACACAAGAGTGTACCATCAGGCATGAAGACACTAGTGAGAGAGAGGAAGAGGAGGAGACAGAGAGATAGCTAGGGACTAGAGCAGAAAGGGGAGGGAATAGACACAGGGATGGAGAAGAGGGGGAAGAAGAGGAATGTGATGGGCAAGAGAAGACTAAGGCTCTGTAACTACCAAATAACTAGCTAGTAATGCTTGGGTAACTTCCAGTTACATTCAGGTAACTTAATTTTATTTCACCCTGTGATGCTAATACACAGTGCCACATCTGATAACTAAAAAACAAAATATGTCTCCACCTGTCCCAAAAGGCTGTATAAAATCATGTCATATTGTCTTGTGTGGAGATTACACACTTGGTTGTTATAAAATAACCAGTAAGACTATTCATGTGTCAGCTGTGTAAAGTTTTTCATTGGCCAGAAGTTCTACAAGTTCTTGTAATTAAATAGTATGATTTTTCCTATTTCAGGAACCCTTAAAAGGTTCCCTGTGATCATTACAACTATAAAGAGTGTAAATTGTCAAGAGCTCTACAAAGAATCACTGTGATTCTGTGAATGAATGCTGATGCAAATTATTTTTTGAGAGTACTTCTGAGTGTATTTTGAGGACAAATTTCTGAGCTGTCTATTTTGAGATACTTCTTTCTTTTTGGTTTATGTCCACATTTATTTGCCCTTTCCTCGTTATCCTTGTTTTGAGATTTAGTCAACCCAGTAACACTTTATACTGGGTGATACCAGAACAGGAATACCAATCACTAATTTGTCTGAACCAATCAAATGGTTTTGCCCTTCATAATAAAACACAATTTTGGTTAAAATCAGTAAGTCCCTAATAGGACATGAGAGCCTCACTCATTTATATGCTATCTCATTTTTCCATCGCTACTTTACACAAACACTTGTGTACTGTTCTTGAGTTCCCTTGTTAAATTAAAAACAAACTAAACTAAGTAATTAAAGGAGAGGAAGGGAGGACTCCAGCCAAGGTTTTCCATGGGAGGAGCATTGTTAGAGACAGGCTGGCTGAGACTCCACCCCCCTAGTGTATTCTGGGTATCACGCTAGACTGCTTTGCCTCTGTGATGGAAATTTTATAATTTTTTTTTTGCTTTGTTTGCAAAACACAAACAAGTGTTATGCCATGTGCCTTTTCATGTAACCACTTGATTCAGTCTCACAAAGGAAAAGGGGTGGGCACAACAATATCTACAAGGATTCTCATTGGTCAGAAGCTCTACAGCTCTGATACTCTCAGAGGCCTGGACTGCCCCTTGTCCCAACCCACACACATAGAGAACTTAGAGACTGATCTCATTCTAGAGGGAAAAAACTGACATTTATATTTTAGGGCAAATACAAGGCTGATCAATATTAAATGGAGGTGGCAATTTGGTGTTAATTTAGGTCAATGTTTAATTAATATCTGGCTTTGTATTTCAGCTCGGGACAGGGATATCACCTACCCCCCAAAAAAAGCATGACCTTGATTGGTGGAGATACAACAGAAGCATATGAACAATTATCTGAGTCATTCAGCAGTCCAGTCAGTATGCCAGCCAAACTTCACATTACTGGAAAAAGTAACTCTATACTGTCAATACTGAAGAATAGGGAACAGTCAGTGGCACACAAACACACACACACACACACACAATGGAAAAATCTCACTGCTCTTGAGTGACCTCTTCTGGTCAGGCATGCACCTCCATGATCCCGAGCTGAACATTAGTTAACAAGTGTACATAATGATACGACCAGTCCACTCCTGTCATTTAACCAGAAGTGGCTTTGCCAATAAATGCTAAAACATTTAATTGGGTGTCAGTAACAAAAATGATCCATTTATACATATTCTACACATTGGATATTTTCTGTGTTTGAAATGGCAGCTATTTTATTCCTATTGACTTGAGGTGATTTGCATGGGCATTTTGCACCCCCTTGTGGTGGAAAATGCATTTGCAAAACTACTTGCATTTCTTACAGATACAAATATGGCCTAATCAACACATCATTTAAAAAAGGTAGGGCTTGAAAACCAGCTCAGACTGGATTTCTGAAGACTGACAATCCAGTGGCTGGTTCGAAGCTGTGATATAATCTTGCCTCAGAAATTGCAGTTTATGCAATTTTTTTGCACACATACACAATGACAATGATGACAACCAAAATCATTCAGCTACATTAACTTCTCGACAAAAGCATTGATCACTAAAATAAAGCCAGAATTAGTAGGCTGACAGACCTGTTAGGACAGCAGAAACAGGAGCTGTGTGATAAAATCATGACTCCAATTTAATTACTAGGACTTTTCCATGACTTACCTCACTGGCTGAACAGAGTAAATCCTGGATACAGGCAGAAAGCACTTTAGCAACAGCCCAAGGCCAAGAAAACACAAACTTAATCCTCTTTAACCTCACATTTGAATGGACTAACAAGAATGGGAGTACTGTGAATTAAAGTTTAACGAGTTTAGCTTCTGCAGTGGGGCTATTCAACTCCAGTCCTGGACGGCCCTTGTCTGCAGGTACTGTGTTGATTGAAATCATGCCACCTGTTGTCTGATACCACTGCTGTCTGAAATCATGACACCTGATTCACCTGATTTCATTAATTAACCTCCTTAACTTACCTCCTTTGTCCAGAGGGTGAACTAATTATCTAAATCAGATGGTGCATAGAGTGGCAGGGGCAAATACCTACGGAGACTGCCGCCCTTCAGGACTGCAGTTGAATGATCCTTTTCTATACCATTAATTAAGGTTAGCTGACCCCACTAGGTGGCGTCCAATTTCTGTTCTGAGGGAGGAATATACATCCAGGGTCACCCTAAATCTGGGGGTCATTACGTCTTGACATTTTTCTTTTTACTCAGGTCTGGGGTTATCTGTTTTTGGTAGCTAACACAGTTAATGAAGTCAGTTATGAATATAGAGACCGAACAAAAAATCTTTTTTGGCATATTTTCAGCTAAAAAATATCACACATGGATATTATTATAATCTTAAAACTTCTGTCTTTTAAGGCTAACGGTATGCACACAGTAAAGTTAAAATTTCATTTTCCTAATTAAACTGCTTCAAGGTTAAATTACTTTTTCATCATAATCTCTGATTTGAAGCATATTTTGAAGTAATATAAGGTACACTTCGGAAACCTAGATTTAGTTTCCCCTAAGACCAATAAGGCAAGAAGGTTAATGGAATAGCTCTGCTTACTGTGTTGATAATTTTATTCCCAAGCACCAGCTGGAGAGAGGATTTGGCACACTTAAGACCTAGTGGGAACCGAAGGCAGATTTTCAGGGCCTGTTCACACCATGGCTAAATATGGTTGTGAGTGCCCCTTTTTATGCTCTGTAAAGTTGAGTTCACATTTGGTATGGTTGTGACAGCAGTACTTTAAAATCCTGATTTTTGTTCACTCTTGCCTTCTAACGTCACATAAATTTTTTCCCCACTAATATTCTGTATTTTAATGAGGGAGATATGATGTATGCATGTATTGTTTTACTTAAACATTTTCAAATATATCTGCAGTTGTGTATTTGGGCTTGCACATAGAGTCCAGTCTTCTATGTTCCAGTATCTGTGGAGGTGTCATGCTCTAGTCATGGCTCTCTTCATGCATAAATTGGAAGTCCGCCCTTGGAGACAGTGTGAATTCCCCCCTTCGGGAATGATAAAATATGACTGCTTCTCTCCTGACCATCTATCATGTATGTGGACAGGCACAGAACAACATCACATCTAGGAATTATTATCATCATGTGGAAAAATTGGTAGTAGGCCAATAAATAACTTTCAACCATATTTTATTTAGGTAGAGACTACTGAGCTGCAGCTAAACTTCCCTTGGTCATTATTATAAAATATATAACTCGATATTTCTCTATGTTCCCCCAATATGACATACCTAGTCATATTTGTCAACCTGGTTCACTGCTGCAACCTTGTCTATTGACTCTGGAGAGTGCACACAGGCAATACAACCCTTTTGTGTGTGTGACTCCGGCAGCTGCTTCATTTACTCGCTGGAGCTACACAGTCACTGTGCTACAGGAGCGCACTACGTACGCAGCACCTCCAAAACAGATGGCTTGTTATCTATGGAATCATACTGTTAGTAAAAATTCACTTTCTTCATAATAAAAAATTAGCACTGAATTTTCAGGTGCCAACTTGACCATGATTAATATGGTCTCACAAAACAAACGAAAACGTTTTTGGATTAAGTGCTTGGTGTGAGTTGTAGTGGCCGTTTCAGGTGCATTCTCAGGTAACACACCTCAGCTGCACCTTTGAACAAGCCACTTAACCTGCTCACCTCTCACTCTGACAGACTGACTCCTATTGCAGAACCAACAGGAGAGTCTCACAGAGACACCCACACAAGAAAATCTGTTCGGCTGCCACATTTGGCACAGGCAAGCCCGCTCAGAGTCCACACTGAGGGTGAGAGCAGCCCCAAGATTCTCTGGCAGTAGGGACATTTGACCCTGGAGAGGCTGGGTCCATGTCCTTGCTGTTGATGATAGAGAGCCGCTGGGATTTCCATCTCTGCGGTGGCCGAGGGAGACTGTGGGGTGGATCGTGGTGGTGGTGTCCTATAAGGCTGACTGGAACCACACAGATCATCAGGCCTGCACCTTCTTCTCAGCGTCCATGAGATGTGCAGGCACGGTGCAGTGAAATTAATCCACAGAGGGATAAAGGCAGGGCATGCTTCAGTGTCCATTAGCGCTGGTCCGACATGATGAAACTAGGCACAGACCACTCTGGAAAAATCGATAACCCAGCCCCGGCGCAAGACTGGCTGTAGCATTAGAAGGCACCACTCAGCAAAGACGTTGTGGACAATGTTCTCTTAACAGGAAAACTGTGTGCTATTAGAGGACGACTGTCCAAATTAACCAGCCTGACGGCTCATCGTGGGCCCTTTGTTTCAGCCCAGCTGATTCCCCCTGTCCTCAGTGTTTCCTTCCATCAGAAACATGGGGTATGAAGTCACTGTAAATAAAGACCTCAGAGTAACTCAGGAGCGGTGATAGCATTTGTAAATGCCTGGATTTGTTTACCTCATTGTTCCAGCTGGCTACATGAGCCTTGTAATGTCAGAGAGTGGCTGTGTGGTCCAGAATGTGGGACAGCAGCGATATCAGTCTGCTGGCCGTCTCACAGCAAGCCTGCGCTTCCACCAGCTGCTCCTAACACACATCTACTCAGGCTGGTGCAGTCACTGATGTTATGTTAACAGACAGACTCTGGATATTTTTATATATAGAGATTCTTTAGTGACAGGTGGCAGTCTGTTAATGTTCTGCCCTGAAGTTATGACAACTATGTATTACAATGCGTGAGGTTATTGCAACTCTTTTGGAAGGTTCTTTGACAGGTCTGTTACAAGGCAAACTCTGCTCAAGCTCACCACTTCAGTGATAGGTCCGTTATAACTTAAGAGCGCACTGAGGCTCCATACACGTTACAGTGATAGGTGTTTTTCAAGCCAAGTCTGCGCTGGAGCTCAGTTCAACAGTTCAACCTGTTAAAGTGTGTTAGGGCTGTGCCACGGCAGTGAGACTGCAGGAGAAAGGGATCCTTCTTTAAGAGTGTCTGAGGAGCGTGAGCCGGGATCTGTCTCTGACCTGATTCCACCTTCATTAAAGAATAGGGTCTGATCAGGATACAGCACTTAATTAGAGCTGAGAGCCTCCTCTGGGCCGTACTCAGGTAAAGCAGGTAATGTTTCTGTGAGAAACCAACACCGGCGCGCAATCACGCAAAACTACATCCTATACCGGCAAGGCACCCCGACAAATTAAAAGCAGTGACTAATAACGGCGTGACCACGGATGCCTCCCCTTCTCATATGGTCCCTACCAACGACTCAGAGATCTGTAAGTACAAACCAGCCCGTTCCGCTGACAGCTGGGGTGGGCTGGGCTTCCTCACATCGCTGTCTGAATGTATACGCGGAGTACCGCCCCCAAACAGCTGAAACCCGACCCTCCAATGACCCGTGATGCCCTACCGGCTCTTCATGCAACGGTGGCTACACTTTACAGTAAAGGTACAACTGCCACTGTTTCCCTGACACACAACACTGTGCTCTGTCAAAACAGCATCTGGCCCCAAGCTGTCTCCCTGACAACCCCCTCACCCCCTGCCCCCCCACCCCTCATCACCACTCCCTTACTCTCTCTCCACCACTCTCCCTCCTCACCTATCGCCCCTCTCCACCCCACTCTGTCCCATCACGCAGCAGAGGTTATGAGATGTATATAACGCTGATATGAAATATTAATTCTCATTGGGACTGAGGGGAAGCGTGGAACAGTAAGTGTGGGTGCTCATTAGCTGGCTGACAGGATCGATCGCGGCAGCTCCAAAGTGGAGCCCAATGATGGGGAGAGAACGTCTGTTGCTCCTCCTCCTACAGGACAGCATGCATCACAATGACCTGAGGCTGACAGCCCAATGCACCGGGACAGAAATGCCCTGTAGATGATACATAAAAGCAAGACATTATACACAGCGAGCAGAGTTCTCGGGTTGGAAATGGAAAGATGTCATAGGCAACAGACGTCCATGAAAGCCACACAGAAACTGGAACATGAAGCTGGAATGTATGTCCATCACATAGAACCACAGGACATATCAAGTTGGCACAGAACTTGTTTGGTTCTTGCTCTGCATCATCTTAAAACCACCGTATACTGCTCATGCAGGAGTCATCAAGATACAGGCCTAGTAGGCAAGAGCACATATTCTTTTTTCACAGTCTTTCTAGCTTTCCCTCATATTGTTTTGTGCTCTTGATGTTGTTCCTGGGACACAATTACACCACCTAGGCACACACAGGTAGTATATGGCAGATGTACGGTACATGCAACACACTCCACTCATAAACCCATTCTGATAACACTCACACCAAAACTCCACTACAGACTATGATAGCAGGGCTAGCAGCTCTGTTAAACTAATTAAAGAGATCCCAAGACTTTCAACCAAATGGAACAAAAAAACAGTGGCCACCTAGCCTACAATCCCAGGCAGAAGCAGAACTTGACCCATGTAAGAAGTGTAGAGGTTGCAGGTTCAATTCCTAGGTTGTACACCTGATCAAGGCAAATATTGGCAAACTGTTTGAGTCATTGATAGAGCTGTGTACATTGATTCTTGGTCGAACTTAAGACATTCACACTGCTCTGGAGTAGAATGTCTGCTAAATTTGCAAATGTCACAGCGGTGAACACAGAACAAACCTTATTTCAGTCAAATCTACCCTCTGATGTCCATTACACTCTCTCTGTAGTTTACTATGGTCCAATAGAACAGGCCAGTATCCATCATACTGTATCTATATCTAACCCTGGTACAGCAATAGACCACACAGCCAACTGGTCACCCTGTCCATCACACCATATCCATACTTTACCCTCGTCTGGTAGACCACACATCCAACTGGTCCAATACACCGATCTTGGCTTCACCCCCTTATAGTAACAAACCACACAGCCAACTGGTCACCCAGCCCCTTACCTGTACTTCATACCAGTCTGATAGGAGACGCACTCTTCCAGTGCCAGACAGTTCATTCTGAGAAAGTCCTCCATGTTGCGGACCTGTGCGGCGGCCCTCTGCTCACGTAGGCGCTGGAGCTGGGCCTGGTCCGGAGGGCGCGGGCCGCTCAGGCCCTGCTCCGAGTGGTAGCGGCTGATGCCGCTCCGGATGCTCTCGCTGTATGACATGGACAGCATCTTGCCGCTGCCGCTGCTGCTTTTTCTGACGCCTGCACCCGGTCCGGTCGGTTTGGGGATCTGCAGATTTTCGGCATGGACACTTGGTTTGCGGCCAACAGGCCCCCCAGTGTAACCCCCCGCGAACATCCTCCCCCCCCAACCCGGCCCCCGCCTCCTGGCACTGTGGCCGCCGTGCAGAAGGAGAGCTGGAGTCTGAGAAGGCTTGGCATGGCCACCTTCTTAAATAGCACCTTCTGTCCTGCACCCCGGCTGAGCTTCCTGTAACTGGAGCCACTGCACCCTCTCCCACACACACACACACATACACTAACACACGCATGCACACATACACACATAGGCATGCATGCTCACGCACACAATCATGCGCACGCGCACACATACATGCACAGGTACGCATTGACGCAAACAAAGAACAACACAACACAAACACACAAGCAGTTACAGATGTACTTTCTTTACATCTCCCAGGTTCAATTTTCGGAGCGATTTGGTTCAAATCTCTCACTCTACAATTGAATAACTAAACTCTCTGCAATCAGCACTGAGATTCACTAAATCTGGCCTCATGTGCTAGGCTCATAACCTTAAAGTATTACGAACATCACCAGGTGGGCACATGGATATAAGATAAATCTGTCCTGTTTGTGGGACGCACTTTGTTCATAAACCAAGGGTCAGTTACCTCAGATGAATCATACTCTTATGTAGGCAGGTCTACAACAAACGACACATACAAGAACTGCATTTATGCATCTATCCAGGAATCATCCTGCTCATTCTGAGATCACCTGCTTAGACCGGGACCTGAAACATTTTACTGCCGCTCTTCTTCTTTCAGTTATTGATATCTGACAGTGACTGGTAATTACTTTGTTATTATGTAAACTGGAGTGAAGGGATTTTAATAGAACAGAGTGTGTTGTACATGAATTCGGCATTCCAATGGCCATCCGTTATAACTCAGAATGTGATTACACACTCCTGTGGTTTCGTCATTATCAACATGTTACTGTTAAAATATGAACACATATTTAATAACTGAAATCTATGTAATATGTGACATTAGAATTTTAAAATTATTTTCATTTTCATTGAATTCATAGCCATTATATGTTGCTTAGAGATACATAAAAAGTTAGTTTAATTGTCTTTCCAAAAGATTAACTGCCCTCTAACTAGGATAACAAGCTTACAGTTTAACAGGCCTAGCACTGATTGTCCCTAGTAGCCATGCACAGGTTAAAATATGGGCTATAACAGGCTGTTCACAAAGCATGATCTGGCTGCAGTTCTTCTTCTCTGCAATTTGGCTGGCCCACTTTCCGGCAACTACATTTGAATGACAATGTGTTTTTATTTTAGAAACAATGCCTCTATATATAGAAAACAAAGAACAGTCAACATGTAACAAACTCTTCACATCAAACGCCTCAGAGCTAAATGATGAATTAGGAGCAGACAGGACAGAACCTAAATGTAATACAGAGGTAAAGTGGGGTTTATCTGTGTAACTTCCCTGTTATTTTCCCATAGACAAACATGTTTTGTGATAAAAGCGGTGATTCAAACTTCTATCCCACCAAATGACCTTATATGAAGTAGCAGCTACTGAAAGAGTGAAAGCCACCTCCCCATCATCCACATTTTGACAAAGCATAATATTTCTTGCAAAAGAATTAAAAGTTCTCATCTGTAGACAAATGGCACTGATGTCACTACTGCAAGTACCGTTAGACACTCCACTGTCAAGCTTTATGGCTTCTTAAAAACCAATATGTCAATGACAGTAGTTGACAAACATTGTTTGTACAAAAATATAGTACTTAAAATCCATTATACTGTAGATAGCAGACCATTAAAAAAGGAAATGACACAGGATTAGCAAGCACTGTATGGCGTCAGACTGTATAGAAATGTAGCCCTTACTATAAAACGAGCACAGAGATCACATCAGACCAAAATCATTTACCAAACGACAAACAAGCATTAACAGAGAGAACATGTATGTTCAGCAAATTGCTAGTCTCATGTTTGGGCTACAAACATGTGGGTTATGTTTACAGTCTTTGATAATGCTTCTGGTAAAATGAACAGGAACATTTGGTTTACTCACTTCACTTCAGCGGTGCAGGAGAGATTTTTGAAGTGGGGGGACCAAACTGTGAGCAAAAGGTCTCAATATTTAAGCTTATACGATATATATATATACATATAATTTATTTATTTTTTTTTTCTAAAAACTGGGGGGAAGGAACGGGATCCCTATGAAACAGGGGGAGACATATGCCCCCCGTCCCCCCACCATCTGCGCTCCCGTTTGACCCACTTCACCTCTCTGCATGTGACATGCTCTGAGATGACACGCGGTTGCCTAAGAGACAGCGGCATCCTACAGGTTGCATCACATGTGCTCCTTTTCGTATCCTTAACTGCATCCACTAATGCTCTGTATAAGCACAGCTGTCAGATACGGGGAAACAATAACAGTCTCTTCATTACCGTTATTGACTGATACACATGTCCAATACTCTTACCATAAGGAATGCAGCAGACTACTGAACTATACATGTCCAATACTCTTACCATAAGGAATGCAGCACACTACTGAACTATACATGTCCAATACTCTTACCATAGAGAATAAAGCACACAACTGAACTATACATATTCAATGCCATTACAATAGAGAATACAGCATACAACTGAACTACATATATCCAATATTGTTATCATAGAGAATACAGCACACTACTTAAACATACATGCACACACAAACACAAATGCACTCACTCATAAAACTCAGAATTTAACACATCAGAAAAAGCCTGTCTTGCAACTAGCATTCAAGTCTCTATGACAAATCTAAACCACAGCATTACAGAATCTTCACACTTGACAACAATCCAACGCAAAGCAAATGGCTTATTAAAACTTCAGTAATCTTTTCAGTAATCTTTCATTTTATCACGATAGACAGCAATGCAATTCCTTGCACTCACAACAGCACTCAGACACAGAGGGAGTGGAGAAGATGAAGGCAGAGCAGCACAGCCATGCAGTCCCAAACAGACAGTCCCAAACACTGTCTCAGACAGAGAGAAGAGCCTTCCAGCATCTCTCTCTCACATACAAATACAAAGACACATAGACATACTCTGTACATGCAGTACAAACACATGCACACACAGTTTTGCCCTTACATTCACATGCACACACACACAGACACCCACAGACACACACACACACACACACACTACCATGGCTCAAACTCACCTGCTGTCTTGGGGGTCTGCACATGAACAATAGCTCCTGGTGTGAGGCCTCACTTATAAACGCTGACTGCTGACAGCAATGTGATCCACCCAAACTGGGAGTGTCTAACTGGGAAGCATCTAAACCAATTAGTGAATGAGAAAGTGCGCACCCTCTAACCCCCCCACTCTCACACGTACCCGCCCACCCTCCCACTGGTAGATTTCATAGAGAAAATCCATTTACGAGATTTAGGACCCAGCATGTTTTGTGCACCACAGCAAATATTATCAGCCCTAAATTATTCACAGCAGCTTTTGTGCTAAAAGGTTTTGATCGTTATTTCAACGGCAAGGATCTTACGACTTTTCATCTCGTAATCAGTCCCTCGTCTGATTACATAAATATGTACATACACACTGTACATACATAGCTCACATACATAAATGCATGTATTACATACAACAACCACACGCACACACAGTTGCAGGAAATGACAGAATGCATCTCCAAATGATAAACTGGCTGTGTGAATTTAACCCCACAGTCCAGCCCATGATAGTTAAAAGCTGGAGCAGACTCTCAGCTCCTTCAAAGCCAATGAATACAATACGTCTCCCTTCAGATAACTTTGTTCTACTTATGCAGTGTGCAAGCCATGCAACACATCCCCTGCATACCATACAGGTATACCAAAGGTTGACACTCAGCTCGCAAGAGCAGCCTACATAATGCACGTATACACATTACAGGGATGAACCAATACACTATAGTACCACTATGTTTCACAGTCATGGAACAGCATACATCACAATATTTAACTAACAAATCAAAAACGAGATTTCAAAATAGTCTTTTTATTCAAATGAAAATGCACAAATACAACTATACTCATTGTAATCATTATTAGTATTTCCACGCCTAAACAGTTTAATATAATTTTCCAATCAATCACTTCTATTTATCTCTTTCTGCAAACAGAATCAATCAAGTGTTTGGTTGGGATGCCTGACAGGAAGCATTTAATGAGAACAAAATCTGTCAGCATTAATTTTCAGTTAGTGACATAAACATAAAAGGAAAAAAATCATTCTATCGTTTATGAATATGTGTTAAATGTGTAATAACAAATTACATATGTATGTTGTTTTTTATATCCTAATTATTACTAATTAGTTACTAACTGATAACCTCAGATATGGCAGCTTCCATGTCATCCATGCCCTGAAAAAAATAACTTGTAGGTCCAAAAAATGACTCTCACATTCTGATATTGAGTCTGTACTGTTCTGGCTGTAGAGTGTCCCAGGGAGGGAGGGATTCAATCAGCAGGGATGTTCTTGAGTCATCTCTCAGCAACATTACCCAGCATGTCAGTTGTGCACATATAGACTGCTTGCAGCTGAAGAATCTTCCCCTGGCTAATGTCTACACAGCCTTCCCTTGGTCCCTTTGTCTGACATCACATAGTTTGTCAGAACTTGTGCTTGCCTAAAGTTATTGAGAGCAGTTATTGAGAGCAGGGGCTGCAGCAATGAGTGTGAATAGGCTAGTGAACAGGATTCACAATACAGAGGAAAAAGGGGGAAAGTATGAAAAACATACATACAAAAGGAGAAAACTTTTATTTTGTATTATTACTATTTACTATCAAGTAAACTTTTATTATTAAATTACAGAAGCTCTAATGACACAACCATGACACATGGATGGTACAAAAATGATGACAGAAACTTTGTATTAATCTATCAATCCCCAGAAGTGCAAAGATTTAGATAAATGCTTTTTACATAGCCAATGATATGTAAATGTGCCCTGATACGCAAGAATGTGTGGAGATGGTGCCTTTAGTTGCGGCTTCTGCCAGGGAAAGCACAGACTAACTAGTTTGGGTGAGAAGAACCAGGGAGATCTTCAGACACTGAAATGAATTTCTGTGTCCATGGACAAAACATTGGCCTCACGTCAGACATCCAGACAGTGTTATTTTCAGGCCAGTGATCTCAACCGCTTTGGGTTCAGCAGTCCCTTAAAAAGGGACAAGCAGGACCACAACGGCAGAAGCCCAAAGCACTTCAATAAGTCAGACTCGACCACACACACAACAGAAGGAGGACTAGAAATAGCTTGGCGTTCACAGGAGACAAGTCAATGAGGGTACCTCACCTGAGCAGCAGCAATACTGCTGACTGTAGTGCAGAAGTGAATCCCCCCATAAAAACTCAATTTCCTCTGCTGTATCGAGCGGTGACTCTGCATAGTTGCCATAGTAGCATACATAATGCAGGACCAACCACTCTCTAGCTGAGGTCACAGTCACCTGGATACGTATAGAGTAAGGCCTATTCTCAGGCTCCAGAGAGTGTATATGGAGGCACATTTCCACACTGTTTGCTCTATAACCTGCCACAGCTGCATATTTAAGCTACAAATATACCTGCCTTCACATGAATTCTTTCTAAAATCTCGGGCTGACAGTATATCCTGTAAAGTACCAAAAAGGATGTATTACAGGGCATATTACACCACACTGAGATCTCCATTAAGGATGGAAAAACTAAAGGGGAATTAGACAGAGGAAGCTGGACACAGTGTTTGTAGGATCAATACCCTCCTGAACTCAGCGGGTAAACGGGTTGCTTTGCACTTAAAAGGAGGCAAAATGCGATCAGCTGAACAAACAAAAAAAGCTCTTTAATGCAGCCCCACTCTGTCAGGGCTTTTACAGACCGATCAGCAAAAAAGCCTCCTTTATTTCGATAGTAAAAGCACAATCCCTCATCAGATTGCCCCCAACCAGGAGCTCGAGCTGTACTTCACACTGGCACATAGCTTACACCGTCCTGTTTACTTGTCCTCACTGAGCTCAGGTCATAAGGCCTACTATTTGTGAATGAGTTATCTACGTACAAGTCTGTTATTGCTTCAATGCACACGCCATCAAAACAGGTTGATGTGTACTCCGTACATAATGAAGACATTTGTTGAAAGAATCCTCCTTCCAGCTGTTAACAGTTGTATGTTTATTTCAGAGGGCCAAGATCTATGAGCAAAATCTGTCATACTTGAATATGACGAATGAAGGCAGAAACACATCATTAAAAAGTTTAAAGTCAGGCTGACATAAAAATATCAGGCACTTTACTGCCTTACACACGTTTTTGAAGCAAAGTCAACTGTTGGGTAAAGATTTAAAAATAAAATAAGCATCTATACCTCCTATGGCGAGTGCTCAGGGGGATCTGATATACCCTCACAGCAGGCCTGGAGACCTGCCCAGGATGTTTCTTTCACTAGTTGCCAGGCAGGCGACAGCTAGCCATCCTCCTGGCAACAAGTAACACCCTGGGGTCAGTTACAGGGATGTCAGTCCTGCCAAGAGGCTGTCAGTTCTGCCTTACACCACAGCAGGTAAGGCTTGGACTAGAAACATCATACATACATTCCGTTTACCTTAGCACTCACCAATATCAGACAAGATCAAACTAAACAGGAGTCTCTGGACAAATGAGGAAGCAGCTGTGTCCTCGCCCCCATTGACTCCACTGAAGTGCAGCCGTGCACGGGACCTCTCAACAGTAATGTACATGAACAGAAAGTAGCTGCACTATTCCAATGGTGGTTTATGACGCCAAATGCAGCACAGACACTCACTTAGCCTCAAGGGTCCATTTACAACTAGTTCATCCTGTCCATCACAGACAGCAGCAGAGCCTACCAAAAGACCATTTTTACAACTGGCTGTGCAATTCCAAGGCTGTGAGCTTCCAATCTTAGCTGCAAATGGAATGTGGTGTTCTTCAGCAACCGTATGGTCTATTTAAGATATGCTCCATATAGAATGTAGTTGTAGAGAAAATAAAATACTCATTTAATGATAATGTAGGACGTGCCTTCATCTACCAGCACACTATCATCTATGACACATTCAGTTATGTGTTTTTCTTTGCCCACTTAAAACAAGCAGAAATCCTGAAATACCAGTTACTTGACTATGTCCTCAGCACCGGTCTATTGTATTAATTTTATAACTGTACTCCCTTTGCCAAAATAAGGCATTCTTTGTTTGGGACTATGTGAAATTCACCATAGTAAGTACACATGGAAACATTCTTGCCTGCGGTTCATTGAATCCCAGTTTAAATGAATGAGTTTATTCATGTGCCTGTGTGGGTTCAGCCATAGCAGGGCAGCAAAAACAGTATATCAGATAACAGTTTTGAACAAGATTCTTTTTTTCCCATTTCTCTCAACACTGTGATATCAGACACATACTTTGACTGGTACAATTTTTTTCCACAATGAATGAATCCAATTCACGCACACACACGCATGCATGCATGCACGCACACACACACACACGCACACACACACACACGGGCATATACACACATACATGGAGAAATCTTAGGAAATCTTAGGACTGACACTGATGAGCCCCTGAGAAGGCTTAAACCCAAGCATGCTGTTCACATTACCCCTACCACTGACCACACAGAGAGATGGGGGGCACAGGGCCTTATCCAACTGAGTGTCCAGTGTAAAAAGAGGAAAGTATGCAGCTTTAGAGAGAAGTGGGCAGCTTTAGGAGAAGGTGTAGTGGTACCTGTAGAACTGCAGCTGTCGTTTGGGGCTTCCATAGCGTGCACTGAGGAAAAAAGAAGAGAGAGCCGAGAGAAAGAGAGGACCAAGTGAAACAGGAAGATCCACAGAGAGCCCTCAGTTACGTATGTCACACTGATACAGAGAGATGGAAGCACACAAACAAGGAGCGCTGCATTTTACAGATTAATAACTAATGCGTTAGGTAAGAGCTACAATGATACTAATTACATGGGCTTTGATAGTGATTACTCTTGAAAATAAAAAGCCTTTTATTTCGTCTGAAATACACGAACCAATGGAGAGCATGAATTATTCAAATTCAAAGGAGAAAACCTCTCTAATGTATTGTAGTATTTCTGCATCCGCATATCTTGCACAGATCCTCCAGAGGGAACTGGGCTTCATGGAGATAGGAAGGTGTCAAATCCTTCCATTCAGAGAAAATCAAGGAGCGTAAACAAGACTGATAAGAAATATGTTTGGAGGGTATAGGGCAATGCTGTTAAATGCAACATAAATTAAGTTTCCAAAGAGGAACGGAGTCAGGGGAAAACATACATGTTTTTAAAACGAATTCTGGCTCCACCTGCTGAAACCTTTGTGAAATGGCAGGGGAGTAAAGGTGTGAGCTTGGAGTAGAGCTCCCCCTGGAGGATTTCAGAAAGTGCTGCAGCCACTGCACATGCAGGCTCTATAGGTCTGTCTCAAAGCCTGCAGGGCAAAGTGAATACTGATTTGCATTCTGAGTTGGAACTCAGACAGTCAAATGTTTAGAGGTCTTAAAAAAATCTCTTTTCTTCCAGTCTGGAAAAAACAGTTACTGTAGCAATGATCCCCTCCCAGGGATACGGCAGCTTAGCCATTGGTATGATTGCTTGACGTGTTCCACGTTTGGTCTTTTTATAGTATAATAAAGTTTGTTAGTTTGAACTGCTTGTTGAGCATTCTGAACTGCAATGGCCCTGCCAAATCTATATGACAGCGGAATAAGCCTAAAGGTATGTACCTGTCATTTGGGCAACAAATCTGTAAAACACCAAACCACAGAGAACTGCCAGGAAGACACTGAATAAAAGTGCACATCACATTTCACCATGTTTGGATAGGCTACATTACATAGCATATTACTTCATGGGTTCACTTTTATGAGTCATCTGTTGTGTGTGGTGTTTTAACAGTATTGATAATTACCAAGCATGTTTGTTTACTTGTCAACATAGCTTTAAATGACATTGTTTTAAATCTGTAACTAGCTATGGGTATCTAGAAATCAACAATCAACTTAATTAATAAAGCTCTTTTACTGGTAACTCACTGCAAAGTTCGTCTGCAATAGCCACTGTTTAGATACCCATCCATTTCACCATCAATGGTCACTATTTAACAATATTAAGAGCTAACATAGCTATTAAGTAAAATGTTAACACAATAACATGTAATTTCATTGTTTTCCATTGTCCCAAACCTTGACTGTCACAGTAAATGCTGAAGGGATTGTCACTTTAATAACTATTGTCTTGCAGAATCTACATAATGTTCTCTGAGTGATAGATTCGTGTTGGATCCTCAGGATCTAATGTTCAAAAAACTTTTTCATGGCTCAAATCATCACAAGTAAGTGCCAGGGAATAAGTGAGTACATATTTGTGTGCCGGAGATTGAGAGACTCACCTGTATATCATCCCAGGGGAGCCAGTCTGTCGGAGTGAGAGGCGAGCAGGAGAGTCAGCGGTGGATTCGGGATACATGGGGTCGGGCGGATGGAGGTGCGGAGGGCCTGGTTTGGAATCTCACTCGCTGTGCGGCTACGAGGTTTCTCTCCGTGCAGCTGCAGGGTTTCTCACCGGGCAGCTGCGGGGTCTCTTCTCACTCTCGCTCTCTCACGCAGCCACTTCTGGACCCTCTGCGAGGTACAAAGAGAACAACGAGCTCAGTCGGACTTGTCAGTCACATCCAAATGCCATGCAGGAAGCTGTGGGAACACTGAGTCAGTGGTGTTGAGAAAAAGGAAAATGGCCATAGATACTTATTAGATGCATTCTATTTCATATAAACATTACAATTCAGACAACTAAAAGGCTATATTCACATACCATACAGACTTGTCCTTCAGACCAATGAGCATCTGAAAAAAATCCTTAAAAAATGTTAAAATATTGAAGTTAAAACAAGATTTTTTTTGCTCTTGAAAAAATGTTAATATGCTTTCCACGGTAAGTGATTTAGATCAACGAATACTGAAAGTTTATTTTACAATGCAGAATTACAGAAATTACTGAATGTTTTATTTTTGCAGTTTGCCACTAGATGTCACTATTGTCTCTGTTTATCTGATCCTCTTTTATGTTAACACACTAAGGGACAGATGAGCTATAGAATGGAGCAAAATGCTCTCTCACAAACCTGTGTTGTACAGTATGCCTCAAGTCATGATAATATGACACCAACTGTGTGCTGAATATGAAAATGTATGCTTTGCAGCAGCTACCACAGAAAGCTTTTTTTAGATCTCTGGATGGACATGCACCCTTTTCAGTGTGTGTACTTGCACAGATTTGAGTGTAGTTTGTGTAGATCATGCTGGTGTACATTATTCACCCTGGGCTCACAGTGTTGGCTTGATGCAGATTTTAACAAGCAAAATTCAAGCACTTTTCAAGAAACTGAATCATTGGAATTGCACCTTAGATAAACATTTGTATCAGGTAGAAATAAGTCCTCTTTCTAGCATCAATTGATGAATGATCTTTTACATGTGCAATATGCAATATGCTGACTCATGAGTCAGTTTATTTTTTTTCAGTTTGTCTCAAAACAGGATATTCAGGCAGTTCTCACACAGAGTGGAGCTGACAGCACATCACTCAGCAAAAAAACACTGTATTTCAGATTTAATGAGAGGAAGCGGCAGAGGACAGTGTAGCTGGTTTGGTGCAAGTTGCATCCTCAACACTTATCACATCACAGGAAACACTAATTTATGGTGCTAATCAAACCTTCCCTCAGTGGAAACTGCGCGGGGGGGGGGGTATCACTGTGTGGGGAGCAACGCCCTCTCTGCAGGTGTTTTAAGTTTTGCAAACTGCATCATGGTCACGTCACAACAGCAAAAACAGATACAGCTGACCAGGCATTCCTGCAAGGTGGATTGGATTATATTCTACACGGGACTGCAATAAGGACACAGAGAGGTGACTCCATTGATTGCACCTAATAGATAATGAAACATTATAGCACACTAAGCCTTAACTCTGGGACAGAGATAAGAGAGGAAAGTCACCAGTGCTCATGGGGAATGTTCTGGAGCAGGAACAATGGAAGGTACAGAACACACACTCAGAGGTGTCTCCTCCGCTCACATCCTCAACACTTCCCTCCACCCAACCACACTGTGACATAAGCCTGCTGGCATCACTTCCACTGAGCACAGAGGACCCTCATCAGTATGACAAAGTCACCCAGAAGAGAAGGTAACATTTTTAATTATTAGATAACAAAATGGGGACGCAAGAAGAGCAGAGACAAACAGCCAAGAGGAAAGTGAAAGGGAAATGACTGCATCACATTGTTCAAAAATAACTATGAGAATAATATTAAACTTTATTATTATTATTATTAGTAGTAGTAGTAGTAGTAGTAGCAGTAGTAGTATTAATAATAATAATAATACATTTATCAAAAATAAATAAATAAATAATAATAATAATAATGAATGTAGGTATTGATTATGAACACTTGCATGTAGTGAACCAGGGTTCTGGTGGCTCAGTCAATACTCAAAGCTCAAACATTAGCTAATCAGTTTGAAGATGACCATGCCTCAGGCCACATGAGAAGCCCGTTATGGTTTATTCTAGTACAATATCTGAGACAGCATTTCTACCTCCACCAAAAGAGCAAGAGCTGACTGACTTTGACATGGAAGACTGGTGTTATATTCCTCCTCAATAATTCTAGATGCTGGTAGACTCCGCCATGGTCGATACATTCAGGCTACACAGATGACAGTGGTGGCCCATCATTCTCTTAAAAGATTTTACATTTCTGTTGTATTTTGTTCACTGTCTGTGTTTTTGCCACTAGAACACATTAGGTCTCTAAAGCCAGTGGAGTTTGAGAAGATTTGAATTTGAATTCAAGTGAGTGAGAGAAAGAGCAGTTTACCTGCTCAGCTGAGCAGCTGCCAAAACCACTAGCACTTCTTTACAGATTGCCGACTTGCTATGTATGACGAGGACAATGGTGGTGTGACAAATAAGCCCTGGGGAGTGATGGGGGGTGGTGGGGGGATTGGCTGGGCTTACCAAAGCGGTTATTAACAACGTCACACTGTCCCGCGAAGAGCAGGTGGTGTGCAGCAGCACCCTCTACGTCACTGATAGAGTTAGCCCCCACCCCCTCCTGCCCAGCAACTCTGCAGCACCAATGCAGCAGTCACAGTGACTATGGCAGGTGAGCGCTGCGCCTGACTGCAGCGAGGTGCTGCTGTCTGCAGGGATCCTGTGACTGCCGGAGAATACACCCTGAGCGTGCGGTGTAAGGAGCCGGGGAGAGACACACAGCAGGAGCGTGCTCAGTGCGATTGCATTCGGCACACAACACAGGACTGCTGAATAATGCACACAGCTTTCCTCTCTCCGTTGTTTTATATTTTAGTTTTTTTGCAGGAATCGCTGTGGCAGCATAAGAAACAGCATACTGAACCCCCCCCACTCCGCTTTTCTGAAACCCACTCTGACTGATGCTCTGCAGTTAACTGAGGGGAAAGAAGACAGGAGGGAATGGTCCAGAATAACTAATGAAAACACACTGGCGCAGGAGCAGCAAGCCATTCCCCACGCTGTGAGCCTGTTCACGCCTCCCCTGTGGGGAGGCCGCCGGCAGCAATGGCCCCATACACACACACACACACACACACACAGACCATAGAGAGGCATATGAGTACCAGACCACCGCAACCAGAACAGAGACTACTGCAAGACAAGGAGCGGAAACTCACAGCTGGAGGGATATTAAGAGCCAGCTCTAAAACCTGCTTTCTCTCTGCAAATACCACTCGCAAACACAGGGGGCGCTATACCTAGTGCTCCACGTATAAGTTCAGGTCTAGAGATGAGTGGAAAGGGGCCTCATCACACACAATCCTGCCATCGGCATCCAGAGAGACAGGCCTATTTATTTATAAACCCATCAAAAACATTTAAGTAAACCGCATAGGCCATCTGTCTGATTTCATACGTCCAAACGCATGACTCAAGCATGTCACGGCTGGGCCACAGGCACATGCAGACCTCCTGATGCACGTCCCCTCAGGCCTGTTCAGCATGTTATTACTCCACTTTCATACATCTCTAACGCAGCACTTATGCCCATATGCTGAGCATCCCATCCAGGTCACATGTAAGAGCACTTACGGCTGAAATGACAAACATCACGTCAACATTTAGCCTTGCACAATGCAATATAGACATTTCCATTACAATGTTTTCATGTTTAAATATAAAAAAACACACTTTTGATCCAAATTCTCTCAACAGTATATGGATTGTGAGGGAGAAGTCAGTCTCTAATGCATATTCATTAATGCATAACTTGATCGCTAATGCACTACGGGAATCAGCAATAAGAGACAATAAAGAGACAAATGTTGCTGACAGAAAAAGGTGAATGACAGAACTGCCCATAATGACAGCCCACTCGGTAATATTTAAAAGGCTAATGCCAAGTAAGACAAGCGCTTCTTATTCTTCCAAACTGCCGCAACTGTAATGGCAAGATAGCTAATTCTAGCAATTCCTATTCCAAAAACATCATATAAAATACTGTAAAGACTGGCACTATGTGAATAAAGGCTATGGACAATTCACAGTGCCTGCTTGATACATTTTACAATCATCTTTGGAGTATGGCTACGACTGACCGCCTTTTAGTTATTACTATATTTTCAATTTCAATGCACTGTGATGTGTGTAATCAAATGAGTGAAATCAATGATGTCAGTGTTTCAGCTTTTGAAGGAGATGCCAGGAGACACCTCTTCAGTTTTAAAACAACTTCAAAGGAAACATTTTGGAATTAATAACTGATAACATATCAATAACAGCTTTTACTGACAAGACCAATGACAACACCATTGATGTGGTTTTGCATGTTTTGATGATTCATGGTTTCAGTTTCAGTCTGACCTTAATATTATCCAAGATCTAATACTTAGAATGACACTTTTGTTGTTGATGCTTGTATCACTATCCTCTCAGTGTCTCAGAGAGCTGTCTAGCAGTGCAAGCATCAGTATGTGGATCACAGATGAAGGCACCTCAAGTACAGCTTGTGCAGGCAGACTCTAAGTGCCGATATGACCAACAGGGGTCTCTGATGAGTGATGAGACAGAGAAATACCTGCAGAAGGGATCCACCCCTCCTGAGAGATTCTATAGCCTAGTATGCATCACCTGCTGGGGCTGTCGAATCCAGCTGTTTAATCCTGACTGTGCCAGTGCCGTCTATGTATCACTATGTGCATGTGTGCTAGTGTGTCAGAATGTACATTAGTATGCCATCAACGTGTGCCTGTCAGTAGATATGTCAGTGTGCAGTCAATGGGCTGTGTGTGTGTGTGTGTGTGTGTCTGTGTTGTACGCTGCCTGTTACTGTATTGTACTCAGCAGTGTATGTGGCAGTGGCCTGTCAGTATGAACATGCATATTCTGTAAGTGTGTGTGAGAATCTGCATGTAACAAACAATTTACCACCCAAGCCCCTGTCCCCACAGACTCACACAGACACACAGATATACAATCATATGTGTAAACACACACAGCACATACAATCGGTGAACCTCATTCAGGCGGCTGCACTGTGATTGTTCACCTACTGAGGAGACGTGGGCAGTTTTTACTCAACGTGTTGCACTCTCTCATCTCTCTCTTACTTTGTCCTCTCAAAAATGCCACATCATACTGTGCACACTGACAGATCTTAACAACACAAGAAAAACCAGGAAAATCTATACAGAACATTAACAATATAATATATCTATATATCAAATTGAGTAGCGGGAGCTAAAGTTTGTAGTAACTGGTTAAGTAACACCAACACATATATTTTCTGCAGCCATATGTAGTGGGAAATAAATCAGTGAATGAACTGCAGTCAGCTTGTGTGTGTCTGCTGGAAAGCCTGGGGCCACTTCCTACACAAATCATCTGCAAACATTAATTATCCCACGTGAGGAAAGCATGTCATATGTGGTAAAACAAACATGCAGGACTATAATTAAACCATCAGGGCCTTTATCATCTGTGAGCTTCCCATTAGAGTGGAAGGTAAGGAACCAATCTACAGTTCCTCACCCATCTGGCCTACCAGAGAGGGGTAAGCCTTGGTGCTCAGTGTGTTACCTTCTTAAGACCCTGCCAATGGGAATTACACTGTGTGGACAGCTTTAATGCCTTTAGCTTCAATTGTCTTTTTTGTTTTGGACAGGTACTGTTTGTTATAACAGGCATACAAATGTATATTTTAATTGTGAATTTCGTTTAAAATAACAGTAATAGTTGGTGTATGTTCAAGGTTTTTGGAATCGTCCTGGCCCTGGCAGGAAACCTGAAATGTTAGCTCATCATTACACAGACCATAGTCCCCTTTATAAAGCATAGTTAATCAAATCAAGATAAATGCTGGCGAGAAAACAGCATGATATCAGATTCCAGGTTGTGTGCGTGTATGTGCATGCCAGTGTGTCTGCTAGGACATTTAAGCTGCACGGTGATCCACATTTTCAGATGTGTGTTACATAAAGTAAATGCTTTTAAAAATGCTTTCCTCTTGGGCAAGACCACTGTTATTTTTAAATAAGGAAAGAGAGTTTTGGATAGTACAGCACTTCTGTGTGCTGGAGCCCTATCTAAGCTTTAAGTTCTAAGCTAATGCCGCTGTCTGAGCTGTGAGCAAAAGCCTGGGATCCTGTCTGAGCCTGCGAGATGTACCCCAGTTATGCAGCGCTCTAGACAGGTGGTGGATGGATGGGGTGCCATAAAACCAACAAATTGGCTGGCTCAAATCAGTGAGTTACTGGTAACACACGGTGCCTCTATAGTACCGTAGTTCTTCATTCTCCCATCACTCCTTCACATTTGACTCTCCTAGGGATGCTTTCCATGGCCTGCTCTGGGCAGCACCAGCAGCCCTTCGCAGAATCCATGGCCACACTGAAAGACAGCAAAGGCAGCACGAGTACAGACAGCACAATAAAGTGGAGTACACACCTAAAAGCTGAACATAAGAAATCATGAGCTTTTATTTCAACGGGACGGAGGAAATTAAGCTCTTGCTTCACCATGATATCCTTTATACTGCCAGAGAAAGTCCAGGACTGCATTACTGTGATAAATGGACCATGATATTCAAGGGGACTGGGGATTTGACAGTCTATAAAAGTAACTGTAATTCAGGTACTGAATCAAGGCTTGCCTGATCTACTTGTTTTGCTTTGCAGTTCTGCAATAAAAGTTCAGAGCAATAATGATACCCTTAAAAAGCAGGACAAACAAGCCACGAAAGTATAAATCTACAAAGAGAAGCAAAACTTCTGAGATCCACCAACCTCTTACATAGAGGGCATCTCTAAAATATGAAGAGTTGCATATGCTGTTGTAAAACTGCAAATATGAACATTTTCACTGAACTGAAAACTTGCTGAATTGAATGTCCAGCTGCAGAACTGCATGCTGTGAATGTACTTATCCTTAAAGTGCTGCTTCAAGGAGTTTCCAACAGAAAGACAGTGGGACAAATAAATACACAGAATGAGCTCCCTAATATAATGAGCAGCATGGGAACCCCAACCAATGTCAATAGTCTGCAATGAAAAAAGAAATATATGAGCATCTGGTGCTACATTGACTTCTTGTCACCAGTGAAATGGCAAACACATGAGGCAAATCCCCATAGCACAAAATAACAACCAGTGAAGGGTACTGCAAAAAGGTGCAAACAGTTCAGTGAACTCACGCTGTTTATCTGCAAAAATGCTGCTCCAAAGCACTGCAGCTACTTACTGCATTGACAAAATGCACTTCTAAGTACATCTTCAGACTCCTGCTTGTTTGTCCTTTCAGGGGTCAGGGACTCAATTTCCCAGATATGCAACATGAGCCAAACCGTTATTTTATAATTCTCTATGTCCACTGCGAAGCTCTGTTTGACAGCTCCATTAATTTATTTGCACAAAGATCCGTCACAGAGCCAGGCTTGCAGTACATGCAGTCCTCTGTGTGGCCTGATGTGGGCGCTTTGCACAGACACATAGTGATCAGCCAAAAGGAACTGCAGCACAGCGTAACATAGTACAGTAAAATAAAACTGAACTGCTGCACTTGAAAGTCTGACATTTCCCTGCTCAAAAAAATAATTATTTTGCTCTTCTGGGGGAATAGTGTGGCAGACCTTAACATATCCCAGAATCAGACAGGCATAACAAAACAAAACAAGGGGTCAGGACAAGCTCCAAAATGAAGTAATGGCTTATTCATTATTACTAATTATAGCAAAGATGGAAATACTACACTATGAAAATGCTAAGTCTCACTGAACAGTATATTCTCTGACCCAATAACTGAGCAACATGAATTATCATTCAACTGACAAGCTTTGCCCCAGGTTGAAAATTCCCATGATACATCACTGATGCAAACACACACACACACACACACACACACAGACTGACACACGTGCACATTCACACACACGCATATGCAAGCACGCGCGCAACGGTACACCTTTTCTCGCCTTGCTTCCACTGTTACATTCAACAGCTTACTGCACCAAAACACTGCACCCTGCTCTCGTCCCCACCCCCCCAGCCTTGGCCCACGGCCCAGTCCAAAAAACCCCAATGCGAAGATCTAACCAGCGGCACCGGGGACAAACGTGAGCGCACACGGTGGCACGGAGGAACGCTACAGCACAAAGACAGTGCGGACAGCCTACCAGGATGAGTGCACGAAATTACAGAACTGAAATGCGCTGCACAAAGCTGGCGTCACCTGCAACAGATGGGCAGACCAGCGGGAGGAACAGCAGGTAAAAGACTGCTATTCCGCTCACGTACCGTAACAGCACCCAGACATCAGAAGGGGCTCCCCCTTTTCCTCTACACTATGACGGTGGAGAGCTAGAGACTAGAGTTTGAGAGGAGAGGGTATGCATTAAACATGACAGAGAGAGAGAGACAGTGAGAAAGGGAGTAAGAGAAGGTAGAAACAGAGCAGAGCATTCCCCTGTTAAACACGATTCAGAGGTATCTATGCAGCAGGAGAATGAGAGTGAGAGACAGAGATACAGAATGAGACAGAAACACCGGAGCTACAGACTACCGGTGCACTGCATACACTCCCAGTACACATACACACACGTATGCACACTACACACACAGATCAGCTGTAGCACTGCAGCACCCACCTCTGTCCTCTGTCAATCCTCACAAGGAAGGTCCCAGCCTGACTGGGGTGGAGAGAAGACCAGATTCACAACGAGAGGCCAGGAGAGGAGAGGATAGGCGAGAGGGAGAAGAGGGAGGAGGTTTCCTAGCCTCCGCTTGCAGCGTTCTGTTTCCTCTGCGTGGGGATGAACATGCGTGTGTGCATGTGTGTGCGCGCGTGTATGTGGTTAAAAGACGCAGAGACGATGTGTTTGCGGTGTGTGATGAACGAGCCCTGAGAGTGAAGGCAGGGGAACGGTGCAGAGGGATAAAAACCAAAATGCCCCCCCTCTCCACACACCCCACTCACACACGCTCACTCACTTACGCGCACACACACACACACACACCTCTACCCTGCACTCACAGAGCTATAGTAATCAAGATAGGGGAGAGAGAGAGAGAGAGAGAGAGAGAGAGGAGGGAGGGAGGGAGAGAGGGGGGAGAATCCGATGGAGAGAGAGAGATGCAGACAGAGAAGAGGGAAAGGGGAGAGAGAGGTAGAGCGAGGAAGGAGAGGGGGAGAGAGCTGACAGGGAAGTGAGGTAGGCAGACATAGATAGTGAAACTGAAGGCTAGACAAATCTCAGATTTTAATTAAATGGAAAAAGGAAGGGGAACAAAGCCAGTTGGTGCCTTTTCAGCGTCTCCCTGGCTGGGGTCCACTGGAGAGCGGGTTAGAGACGGCCGGGGGGAGCGTGAGACCATATGTAATTACTGCAGCACAGAAACAAAGTCTTTAGCCTGACACTGCAGGTTTTTTTTTTTCTTTGTTTCTGACTGCCGGGGTTTTGCATCATGGCCATTTTGCAGAGCTAGATGAAATGATCAGAATGATAAGAAAAAAGGACAGGGTGCAGCTTGAAGTTGGTTGTGGTGCAGCCTGAGTTACAGCGCAGGACCCTGTGGGTCTACTATCATACAGCTGGGGGTGGGGGTGGGGGCAGGTGCTACAGCTCAGCATCAGCACTGTACAGTCAAGGGAGGGGAGGGGGTGCAGGAGAATGTAGGCTGAAGGCAGGCCAGTGCCACCTCCTTATTGCATTACTTTGCTTTTAGCTTGCTTATCAGACCACTGTCCATAGACAGTTCCACTTTATCTGTTTAGACTGTTATTTCACATAGACTGTATGCAAACTTTAAAGGCAGTTGCCAAGTGATCAATAATAACTGTATGTACAGTTATATCCATTTACTCAGCTGGATGCCAATTTGGGTTAAGTATTTTGTTCAGAATTTAGTGGGAGGTCCCTTCCTGGGAATCGACCCCGGTGTTTCCTTAAGAAATTTGCTGAGTAAAGCTGGCACTGGCGGCACAGAGAGTGTAGGTTTTTTGGAATAACGCAGTTTAACATATTTGTGTATGTGGTCTTGATTACACATCCATGAAGTGCTTCTATTGGCATAATAATTGCAACTTTGTTAAAACTACTGAAGTAAGGATGGGACTTGCATATCAGCTGACCTGCTTGCCCGAAGTTTGCTGCTACTGGTTTACCTTCTTATATCTAAGTAGCTGGCATTCTGGGAAATAAGCCTAAACATAAGTCTTGAAACATTAGCAGTTACATTACCTGCATTGTGGCATTTTTTTGGTTGACAGTTAACAACATTACAATTATCACTGCCAATACTGCAGGAAGCAATGGAACCTGCTCTCTTTATCCAGTACCCTGTACTGCTCTCTCTGCCCCTCCCAAACCAGTCTGCTGATATAGAGGCTAACGCTCCACAGGCGGATGTCCTTTCCAAAGAAAGCACTGCAGCTCTGCTCCAATACAGTATGTGCAGGAGGTGTGTAAGGCAACACTGCCATTGTCCTCTCCGTTCTCTCCCACATCAAGATCAGCACTCTAACCAAACTGATATGAAGGTCACCAAGTTTCAGCACTCCCCTGTGGTAAGCACCCACAAACACACACGCTTTATGGCGCCTGCATTGCAGGCCAAGTGTCAAATAATCAATCAATCAATCAATCAATCAATCAATCATGATGTATGGGATGAATGACATTGTCAGACTCAGTGTAGAGTGTTAGACTACATTCACATACATGGGAATTCCCACCAATAACAGACAACATTTTTCTTTGAGCAGGTAGGAAATCTTGATTTGAAATGAGCAACACTGCTCCACAGTGTTAAAAAATAGCTGTTCACAGCAGGGGCATATGCTCCCTTCAACAAACCTGCAGGTGGCCTTCTGGGTAAATATTCCTTGCATAGTTGAAAAGATGTTGACAAGATGTTTAAATTGCCCTTCCATTACTCATACGCTTTCTAAAATTCACACAGTTCTGGATATCCCACATCTTCAAGAAGAATATCTACATAAACCGATGACTCCATGAAATCATAAATTAAGTCATGCTGCTTTTCACAGCTGTCTTTCACCTTGTACTTCTCAAAAGCCATTTACCATAAACTGTGTCCATCTCAAGCTGTTGTTTTTTGTGTTTATGTGTCTGTGTACCAATTGTAATGTTTGTCATCAATCTTTGTCTTTCATCTAATGTTGCAAGGTGGGAAAAATAAATTGTACAAATAATTACAAATAATTATTTGTACATTTGGATCAATCCATTATCCTTCCATTAGATGTACATCACCCTTATTTCTCAGCTTGTTAATTTTCCAAAACTACTATTTGGAAATAATGCTAAGAACTGTAGAATTGTCTAACTTAGACTAAACATAATAATACATTTTTTGAAGTTAGCATTAAGGGTTTTTTAATTAGTGTTTTTCCCCCATGCAAAGTGTGCTGGCAATTCACTTTACTTTGCATTTTTGCATCTGAGCCTAAAAATGAAAATGTACAGGATTTTTACCCCTACAGTTTAAATATTTACACGCCTCTGAGGTTCTACTGTATTACTCTGTCTCCCTCTCTCTTCCCCTCATTTTTCACCTCCTCCGCCAGCCAAAATGGTAATGTCTGAAAAAACAGCTTGTTAAAGGGGCCTCACTGAGGCATGGGAGAGGGGCGCAGACTGTGGCGCAGCTAAAGTCAACGACATTCCACTGCAGCACACAACCAAATGACACAGCACAGACTCAGCCATGGCATGGGAAAAATTCCACTTTTGACTCATTATTCCAGAAATCGTTGTTCCAAAACTCTTGATGATCATCCAGGAAAATCTGAGTATTAATGTTGTTCGTAGTGTGCAGTGATTTACACTCTGCCATGAATCCCATTTCTGCCCTGAGTCTCTCTGATGGTGAAGTCATGAACACTGACCTTAGCCAAGGCAAGAGGCCTGCAGATCCTTGGGTGTTATAAAAGGGTTCTTTGTTACTTCCTGGATAACTTCACAACTTCTCTTGAGAGAAATCTTAGTGGGACAGCCACTACTATCCCAAATGGTAGTGACATGCACATGCATAAAAGTTTTTTTTTATTATTATTAAATGTTCTCCTTAAGCAGAGACAGGTTCACGAGGCTATTAGAAATATGTACTTTGTGTACAGTGTGACCAAAGTCCAGGATTTTTCTCTCTTTTTTTGAAAAAGGTCTTTTCAGATATGTAAAACTGTAAAATGTACTTCACAGAAAAGCATTTGTCATACATTTAGTCTATTTCTTCACTTGATTCCAATAAAAATGCACCTGTGAATATCACACTGAACAAATCTGACGAAGCCACACAACAATCTTCTTCACAAAAACTTCTGTCCACTGGATCCAATCAGGTCAAGGACAACTGCCTCATACCTCAGGGCACTACAGCCAACTTCTTACCCATGGTTGTTCTCCTGGCTTGGAGACAGTATTCCCCATTGAACTCTTTCATTTTTCGTCAGGTTGAAGTTGCAGGAGAGCTGCATCTGTGCAGATGCCCTCCAGATATCTCTCCATCTATTTCTTTACAGCTTGTACTGCCAGTATAAATGTTGGATAGGTCTAGAGTCTTACAAACAAAAATCCCCGGTAAAACATTATTTATTTAGTACACAGGCTTTCTAAAGTCAGATTTGGCATTGGAAATCCAGGTCATGACATTGCACAACGATTTCTCTGTACTCATCCAAAAAAACGGCACCCTCTCAGAGCCTGTTGAAATGTCTATACCTAAACCCTATATAAATGCTTTGCCATGTTTATATTTATATTTGACATGACTGTTTGTTTGCATTTCTTCACTGTATCCAGGGGTGCCTCCCATGGGCCCCTCAAACTCTCTCTGACCTCAGTGCAGCCAGATCATGGGACTGAATGATTCAGCTAGCATCTCTGAGAATCCAGCTCATCCAAACATCAGTCTTTACTGGGGACATTGTCATCTCACCCAGGAAGTGACACACTGAAGCAACCTGAGCTATTATGAGACTGTAGACATGTGATGCGCACTTAGCCTCAGGGGAACTCTTGTTTACAGAACACATTAGAGCAATAGTAATGTGATTAAATCAATGGTGGATATCTAAAAAGGGGTCTTCTATGGGCAATATGCAGGGCTGAAGTTAATAAGATGAATGTCATGGACAGGGCTCTCCTCTAACACAGACCGACAAGATCGCACCAGTGCCAATTTAAGCCACTGAACAGCCAAATAAAACCATATCACACCCGGCGCCGCTAGGTACTGCCGCTTCCTGCAGACTTGACAAATCAAGCCCATTAAAATGAATCTAATAATAAATGATTCTGCACTCAGACCCAAGTTAGTTCACAGGCGGTGAATTGTTTTATGAAGCTACACAGCAAACCGACCCCCCTCCTGGGGATTCACTGCCACTGTATAGTTCAATCCACAACCCATTCGTTATTCCATGAAACCCATGCAGGTGATACTATATTGACCATATGTGAGAGACCCAACCCTGGTGCAGGGAGACAAGAGGAGCTGGCTGCTCTTGGCAGTGACCCAGCCTGTGCCTGCCTTATTGCCAGCTGGGCATTTTAAAACATCCTATTAATCACAACGGCTCCCCAGTTCTCCTCTGTGCCTACTAAAGCAGGATGGGCATTTGGCCCTGATCAAACTGGCTGGCACAGCCCCAGGGCTCCTTCCAGCATTCACACTCCAAGGGTCAGTCCAGAGCACAGAACACACAGGGGGAAAATAATGCATACATCTGAAATGTGTGGAATTTCAGTGGTGCTTTGTGATCGAGGAATACATGCAATGAACTCAAGAAGGAGGGGCTTGAGTGGCAGTGCCCTTCAAAACACAGTTAAAAAACAGCAGGGTACTGCTGGCCTGTGTCATCGAATTCATGACAGTTTGTCAATTTTTCAGTTAATGGGTTTATGAAGAGATGTGGACCAATGAGCTGATGTTGGGAGTGCAGCGGAGAAATACAAGTCTAAGGCTAACATGAATGTAGGTTTCCCAATAAAAATGAGCCAATCAGCTAATTCTGTTGAAGACTGCATAACAATGTCCATATCCAGCATGTCTAACACACCTACACTTACACACTATCTACTGATTCAGGTTAACTAAATCCCTTTTAAACAATACAACAGGGACAAAGGCCTAGAAATGTAGTTTTGGTAAATGCTTTGCACATTGCTGCCTTATATGACCAGCAGTGTAAATTTGCCTATTGAGCCTGTGATGGTTCCATTGTGAATTCTATACCCTTTACCTGAGCATCATCTAATGACTGTCACAGTACCTTGTGTGTAGCTTCTTGAGTATTACTGCTACTGACATGTATTACTCTCCTGAGGTAAAGGCTCCTGAGAAAATTACCATATAATTTGATAGTGTATTACAGACACAAATGTAACCAAAAATCTCCAGACAAAAGGAGACAAAAAAATCACATTGCCTGGAGATTAACTTCAGCATGCATGGAAACTTACCTCTCCATTCTCTCTTTCTCTCCATCAAGGCCTCAGGATATCCTCTATGGACAGTGAGTTACAAATAAAGTCATAAAATCTGCCATGAAAGGTGTATAGACCATCTCATGGGCTTCATTAGCCTCATGACAGCCCTGACTTCTTACTTGAATGGAAAAACTGAAAACTGACCCAAACAAGAAATTTAAGGCCAATCCAGCCATGAGCACAAGACTGAAGCCATTTCACATTGCTCTTTTGTTTTAGTCAACAGTGGGCAGATGGTAAAAGACTTTTGAGTGTGCATAATAAAAAGCAGACAAGTTGTCATGAAGACATGACTGCTTTTCTCAGTGCATTGCTACGGTGCAGGATCATTAACCAATGGTCATTAAGCTATCATTGTCCCTGCATCAATTGGCAGGGGGCCAAAGGCTATGTTTGTGCACAGAAGAGTCCGCAAGCACATATCGATCAAGTTCAGTAATCCAGCCATCACTACTTACTCAGCAAGAGGAATCAAACATGTAGCAAACGTGTAGCCAATGTAGAAAACATTGTTAGACATAGCCTACTTCCTTACACTTGAACAGCATGAGCATAAGCGCCTAGTTTATGGACATAGGCCATGCTCTGTACTTTTCCAACACACACATTCACATTCCTGCTGAGGGTCTTATTTATTGTTCAACCCTCCTTGTAAACTATTTTCAAACTTATTTTCTGCACTCAAATCAGAATATTTCTGTTATAGGCCACTACAAGCTAAAATTAGGCACCATCCATTTTAAAATCAAAATTTGGCCACTGCCAGTCTTTCTTTTCTTTTGTCATACAATAATTGGTAGTCAGGATGAGGACTAAGCGAGCTGATTCTGAATCTGTTTTTTGGGGATGGCAGGAAACACCCAGTTACTGAGCAACTGCATTCAGACACAGCACAAAACAAATAAACTACTGAACCCCAATAGCTGAGCTACCTCAGCTCAGACACCAACACTTCTAGACCCTGCGTCATCTTTGCCCACACATTGTAACATGGTGGAAAATATAAAACATTCCGGAACAGGTTCTGTCACCGCACTTGCCCGCATATGAGAGAGGCCGTGGGAAGGCATTAACCACATCCAAAAATAGACCTGGATTGATTTTGTTTGTGGGAGCACTTGTTAATTATATGATCATATGAGTGGAGCAGACAAGCTAATGAATTTGATCAAGGAGTGTTGCAGGAGATGACAGAGTTCAGCTTTTCTCATTAACCCCTCCCACTGTAAAGATTCCCGAACCAACTCTCTGACAGGGCACTGTAATTGCATCTCTGCAATCATAACTCAGAGTATAAAGCATTTTTATGGCCCAATCATGAGGACTCCATCAGAAGATGTGTCCTGGCTAATTTTATCACAGCCTCAGTAATCAACTCCTCCATGTTCTAATGCGACGTGAGAAATGTCAAAGCACAGCTGCATACACTACGGGTTCCACAGGGTCTGCTATGTCACAGGCTCCAAAACTGGGGTCCTATCAGATACTAAGGGTATGTGAAACAGTTCCAGCAAATAGTATTTTAATGATGGAAATTTAATTTGAAGAGTTTTTTTAAGATTTCCACATAACACAATTCCTTAATGACCTTTGTCTAAGTTTTCTTGGTAATGGTAACCTTAACAATTCTCTCAGCACAAACGTTTTTTGATATAAATACCCAATGACGGAGACAAAATCCTGAAACTCTCTACTAAGCTAAATATTTCTTACATGGCAATGCAACACCTGCAGTCACAAATAGCACTGTCTGAGTGGAACCTATGGGAACACACTGGACATCTCTTACACTGCATATAGGAACACGTGCTTCAAAAGCTCTAAATAGAGTTGACAGATTAGGATCTCCATTTAGACAAACAATAAACCAGCTCTCCCTCCCCAGATATTTATAGAGACTATACAAAGCAAAAGACAGAATTTGATACCCTTGGTACATATCAAATTGAAAGCCAAGCCAATCAGGATGAGTTCTTCATTCTATAAACAGGCAAGAATACTGGTAAACTGCTGACTCATGTGTTATTCCAAAGCTGCAGAACTGCACAACTGGATGTTGTATGGAATCAGAGTAAGTCAGACTACACTAGGGTTATATTAATATGAATTCAGTACACAGCTTCAGTATACAGTCTTACCTTTTAAAAAGGTAAAAAAAAAAAAATTGAAGGATCATGAAACATCAACAACCAAACTCTATTGGACGACTTTAAAAATGCTTTGAAATGGTTATGTCCTACCTCTATCCATGTTAGGGCACATTTACTCTATTCAAATGATAATGCCCAAAACTACTTACCAATAATCCCACTGATGAATGTTTTAATGTATATGTGGAAAAAACAGGTGTGAAATCTCTCATTTGAATCGTCTGTGAGACCTGCATGGGAGCAAAACCATAAAGGACCTAATTCACTCATTCTAAGGTTTTCATGTACCATATCATACCCCGTAGTTTGAACATGATGATACACCATCATCCAAGTCTTGAAAACAGTTATGGCAGTGAAAGTATGAGCATCTCAGTCATAAATGTCCATTTTCTGACATCCTCCTAAAATGATTTCTCATGCTCCTCATACATTCCTGCATATATAACAGATCATGTGACACTGTGGATGGGTAGGGGGTGGGGTTGCTGTTATGCTGCTTGGATAAAAAAAATCAATACTATATAATTTCACCAAGACACAGGACACAGGACTGAGTATAACAGGCAGAACAGGCACTTCTCATCTCATGAAACATGCAAACCCACAGGTCCTCTCTAAGAACCACCAAGCTGCATTATAGCATTTTTTATAAATGGCTTATATATGAAAGGGGAACGCAGGTATATTGACTAAGCATTTCAGTCAGACAGCCCAAAGGTGCAGCGACTCCTTGCCTCTGACAGTTGAGGTGGCAACCATCACCACTAAAACACTCAAGCATATACCATCTTCATTATACTCTCCAGACAGAAACCCTCTCCTCACTCATGAACTGAGAAATAAGCTGTCTATTATAAGACAGAAGAGTTAAGATTGATGTACTCATTCTTCTGAGTTGTCTTGATCTGAACGAATTTAGAGAGCTGCAAGAGGGGCACCTTCACAGCTGAGTAAACAGCTTCCTAAAAAGAATATTTATTGATGGTCGGTCTTCCTCTGCCGCAGGTCAGTACATCATTACATCATTTTGTGCAATCAATTAAAGTAATAGCTACTTTTGACCTCAGCTTTACCCTTCCACAAACAGCTGTCTATGGTGGAAACATACACCATGGTTTCTTCCCGTTAGGATTATGCCAACCTTATTTTAATGCGGAGCAGCACAAGTTTTGTTACATTGAAAAAAATATCATGAAACTTTTGATACAGAAACCAAATTCACGAGTGTATCTAACCCAAAAATGGTTGTGTGTTGTGTTATCCAAGTATACCTTTTCTTTTGGTCTCACGGCACTTGATACACTTTTTTCCAGGGAGAGGGTGAAGGTTAGGGCCTTCACTATGACGCTGCAAAGCGTGATGGATTCTGAAAACTTTGATGAACACTTATTTGCACCTTCAACCAATGAAAAAACCGATCTGGGCATGACGCAGTTAGCTCTCCCGATATGCCTGTTATGTACCGTTGATCCCCACAACGCAAGACTCGCAAATTTTCTTCGTGAAAGGGGAAACCGTCCTTGATTTATATTGTTCAAAAGACCACGAAGATTGCGAAGAACAGCAAGCTGGAAAAGAGTAGCCCGTCCCACAGCGTTCCACTGCAGCAAGCTGAATAATTAAATTTGTGGTTGAAGAATATGCGATTGCATTTCAATCCTGTTCCCTTAAGGTCAGAATCATACCTAAAGTCACAGGGCGTACAACCGCTGCTGGCTGACTGCGGTGGCAGCAAGTTTAAGTGCCAGGAAAATTAACGGGACCTGCAAGCTTGCGAAGTGTTGCAAGGCAAGACAGCAATAACAGTAAAATAACATTTAACAAACAAATTGAAGAGGGTCTGAGTCTCGCTTCCCCGGACCACCACGACTGAGACAGGCGCTACTGCACTAATAGAGAAGTCGAGCTAACCAAGTAAACTCTTTGTGACACAGATGTCGTTGGCAAGCTAAATTTAATTACAGTCTTGCTTGCGCGGAAGGAGGAGCGAACAAGCAAGTTGACTCCTAAAACACTGCCCGGTTATTAAATGTAGCGCACAAATTATTTTTCCTTAAATTGCAACTCAGACATATCGTAGCTTGTACGTGAATCATGCTGCCACTCCAGCTCCAACAGCAGCTGTCGAGGAGAAAGCTGCACCTATAATTCCACTAACTAGTTATCCAAAAGTAATGCAGCAGGGTTTGGCATGGAGCTGTAACGTAACGCACTCTTACCAATGCAGACCCAACATGAACAATATGACTTATCGCTAATTCATATTATATAAATATAATATATAAATATTCCATTTTCCAAATGTTAACCCAGAGTTAGCTAGCTAGCTACTAACGTTACCAGTCTATGCAAGCCCTCTGGCCATTTAGCTAGCTGTCACTTAGGAGATGAGAAAAGTCAACCATGCCAGCACACTCGCCCAACAAACAGACATCGTGGGAAAATTACACAGAAACAATGAATTACCCTTACCTGTGACCTCCTCTCCAAAGCACCAAATTCCGGTGCCTTCCTGTAACCCAGCAACGAACTTCCCGATCCACACCAAGGCAAGCAGCCAGCCCGTCCACTTGTCTTTACCGCTTTAATATTCTTTAACAAGCTCTGCCGTAAACACCGCCCCTTTGTCACTCTGCTGTTACTGGTAAGTTAATAATTCACGGTCATTTCTAAGATCACAACATCAGTTGATGGCATTTTTGCGGTCCATTGGGTCCCAACATTGTCTTTGGTTAGATTCCTCTTTGATATAATTACCAAAGGCAGTTTTCCCGTTGTTTTAAAACTGTGTTGATTTCCCAGTGGCACATCTTAGTTGAAAGGCTTCACATCATTTTGCGTACTTCAGCGGCAAATGTAGGCTGATTGCTACAAAAAGGCACTGATGTGTCAAAACAGTGCAGAGGCATCAACTTGTTCGCATTATGATCATATGATGTCAAGGAATTCCACTTTACCCGAACCTGACTGTTTGAGAGCTGCAGTCGAGAGGAAGGGAATGACGACAAGATGGGCAGTTGATGTGTTTGTTGGAAGTTTATTGTAAGTGATTCACTCAAAATTTCTGCCCATTTAAACTGCAGTGTGCATCAATGACACAATCAAAGCATAAGGGCTACTTCCTCATACATGTAAGGTTTTCTACAGTCTTATTCAGCTGCTACAATCCCTGTCACTGCAACAAGAAATTACTGCCTATCAAAACATCTAGCAATTCCAAAAAAAAAAAAAAAAAAACTAATTTTAAACAAAGAAATAGTTTTTTCAAGCCATTTGTAAGTGCAACAAGACAATGAACGCAGCAAGCCCCATTAGGCTATACCAGTAAAACACCCCAACAAGTGCATTTTGATTTTAGGCAATTGATATTTGCAATCCATTCAGGTAAATTAAATTTGCTAAGGAGTTCCTAAATCAGTTAGGAAAATGTAATAAGAGAGGGAGACAAAAGCTTAGCAAGATCCTGTTATGTGATACTTTCTGCCTGAGTAACATGACAAGGTATAATGCATAAGACTTCCTATTCTACCCTTACAGAGTGTGGCTATAAGCTAAGCTCCCTTTCTGATCTTCTGCTTAGCACTTGGCTGCAGTCTTGGGCAGGTCAGAGGTCACAGTCCTTGGCTCAGTCTTTCAGGATGAGGGGAGCTTTGACCTGGGCAGCAACCTCTGCCCCCATCAGCTCCTCCACAATGGCCAAGGCGAACTCAAAGCTGGTTCCAGGACCGCGGCTGGTAATGAGGTGACCATCCTTCTGCACACGGGCTTCAGAGTACTTGTAGTGACCTGAGGGGAAATGAGAGACCGTCACACGACCTCAATGGCAAAACATCTCAGGGGGACGTCAGCGTTCGGCTCAATATTCTGACTGTAAACTAAAAGTGATTAGCATTTTCTAATGTTGACCTGAAAAGGGTACAGTATATCCAACACCTGCAAAATAAGAAGTGACCCATATGAAAGAGGAATTCAATGGGCCCTCAATAAAATGAGGGAAAAAAAGGAAATTAATATTTAAATAATCGATAAACACAATAAGTGTCCCTCAACTGACAATAACCGATAGTCACTGCATTGTTTAATTTATCTTATTCCATTAATGTTAGCCGACATTGTGTTATCCGGCCAGCAACATTCCTAACAGGTAAAAAAGGCAAGCAAAGTCAGTTTAGTCAGCCAACACATTAGCCAGCTGAAAAAATATCTTGAAATTTAAGTCACTTGCTTGCAAGCCACATCACAAATGCTGTAGCTTGCAATCTCCCTAATTAACTAAGTCACTAGGTTTCTAGCCACTGAACTCACCAGCCTGCTACATCACTATCTTTGTGATTAGTGATACTAATAGCTTACCAGCCAGGTCACTAGCTAGCAATCTGACCAGTTTTTATCAAAATTAGTACTATTCTAGGCAGAAAACTCACTTTCTCTGTGTTTGGTAAGTCTCTAGATTTCCAACAAATTAGCTTGCTTGCTAATTACTAGATCACAAAAGCAGAGAGTGATGACATAGGAGTTCATGGAACCTGTTGGACAAGCAAGGCCTCGCCATTTGCTCAGTATCTTTACTAAGCATAGCAACATCACATCATCACATCCAGAACAAGCAGGAACATAGGTATCAGCCTTGTAAGAGGGAATAAACCTTGAAGAGAAAAATACTCTCACTTATACTGACGTGGATTTTCAGATACAGATAATTGTGCCACACCATTTTAAAACTAGAGGATGCGAAACAGACGAAAACCTTCAGGATGAGTTGTGGTCTGCAGTTTGGCATTACCTCCATCCATCATTTTGTCCTTGGCACCTGGGTGGGTGGTAACCGTGCTGCCGTAGCCAATGCCATGAGCCAGGAGGGCAGTGGGACCTGGAACACAGAGCACCAGAGCACCATGGCCTTTAATTATATAATATCTCAGAGCAGGACTGAACTACAGCCAGTTTAGCCTTTTAGCTCATAATGGATATGGTTCGGATGTGAGCAGGTGAAATGTGATCTTACACTAATAATTCTACTTCATGAGTAGTAGCCCTGATCATTACATGCAGGTGGGGTTGTGCTAGTTGGTACCTGGCACCGAATCACCACATTCAAAAACTAAGAGGGATGAAGGATTGACACATTGCAGCTATTTTGCTGCTTTAACCAAAGGCTCGGTCAACACCAGTGAGATCATAAACCCATTCATAAATATACATCACTAAGATATTGATTATGCTTCTGGGCTGTCTTCACAATTCCTACAGGGAACACTGAGGTGCTAGTGAGATGCACCTTTCTCTTCCGTTTCAGGCTCTGAGTGTGTCGTGAAGGGTTAAACCTGGCAGGGTGGGGTGCAGTTTTGGCTAATACAATGTGGGGCAGAAAAACACACAAAAGGCAGGAAACGGGGTGCCTCGCTCTGTAGATTGCAATTATGAAGTATCCTATCAACCAAGAACACAACTCTCACAATGTGCAGCAAAACTGTGAGACGAGAGAGAAAAGGAAGTAGCAGTGTGCCATAGAGAGCAAGCCAAGAGTTTAACAATACCCTATCAACCAACCAACAACTCAAGACAAACCTAGGAAGCCATTCACTACACCTTACACATTTCTTTTACACATCCTTTAAATTAGCACCATTCATGCCCAAAATCAACAAAGGTTGCCACTTTTTACCATGCAGAAATACACATACAAGACTGTGGTGGTGCTGTCGTCTCCATGGTAACCACTCCTTCCCCTTCAGGGGAATGCTAAGGCTTTTTCTAGGACGTCCTTTGTATATGTTCTGCACTACTGACATCCCACCCTACACTGCTCACGGCACACTTCCTGTGTCCTCAGCCAGAGTGGGAGCAGAGCGATAACTGCTACACATAAAATTAGAAGGTTTTGATTACAGATATGTGTCATTTCACATTTCCTGCATGTGCACTGCCTTGTGACTTCCATAATTGGTACTATAGAGGATACAGTGGATTCTTAATCATTTCAGGAGATGTGTTACAGCATTCAATTAGAAAAGTGCTTTGTCTGAGGCTGAAACTGGGAGTTGTGTCCTTCATAAGGATGCATTGAATTGCTATCTGATGCAGTACCTGATGGATGGTACAGATTGTGAATTATTTGTGCATATGAAAGCTGAGCAAACAAAATGTGGTCTATACTAAAACTGAATGAGTACGACTAGCTGTACATCTATTTACCAGTTCATTTATCTGCTGAATCAAGGGCTACTAGCGTTAACATCCCTACTCTTTCGATAAGTGCCATGGAATCTTCAAACATTGCTGTGAGTTAGGACCTTGATTTAAAATGTCCTCCAAAAAAGGCACCTTCTACAGCACAGTGTGACTGTCTCTGCACTAGGGTCCTGGATTTTTAACCTGGTTCAGTACGATGGCGCCCTCTAGCGATCGTCCAAAGCTATTTCGAGTTGACGGGTGGTTTTTAAACTCAGCCCTGGGATACCCTGTAAATGCTAGCTACTGAACCTCAGCCTCTTGTTTGATAATATAGAAATTTTGTTTAGTTGTATTAAGTGAAAATGACAGTACAAAATAAACACATTCATCAATCTGAAATGACCAAGAGATTTTAAAAACACCCTACCATACACAGGGGTGTTCATGACTGAGTTGAGAACCCACGACCATGATCATCTCGCAACCAAGCACTTTCAAAGCCTAGGACCAGCTGGCTTTAGCCATGAAGCTAACCTAGTCTACAGGATGGGTCATCTGTTGGTTCAGTTAAGTCTACAGCAAAGTTTGAAGAACATGGAGAATATGTGCTTTTCTGAGGCCGAATGAGCAGGACATGGTGTATCAGCATTTGTGGAGGCTGACTGAATGGTACCTGCACAGACGGCGGCAATCAGCCCCTTCCTGCCCTCCTGGTCCTTCAACACCTCCTTTACCACTGGGGACTGCAGATAAATAGGCACAGAAAAATATACAGCAGACTACAAACACAAATCATGGTGTCTCTCAAAATGCTACAATATGGATATTTCAAAAGGGTTTTTTTTTCAAATCTACTGTTGCGCATGCTTGTGATGTTTATTGTATTCATACTTTGAAGTCATTACATTATTACATATAGTGCCTCAGTTTTAATGCTTTCTTTTATTCAAGATGTTGGTGCCTGCCTGAAAATTACATACAGGAAAGGTTTGATGTATCAAGCCAAGGCAGTACAGTTTGTTGCCATAGAATTATCCACAGAGATGGCAAAAGAATAGTATAACTTAGGTCACATGTCCTTTTTTCCTAATAGGGAGGTGAGATCAGGTGAAACTGGCTTTTAGGGCAAACCATATGCCACAGTAGCTCAATTGTAATGAGCTAGAAAAGTGTGTCTAGCATGCACTGTGAAACCACCACCAAGTGGAGTCCTGTCTATGTGATGCCACAGAGACAACTGAGACTAATTTCACTTGATAGAGAGTGGATTCCATTAAACAGAAGGAAGATGCTGCTGGCACTCACATCACAAAGGTTCTGTGCTCCCAGTAGGCCTCCAGGTAACAACACAACATCATATGGACCCTGCAAAAATAATAATAAGCAAAAAGACATAAAAAAGTGCATAAAACACTCATGCATTCACACCATATTGAGTCACATCTGGAGAATGGCAGTGAATTTTATTGCTGCCTTGCATACATTCAAGCTCTACTGTGAATGTGGGTGACGGGTAAAAGTATGAAAGAGGTGGAATAAGGTGGGCGCTAAGTGAATGAAAACAGACCTGTTTGCGTGCATCCTCCAGGCTGGCGTCAGGGCAGATGCTGACATCACGGCTGCACTGCACTGGTTCTTTCCCCGTCAATCCTGCCAGCGTCACAGCGATCTACAGACCAGTAGACATGACAATATAACCAGCAATTAATGCTTATTTGTTTCAAAACAACAGCCGAGTTAAATACTGAAAACCCGTAACTTTATTCTGACCAAATGCTTTAGGAAAGATGCAAAGTCAACATGTTAGGATGATTATCTACGGCCATCGGGTAATAAAAAGGAGTTATTGAGCTGTGCAGCAGCCTATGGAAGGAAGGTAACTAACGCAGCTCTTCCCTGCATGTGAATCATAAATGCAGTGACCATTCCAAACGCAGGGCATGCAAACTTTGACATTTACCGTGGCCTATGTCTCACATTTCAAGTCGGCGAGGTGGCCTTATTTCTCACCGTTTGATAAGTTCAACTGCTGCAAAATAAAGAGTTTCTTCGGCGCATAGTGACTCTTAGTCAATTAAGGGTAAGAGACATCGCCTGCAATTCATCACAGTATCATCAATTGCAACGACTTGAATGGTGCGTAGCTTCTGTCCAAAGAGCAAAATTGCTGCTGCTACTAATCAGGGTGATACATAAGGCTAGATATGATTCAAACGAAATTCCAGAAAACGTTAGTTTATGGTTTAGTTTGTGCAAAAAAAATTTAAGAAATTGCAATGGACGCATACGCATAACACCAAATTATAAATAACGTTGACGACACTGTAACTACTTGCAAGGAAACCTAACCAACTTCAGCCAGCTAGGCCAGCACAAAGCTCCAGCTATTATATATTTCAGTCTGGTTGACTTCTTGCGGTACAAAACCATCTATGCAGAAAATTATCTAGCTGTTCATTTTACACACCCCAGCTCTGCGCATGACGTCCACAGGTATAACTGTCTCCATTTCTTCTGCACCTTTAGCTAAAATGACTAATGCTCGCTTGCCAGCCATGATTGTCGGGGAAATACTACTGTTGCAGGCCTGCCCGAGCTGCCACAGAAGACAACGCACGATCGCTTACAGTGCACTGTATGGTTTAGCAACACTCAAACCTACACACCCACTACCAACTACGGCAACCAACTATGGACAAATTGTGCAGACGGGTGTTGAATATGCCTCGCTTTTGTACCTGATGGGCTGAATAGTTTAATGAAGCTGTGAAATATTTTTGAATGCAAAGCTTAATGCAGTATTTTTATTTTGTCCGATTTCGGTTGAAAATAAATTGATTGCATACTCGTCCAGTTAACCTCAAGCAGTCCAAAAATACAAAGAAAGACCCCACCAGAGGGCAGTATAAACATATTTATTATGCAGGTGGTGAGGAAAAAAATAAAACCCCTGCCTCAAAAAGAACCAATTCCCCATCATTTAACTGTAGGTGATGACTCTATACTCTATACTAATTTTAAAATTCAGTTCGCATGTGATTATGTGATACAGATTCTCAGCTTTTATCCAAGGATATTGTTCTACATTTCGGTATGACACTGTAGAAATTCGCATATGCAAATAAAGTGATTTTACAAGTGTAGATTCCCCTTATTCATTTCCAGATTTAAGTTCTTCTCCAAAATACTATTTCAAAACTCCATCATAAATTAATTGTCGAATTTTACATTGTTTTTCTTGTACTTCTTTAAAAAGACATCTATCCTCAATGTACTGTGCATGTAGTGTATCTGTGTGAAAAAAGAAACTTAAAAACATGATGATGGATGATTTAAGAATATTCTTTCTGAAGATGACAACTGAGCTGCCACTTGTACAATACTCAGCCACACTAAAGTACCCTCACTGGACTGGTGATTGATGCTTATTTAATTATTTCTCCATCAAGATCAAAGCTATAACGGTGTTAAGTATGCTCTTAGTGAATAGCTGTTGAGTTACTCTGCAAATCCTAATATAGGCATGCAACTGATATAGTGAAGTCTAACCATTAATCTTACATCTACAAGCTACACAAATGTTAGTAATGAGATCTTACATTTGTTTACAATTGTAGAATAAAATGAATGTTTATGCAAAGTGTATGATTAGAATACTGTTTGCTCTTGTATGCTCTAATATTCATTTATTCTTACACCAATATTCTTGTAGCTTAAAACGCAATACTCATTTGTTGTGCATGTAATGAGCTGAAGCTAGACCTGGCCAATGAAGACGCGCCTACTGTTTTTTTTTAATTATTCAAAATGTCCTCTTAAGAATGTTCCAAACCCACCCGTGTGTCCATATTCACCAATGCTATATATATTATGGACACACCAGTTTGTCCATTATATGTATATATAAATGTCAAATGGCTAAAATACAATGTAATGTTGTTATAACTGTAAGGGGCACAGAGGGGGTCAGCGTGTATTTTGTACAATAACACCAAGAATTCAGCAACAAAAACATTTCTAAGAGGACCACTGACCACTGAGGTCAGTATGGGACACCTGGATATTGCATTTCAGCATCAGTCTGAACAATGACTATATGCAGCTTAAATGTACAGGTGCTTGTCCCAGTTTAATGCACTTATGGTGCACATTTAAATAAATTCATATTCCTGCCCAAAAACAAGCCTGATGAAACAAAGGATTAAAAAAACGTGGGTGCTGGAGTCATGCCTGCACGCAAATCCATAAAGGCAAAATGTATTATAGACACATGCTAGTATTCCTGAGCTTATGGTGATATTCGGGTTATTTCCCCTAAATGTGCCTCTTTTAATCTAGTTTTTAATTCTCTTCTAAGGCTCTTATGGAGAGTATACGGTCACACCAAGAAAATGCTTTTTAAAGTTGATTGTGTACCATGTTACCAAACCTACAGTACTTAGGTTGTAAATCAGACACACTAAGACTAAACTGATGATCCTATATTCACTTTTTTTTGTGACACTGCAGATTTAGACGAGGACTCTAGTTTCTTTATTATTTTATTTTAGCTGTAATGCAGAAACACCTTGTTCCAAAATAAGGCCAGGCATGGGTATAAAGCGATTAGTGAGCCAAGACTTCTGGTTGAGACCAAGACCAATACTACATAAGCTGATTCATGCTTCCATTTCAGCCCCACTCCCCACTGTCCATATTGAATTAACAACACTGTTCTCCAGACCCTAGTGCATGATTGGTCAGAGTCACCAGGCTTTCAGGACAAGCTGCACACCTGGTATTGTGTTTTTGTAATAAATCTTTATCTCTGATTTTCCCCCTTTGTTTCCCAACCCAAAGGATTATGAGGTCAGCATGTACTTGGTTTGTGCATCCACTGCTATTCTGCTTGACCAGGGGTGGTCGCTAGAGAGTGATGGGACAAAGGAAGGTGGCCAGCGTATTCCTTTCACTCCTCGGAAAGGCTCGGCCAGTCATTGGCAATGGTGAGTCTGGCACTTGATCACCCAGTTGCAGGGGTCACGCTTGTTATTGGAATGAGTGTCTTTACAGCATGAGTCATTGAAAGGCTAAGCTTGTACTCTTTTATGAAAAAACGCCTCTGCGTTCCAATATTTTTACTTCAATGATTTTGTGTCAGGAGTCCACCCAGAAAGCTGATAATGAAATGAAACACGGTACTTTGAACATTCTCCCAAGAACCTGACAGAAGAAGTGGGTGTCCACAGAATAGATCAAAGGGTGTGTTGGGAGCCTGTTTAATGATGCTTTTCTTCAACACACCTCTTTGCTGGTAGTCAAACACTTAACTGTAAATAATTTTAGTCATATCAGTGAGTAATGCAAAACACATCATCATTCTTCTTATTTTCTGGTTCCTTAGGCCTTGCTACTCCGTCTCTACCTGTAGATCTGGTTTGCAGGGATGCTCTGCTGTAGACTCGAGTGTTCACTCTCTGCAACAGCAGACAGTCCTGAGCCTGGGGCTCCTCAGTCATAAACTGGGGAACAGAGCTCAGGGCTGGTCTAACAAACTATAGTGACCTCGCCCACCAGCCATGTGTCAGGCACAGCTTGTTCAGCAAGACTGAACATGTGTCCAGTGACAACCATGCATTTAACTGAAATATGCATTTACAGACAGTCTGCTTCTAGTTAGAGGTCCATGCATTCTCAGCTCAGAAGTACGGGCCCAGATGCCAGGCTGGCTGTCTCTAAAGTGAGCACAAATCACCACAGAACTCCTCTCAGTGTCACAGCACACCGAACGCACAGCTGAGGGCCACTAATTTAAACAAGATTTAACACTTAAAAACAGAAAAAGCAAGAAACTGCAACTAGGGATATAAACATATGTCAGACCCTTTTGATCTCTGCTTGGCTGAACTGCAGTTCTTTTTCATTTCCAGTTTCCATTTATCCTTTTTTTTAACCGTTGTGATTTTGTGTACTTCTGCGTGTTTCTGGCATAGTATCAGCTTATAGACGAGATCATTTTGATCATTATTTGGAAGTGGAAGACCCTAAGCATTCCATACTGAGCTGAATGGCTTATTATGAGTTCCCCTCCGTGTCAAAACCCCCACCTCCGCCACCACACCTCCTTGTTCCCAGAGGGCGGGGCCTGTGAAGAGGCGGCTTTATCTAGCCCAAAACAGAGGTCTGCTCGGAGCCCTGAAGGGCTTCCGGAACTTACCCACCAAGCGTTCTGTAAGGCAGAGCAGGGAACACATAGACAGAAGACGTAAGAGAATTCCACAAATTCCTGTTTGTCACTTGGTAATCCTGTTACCACTGGTGTGAATGTGAAATGGTGTAAACATGAAAGTAAAGTATTCCATTCCAGCTAGTCTGCACGTAAGGGCCCCTGTGCCACAGAGATATACTGTGGAGCTGCCTGTCCTGGTTACACACCGGTAAAAATGGTCACGCAGCTTTTTTAAAATTTTATTTTAAGGAAAAAGATTAAAGCAAATGTTTCTAAAAATAATATTAAACTATTTCTTTGCGGCACTTTGCAAGCTTTGATAAAGTTGGAAGAGTGATCCACACATTTCAAAGCTAGAACTTCTCAAAGCTCCCCTGAAGACTGTTGCCAGCTCCTTGTATCTACACATTCAGAGAAATCCAGTACTTCAGATTGCCGTAGGTTTGATGCAAGGCTGAAAGCAAAAAGTGTTCCTGTGGCTTTGTCCATTGCTTGCTAAAATTGCTAAATCTCACAGGATGGACAGAGTAAGAAGCAAACTGGCAGTTATTATTGTATATTACAATATTAATCACATAACTAAGCAATTATTTACTTTGTGATGGAGGGAGAATGTCTTTAAGGAGAGAGTAGAGAGTGAAGAACCAACTCAACTGGGGTGGCTGAGAATATTCACAGTATCACAATAAATCCCATGAACTGCCACAAGATGGGGCTAGACCAATAATATAAATGTTCAGCAGAGAAATATTTGTTTTCCCCAAGAGTGCAAAGGTGTGATGTTATTCTGACAGAACCTATTGAGAGCACCAGTATGCAGGTAGAACCAAAGGGACTGCTTCTGTGTAGATAAAGATGATGTGTCGACTATCTCTTCTCTGAATCTCAGCCAGATACAAGTGTGTCTTTTTATTAACTCCATCTGGCTACATTTGCACAGCTAAACATATGTTTTCTGTCATGTGATGCAAATAATTATCTTTATAATATGCCTCTGCCCTGCCACTTTAGTCTTCAGTAACATCTGCAAATAGACATATACAGGCAGTAGTGCCAACATGTCAATTTTAAATGCATAAATTCAAGTTTTCTGTAGTTAACACCCACATTGTTAGGAATCCCTGCCATTCCCTCTTCTGTTTTTGTATTATATTATTATTATAATTCGCAAACCAAGAACACACAATGTAAACACACAGTGCAGTCAAGGTGTCTAAGGATTTAAAACAACACTCATTTTGAAACGCTATTTAGAGATTATGTTTGGGAAAGTCTCTTTGCGATGTTTAACACCTAGTTTTGAGATCAAGTGTGTTGGGCTTCTTTTGGGTTGTCACTTTTGAGACTGCAGCCTTCAGATACACACTCACATCCTGTAAGATAAAAGATTCAAAGACCAGATCATTTAAACCAGGCCCTTTCAGCTTTATTTCATCTTGTGAGAAATGTATGTCCTTGTTCATCTTCACTCATGTATAGAAGGTGTGTCCTTGGTGGTGGTGGTGGGGGGAGGGAGGGGGTGTGGCCATGATACCAAAACACACATGGCAGTGTGTCCGTTTTACGTTTTTCCAACAGAAAAGTGCATTTACTGTATGGCCATGTTTTCAAAAATGGAAACACAAGCCTAATGGTAAGCGTGTTGACAGCAACAGTGCTTCTTTCAGGCGAAGCTGAAAAATGTTGCACTGTAGGACATTAAACTGTTTAAGGACCAGACAAAGATCAAATTAGATTACCCACAATGCATTACCTTGTAATTGAGAAAAAATGCTCTGGATGTGAAAACTGTCTCTGGCTTCCATGTGTTCTCTAGCTGTTGTGAACATTCTTCTCTCTTTTGTCTTCTTAGAATCATATGTGTTTATATTTAATGCATTTAGGTTTCAAATTTTCACTAAGCCTTAAGTGTCCACATTCTTTAGCCATTTACAAGGAGAAATTGCTAACTGTGATGTCCTTAAAGCTCTAAGTGTAAAGGACTTTTCTAAGAATTACCCCTTGGCAAACAGCAAAGCTGGCATGACTGCATTTCAAGGAATTGAAATAGGAAAGGTAAATACTGGAGATGGCTGTAATAGATAGGGTTTTTTTCTAAAGCTTCAAGTGTCATTTCTCATTACTTGCAATTATGTACATATGCACCACACATATCTGAATTAACAATCTCTTTAACTATTTCAGGATTGCTGTTTATACTTAAAAAAAATACATGAATTATTTTTTTCTCCAATTTGAGATCTAAAATGCAGAGTCTACTGTCCTGGGCAGATAAGACCAAGAGCGTGTGTGCAATTCCCTGGGCTGAAATAGACCCTGGCAGATATTCAGCCCTCTCTTCTCAAGCACAGTGGGAGACAGAAACTAAAATGGACAGCTTTGATTCCAAGTCTTTAATATCTCCATTCGTGTGACATCAGAAAGGTGACATTTCGCCGGCACCATCGAAATCCAACAGCAGGCATGCAGCTCTGAGAAATCAATTATCCACAAGTAACATCTGACTCAGATGTTAAAATGCACAGGCCCACGACCAGGACTCTCCTCCATCCAGCTACCCAGAGGGAGGAGGCCTGCTGCTCTATTGGGAAATAATTTAAAAAACAGATAAATACATGAGCAATAATAATGGTTATTTATGACAATTCTCATTCTTGACCATGTTTTTCTTAGAATAAATACATAATAATAAATAAATAATAATAATTTGTAAAGAAATGTGGACACTTAAACATTCCCTCTTCACTAACACTGGACTGAATTTACTTTTGGACAAATGCTCATAGTAGTTCTACCACTGTCAGTTTTTCTTGAATCTGGTTAGTCATAAACGCAATGCCCAACAGCACCGAAAATAAACTGTGAACAAAGCTTCTACATCAAAGAGGGTTTGATTCCTTCCCATTAAGTCTGACACTCAGTGAGCAGTCAGTTATTGTGACAGTAATGACATTATGCAGAAGTGTGGATTGGAACAAATATGCTATTCTTAATTGTGAATGAATGAATGAAGTGGTGGCTTTGAATGCCTAGGGAACAGACCTCACCATGAATGCGTCATATATGATGGTTCAGGAACTGCTTTTCTTTAAAAATAAGTGTAAACTGATTCAATGCGAGATTTAAAAACGGGCCATCATATGGTGTGACTGTTGCACAACTCATGGAACACTTTGAGTCGTGAATCACACCTCTCAGACTTGTAGATTTCTAATAACAGTGTAACAGGATTTGATATTGTTAAGGGAAATCTCATTTATTAACTTTGCACACCTCTTGCCAAGTGATTAAATAACTGCAGTCGTCATAAAGAGTCACTGAACAAACAGCAGTAAAAGTAAAAAGCTACTCACAGGTCACACAGTTTTACAGACTCACCAGAGTTGGACAAATCATCTGAAAGCACTGAGGAATAGCACTGATTCAGTTTATTTAAATTTAAACGGATGTTCCTCCCCTTAAAGAGGGTGAAAATTGATGTTTCACCAATTGTCTGGTGAATGTGTAGGCTCTGCCCTGGCCGATCCCCCAGCTTGCTTTACAGAGCAGCGTGTGGAAGGGCTCACTGGGATAGCACGCTGAGCAAGAGGTTCCAAACACTCACCTCAGCCCCTCTTTCTCCACACACACACACACACACACACACACGCACGCACAAACACGCACACACACATCAAGAAATTCTCATTCTCTGCTCACCCCAGAGAGGAACTCCACAGAGACCCTTGAATAGGAAAAACGTACCTTCCAGATAGACCTTAAAAGCTATGCTATCATTGCTGAGATTAATTAAGTGGTCTTGTCCTCTTCATTTCGATGAGTATAGTATAACATACCTGTCACGCGTTGAAGCTCACTAAGCAGGAGGGTGCAGCATGAAGTGCTTAAACCCAACACAAAGGGCCTGCCCACAGACTGCCAGTGGTGCTCTCAGGTTACACTTTCCCTGGCAATCTGACAGTTTTATTCAGTTGCGACGTGCAAATGTGAAATCAATTGTGCATCCATGCCATTATTGATTTATGTGATTTTCTGTCACTCGGAAGAGAAGGAAAGGTCTCCTAAATCCCTCCATGGTGGTATCTTTGGGAATGGAAGCAGTTCAGTTATTATGACCTGGTTTCATTTCAGGTGTATTGCAGGTTACAAATTTTACAACTTTTAAAACCTTATTACCTTTGCATACACATGGGTAATAAGTAATTCATGAACCCTTTTAGTTGTCAAGATCTAAAAAAAACGTTAGGAGCATATCGTCGGAGCATATCGGAGCTGATAGTCGGAAGAGAATCTTTTCCTCAAGTCACAGGCCACCTTTGACAAGCTTGCAATTTGTGTCTTGTCCGGAAAACTGTTGAGGTCCACAGCAAGAAAGAATTAGATTGAATTCTATTAGAAGAGTGATCCTGTTTGTGACAGATCATTCCCAGGCAATCCCCAATGTCATCTGCACAGGTGTCTCTGTGTGAGCGTGCAATGTTTGTGGGTAATGCAAGGTCCCCTGTAAGTCACCTGTGTGTGCATGTGTGTAAGTTTGTGTCTGTGAATCACGTAAAGACTCAGTGATTCACCTGTGTGTGTGTGTGTGATGCATAGGCCTTACTGAACCTGAGTCTCAGGTGTCTGTTCAACCCTGGGAACTCTCCAAAGATCTGCCAGTCCGTCAGTGCCAGTCTGCCACTGGAAATGACACACTAAACAGCCCTGCGCTCTCAGCAAAATCGATTATTTGACCCCGCAGCATTACACAGTCCATTTAAAGCGCACCAGATGACTGCTTCCGATGACCGCTCCCAGCTGCTCCTCACACGCGGGGCCCTCTGTCACCGCTCGCCATCAAACCTGTGTCCACTGGCACTCAGCTGCCTTTCCACACTTGACAGGCCCTATGAAAGCCGATTACCAAAAGCTATCTAGCCATTTATCCCTCTAATCATGACAATGAGGGAGACAGTGCGTAGCAGCTGGGAACTGGCAGGCCGCCAGGGCGATGTGAGTCTGTTAAGAGTGAAAGGGGAGTGGGCGTAATTTCTCTCTTATTTTTACATCATGGGCTGAGCTCCACCTTAAAAACAAGGGGCTGGGCAGTGAGCTGAGCCACCTGCTGGAACAATTTTCCTGAGTGCCCAGGTGTGTATGTGTGTGTGTGTGTGTGTGTGTGCCTGTGAGCCTATAACTGTTGTTATTCAATTTATTCTAGCACATACTTCAGTATCTGTCTATGTGGTAGACAAAATTTTCATTAATCCCAAATATATATATGAACATTAGTCTTTACTTGCACAATTAGTGTTTGTAATCATTTAGTATGTAGCAGCTCTTCTTCATCTCCTCTCCCATTCCTCCTCCCTCAAGCACCATTGCTCTCGTCTAACTTTCCCTCTGCAAAAAGCCAATTTTCAGCTGGTGCGGAGGTCATGGCAGGAGGAGCAGAGGGCCTGGTAGGACATAATGGCTGTGGATGTGTAAATATTGGTTTCACAGGGCCAGGTGATGGCAGAGGCAGGCTTGCGCTGGAGCCCAAAGCCAGCAGCACATTCCCCTGCCACCATCACATCGGCAGGGGAATAGATTCTCCATTCTGCTGTGTCACATTTGATTTTCGGTGGTGTTTTGCAGCAGGTATGTGTCATTAGTAACGCTTTAAGGCGGTAATAAGCCCTTTTATTTATCCAATGTGCCATTCATGAATGTGCAATGAGGTCCACCCCAGCTGCGCTACACAGCCAGGGACACAGGACAGGGGAGCTGGGAGGGGTCCCAGCTGGGGGCTCTGGGGCTAGGGCCAGCAAGAGAGATGAAAGAATGAGGCATCACGGCACTTAAAAACAGTTGGAGCTACCATATATTCCCAATCACTCACTGATTTCAACCAATCATTGTGTTTTCTTTTCAATGGCAAAACCTGCTATTGGTTTAAATGAGTTGGCCTTTGACATCGAATTGGAGCTCCACCCATTTCTGGTGTCATGATACCTCATTCACTCTCCACTAGCCTGCAGTAGGAGGCACTGGATGGGCGAACAGGGAATGTTTTAGTCTGAGGATGAGGTGGGAGTGGTCAGCAGTGTGAGGGATTGGGGCAGAAAGCAATGCAATTCTAAACTCAACCCCCACCATGTACACACCCTTCATTGCTTGCCCCTGCAGCACTGAGTTAAACCTGTTCTTATGGACTCTCTTCTCTCACAATCTCTTATTCACAGATCTGACAGGCAAGACAGTCTCACTTTAGAAATACATCACTCTGATATATTCAGACCCCAAGGGGAAAAAAAGCATTTTGAATCCTCAGAGCTGCACAGAAATGGGAGTATCTGAGTGTTTGGTATTTATCTGTGCTGTATGTTTTTTGTATGGTAAATTGGCAAGCAATAATACTCCTGTAGCACTGTCATAGAAATGGCTTTGGCAGATGGTTTCTATGTCAAAACTAATTTTGAGGGTTATGGTTTCTCTGTGGTCTTGATGGTCTAATTTTTCGTGATTTCTGGAAATTCATGGTAGCTTGATAACATTTTGTTTATTTTGTTTATCTCAGAATTCCAGCACTAACAAAATGGGTGCAGCAGTCTTTAGCCGTTCCGTAGAAACAACGGCCTGAATTTCTGATAGCTGTTAATAAATAAAACAACAAATAGGCCTAATGCTTGCTTCATATTCATTGATGTCTATGTAGCCATCAGGTAGTTGCATATGTAAGTATTTAGCATCTGCCTTTCCAGCCAATTCGTATCAATTACATTTTGAATGATTTTGATATCCCTCATCTGCTGCTGTCTTGCTAGCCTGCATTTTACAATGCACAGTGCATTTATGTTTAGCCATAGGCTACATGTCAGGACAAATTCAGCAAACTTTATTTTCATCTTTTTTTTGTTTCTTGTAGAATGAAACATTGGAGCCTTTCGGGTCATAGGTTACTGAAAGTGGTGGTCAAATTGCAGAAGCCAACCCATACTCATAGTAAGAGAAGTACGTTATCAAGATATATGTTTTATTTCATTGCATCAGCATGATATCATAAAATAGTTCAGTCAAAAATGTATCCATGTGAAAACAATGTTGTCTCTACTTGCTATAAAATGCAGAGTACCTTTATCATAAATATTAACAATGCATAAAGTCAACTCAAGCCGAGAGTGCAGAGTAAGCCGGGTAAATTGTATAGTTTTGAAAATGAGAGCCACTGAAGAAGATGGAAATGTGGATAATCACGTTATTTCGTTTTTCTTGTAACGCCCCTTACAGTGGTGAGCTTGCTGGTTGCTCTGGCAACATAAGTTCCATTTATAGTTTTCAAAAAACAAGTTGATAATCTCACCAGAACTTTGAATCTCTTACACACTCCTCAACATCTTTTATTCAATGGGTGCCCCCGCTTACAAATAAGTAACGTATCTGCCGATGAATGGAACAGAGGTGAAGGAAAGACATGGGAGGGGGTGAAACAGGAGCAGATAACTGTTATATATGATTCCCCTGATAAGGAGCTGTAATTTGGTTTTCAGAGATAACTCCAGGCACTGCTGAGCTGAACAGCACTAATTTACCATTTGTTTTTTCTCTCTCTTTTTTCCACATTTTTATCTCACCCATAGAAGTGTTTTTAATCTCTGGTGATTTTCTCTCTTTTTCATGTTTTTCCACCGCAAGGTGAGATCACATGCTCTCAGAAGGCAGAGTAGCATGTTCTAAAGCACGGACAAAATACAAATATTTGAAAATGTATTTCACGGTCATTATGTCAGGTTTCATGGCCTGGGCCCAGCTCCGCGCTCCTGCCTGGATCCCTTAATTTGTATAGAAATTGTAATCATTTGTTCATTTCAAGGTTAAAATTGCATTTTTTAATTTAAATTGTATCCTGCGTGATAGGCTATTATGGAGAGAAATTGTTTCTGTGTATGGAGTGGTATGCCCAGGCGTCACGCATGTTAGGGGTCCACTTACATTCAGAAAGTGTCTCTCTGTACATCTCCTGATGGAGCAGTTTTTATTTTTTTTACCATTGTCGCTGACTCCAGTCCACTTCATTTTGCTCATCAGTATTTGCCAGGAAGCTGGTTTTATATATAAACAACAGCAGACTTCACAGTGACCATTATCTTTTCTGCATCTTTATCAGGCCCTTAAATTTGCAGATTCTGTTTACCATTTTTAAAAATAATTATTTTCCTTTCTTATGTCCTGCAGGTGTGAGTGTATCTGAATGTGTTTGTGTATGTTCGTGTGTGTGTGTGTGGAGGGGGGTCTGCTGAATGAGGTGGGCAGTAAGGACTGGAACATAACGGCTCGACATAGTTGTGATTTTTGCTTTGAGTATCCATAGGGACAATTCCTGACTTGAATTATTTGGGAGGCTAAACTGTCTTTGCTAAAACGCATCCTGTCTTCCCCACTTATAATTGCTGCTAACAAAGGGGGTCTAACTCTAAATATTTCAATTAGATTTTAAATAATAGGAAGAAGTGATACATTTCTAAGAGAATTATTGTCTGATTTGCAGTTGGGAGGGCTTACAGTAGCCTAAGAGAACACAGTAATAATCAAATGTTCATGTTGCAGCTGACTGTAATGAGGAAAAATTATGTCTGATGAGCGTTCTATTGAATTATTTTAGATGAATCACGAAAAGCCTAATTTATAAGGAATTGTGCCTAGAATTTAGGACACATGGTCTACTGGTTGTTATTGTGGAAAATGCCACTGATCCGTTTCATATTCGAGGACAGGTCCTTATACGATACACTGCTGCAACCCTGCAGGGTACAAATCAACAAATGATGCAATATAAACCAAGATAGGCAAATGTGCAGCAGAGGAAATGCTGTCTGGCATCCTCGTCTTTATTTAACCCCATGACAAATTAATAAATGTTCGCTGGCTTACATTTACAGCTTTCAGCTTACTTGGCAGGAATAAGTTGAGGACTTGGAAAATGTGCTGCCTTTTTCTGAAAATGAGGGAGAATAATAATCAATTACATTTTGTGAGGTAAGAGAATCTGGCCAAACTAATCTTTTGGAACATAAATAAAGGTCCTCATGAGGGAGGCTGTGCTGAATTGAATTAGGGCCGAATTTTCTTTTTAAGAATCTGTTTCTGCTGTTAGTCCAGCTTGCACTCGTCAGCAGGTCTTATTCTTGATTCACCAGAAGTTTTCGGAGAAAAGCGTATCACTTTGTTCATTGAAGTTACTCTAAATTGACAGTTAATTAACATGCAAAGTGTACAGTAAGGTTCCTATATATTAAATCTTCAATGCATGTAGGTTTCTTTACTTTTAGTCCATATATTTAGTTTGCATTGGCTCTAGTACAGCTACTGTGCTCAGAGCAACCATAGTTGTCCTGTGTCCACACAGAGCGCTGGCGACAGACTGATGTTTCTGAGCGTATCAGGCACTCCTGGCCAATGCAAATGGAATTGGTGGGTGGAGGATTTGGATAATGTTCTGAACAGCGAATTACATAAATGGCTTCCTGATGAGACGAACTCCATTTCCTCCTGCTCCCTTAGGTGCTTTCTGCAGCTGTAGGAACATGGAGTCCTAAAACTGCCAAACCCCCCTGAGTCCCTGAATCTTAAAGTCTCAGATCAGTCCAAGTGTCCAAGTCACAGAGTGAAGTATCAGAGTCCCAGAGATGGATAGCTTCAGGAAATATGAAATATGTGGTGTGTGTGCTGATATTGGTTTTGGGGCTGGTTATTGTTGATATTGGTGCTGGTGCTGGTGCTGGTACAGAGTTGGGTTTCTGTGCTGGTATTGTCTCTGCTGCTGATGCGAGTACAGGAGTATAACCATGACTGCACTCAGAAATGGTGCACTTGATAACACACACTCTAAATAATAAAAAAAGGTTTATTGCTTATAATCATAAAGAAACCTTTTTGGTATGACATACTGTATATATCCATTAATTAACAAGTAGAAAACCTCTTGCTATTATAGACTAATTACTGGTTAAATTTATTTTAGAGCCGTTTATAGCTCTATGGCACCAAAGGGTTTTTAATGATTCTGTGTAGTAATAAAATGTTAGTCTATGATTACTAGTAAAGAACCCTCTTTTGGTGCTATTTGGAACCTTTTTTAGTTTGCATGAAAGCACACAATTAAGACAAAGTTGAAAGGTAAACAGAGATACATATATGAGCCATAATCTTAAATCAGGTTTAGAGTTTTAATTGATAACAGTTACGCCAGTGTTACAGTTACACCACCAACAGGCTGAAGGTAGTAAATAGCAGTAAAAGTTCCCTCTACTCTAATACTCCAAACAACAAAATAAATTAGGCCATGATAATATACACACATGCCAAACAGAAATGTAATTAAATAAAACAGACACAACAAAACCAAATTAAGACTTAGAATGAAAGGCGGGCATGTGTGTTTGAGGGTGGGGGGTTTGGGGGGGGCCTGGTCACATGATGCCATCAATATCCTGACATTGAGTGATCAAGTTGGATGCTACACAATATTAGCATGTATTTTAATCCTCATATTCTTTTGCTTTAAAATAAAATGGGGATAGTGTTATCCAGGGCAGTCATGCCCTTTTGCTGGAGCTGAGTTTTGTTCTGCAGATGTGGAAAATGCCGCCCCACGTCTGCACTGTGATTCTTTGAGGTCCTGATTGATCCCAGAAAAAGAGGCCACAGGTCCTCTGACATTTAGAGCAGCTCAGATTTTACACAGATAATTAGCACACTATACACAAATACTGTGTGTCCAGTTGCTGCCTCCACACTTGCTGGCTCAGACCCCAGGTCCAGGGTGTCACAGTTTGTCACTTTAAAGCAGCACTTTCAGGATGTAAATGTAAAGCTGAACTCAGATCAGCCTCAAAGCAATGTTTCCTTCTCTTCCCTCCATTCACATAATATGATGTTTTATATGAATGTGAGACTCATGTAATGAGGACCTGCCCTGCTCAGAGGAGGCCGGTGGGGTTGGGGGGTTAATCAGGAATTCTGTCCACTGACAGCGGTGCAGGACGGGTCCTCGGTGTGTATCCTGTGCCCATGTGAAACACCAGAGACTTAAGAGCTTTGCAGGCCGCAGGCACCAGCGTCACAGGTGCAGAAATTACATGTCAATTACTGATCTCTAATTGACTTTCTAAAAAAATTATACACTATCTGTGTTGTTAAACTTAATCTAAAGAAATACATGAAAAACTAAATAAAACACAGAAATGTGAGACATTAAGAAACATAGGTACATTTGTAAGACTTCCACAGCCACCCGCTCAATTCACTGATACACAGCTTTTGTTTTAGTATACAAACTTCATAAATAAACAATAATAATTATCCAGCTGTCTGTCCGTCCATCCATCCGTGTCTGTCTCTGTCTTTTTTTTGTTTCTCTCTGTCAGAAGGGTGGGGGATAGTTTTACTCTGATTATAGCTGATTTCCTCATTTTTAAGACACGCTCAGTACCTCAGTCCTACCTTTCTAACAATGATTCTTCTTTCATTGGATACGCCTGTGGGATATAAGGAGGGAGCATTGCCAATCCAACCTCTGTTAATTCCCAGATTAATCCATCCACTTAATTAGGCTTCTGAAGGAATGGCTTCAGATCGCTAGAATCAAGTGGAGCTGAAGATTGAAACCTGTGTATGTTAAGTGAGGTCAGCAAACTTCGATAAGGGATAGGCCTAAAAAACAATCTCTACCTCCCATATGTCTCCCTATTTCATAACTCACTTTGCCTTTTCAACATCCTACAGCAGAGTCTAACAATAAAACTACAAATTAAATAAAAAAACACAACATCAAATACAATTACAATCAAAACAATAATAACAGCAATAATAAACATGATGGTAATAATAATAGTGACAATTGCGAATGGACTCCATAAACAGTGAGGTGAAACTGTAGTGAAGAATAGCAGCAAATGGGTGCTGGGTGCGTTGGCTTTAGGCAGAGCTGGGCCGAGCTTCTCCTGTTGGCCCAATATCTGCCACTTGCATGCCTAGATTAGTTCTTTGTGTGGTCATGGAGGAGGGGTCCGGACAGAGACAAAGCGTTGAACAATGTAATTGGTCCGTGTAATTCTTATCAGTTCAATTTCCATTTGCAGTCATGAATATCAGGAAATGGAAAATGTCCTTTATTTTTTGCTTCTTCCTCACTAAACCTCCTAGAATTTGATCATATGTTCGACTAACAACAGCTATTGGTTTATTAGTTAAGCACACTGATCAATAGAAATTCTTCTTTGGTCCCCACCATTCTGCCCAAAGGACCAATTTCCTATTCTAAAAAAACTTCAATTTTTCAAGCAACACAAGTAAAATCAGAACAAAATGGCAACATGCACACAGATATCCAAGTTGCCAATTATCTTGAAAGAAAAAAAAAACTACTCTTGGAAAACTGAAATCAATTTTCCATTTTTCGAATTCTCTTGGCTGGAATTGAGGATTGAACTGATGACTCTTACATGGACTGCACTCTCCAGAAGTGCAGAATTATATCAGCTTTATGTGCTCTTTCTCTTTTCTCCCTCTTTCACATTGTGTCTCTTTCAGTCTCTCTCTCACAAATGGAGATACACCTCACTCACACGAGCCCAGATGCCGAGGTTCTAGAGACTCTGCAGGATTCTGTAGCGCTATAGCTGTTAGGGATTTGACGTGCTGGTGTGAGGGTGGGGCAAAGGGGTGTGGCTTGTGTCTGGGTGGTTAGTACGCCTGTCCTGTCTCCACCTGCAGCAGTCCAAGGACTGCTGAGTGGTCTCCCAGTTTCATCCTCCTCTGCGTGGACAGACTCACGTTCTTGGCCAAGTAATCCACTGCGGCTGAAATCCAAACACACAACACCAGGTAAGTATCGTGGCCCTGAATGAGCATCAAGCAGGGCTGCTAAGATAGTGTGTGCATGTGTGTGTTTGTGTGTGTATGTGGATGTAACTGTGTCTGTGTGTTACCAATGGATGGGGGTCTTGCGAGCTGATGGGGGAGCCCTCAGACTTTGAAGTTCCCCTCTCCCTCTCCTGGCCGGGTGTTGCATGTGTGACAAACTCAACACCTGAGGCTGCTCAGGCAGTCTTTATTAGAAGCATGTGTACGCTCTTGTCCCTGGGCCAGCCTGGGGTCAGAGGTCACAGTGGCCATGCCCCTCACATGGATTCAGTTTAACAGTGCGAGCAGATGACATTAGGAGGACCAGATCGGGGAGGTGCAGCGAATGGGGCAGGAGGTCAGGGAGACAAACAGGATGGGACGGGAAATGGAGGGAGCTTGAGAAAGAGGAAGTGCCCCTTGAACTCTGAATCACAGTTTTTCTATTACAACTTGTGTGTGTGTCAGTGTGTGTGTGAATGTGTGTCAGTGTGTGTGTGTGTGTGTGTGTGTGTGTGTGTGTGTTTGTGTGTGCATTCATAACATTCATGTGTGGGTATGTGTGTGTACTGGCTCACTCACTCTGGCTGTATTGGCTGTACTGGTAGCCTGCAGTAACAGGATCCACACTGTAGCTGGCGCTGTAGGTCGGCGGGCAGTAAGGCTGCGAGGATGCCAGGCTATCCACACTCTTGATGCCGTCGGATCGCTGGCTGCAGCTGGCAGAGATGGGGCTGGAGGAATCCAGGCTGCTGTGCAGGGGGGAGATGGAGAAGTCGTGCTGGGCCTGAGCTTGAACCGCACCAGGATTACTGAGTATACTCATTACCTGGGGGAGGAGAAGAGAGGGAAGGGGTTAGAGACTGTGCTTAGGGTCCTGATTTTAACACCGCATGCTGTGCCACTACACAGCATGAGGGATTAAACCACAGAAACTCAGGGTCTCTCTTAGCACCAGGCTTGTACATGGGAATGGGCACTTTTGCCCTATTACAATAAAGTTCCCACTGGTTGGGTCTAAAGTCACCTCCAGGTAGCACATAACCATGTCTGCTACCTCCATAGGGCTTCCCCTTTATACCTTGAGAATCTGTGCAAATCATTGAAGAAGTAACAGGAGTTTATGACACTTTATGCACACTTCTGTCCAGCATTGCTGTTTGTGTTGAACCAAATAATGATGTCATCAAATGCATATTATTATTATTATTATTATTATTATTATTATTATTATTATTATTACATTGGTAAAAAATACCATGCAAGTAGCCCTGAGAAAGAGCAGAGGAAGATAAGCATAGATAGGAGAAAAACAGAGAGAAAAAAAGGAAAGTAGTGAGGGAAGAGGAGGAAGAGAGAATGAAGAAGTAGGATAAACAAAAGCATGACAAACACACCACAAATCCTCCACACAAGGTTTCTATTTGGTCTGGACATGCTCTGCTTAAATTTGGTCCTCTGGCAACTCTCGCTATTTTACTATTGATCATATGGACTTGACTGAAACATTTCAAGAGAAGAAAAATGAGGGACAAAATAAAAGTTGTGTGGCTTGGGCTTTCTGTGTGTGTGTTATGGTTCCTGGCTGCACTTCATCCCTCTGAGGGTAGAGAGGCTTGGGGGGGGGGTGGTTTGATGGGAAAATCCAGGTCCTCATCTGAGCAAACGAAATGACTGTTTAAAAATAACGCCGCCGCATAAATTGAATTAGAGCATTTTGGTCACAGTTAATAAATGAGTCCACTCCCCCCCCCCACCAACTCCAACCCATTTTCAGCCCTCTGCCCAGTGGCAGAGAGCAGATGACAGGGCCCCACCCCCACAGCTGCGTGTCATCACCTTAATTGGCAGCAGCACGTTAATCTCAACTGAAAAGAGGCATCCGCTTACAAAGTGAGAGAAGGGGCCTGAGAGAGCTGGGGGTGGGGGTGGGGTGGGGGTGGTGAAGGGCTTGGAGACAGCACAGAGACAGGTGGGGTGGGGTGGGAGGGTTGGGGGGTGCAGGAGCATTTAATTGTCTTCAATTATGCATTTCATTGGCAGAAAGTGGATGCTGATGAAACCCATTAGAGTGTGTGCAAATGAGCTGTGGCTCCTTTGCGGTGAGGTGTTGGTGAGTGGTGCGTCACGGCGCAGCACGCCGTCAGTGTGGCATCGGTGCAGAACACATTCTCGGTTCGTTGTCACCGCACGGTGTGTCATCACGCACCCACAATTAGTTTGAGGGCGCCCCACAAAACAAAACTGAAAAATAAAAAAGGACACAAATGAAATTGTGGTTATAGGACTGGGTGGGCGGGGGGCAGTTATTGATGTGTTGCTTCCACCCTCAAATGCCCGGAAATGTAAGTGCATGCTTGGTACCGCCAATTTATACTTGCAAGTCTGGAGATGCTGTTTGTCAGGTCTGGAGATGCTGTTTGTCAGGTCTAGCTCATATCAGTTTCGTGAATGCACCTATGTTCTGTTGTAAATCACTCTGGATTAGAGTATCTGCTAAATAACCTTAATGTAATCTAATCTAACATCAGCATGTTTGATCATAGCGGTCCTAAAATGTTTGTGATTTGTAGCAACACATTTTGTTTCATGTTTTGATGACAGGTAAGATGAATAAGGTAACATCATGCCTAACATTCATCTTATCTATATTGCAACAAACTGTTATTATTCAGCGCAAAACTAAAATGTTTTACTGAGCTAAATGACACATCAAAAGGGAATAGTATGCTGTCCAAATGTGACACGTGAAAGGGCATTCAAGAACACTGACAAAGGTCCTTTCATTAAAACAGTACAACTGCACTGTTTTTAATGATATTGTTGACCACAAAGAGGTTTGGTTTGACCCATTTCATAGATTAAAAAACAGCTTTCAAGCTCTTTTCCTAAAGGGTAGCGGTTCTCTCAGAACTCAACCCTTGATGCCCATCTCAACCCCCCGCAACCACCACCTCACCCCACCCTACTTCACCCCACGAGCCCCCCCCCCCCACCCCAAACCACTGAAGGTTAACTCTCTGAATTTGGCTGTAAGTGGAGAATGTGAGCAGCACAATCCTATTAGTCTCATCAAGGCTGTGTGTTTCAGCTTATTGGGTGATTCAGTGACCGGGAACAAGTAAACTCCCCCTGCTCCCCACCCCGCCCTCTCGTGTCCCCATCCCCCCTTCATCCCGCACTTCATCACCCCATCTCTTCCCCGCCTTATAGCTGTTCCTTGGCTCACACTACCCCCCGCCCATCCCAGTCAAATGGCAAGCTTTAATGATTCCACAAGAGTGGGCCGTGTGCAATGAGGCCTAGCTGTGACAGTAATATGAGGCAGATCATGGACTAGGGACTATGCGTGCGGCAGGGAGGCGGGGGGGTGGGGGAGTCAGGGAGGGGGGGTCTGTTTGCAGAAAACAGCAGGGAGCAGACCGAGTGAAGAATGTCAAGTGAAATTGTTCTTGACAGTGCTAATATCTGCACCTTAGCTATAATCACATGTAAATAAACAGTGAAATAGCTCTCAGCAGGAGTCTGTCTGCATCAGCTGGGGCTTAACAATATCTTTTATTATTATTATTTTATATAATTATCATATGGTGAGAGAGCCAGATCTACAGAGAGGGAGAGAGAGAGAGATTTAGGTCAATTTTATTAAGAATATAGACTAAAACAAGAAAATAAAAGCAGACTATAGGCGACACAGAGGGGACACAGACATGTAGATTAAAATCAGGATACCAACATGTCATGTTCGGTTGGAGGTCAGGAAGTGTGGGAGCACAGCAGGGCATCTATGCAAGGGCACCAGCATGTGCTGAGCCGGCGGAGGAAAGAGGGAGCATGTGAGGGGCCGGGGGTGTTAATCACACCCCTGCACCTGTCAGAGTGGCATCTGGAACTAACAGGAAGCACCGGGGGCAGCCCATCCCCAGCCTCTGACCCCCAGATACCAGGGAAGGTCCGCAGGAGTCTGGAAACTGAGGCTGTCATGAGCCTGTGACCTATGACCTCATGACCTCTCACAGGGGCCACCCACTTCTCTGCACTCACCACTCACTGATATGTACACTGGACCAACACAGCCCTCCCCTTTCAAACTACTGAAACGTATCCTTCAAAAGGCAATGGGAAATTATTATCTGGCCGACCACTCCACAGTGGTATCCTTGGTAGAAATGGTACCCTTTGTAGATGCAAGAATGATGTGATCACATTTGTCACATTTAATTATCAGATTAAATTCTCAATTATTAATAACAAGCGCACAGAATAATAGCCATATGTCAACACTGGATTAATATTAAAAAATTGCCACTATTCCCTATTAACTGGTGAAAACTGGGGACATTGCAAAATTAAAATCCCGGAAAATGGCAAATCTTAATTATCTTTCCAAAAATAAGTAGATCTTAGTCATAAACATACATATTTTATTTTAAATGAAACACGGCAGGAGGAAAATATGCAGAGATTAAATCAAAATGATGCTAATGCATTTTGAGACAAAAGGGATTCAGAAGTCAGTGTAAAATAAACCTTTCAGGGGCAGGAGTATATTTGGTTAGCACTGAGATGTGATCAGTGTGCGAGCCTTTAATAAAGGCGATGTAAGTACCAATCGAAGAGCCATTCCTATTGAGTGGGACCCACACTGTGCCAATTGGTCTCAGTCAGGCCCTGCTTAAATCCTTATTCAGTGGGAATGACTCAAATTTATATTGGGTGTCTGTGCGCGATAAAAATGAATCTCATTGCCTTGTATTTACTGTCTACCAGGGCACACTAACTCACTGCTTGCAGGACCTAAACATCACTGCATACAAATACACACACACACGCACACACACACTGCACTTCTACTATAGCCTTTTATCTGAGAGGGGCAGAGGAAAAAATATCCACTTTCAGGAGGGAGGCAAGGGTAGAGAGACATTGAGACATGCTCTCCTCTGTGGATGTCTGAAGTTGGTAGAGAAGTAAAAAGAAGAATAATAAATATCTGAAATGCACACCTATTTCAATTACTGTGAAATACAGAGCCTGTGTTGGGTGTGACTTGGATGGAAAATAAAAGCAAAGAATGCAGTAAACGTGCTGTGAATCTGACCTGAGCCAGCCACAATATGTGCCACAAAGGGCCACTCCAATTTGATTAGTTTCTGCGCAAGAAACCATGTGTCGCCAGTGAACAAACTTCACCAGGGAACCCCTGAAACCATTCCTGTATCCCTGTAAACGCCTACCGCCCACCGCACCCCCCCCCCCCACGCCCCCATGCCCTCATGCTCCCGCCTTCCCATCTCCAAGAATCTGTCGGAGTAATTTCGGCAGCTGTCTCTTTGGGTTTAAAAGTGATGTGATCCAATATGGCGACTTAATATTGGTGAGAACGGATATCAAATCGTTCCCACAGATTTGCTCCACTGGTGATGAACTGAGAGCCACTTTCCCACTTTTTATACGACACCCTACATCGAATGATCCAACCAGCTGAACTTTTTACACTTTTATTTCGCAGTTGTGTAGAAAATTCACATTCACTCAAATTCTACAAAATAATTAAACTAAATATATAAAAGCGACTCAAACAATTACATCAATATATTTTAAACCACTCCACCTATTCAGTATGTTTCAAAAACTCAATGTCCTCTAGCGTATATATAGAAAAATATATATTAAAGCAAAGACTCCAAATCAATCTGTGTACGTATACATTTCAAAGGCTTCAGTTCGCTCAGTATGTATACTTTCTTTTGATACAGCCCCACAAGGGCAGGCGTCTTAAGTGTAATTCATCCAGTTTAAAGTGGCTGTGCTGCTAATGCAGAGTGCCGTCCAGAGTCCCCCACCCTTATCTCTGACAGGCAGTGGTGAGGAATCATCAGCAAGCCTGGGTTAGCGCGTGCCATGCAGTCAAGCAGGCCCGGGGACATGGATCAAAGGGAGCGTTTGGGGAGGGCTGTCGCGCCTCTGGCCTCCCGGTGCTGACAACCCTCCCCCAACCCTCTGCCTTTCCCCCGCCCAAAAACATTGCTCCCCAAAAACATGCCAGCTGGAGTCCCATCGCTGTGGAGACCACTCTAGTTTTCCAGTCCATCTACACCTACCAAGGACATTTCTGACTTATCTACAGACACCACAGGGGAAATGTGCCCGATTCTTATTAGTGGCAGTACTGTTATCAGATTCTTCCTCAGAATTGTGATAAGTGGACATGCACGGCGCACAAGCTTGTTTTTTATCTTTCTTGACAGTTAGGTCAACTTTTTTTTTTTGAGAATGTCAGTGATGACAGAGCCTTCTCCGAACCTGACTTTGCTTCTTGTTCAAAACACTTGCTTCCAAACATAATCCTGTAGCCTTCAATCTGGTTCATTTTCCAGATAAAAGGAAGTCATATTTTTCACATTTCACTTTAATTTTTTAAAGGAAAGGCAATGATCAATTTTTCACCTACACCTAGATAGCAGGACAGTATTACCCGAGACCCCATCTGTCTGTGAATCCGGTTCCCATTTTGCCCTGTAATGATATAATGAATCTCTTAAATGCTACAAAAGCCTGGCCATATCACCAGAAGAGTGGGGGGTGGAAGTGGTCAGCAGACAAGCAATGGTTTTTTTTTGCGGGTCAAACACCCGATGGCCAAATTGACAAAACAACGGCAAAGGTGGAGTGTTTTCATGTGGGGTAATGGGAAAATGTGTGGGGGTTGGCAGAGGACAGAATCAGAAGGGACACATGCACCTGCTGGGCCACAAACGCACTGCAATCCCATTACCACCCTCCGCACCACAGCGGGAACCCATTTACCACAAATCACACACTCTACTCATCCCATTCCTGCAGACCAGGAGCCCATCAAAACCAGAGAGAAATGAAACCCTGCACACTTATACACACATACACATACACATACATATACACACGTGTGTGTGTTTGCATGCACAAACATATTTCAAACATTATAGTAAACATTAGCACACTATACTTCATATTTTAAATCAAACAGAAAGGACAAATTATGCATCAGAAGTAAAAATATCATTTTGAATTCTAAATGAGATTTTTTTTAAATTCCACAGAAAATAAACGTTTTTGTCATTCAAAATGCTAAACTTCAATTAACAGCCGGCCTCATCTATGCAAGTCAAACTCGCATTATTTAACAATTATCAGTCAGAGTTATGTGTTGAAATAGGAGTATGTACTGGAGGACAAGGGAACAGCATGGTGCGGAGAGTGAGAGGAAGAGGAAGGCAAAGACGAGCAAAACGTCTAAGTATATTTGATGAAATTTGTGCAGAAGTTGTAGCTCAGCTGTGGGCAGAGTGTGAAGGGTACTGGGTCTAGAGTGTACTCCAGTCTGAGCAGCCGAGCTCTCCTCAGCTAGTGCAGAGAGAATTTCACAAGGTGCAAAACCATTAACCAACATTGTGTCCTCCATCCCCATACAACAATCAGTCCAAACAGCACCAACCATCTGCATGCTCTTCTACACCAACTCTATTCCAGAGGTAAAGGAGCCAAAGAAAAACCATCTATATTTTCACTTGGGAAAATATCATTTTCCAACCGATAACATTTATACACAGGTGTTGCATTGATCATGCCCATTTGTAGCTGCTTTAAGCTGACATGTTCCCCTTTCCTCAATCTCACAAAAGACTTTATTCAGCACCATGTTGGTGTTTGATAACAACCCCTTGTAGTGACTGACACTTCTTCAGGCAATGTAGGATGTATGTGGAGATATTACTGCAAATGTATGCCAAGAAATGGTCCACTATGACAGACATTTGTCCCCTATCCAGAAAAAAAACATTGCTTGTGATGCTGATACAAACCTATGGTGTAACAAGAAACCCATCTGATTTTTGTACTCACAGTCGTCTACTCATGATGAATTTAATGTACTTTTCTTTTCCTTTGAAGGTATGGGCATCTTTTTCTAGGTACTTTTCATTACAAATATAGTACATGGCTTTTGAATTGCACTATCAAAATAAATATGATGTTGATATGTTGCAGTTGCATATTAATTTTGCATTTTACATATAAATATATATTTTATATTTATATACATTTTTGCATTTGCATATAAGAAGTCTTTTGTAAAGAATGTTGTTTTTTGGCTGAAAGCACAAACATTTTTTATGGTAATTGTTTTTGTATATCACATCAGTGTGAAATTGCTGCTCAGCAAGAGTTAGTCATGTAGTGACATGTTTTATTTTCATTCAAATGTTTGAATTTGAAAGGCATCATGCTTTTGTATGCAATTTGTCATTTTTCTATAGATTTATGACATTTTTCTAAACATGTGAGTTCTTGTTTTGTGTCTGTAGCCTTGAAAACAAATGATTTCAAGAAATGTGAGAAAACAACTGAAAAACAGTCAGCAATCAACAGACTGATAAATGCCAGGGTAATTTTTTAACACATAGAATTTTAAGGGATCACTTTCCTATATATTCATAGTGTGCATGTAAGTATGCAGTTTTAATTAAAAGTTTGAAAATGTGCCATTTTAAGCCCATGTAAAGCTTGTACCATAATCTGTAATGTAGAAAAAATTATATTTATTATTTTATCTCCTCCGAAGCATAACAATAAGGGAGAAGGTGGGGGAGGCGCTTCCACACTGAGCATTAATAGCTAGATTAATGTAAAACCGAGCCATGTTCCTGATATTTCTGCAGGTTTGCTCTGAGAATGTAAGTACTTAAGGCGGCTCTGCTACAATTTACAATCAGACCTGCTGTGAGAGAAACCCACGTTATCCCCTAGCTCTCCAGTGCCAGGAGAAAAGCTCCTTTTTGTCACCAAATCCTTAATTATTTCTTCTTTCAGAGAAAAAGCCTAATACCAGAATTTCTCCAGTTGACTTTCAGAAATATCTGAAGCAAAATAGAAGGGAAGAGGAAGAAAGGAAAGCTCTCAATAAGACGCATGTGGAATGAGGAGGTACTGTAATTGCGGACACACGCGGTATTGAAATTCATTTTCAGCTGCTTCCGCACCATTTCAATCCTATTTTCTGCTTGTTAGCCCTACCGTGTTCCTGCGGGTGGACATGAGTGCCCAGTATCACTGGGTAATTGCATATAATTTGCTCTTCACCAGCGATTTGCATCAGTACTAGTCAGTTTACACTGTACACGATTTACGAATCACCCAAAACCAGAAATTCTCATTCTGAGCTCTTATTCAATGTGTCCATGGACGACCAAATGAGGAATCGCCTCCTTTCACACACATGCACACATGTGCAGAAAACGGGGGGGCAGAGAGAAAATACATACAGTGGATCTTTATTTATCCTCTAGTTTGGACTAGCATGGTATCTAGTTGGTCTTCGTACTGCAGTAGTGCGCACTTTACTGTGAAAGCGGCTGCGGATGTGTGAGAATCAGCCCCATTACAGTGCCATCCCAGAGTGATGCTATGCACTCAGCTCAGAGATCTAAAAAATTAAATTGGCAAAACACTTAGGAACTAAACTAACTTCAGAACCCGTACTATTAACTTGATTCAAAACAGAAAAATTCTGGAGCTGGACAAAAGTTATGTTTAGCTTTTTTGTGATTTCTTCACTCCATTTTGAAACGTACATGCAGATATTGTGTATAATCCCCATTCTGTAGTGTAGGACTTTGATTAGTTAGACTAAATGATGTAAAAACCTTTTAACGTCTTGCAGATACAAAGCTCATTCTGTGTTTTGCATGAGTGGGGTAATTAGGTTGTTTCCATCACATGGAGATGTAGTAGTAACAGAATCAAATAAATCCAGGGATTTGTTCTGGTGAATTTACACACAAATGAAACAATTTGCTGTTTAGCTAGTCAGTATCACAGGAGAAAACCTAGCATTTGTGAATGCACTGTGTAATTTCACCTTTGCCCAAGGAATCCACACTGACCTGTTGGGACAGCCCATTGCTCACAGGATTCATGTGATTGCTGGATGCTGATTGGCTCATGAAGCTGTCAGAGTAGCTGGAGAAGCTGTGGCGATTGGACGAGAGACCATAGGCAGAGCTGGCGTCAGCATTGAGCCCTCCCTGATGCATGGATGAAGGGGGCAGGGGTTGGGGTCTGTGCAACGTGCTGCTGACATCTGGAGAGAGAAGCCAGGGGTAAGTCAGAAAATCCACCAGCCCCCTACAACTGCAACTTGAACAACTCCTACACCAACAACCTGCCTATCTACGGCAGCAACCATCTGCTCAATCACCGTAGCAACCACCTGCACAACTACTGTAATGGCTTCCTTCCTAGCAACTGCAGAAATATCCTGCAAAACTAATTAAATAAACTTCTGCGCAAGTATTTTCCTAACTGGTGCTGAAGGGAGGGATGGAGAAGAGTCACAAGGTGCCCCTGGCCATCTAAAACCACCTGTAACTGATATCAAAAATAAAGACTGCAGTTACTATTTGCACTGCACTATATACATACTGTTATTCTAACAAATAAAAATGCCATTCCTTGGACATATGTCAGGCTACTTTAATAAGGCCTGGATCACAGTAAATGCATTAACTGCCATAATAACAGCCTCTAATATAGACTCATGGAAATCTGCCGTCTGTGGTAGGGTATTAGCATGGTAGGTGTCATACCTTGTGATAATGTGGTAGGAGGGTATGTTGACTCAGGGAGCTGATACGTAGACAGAGTGGCCATCCCAGATGGTGGAAATGCCCCAGGTAGCAGGTGATTGAATGCAGCCAGCTGATTGGCTCCTGCCTGCTTGCGCCACCTGGCCCGTCGGTTACTGAACCACACCTGTGGAGAGAGATATGCAGCAGGTGAGAGACATGTCCATACCCATGCTTCATACCCATGACAATTCCCACGGAATGCAAAGACATTTTAAAGCTTAATCTGGCCTTTTCTCAAGCAGTCCTGCTACCTCAGGAAAACTGGACCTCAACACAATGGGAGGAATTTGCTGTTCATTTTTATGAGCCTGAAGCTGTGATCTTTGTAAAAAGAATCATCTGGTCCTCATCAGAAATGGAAAGTCCTTAAGAGGTCAAAGGTCAGCCAGCTGTCCAACATAAGACATCTAAAGTGCATCTGGGAACCTGCTGGACACTTCAGGGAACAAGGCCTAAAACAAGGAGTAGGCCATAAGTAGACACATACTCACACACACACACACAGTAATTCTTCCTTTATATGGGGTGATTCATGCTCTCTCTGTGTTGTAGGTGGAAGTGGGTGGGGGTTCTAATCTGTGTCTTTGCACTCAGTAAGAACAAATGCAGCACGAAGACTTCCACACAGCTGAAGATAATATTTTATAATTACTAAATTGTATACCACTGATACTCTAATTACATTACAGGAAAATACATACAGTCAATAATGTCCTTTGTCCAAAGCGCTGTTATGATTTTTATGTAAGCACACAGAAATATTTACATGGCATGTCAATGTACATGGTTATGACCATGATGTCATGAACATTAAATGTCACAGTCCTAATGCATTAATATAGTACCTCCATGAAAGATGATGGTCCATACACTGGCATGCAAAACTCTCAGACACAGGGGCAAAAACAGGGGAGTAACAGATGACAGAGAACTGGGTGACATGAGAAAAAAATCCTTTCTGTGAGACATGGCAAGTACTCTTGTCCTGTTGCTCTCCCTGAATCCCTGACTGACTGACTGCCTGACTGCCTGTCTGTCTGTCTGCCTGCCTGCCTGCCTGCCTGTCTGTCTGCCTGCCTGCCTGCCTGCCTGTCTGTCTGCCTGCCTGTCTGTCTCTGTCTGTCTGCCTGCCTGCCTGTCTGTCTGTCTGTCTGTCTGCCTGCCTGTCTGTCTGTCTGTCTGTCCTGCCTGCCTGCCTGTCTGTATGTATGTCTGTTTCTCTATCAAATTAAAATTCCATTTGGGAAATAATGGTTTTTGTATTGTATTGTACCACTAAATCTATTTGGTATGATACAATGGGTTATGATTACAAAGACTGGGTTATGATTAGTAAATCTATAATACAATGATAATGGTAATTGAAAAATAATCTACATGTTAATATAAACAACCTATAAATGTATTTTCTCTTCCCCTTCTGTCATTTATCATTCTTTCTGCTCTCTTCTCTCTCACTGATTTTCTCCCCAATTCTCTCTATCCCTCCCTCCCTTCCCCATTCTTTCTTCTTCTTCTCAGTCTCACTCTCTCTCTTTCTCTCTCTCTCTCCCTCTGTACTAATTAAAGTGACTGGAATGGAGTCTTTCTGTTGGATTAGCTTGATAAGTATCGCAAACATAGAGAGTACAGAGAGACTGAAAAAAAACCCCATTTAAATGGTAATATTAAGACTGTTAGAACATTTGCTAAGATGTGTTGCAACCATTTGTTTAAAAAAATCCACATAGATCCTGCTTTGTTCCTTTATGCAGCAGAACTCCTTGCAGCAGACCTATCTGAACCAAGCTAAGGTGTTGCTCCTAATATCCAGTATACACTATAGCCTCTCTGTATTCTGCCACACATCTAAGTAGAACGAGAAGGAACTCCTATGATTGCATTTACGTCTACATGAAATATCCCATTAGAGCACCCAGACACTCCTTGCCACTTCCAGACTGCCACAACTAATCAAGGGTTAGGTTGTCCACCAATAATGCGCATCTGATGCATTTTGTGACAAAAGTTTCAAGTGGTCCAGGGTAATTTCTTGGAGACGTATTTAATGTCAGGCATGGCCAACACATGATTTAAATTTAAATGTCATATTTTTCATTTACCCACAATATTCCATGTTGAAAAAGACATTAGATACACAGCACAACTAAAAATATATATTATTCTATTGCATTCATACTGCATTAGGGTTGAAAGGCAACATATTATGAACTTGAATATTGGTAAGTCTGCTTTAAATCATATTTTTTAACTCAGATAACGTGTGAGTAAATCAGTGCAAGTCACAAACCCACCAGAGAGAAAGAAGAAACTTCTAGCCAAATTAAATTTTTACGCTTCATAAAAGGCAACGCTTTCCCATTATTAGATTGTGCTGATATGTAATGACTACATGCAGATTGTTTATTGGTTTTGATAGAGAATCTGTTGGAGGGACGGAGGGCCCGTGAGCATGCAAACAGGGAGACAGGCGTGATCACAGCCTCCCAAGGAGAAGAGAGACAAGCGTGCATTATCTGAGTGATGACCTACTCGCTATCTCCTTTCCTCTAGTCCCTCTCTCCTCACCACTATTTGTTCTCCACTCTGCTCACTCTTCTGCATTAGATCCTCTCTCCTCTCCCTTTTTCACTCTCTTACCCATTCATTTTTCCATTTCTTTCTCCTCTCTCTCCTATCCAACAGGGAGCCAGGGCCCACTGTACTGGGCTACGTTATCCAGCAGACTTCCAAGGTTCCCAGCCTTTAATTCCTCTCATTCCCTCTTCCATTTCAAATATAGTAACAGCCTCCACTACACCCTCCTTTAACCTAAAACAATCTGAATTTGAGTGATATCACATCCGCTACACTAGTGCTGGATCATGCCCTGATCAAACAGTGATTTCACACCTGCTTTGCGATCTTTGGCTCATGCTCACATCCACCTTCACAGCAAAAAACTGCAGTAAAAATGTCAACATCATTCTCTGACCTCAAGTCTTGATAATTCCAGCTAAAAAACAGATACCATGAATACACAGAATATATAAACATGACTGATGACAACACATGCAATTCCAGAAACAGAGGAGAAATTAATAAAATTGAGGTTTGTCTTAAAACCCCTCTCTCCCCTACCCACAACATTGAGGACCTAAGGCCACTATTTACTTTGTTAACTGGAGTCATTTTGGTGTGACCTTTTTGGAAAATTAAGTTTCGGTTGACCTTTGGAGATTTTCAAAGCTTTCCAGAATTAGATTACCAGGAAAATTTCATTAACAAATTATATATATGGCTTAAATACCTCAGGTTCTCACATGACATCATTTAGCTCTATTATTTAAGAAGAATGAAAAATAAGTGTTTGGGATGGTGTGAGTGAGTATGTGTGTGTGTGTGTGTGTGTGTGTGTGTATGTGTGTACATATGTGAGTTTGTACTTTTCTAATTTGCCAGAAATATCCTTGGCCCGGAGGGTTTCCCTTAAATACAAGGGCTTTTAGACCACAAACTAGAATAGAAGCTCAGTAGGGCCTACATTAATGCTAGGAACAGAGGAAGCTTGTTCTGATCGCAATGCTCTACTTTTAAATCACGGAATCTCAAAATTAGATGACCTCTTACTAACCAATCACAAATAGTCTCATAATCACATGACCTCCCTCTGGCCAATGATAATCCCTGTCACAGTCCCCATGACCTGTTTCACAGTCTCTTGTGGTGATAGTGGATTCCTAGAGATAGGGGCGGCAGAGGAGGCCAGCTGGAGAAGTCAGGTGCTTATGGGAGCAGTACATTAATCATGCAATGACATCTACCTTTGAGTCCAGTCACGTTACATAGTCAAAGTACTATACTGTACTTTCCCACATTTCAATACATATGGTTTCATTATTCATTTTTCCTGTGTTAAAGAAAGTTCTTGTGCTCAAATAAATCTGAAATTGCCATCTTTTCCTTTTCAACATAATATATTGTCAAGATCACTGAAAAAAACTCAGTTTATCTCAAAAACAGCTAGCGATAAATCGTTCAATATTGAGAGAATGCAGGAAGCAAGGATTTAGACATCTGCCTTGTTCTGCTGAGGGCTGGAGATGGATGAATACATGTGTGAAAGCAGTTACTCCAACCACCTGACTTTACTATAACAGACAGGCTGTGTGCGAAGCAGCAGGGCAGGATGGGAGAAAGAGTGAGGGTGAAGAGAGGAAGAGGAGAGGAAGGGGCAAATTAAATGATAAGGGGTAAGAGGACCAGCAAAAGGAGTGAGAGGAAGAAAAGCAAGACTGAGAATGACAGAAAGAAAAAATGGGAAAGGGAGAGGTGAGAAGGAGGAAAGTCAGAGAGAAAAGAGGGGACACAACCAGTAAGAAGATAGAGAATGGAAGAGGAAAGACAGCAGATACAGAAGATGAAAGTCAGAGAAAGAGAATCAGGGAGGGAGGTAGGGAGAGAGTGGGAAGCACAGAGGTAAGGGCAGAGCAGTTCCTTCCGTGTAAACTCCTGCTAGATTTATGCTGTTGTGAAGGGGATGGGGGACTTGGGAAGGGCCATGATTTACAGAGGGTTTTACACAGGGAAAAGTGCTAAAGGAGAGAGGAAAACCTATCCGAGAGGAGAAACACAGCAGGGACATACCTCTGCTCTCGCTTCTTCACCTCACCAACACAGCTGCCGTGATCAGACTCTTTTACCTTTCTGTGCTACTGTGTTTGCTTTAAGTTCAGTGTTCAGTTTATTCAGCACTTTTAACTGCGTTTGTGTACGCAGGATTCCAGGTGGTGTGACAGACAGCAGCACCTCCTCTTTTGAGTGGACGTCAACAGTAAGATTAAATAACACATCTTACTCAGTTATTCAACCAAATTCAGGTGTACTAAATGTATCAAAAGATCAAATTATTCAATTAAATTAAATATATTAAATTAAATTATTATGATACTCATCCCTGTATATTGTTCAAGGAAAACTAGTACTAATAAATTCCCATTTCTTCAGGGCTTAAAAGGATTTATTAGCATGTTATTAAGCTGTAATTGTGAACTGAAAGTGTTTTACAACCACTGAATATCCAATAAATACAAAAATGTCTTTGAAATGACATGCTAGCTCATTAAGTGACAAGGTCACTGTGAGTCACAGAGACCCATGGGTGGTGCTTGTCAGGTGATGAGCGAAACTGTTTTCGGATGAAGAAACATCCCATACCGGTTAAGGAACGAGATATTGTAGTCAGGTTTTCTGGTTAGATTCCCACGTGGACCGCTGTGTGCCTGCACACAGTAATTAACCCGCATTTCTTCAGTAAACCCCAGTTGTTTGAATTGATAATGTGTGAATATGCAAGCTCCCTCTGGACGAAGGGTCTCTGCAGAGCACAACAGTAATCATTTTAGAAAGAAAGATACGGAATGTGCGTGTGTGAGTGGCCCTCTGCTCAGTTCTGTTTCTACAAGGTTAATGTCAGGGTTAATGTTAATCAGGCAGATCACAAAAGAGGGGATCATTGGGACAGATTTATGTTTCCATCCAGGGTCTGTATGGGGGGAATCACCATACACTCAATGCCATTTAACAGATACAATTAATGGAATCAGAAAACACAGAGACTGCACTAATCCAGCCATAAGCATGTGGATTTGTACAGAAGAAGGCCAGCAGGCCTGCTGAGGATAGAGGCATTTTGATTAGAAAGTTGTATGTTGTATGCTCTGGTGTGGGGCATTTGAGTGCACGTTCATGTGGTGCAAGTCTGTGGGTGTAGTAGGTGTGTGTGTGTGTGTGTGTGTGTGTGTGTGTGTGTATGTGTGTGTGTGTGTGTGTGTGTGTGTGTGTGTGTGTGTGTGTGTGTGTGTGTGTGTGTGTGTGTGCATATGTGAGTGCCTGACTTTATGTATGAGAAAGACAGCATCTCACCTGCACACGGGCCTCAGTCAGTTTGGTCCTCTGTGCTAACTCCTCACGGGTGTAGATGTCGGGGTAGTGCGTTCTCTCGAAGGCCTTCTCCAGCTCCTCCAGCTGCTCGGCTGTGAAGGTGGTGCGACTGCGCCTCTGCTTCCTCTTCAGGGGCAGGTCAGGCTCCGACTCCACCTCCGAGCCCTCATCCGTGCGGTTACCTGGGGGAGTGGGGACCGGTTCAGAGGCTCCGCAAAATTACGGCAGAGAGGAGTGGCTATGTGCCAATGTGAACCCTTTCCGTTCCTCAGATAAAATCAACCAGGGTAGGTGGGTGATTCACCAAGAACACATGACAGCTCTGCCCATAAGGCCTCTCTTTTCCATCACATCTGAAAAGTTGTGACACTTTTCCAATTTGTCACACATGTCATGAATTTAATTTCTGTTGTAATATCTCTGTTTTAACAGGTACCTCTTACGTTACTTGAACAAAAGAACTATTAATTTGATCATTAGACACACTTACTGTACAAACTATCCATTCAGAATGACTGACAAAACTTTCTGTGACTCAGAGGCATAAGTTTACCAGCCCAATTGGTTTAAGCAAAAACACACAAAGCCACTGAAAAATAGCTGCTAATATCTCTGAGCTACAACATTGCCCACACCAGTTTCCATGGCAATGGAAACATAGAGTGAGAGATGAAAAAAGCGAGAAAAGAAAGAATAAAAGGGGGAAGAGAAACAGCAGGAGAGAGATAGAGGGAGAGAAGGTGGGGAGGGGGGATTCAAGTGGTGTATCTTCCTATGGCTTTCACTATTGGCAAGCAGGAAACGGCTAATATTATTTTAATTTGTGCTTATTTATATATGAGAACACAATCCCAGGCACACAGCCCCCAGAGCTATTTGGGGGGAATAATCTGCTCACACCACCTTGCTGATCCATGTGCCACTATTCTCTTACAATGGCCCAGGGCACACAGACGGCTCTGCCAGCGTGTAAATGTTTCCACTATAATGCTGCGCTGGATCCATTAAATCCCCTGCCCTGTATTCGCAAACAGAGTTTAAAATAATGACAACAGATTAGCCTAAATGTTACTGTTTACACAGCCAGCTCCATTAAAGATAAAAGCTCTTTATTTGCATTATATATTTATTTATATATCTATTTTTATGTAAGGCACACACATGCCCTGAAACACACATGCACAAGCAGCATGGCACAAGGACACACACAGTGCTGGAAAAAAACTCCAAAAGCTCAGGAACACACAAATAACACAATAGTGCTATTGTGATTCTCTGTTTCTCAGTCAAAAAATAAAAGATAAAATGATTAAATATGACACAGCACTGGCTCAAAAATCAAAGCACTCTAACTATGAAAGAATGTCTCATATGACATCATACCACCATTTATCCACTGCCATACCACAGCATATATCTAATATTGATACTCCATCTGTGGTAACAACATTTTTATGTACAAAAAATCCAAGCAAGGGTTCACCTAAAACACATGGTTTATTTTTAACATGGTTCTTGGCGTTGTGTCCACTTCCAGAAATCAGTAACCGTTGGTAAAGTGGTGGGTCGCAGTAACACACCCCAACAATTGCTCAAATCTATGCTTGCCCCTGAAGGTTATGGGTTCATGTTCACTTCCAGTCAGCACTGTTCCGTGTCCTCTCTCTAATTCCCTACTGTTTCAACTTAAGAAATAAGGAGCAAAATTGGGATTACACTCTTCAATTTAAAAAAGGAAATCAGCCAATGGGAATTATTGTGTGGTTCTAATCTCCTTCTCTGACTTTCATATGCAGCTGGTGTGGTCTAAGGAGAGATCAGGCCCACCAGCTCTGCTGACAAGTGGCTGCTCAAAGTGATTGTGTCACTGTGAAAAAACCTAGGTCCCTTTAGCATGTAATTTGTGTATCTTTTCATTTTTTGTGGGTAGGGGGGGTTGTCACTAAATGAGTGTATACACACGTTTGTGTGCACATGTGATGGATCACTGATCGGCCAAAAGCTCTCTCTGCAGCTTCGGAATAACATCAATGATGAAAGCGCCGTCAGAGCAGCTCCATCTGCAAGGCACTTCCACCCCTTTAATTAAACAGGGAATTATGGGATTACGTGGAGACCATATTAGGGGCTTCTGGAGCTCATGGTGAACAGCCCTCACAAGATTACACGTGTCTGCAGGACATGGGGCTGCATTCATTACATCAGTTCTGTCTCCTCCTCTCGCTACAAAAGGCTGACTCTCCAACAGTGACCTCAACGCCTGTAGAAATACGCTGCATGTACACAGATGAATATGTATACATACAGCGAATCCCCGTGTTTGGGTTTGATGAGAACGAAGCAAAAAGATTTGCTGCTAACTCTCCGTGGCAACCCTTGGGAATGGTGCCATGTGTCTGCACAGCACCAGGGAAGTGGACTGCAGTTTTTTTTATAGAAGCAAAATGAAATCTGCCCTCTGTTCTGTATTTGACTAGATTTCATTTGCTATCTACTTGACCTCTACAATCTTATCTCTGCAAACATAAAAATGCTAATTCAAAGATTTGTCTACTTCTTCAAAAATATAATAATGTCATAAACTGATCATCAACTTGTTTTTTTACTGTACCTCTGACAAAAGTAGGAGTAATCAAAAAAACTCAGTTCATCACAGACAAAGTTATGATTAGAATCCATACTAAATGGTGTATTATCACTGACAATCCATGCTTTAATTGGATATGCAAGTCAAAAGGTCTAGTATCACCTTATCAAAAGTTTTAATATCACTGGCGTCTTATTCTGTTTTCCAGAGAACAGGAATACTTGTGTGTCTCTTTAAATGCTGTTTCTTTGCATTTTTATATTTATTGTTACTTTCATTGTGCATGTTGTTGTAATTAATCTTTTGTTATTATTTGTTATTATTAACAAATAAACTTTGTAGTGCAAACAGCCCTAACATGCAATATGCAAAGTTATGACTGAGATCTGGTCGAATATCTCTGATATCCATCTGTGACACTAATCTTTCTGGCCAGAGGCTTTGCTATAAACATCCTATTCCTGGAGGTTTTGGATATTTGGAGTTCAGATACTCCTGAAAATATGATAGGGGTGGAGGTTTGGATGGAGGAGCTCAGATAAACTGAGTACATAATTTTCATGCTAAGAAAAATGTGTAGATTAATTACTTTGCATTAAATGGCACTTTAATTTGACTATTAATCAAATGCATGAGAAAATGGAACGACAGTAACTGATTTGTTAATACAAAAAAGTCCACAAAGTGTTCTTGTTATCTAGTAAATTAGTGCTGTGAGATATAACACAGTCACTCTGTTTACAAAGCTATTTGGGCCATGTCTTTTGGTCGATTTATAATGTTATAAAGCATGAATCAACAAATTAGTGACATTAAAGGCCATTCAGAGAAAGATCACATTTATATGTGAAGGCACAGTTTACCCGTAAGAGGGTAGTGTCTGTGACAGTGAAGTTTGAGTCAGAGATAATTCTGTATCTGTTAATGCACACTGTGTCTTGGAGAACATTGTGTGTCTGTGAAGTGACAGTGTCGTTTGAGAGAGAAATGGAGAACACCTAGTGTGTCTGTGAAGACAATGTATCTGTGAAGGTGCTGTGTTTCTGTGAGAGCACATTGCAGCTCAGGGCCTCCCAGTTCTTTCGCCATGGATGAACCCTGTACTCCAGGGGGTCATTAGGGTCTATAAAGCTTTCTGGCAGCCCTGAGCCTCTCTGTGGGACACCAGTAAAAAGCAGACACACTGACTCTGCACCAAAACGCCGCTGCAAGGGGCCACCTGAATATTAACCACCTCAGGGTTCTCAAATCTAAGCGCACCTGCAACAATTCATTTAACCAGCTATGCGCGATTCCATATCAGATTCACATGATGCAATAAATTTTTTGCATCGTTTGCAATTAGTCTGGGAGTAGGAGAACAAAAGAAATCTATTGGAAATTACCACCTTTATACCCATCATACTGAAAATTCTGAAAAAAAAAAATACTGACACTACATAACATTCAGTGACAAAGCCGAGAGGCCCTTTAGTTTCCACCTCTTTTCTAAGCGACACCTTAAATGCTACAAATGACACTCTTAAAAAAAAAACAGCATCTTGAATCAGGTAATTTAATGATATGTCTCTTGCACAACCACAAATACCTTGGAGATGAAAAGCTTTCAGAATCTAATCCGCGATACGGAGAGCACTTGTCTCGCTCTGTGGCCTGGTACAGAATTACTACTGAAAGAGAACTAAAAGCCTCTTCACAAAATAAATTGTTTTTCTTGTCTAGACAGATCCACACTCGAGGTGTGTGAGCAGCCTCAGTCCCTCTTAGCCCCTCTGTAGTGACACTGTCCCTCAGTAATAGGAGGAAATATTCAGCCTCTACCTGCAATTTCAGTGGGCCTCATTCTTCACTGGCCTGGAACTCCACTACTACCAATCCCCCACAAATGGTCCCTATAGCGAAAGCACCGCTGTGGGCGCAAGTCTTCAGTCCTGTAAAGTGCTGCTGCTGTTATGTATTCCAACAACCTCACAAACCATTTTCTTTTCATTTTTAAAATACATGTCATTACAAAATAACAGATTATTTTAACATTTTTTTGTTTTTTATGACTAATGCATAAGGTTTTACTCATTTGACTGTGTACAGTTGAGGTGCAATTAATAATAAAAGTAAATGAAGCTAACTAGCTTGCAGTAAAGATAAATTACAAATATCTTAAATATTAAATCTTATCTTAAAATCTATTAGTGAAAAATATCATGTATTCACTTCCCACTTTTCCGTTTTGTCAGTTTTTTCTGTCACCTCATCCACACTTTACTCATTTACCATTTGTGATCTTAATGTGCGACATTACTGTCTTTATTAATATATTTACATTAAAGTCATTTAGCAAATATCTACATATTTTTCACCCTACCCAGATTTATGTCCACTGTCCTGTCATGTTACTTCCTGAACTTTGTCATAGTGACCCATAGATGTTGCTCCATAAAAGCCAATCACACCAATCACATTTATGACACCAATGATACCGGTCACATTTAGCTGTACACTAGTTGATATGTAATGTAGGAAAATGGTTTTCTAGCTATCTACCCTGAGCCGACCACTCGAAGAAACTGTTGCCTGCATTCAGAACATCTATGGATTTAAAACAGTGAAATACTGAAAGAGTATGCAAGACCAAAGCTGCCTTATGCCACATTATTCAATAATCAAGAGACCTTTGTTCATTCATAATTAACATATTAAGTCGGAATTAAGAAAATTACACATATGTGCATGGGAGACATCCAGTTTTTAACACTCTGTTGCCCAACTCAGCCGTGTCACTTTTGAAGGCATCCATTCAAGAGTTACGCATGCCTATGTCTTCAGAACACAATAGCTGTGGGTTTATGAACTGTCTGCCTGGTCACTCCAAGGGCTTTAGTTCCCATTGTTTTCATCCCCTTAATAAACTATCTGGAGGAGTTCATCAGCCTGCCAATGCGCAATGGGTCTATGCACCCAGAATAACAGAGGGTCTTTCTCTCCTCATTCTTTCCTTCTGACAATAGAGGGAGGGCCCTTTTTTGGCATCTGAAGAAGAAGCTAGGGGAAGGGAGAGGGAGAGGGAAGGAGGGAGAGTCGCCTCTACTGAGAGCAATTCATTAATTCCCTTCTGTAGTAAGTGAATATTTATGTCATTTAGGAGTGATATGCAAAGAGTCTGGTTTTGTAATGGAACAATATGCTTCTGTAATGTTGGCAGCATCACATTGTTCCTCTGTGCCAGTTACAGTATTACTATGCTGATGACAGTGCTAGATATACATATGTATATACATTATGTATGTATTACTATAGACGTATATATTATGCAATAGAATGTGTAGGTAATTAAAATATATTGCTTTAGAAGAGCTGGTGCTAATCACTGTTTCATATAGAGCACGCTCACACCAACATGTACTGTCACACACACATACACACACATACACACACGTAGACACACACATACACACACACATACACACATACACACACATACGCACACACACACACACACGCATACACACACATACGCACACATAGACACACACATACACACACACACACGTATACACACACACACGCATACACACACACACACACGCATACATACACATACACACACACACACGCACACATAGACACACACATACACACACACATAGACACACACACACATACACACACACACACACACACACACACACAGATGCTTCCACCTCCTTCACCTCCATTTGTCTGCAGATTCTGCCATGCATGGGGCTTGAGATCATTCTTTTTGACAGAGTGTTAATTCCCAATTATCCTGGCTGTTTGGGTGCCTCCAGATGCAAGCACCACCACCGCCACTAAAACTGCCACTGCCGCTACAAAAATAAAAAATTAATAACTATAATTATAACAATCACCATTATGATACGTGGAACACAAGCCATTAGCAAATAAAAGGCATACGGGCTACAAGTTTGTAAGCCAGGTTTGATTTTGTCTGTTTCTGTATATGTGCAGCTGAACTGAAACTATATTCCTGTTAATGCAAGCCTGATGTCTGATTTCACTGCATGCACAAAGTTTACCATAAGCTTATGTTTTATTCAGACGTGAAGTTCACCCACTAATGGCTATTGTGACTTTGTCCTAAAATTAGTAATTATTGTGTAATTCTTATTTTCTTTTGTTGGAGAATTACTATATCATTGCCCCACCAAAACATATAGCCTTGGTGTATGTATATAGGTAAAACTGATTTAAGAAAGACCTCTATTAGCTACAGCAGATTTGTGTGCAAATTAACTACTCTCCTTTAGACTTTCTACTTTAGTTTGTTACTGTTTTTTTTCTGATGTGTCTTTTACTGCACTGATGCAGCTAAATCCAGTACAATGAAAACTGCAAGTTGCCTGGCCTAGCCTTTTTGTCTGGAACAAAGTAAAACCCTGGGACTGAATCTCAGAAGCTTTAACCACTTGTTATTAACACTGATTTGATATCAGTTAATACCATATAACTGCTTGCATAGAAGCTCAACCAGCTTACGCTATGGGTGCGACCCCATCACACAAATTAGTCTCTTTTAAAGGTGCACAATACACCACAACAACAGCAAACACATTTAAATCAAAATAAACTTATGTCACCATATATAATGTAAAAAATGAATGTTTTGGTTTAAATCCTTAAACCTTTAAGAGCTCAGATTTCAAAAGCAGTCCATGGATAATTTTGCCATTTGCCTCCCTAAATCGCATTTTTTGTTCATGGGATAAGCTATTGGTCTATGTAATTAATATGTATCTTAACAGGCTGAGTTTTGTTTGAATAAGCCACTTAAATTCTAAATTAAGGTAATTTGCTGATATTTTGGTTACCCGAAGGTTTGGGTTTTTCATAATTTTGAGTACACTCTCATTATGCCTCTATGTGCAATTCAATAACATTATTATTGTTAGTAGTAGTAGTAGTATTTTGTTGTGGCTGTGGCTCCTCTTACTGTAATTGCTGTTGTTAGCAACAGGAGCTAATAGTAATCGACTTGAAGTAGCTGTAGTCGCTGTTATTGTTGTTGACACTAGTATCATTTTGCAAAGGAACTTATTATATTCCTGATATTTCTGTACTTCTGTAAATCCTCCCATGTAAACTCCATTCAGATAAGGGCAGAGGCGCTAGGGGAGAACGGGGGTTAATCCTGTTTTAATACGGTCACGCGCAGCACAGGAGACAGGCTGTTATCTCACCCCCACATTTGGGTCTCCCTCAGTTTCAACCCCGTCAAATAGCTTTGAGAACGTATGGATGGGGGTACTCCCAACGCCTGAGGAAAAAACGTTATTAATAGCTAAATAACTTCCCCATACTTTCTCTAAATCGCTGTTGTCATTCCAGATGGGTTCAACTGAAGAGGCTTCTCAGCTGAACCCCTGCCCTACTCTTTCAGCAAGGTGTAGTTTGGGCAATATAGCAAAAGGGAGAGCGAAAGAGACAGAGAGGGGGTGAGGCAGAGGGAGAGAGAGGGAGACTTGGTATTTTATGCTGTTTTTCTCATGCCTGCCAACACTCTGAAACTGAAAAATGTAACTTGAGACATAGTCTATTTGAAATGACTTTTGGGTGTGTCTTTTTATTCCTGGTTGTGGTTTGTTATATTAGACATGGGTATTTCCCCTTTTCCCACTTTCTCCTTAGTTGCCTTTTAAACCATTTCTGGCTTGAACATTTTCTTTTTAAATGAGGTGAATGTGACTAAATGAGGTTTGACAATACAGATTAATTTAACGTATTTCCTGCTCAATATCCCTTAACAGAGAATTCATCAAGTAGTCCATACAGTTATCTTTATCCTGTTGCTGTTTATCTTGTGGTTCCTTCACGAAAACTGACAATTACACTGAATGTACTTTTTTCATTGACACAATTATATCTCTTCAAGTGCTCTCTAGCTTTCATGGTTTAAATTGTACCATCTCTTGAGACACCCATAACAAAAAGTATAACTCAAAGTTGGAAACCTTGAACCTTAACTCATTCTGAGGAATCATTTAGATGTTAAGATGATGTCAGTATTCCATATGGTATTCACATGCACAGATCTACGAAGTGCACCCATTTAGCATAGCCCAAACCCTTTTCATAGCATGCAAAATTATCACCTGAAACATTTCATTTGATTAAAAACAACATCGGGTAATGTGTAGATTATCTGAAATGTAGAGTGCATTTCCCTGGGTCTCAATCACATACTCAGCCTCTTTAAGGACCAATGCAATTCAATTAAAACAGACTTTAGTCCTACTGGGCATATGTTATGCTGCTTTAGATCACCTTATTCTGTTCTACTTCTCAAAACAGCAAAGTTCAAAGGCCATATTTTCTCGTCTCCAGTAAAAAGTGACATTCTCAGAGAAAATTATGTTGAGATGTAATGCATGTTTTAATTGAACAGAATATGCCCTTAAAGAGATGGAGTGTGTTTGTTTGGATCCCTGCCTTTGCCCCCAGTAGGTATGATGTATATAGTGAATCACGAGCGTTTGGTGTGTTTTAGTATATTCAGATTGCAGTTAGCATGTCAGGGGCCTTAAAGCTACGCCAAAAGTAAATAGATACATTAAAACATAAATACAACCTTAAGGACGGCAAGTGAGAACTAAAATCTTATGAATCTGTGCCCAAGGCTAGCCAGAGCGAGCCGTTTAGAGATGAAAGTGAAAAGAAATAAAAGGCTAAATTTAATCTGCCTTAAACCCTTCAACGTCAGGTTTGTGCAGGAGAATCGGTAAGGGAGGGCTGACGGGGGATAAACGCGTTTCTCACTGGGCGCAAGAGCGATTACACCCGGCTCCAACAGTCACCCATTCAGTACACTCAGTTTCATTACTAAACTCTCATAAGTCTTAACATTATTAAATGCCATCCGGATAGGACAATGAAACCCGAGAAAAGACGAATCTTTTTAAGAATTAAAAAGAGGCCTGGTATCTCGATTTCACATGTTGTTTAGAGTAAACTTGGACTCTAATAAAGAGAATTCGTCTGTCACTAGACACTGCGTAATGCATATGCAACAAATGACGAACATGTATTTACAAATCATTTTACATTTGTTTTATAACAATCATGGTATTGTCTGTTGTATGCCTGACTAACCAATTCAGCACAAAGAAAGGACAGACATACAAAACGTATTTCTTGTCAATGAAAAACACACTAATGATATATCAAGTTAATGGTCTTCATGAGTTCTGTACCGTGCCACAAACACATTAAAAAATTCAAGCAAATTAAGAGGACTTAAACGACGAAAAAGCAAAACTTCATCTAAAGTTGAACAATGGCTTGTAAATCGAGGCGTGTGGTAAAATATGAACTACTGGACAAAACATGTGTCTTTACTGTTACGTGTGTGTGTGTTTGCGTGTTAGCTAGAGCTACATTTTTGGAGGGGGGAGGGGGGCGGTGATGAAAAGGGCAGAAATTGTACGTTAAAAAAATAAACACGAATGAAAAAGCTATCATAGCTCAGGGTGGCTACAGTTCCGCCAGTCGGCAAACAGCATACACTTTAGGAGTGTCATCTCACAACACATTGGACTAAAACATTGCACAAACACGACATAACTAAAGACCACATGCAGTCGACATCAGAGCCACAAGTCCCTAACTTCCATTATTCACTTGGGTCAACTTGCATTTCCAATTTTGTGTTTCCTGCGGTTGAGGAAGTGAGTAGGCCGAGGCGTTAAAATTGCCTCAGTTAAATCTATATTGAAAAATACCACACATGCTGAAAACACATTTTTCGCCATTTCGAGCTATTTCAAAAACAAAACAGAAGCGTTTTTCACCCCGCGACAATTACTTTATTCCAACAGACGATACCATGATATTACAAAACTATCTACCAGCGGGGCGTATTGAATAATTCATCACCCTTTATTTCCACTCTTGGCCTTTTATCCCGAGTTTTCTTTCCCTCTCTGTGCGAGTCTTGAATGAGAATAGACAGGCCCTGCTCTCTAATATTGGCCTTTGTACCTTGGAATCTTTCCCTTTAAAAAACTTGAATGGAGCTTTTTGCGACTGAAGTTCATCTTCAAGTTTAGGATAAAGGGCTGCTCTTTCTAGCAAAAGGCTTTTGAGAGCGGTTATTTTGACCCTCTATACAAATGTTTGATCATCTTATTTGGTGACCATTGTCTCTTTCAGAAAGCTGTTTGTATAAAGACAGGGAAGCACTCTTTTCTCCAAAAAAGTAACAATGAAACTATAGATAAATGTTACGTATGTATATATACAAATTAAATATACGAATGTATGTTCAATGCTGTATTGCAAATACGTTTTACAACACTGTTAGAAATAGCATAGAGGTATTAAAACTATCTTGCTGTCTGAACTGAAAAACTGATTGATAGCTTACATATGTTCGCTGATGCACGTGCTCTAAAGATAAAGAAAGCCAAAACTGTTTTTATTTTATTGTTTTTGAATACATTAATTCTCTGCCTCACGGAGTCTTTAAACGATTTATTGGTCTGCTTAATTAGACCCGTGTGGTATGGTGCGACTATTTGAAGGCCCAGTTCACTCAGCAGCTGTCAAGCGTGCGCAATGATTGGTGATTCTGGCCAGTTTCTGGGGACCGTTTAAAGACCAAGCGAGGTGTCTGTCATACAAATTAATTTTCTAGTCCCCAATGACTTCCAAAAGCCTCATAAATAATTTAATAAGTAACTTACAGACAGAGGTTAATGGTATGACAAATATAAACCAATTTGCTGAAGAGACACTCCCCATCATTGATTATATAATAATGTTGTGAATATTTCGCAGGTAAAAATATTCTTATGTTCTTATGTTATTCTTAGTTTAAATATAAATGTAATATCGAAGGATGGGCAGTTAACAACAACAACAATAATAATAATAATAATAATAATAACAACAATAATTAGATAGGCTACCTTTATCACCGAGAATGCCATCAATGCTGTGTTTTGTTTTCTTCTCTCCGTCCTCGTCCTTCTTGTCACAGTCGTCTTCCTCATCTTTCCTGCCGAACCGGGCCCTCAGCACGCGGCTTATCGAACTGACTGCACACAGAAAACCATGACATCACTTCACACCTGAGTTTGCCAGCCAGAATGTCAGATTCGAAGGCAATCGCTCTCAAAAATAATAAATGGTGGGAATAAGCATTCTTCTTCTTTTTTTCATTATTCTGGTTGTCTATTTTAGTTGATAAGCCATATAATTATTTATATAATGATTTGCCCACGACCAAATCACGCACTCGCTAAACTGGAATTCATAACAAGCAAGTGTCTTAATTAAACCTTGATATTAATTAACACATGCTAGCCTAAAAGAAATAATCACTTCTGCTTTTGGTGCATCCTGTGGTGCTATGATAACTTTCCCTTTTAATGAATCTCAGTAGATAAATAAAAGTTGCTTACCGGACGACGCCTCACCTGAAGGAACCGTGCCCCGATCACACATCCCATCCTTGAGCAGCTTGTCCCGTATCTCCCAGCTGAACATCCCTGGGTTCTCCCGCTTGTACTCCTCAATTCGTTTCTCCACATCTGGCGTTGCTACTTGCTTCAGGGTTAAAAGGAAGAGAAAATACTGAAATGTTGTAAACTCCTTTGAGAGAAATTAGAACATAGCTCCCGTTATCATAATATAAAACAATGTATACGGTTAATACCACATTAGACATTAACTGCATGCATTTTTTTAAAATATGTGATTTAAAAAAATAAATATGTGTGTGTGTGTATGTGTTCTGTGGCAATGCATTTTTCGACTACATCTTGGTAAATCCCTCTGTTGACAAAATTGAATCATAATGTATTTTTTACCTGTTTTATCTTTCAATTGATTATGTTTTTATAACGAAAAAAATAACTTTCTTATAGACTAAATCAAACGTAATTTTCATGTGGTTATATACATGCAATTGATAATAAAAACATTTTAATAAACCACTACAGTATCATATAACAATAAAACCTCTTCATGAAAATAATTTAATTTTGTAATAATATTGACCTTTGTAACATATTGTTTATGTACGCAACGTCACTGGCACATAAATAAATAATTGGCCTGAAATAAATAAACAACAGTTATTATTTTTATTATTATTATTATTATTATTATCATCACCCTAATAATAACGATTCCTCCATTACATATTTCTGCATGCTGGAGGGAAGATTCGCTAGGCCCGAGTGTGAAGAGAAGATGTTATGATTATTATGATTGCCATTTTATTTCACATGTCAAACTTTTTTACACTCACTCTGGGTTTGCTTCCCCCTATTGCCCCGGGACGGATAGAGCCAGTCTCCTGATACCGGCAGAGAATTTTGGACACGCAGCCGTGGGAAACTCGAAGCTGTCGTGAGATGACGCATGGTCGGATGCCGTGATGCGCCATTTCCACTATCTTGTGTCGAATATGATTTGGCAAAGGTCGTCCATTGATGAACACTCCGCCCAGCTGATTCACGCGCCCTTGGCCCAGTGGGGTTGAAACTGTATCACAATAAAACATGCAAAGGCTCAAGTACTGACACACCTGTAATACTGGCAAAAACTTAGGAAGAAATAACAATATCAAACACATCAGAAATATGAAGAAAAAAACACATTCAAAAAGAAATCTAAATATTTCCTTTTTTGAAACAATGAATGTCAGGTTGTAAGTCCATTTAAACACTTCAAGGAGATAATAAGTTTCTAAGAATATTGAAATACATGCCATTCTAAACAAATGTGTAGGTTTTCCAAATAATCCGTATATTATAAATGTCCATGAAATATGGTATCTATATAAATTATTTATCTGTCTTGACATGCACAACATAAATGGTCCTGCTAATTACTTAATTTTAGTAATGTATTATTTCCGTCAATATGCTGCCTCCGTAGTCCTTGTACTTGTAAATGTTTAAATACAAAGGTAACCATAAAGCAGCAGTGCTACATAACATATAATAATAATAATAATATTATTATTATTAATAATAATAATAATAATAATAATAATTACACTGTTTTTAATAATGATCACCATATATCAACTATGAATTTATATACATTTATATAGGTTTGTATTCTCAGAGTGGGAAAAGTTGATGTAACATTTTCATGTCTTAGAACGCTCTCATCATATCCTCTAAGTAATGGTAAAGTTTTAACCAGCGAACTTTCAGTTAAATGGTCCAGTTTCTCTCTAATATATAATCAGAAGTAATACTACTGATCAGTGTTACAAACAAGGTCCACTAAAGGTTGTAGTACTTTCCATCTTCAGTTTTTGTAGTCATTTTGAGCAAATATTTATGAGATAATTTCTGTGGTCTCTTTACTGTGTGTCACTTATAGTGCGTAAGGCACTTAAATAAATCTTGAGGACCTTAGAGCGGGACCACTTGAACACGGCCGCTTTGGCACCATGTATAAATCCAGTAATGTATGCAAGTGTGTGTGTGCGTGTGTGCATGTGCGTGTGTGTGATTATTTATTTTACTGTTCTCTAACATTTACGAAATGCAAATGCTCTATTAGTCATATAACTATAACTCATATATAACTCATATAAATCCAACGGCCATACGTCGATTTTGGAAAACAATGAATTGCAACTTGTGTTACACTGGATAAGGCGCTGGGTAACAATTACAGGGCTGCTCTTCAATGTCCAGATAAGCCATTTCAAAGTTTGTAATTACAGCCTTCCGGTTTTAAGTAGCATAAAGTTTAAGTAGCTTCAAAAACAGTAACTATTTTATCTTTCTCAATCACAGACATTCATCTCGTTGAATGTAAAATATAGTTCATGCTCTCATTTTTCATGACGAGAACTGCTGAAGTGAAAAGACAAACGCATTCGAGCAATTAGCATAATTTATGTTTGTATGTTGTTGCAACTAGAAAGAACGAATTTTATTGTCCTGACGCTCTAAAAAAAGCCATTACAATGTTATATCGATAAAAATAAACAAACGTAGAATACTTTTACAAGCTTCGGCAATACATGCATGAGACACCACTATGAAGTCTCTATTGAAGAGATTGACTGTTCCACAACACTTCTGATGAGCAATATTTCTGATGATGTGTATGTATTCCAGTTATTTTAAATCGTTCTTTCTCCATCACATTGAATTAAAGATCACATACCTTCCAAGGCAAATCCCGTGCGGGGATAGTTCTGACTTGGCGTTGGTCGCATCATTCGCGGTACCGTTCCTGGTAAAGTAGCCATTTCAGCTACTGTCAGACACCAATCCGCCACAGAGGAAGCCAACTTCTTAATCGCGAAATCAAGTCCAGATTTTGTGATGGCAGGTCTTTCAGATATAGCCTAGTAATGTTATATCCTCTGTATTAAAAATAACGTACAATCAAATAATAAAAACGTAGATCCAATCAGAAAAAACTGGACATACTACACCTCCCAAAACAGGAAAGATGTCAAATCGTCTGAAAAGGGTTGCTGAAAAATATAAGAACACTGAGAACAATATGTAGTGAGCGAAGGAGGTGTAGTAACGGCCCTAACTTGGAGAGCTGGGCAATGGTCATTGAATTCGTTGTCGTGTTTTATTTAAAGGTCTGTTAGTGTTTGATGGCGAAGTCTCCTTGGATGTTGGGAGTAGTTTAGGTGGACAACTTTGGCGCACAACGTAGGAGGGGGGTGCCCTGCGCGCCGATAGGCTGCTCTGTCTTTCTTTTATTCATGAGGAGAATAAGGGGAATTGTTACGGGTCTGTAGACCAATTGCTGGACACGACGTGGGACGTAAACACACATTCCGCTTCTTTTAATTCACTGCAACGCAAATCTATTTCTCAATAAGAAACGAAAGCTACAAGATACATTTATTCCATTTTTAGCACATAAATTATCTATTGAAAGTATTTATTTTACATTTTGTGCGACAGAGCAGGCGTATATGCGAAATTTAAATCCAATGTAATACAATCACAAAAACTGCTCTGATTTTGCTAAGGCCAACTCTATCCACAACCATTCAGTGATTACTTCAGCAGCAGACATAAACTAATCATGCAGTTGAATATGCTGCAACACCTACGTGAAATATATTTAGATGTGGTACAACCTAAAAGGCTTAGCGCCCTGTGTCATGTTTATAATGGAAAATGTTGGAGACTGGACTTCAAAAATGTCATGTGAAAAACAATGCATTTTCGAACAATTTCACCGTTGCTTTCCATATACGTCACAATTTCAATTGAACATGAGGAAAATGACGTATAAAAATACATTTTCACCACATTTGTCACTCGGGACTTGAATGGCTTCATTAGATGCACTCATTATACTCATGGCAAATTGTTAACTAGGCTATCCAGAGAGGGGTCTTGGATAGTTGCTACCCCAGGAAGGTCTTTCTTCCACGCTTTGAGGCACAGCGGGTTGTGACGCCAAACCACACTGAACATATTTTCATTTTTGAAAGGGATCCTCTCACACTTCGAATACCTGGACATCATATAGTAGACTACATTTTGCACGCTACGTCAGAAGGGAAACTCAAGTAAGGCATTGTTTCCTTGACAATTTACTCAACTGAACATTCGTATGACTACAAGTCTGCACATTCCCTTAAATGCCTAGGCGCACATAAGCTCCATAACTGCTACAGGTAATAAGACGCCTTGGCCATGTATTGGTCTTGCCATGGATGTCCCACTTCTGCCACACAGATTGCATTCCGTTTCATGTTATCTTTACCGTCACTCTTTCCTCTTAAATATGAAAGTCTCAAGTATAACCAAACTTGTTGTAACGTTTAAACTCAAGGAATGGATCAAGGAATGTTGCCGACTGACAATTGTCTGGGGTGTGCAGATGTTACGTGTTAGTTGTTTGAAAAAAAAAACATTTTGTAAACACAGGCTACCTGTAACCTAATATGAACGAATTTTGCCTGAATATTGACAATTTTATCTTATGTATGTATGCATTTGTTTATTTATTTATATAATTGTTTGTTTACACCATTAGTTTCATAAATCCGAGAATGCGTTCAAAAGATGATCAACAGAAGATCTCCTTCAATGAAATATATAAATAAATATGTACTTTATTTTTTATATATTAAACCAATATTTAGACGAATTGTTTATCTTAGAAATTTAGGTTGCATTGGCTTATTTAATCATAAAACCTAAGAGTACCTATCTTACTTTTAATTCAGTTCGACGCAATAATCAGCTGATGGCAAAATGAATACAGCTTCTGTTAAAGTAGACATCTGCATGACTTTCTGTTTTTTTTTTTTTTTTTTTGCAGACACAGATTAGGGGCCATTGTGATATAAACAATTCTACCTTTATGTTCATAAATACAAATAAACAGCATTGGGAAGTCGGATGTGCTAATGTGTCCACTCCGTGGGAACACAGTATAAGAAAATTCTGTGAAAATTGCCGTGGACAACATTTCTTGTGGAGACCAATTTCACAAATAATTTTTCCAACAATTAGAAAGTGTGTAGGGGTGAAATGGCAATTTCACGTGCAGACGTGCCGGTGGGGAGGACCTGGTACCCAGCCGCGGTGCTATAATCCACTCTCCATCTTTGGTTTGCTGCAAACGGGCTAAACAGGCACAATGGGCCCCTCGCCCCCCCGGGTTGAAGTCTGATGAAGTCGAGCATCAGCCTCGAGAAACCAAGGAAAAATGTGTTTCTCTGGAATGATGCGAAGCGATAAAGTTCTCTCCGTTCCTCATGTTTTTTTTTTTTTTGACTGAAGATGCGTCACGAGTGTGAGAGGTATGTTTTAAACTGGTAAAGTTCGCATCTCTCTCTCTCTCTCTCTCTTTTCTCTCGCATGCTCTCTCTTTCACACATACACTCACCGATATTCCGTAAAGAGACTGTAAATCTCATCCCTTTCACAAGCGAGGTATTCAGGCAGTAAATATCAGCGATTTATGGCAGCTGCTGAATGCATTCCAACAATCCCATGCAGTTAAAGCGTGATTAATAATTGACCTCATGGACATTGGTATTGCTGGGGGTATTCATTCATTCTGGCAAATATAAAAGACAAGACTATCAAGTAAGTTATTAAAATAAATCATTTTGGACAACATATTCACAAAAAAATATAAATTCTTCGTGTTTTCTCTCAATCAAGTGTCGGGCTAAAAGCTAATTAACGATACTTAGTTTTGACAGAAGAGCAAGAAATGAAACTTCAAACAACGAAAACTTAAACACTATCTTTCATCAACATTTTCTCGTTTAATATTATTTAATATTGTTGGCAGTAAAACCATATTAGTCAGGGCTTCGAGTTTTCATGGTTTTACTTGATGGCGATTTATCGACCCCGAACATTTATTTATCAATCTATTATACGTTGCAGTTACAAACTCTTCTATAAAGAAGTGTGTGCTCCTGTTTAAATTGTTAGGCCTAAATTTCTACCCATAAACGTTTTAGCACTTTATTAATTTTAGTATCAAGAACGATGATGGATAGTTTTCAGCCAAGGTGGTCGCGAGATGTGCGACAGGAATTCCCTAACCTGTTCAAGAGAAAAGGCTGACAGGAACAGACGGAAGGGGCATTCCTGAACGACACAGTGGGAAAGATTAGAGATTACAGGTCAGTTGTTCAACATTACGGATATTGGTGTGATCCATAAGTAAAATGAGTTCCAGTCCCATTAAAAACAGAAGCAAAAAATATATATATAACACATTGAACACAGCATCTCAGTACCGTCGTGAGATTTTCCCAAGATTGCATTAAACGTTCAAACTGTTTGTGTAAGCTGTCACTGAAGGGCAATAAGCAAAATACAAACAAGAGCTGAAGTTGCTCTAAGTTTAAGAAACGATGTCTAACTTAAAAATGTAACTGAAACAAACATAACCACTTCTAACCCAACTATTGCTGCTGTACCGTTGCAAATTAAATTATTAGCAATGATGAACGTGACAGCAAAAATAAAAAGGGCAAGTTAAGGGGAGAGGTGGAGAATGAATATTATGGTGATTTAATTCTGTCTTTATTTTCCTAAAGGAATCCTGAATTCCCCAGTCAAATTTCGGTAAATGTAAATATTTAATTTTTAGCGATTGTGCTGTTTTACTTTCCGTAACTAAAATTGTGATGTTATCACTGTGTTTTTTTTACGTATGTACAACACAAAAAGTATTGTTTCATGTCTTAATTACCATACTTATATGTATTTTCTCGATGCATACCTGCACATTTGACCATTCAATGCATGCTATTTTATGGGTACTGTGTAATTGAATACATTTTGATGAAAAGTATTCAATTATCTTTCTGAAGAATTAACATATACAGGGAGTAGACACATTATAAGTTGAGAAGCACCAAATGTACATGATTTGTTTTAAAAGTCATTCAATCGGAATTTAAATATCTTAGCACGTGTTTCGAATCAATTTCAATTCGAATTAATAATTTTCTTCCTCTATCAAAGACGTTTTAAAACAAACATTTGGATATATGACTTTCAGATTTTGAAAGAGGTCCAATACCTGGTGCCCGAATTGCAAGTGAGTAAGTCCCAGGAGCGGTAACTGTAGCCTATTTAATGTATCAATGTGAATAGTGTCTAAAATAATGACGAAACATGCACATAACAAGACAGAAAATACATCAGGACAGAGGAACAGTGGTTGCGAGTCCAGGTTCATCGAAAGGGATCTATGGACACTTGACTAGATAGGTACTGATACCACAAAACTATGGTCTCAAAAATGACCACAGAAATGAATATACTTCTCTTTGACTCAGTCTCAACAAAAATAGTAGCTTATGAGCTTCAGAAAGCTGATATTTAAGGTGGATCTGCCGCTCGAAAACCGCATCCAACCAAGTCCAATGCGCTACAACTAACAACTTGGTGTAATTTTGTAATGACCAGAAAACATGGATTTCGGAGCAGTGGGGCAAGATAGTTTGATGATTTGCCTTCTAGTGTATTCCCTACATCTGGATGGGTTTAAGTTGGGAGAAAAACCAAAGGAAGTCGAGCTATCATTGGACTCAATAACTTATATGATACAGACTTTTTTTGCTTCCTCCAAGCATAAACTAGCCTAGTTGTAGGAAAAAGAGAAGGAAACTCATAACAGTACTTTTTTTCATTGCTAAGGAGTCCAGGCTCTGTGAAGCTCAACATTTGAAGGTGAAGATTTTTTGTTGAGACAGAGTCACAATGGTGTTGATTCAATTTTGTGGTGATTTATCAGTAGCTGTTTTTTGGGGGCATTTAGCAGCTATGAGTGCCCATCTGTCCCTGCCAGTGCGCACTGACTTGTAACTTCTGTTCCTCTTTTTGATGTTGTAGTTTCTTCATATTTGGCATATGTTATCATAATTTTCAACACTAATTGCATAAAAACTAATTGTTTTTATGGCTAATGCAACTCCAGCTCGGTCTCTGTGGAACTGCAGGTTTTTCCCGATGTGCATTGGAAACTCACATATCAATATGCTGACTGACAGGGCTCTTTTATAGATGACACATACCTCTAACTGGCATTCAGTTTAATATGAGTCACACACACACATACACACACACACACACACACACAGACACACACACACATGTCTATGTGTAAGAGACAGGAAGTCAGAGAGCAAAAGAAAGAGAGAAAATAAATATTATTAAATGTGACTTAAGCTGAAGCACCGTAGGAAGTTCTATTAACTCCCAGGGCAGACTAAGGTTTTCTTCATAGGGATTTCCAGACATTTGTGTGAGGACTTCTGCTGTACCATCATTTTGGAAATCATGGAAATCATTTTGGGGAAAGGGAACTGCTTCAGGGCAGGTCTGTCTATAGGGTCTATAGGCTAACACCACCACATTAAAAGTTTCCATGGTGAATAAAGTATTATGTGATAGCCTAAGGGTCTGATTACTCGCCCTCAGTTTGCAAAACAGCAAGTCGGGGTAACGCTAAGGTGCAGCGCCACTGGGCTTTAAAGCAGCGAGAATGGCTTCGGTTATATCAAGCAAAACGGTACTCGTGCGAATAATGCAATGCTGTACATGGAGTTGGGCCCTGTTTTCTTTCACGGTATAATAATTAACAATAGAATAATATTCTTGTCAAAAATAATAAAAGGAAACCGGATAGATGAGTCCGTCAATTGACAGTAATATATCCCCTCTTTTTATTTGCGATGACTAATGATTGCCTTTCACTTCCAGAAATTCCAGGGACCACTGCTCAGTTGGAGAAACGTTTAATTGGTAGTAAATGTTCTGTACATTCATCTTGAAAGATGCGTTATAATAATTACTTGGCTAAATGTGATTATGTAACCATTTCAGGTATTGTGCTCACAGACACGTTTTATCGCCTTTATATCGAGTATTTGTTGCTATTTAAAAATCAGTTCACTACAGCCTAACTGATCAAATGCAGCCGAAAAAATGTAAAATATGTCATTTGAGAAGTTGAGTTCAGTACTTGTATCGCACTGCAGAGCCATGTACATAGACTACAGACCATGTAGAGGTTGGGTTCAATGCGAGTTCATGTTTTTAAATAGGCCTAAACTATTCCTTTGACGACCGCTTATTACCTGTAAATACGATTGGCTATGGCGAGTTTTAGTATAACCAACTCTGCTTCACAGAACTCTTGATCTTAATGACCTACGACATGTTCACCTCATTAGGCTCACTTAAGAACTAGAGTATTCATAAAGACCACACTAAACGTCATTTTATGTTCTACAAAACAAGCGAATACATAACCTATGAATCCTCCATTTAATTATAAAAACGTCATTGAACTGAAACAACCTACCGTGCACATTGTTTTGACGAAGGTTAGATGAGGCCATGTGATATTTTTGAATCAACTTGGTCATTTAGCATGAAACTTGATGCTAAACATACCGTTTTTAAATGTTTCAGGTGGCGCCAATTAAACCGTGTATAAACAGCTCAAGATAAGGCAGCTCTGCCACGGAGAAATGCGTCTGTGTGTCCCCAGACGTGAAAATGAATTTATTATTACCACAAAAGCATGGTAGTTCATACGCCTAGACTCATTCGATGATGCTCCTTCTTCCAAATACGATTGTAACATGTGCTTTTATTTACTTACCCATTATAGGTAATTTCAAATTGAGTTCTACATGTGAAATTACTTTGCACTTTTGCAAAATAGTTTTCAGTGGCCTTCTGTTATCCCCAAATTTAGCATCCTCCTTTGGTGTGTGACTACTCCTGTAGTACTTTGGAAATGTTCTTCCACAATAAATATCAAAACAAAATAAAAAAAATAAAAGTTAGCCTTTCCAGTCTGCAAGGTTGGAGGCAAATAGCAGGATCAACTAACATAAAGTAATATCGTACTAATGGTAAAGGATAACATTTATGCAGCACTGTTCATAATAAGAACACAAAGTGCTTTACAGCTTTGCTTTGGATGTTGCAGGTGAAATTGAATAGGGAGGGATTATCTACTCAGTAATAGGGGGACATGATTAGATGGAAAAATTGAGAATGCCAGTTTGGAAAACCAGGATGGATGGAGACAATCTCAGTTTTTTTGTCTGTGGCAATTATCCATAGGATCATGTCTCTGATGAAAAATATGTTTTCGTTGTAAGAAACTAAACAGCAGTGTTTATTGAGTATCCATGCAGCTGCTGAGAGAAACTTGCATACAATAAGTGTTTAGATTTGTGTTCTTTTCTGCTGTTTTGGGGGACCTGGCGTAGGGATTTGGAATTACATTTTACATCCTACAGCAGGGCATTCCTGTCACTGTGGCAGGGCATTGTTTTTTGGTCTTTGATCCAGATGACGGACTGATGAAGGTCTACTAGGCTACCAACATTATTTCCAGGACCAGTGTAGTTTTCAAGGAGTTCTCCTATCTATTACCCAAGCCCTTCTCTGTTGAGCAAGATAGGGGAAATTCCAAGTATAGCAGCTGACTTATTTAAGTGATAGATAGCGGTCTAATAAAAATTATAAATATTAACAAAAAAGGATTACGCCCAAAGCAGCTGTTCCCGTTTGTGGTTTGATGGCATGGTCCCAGAGAATGGCTCCAACACAGGAGCTCTGCCATTGGACGATGTGATGTAGAATGGAGGCATTTTTTTGTCCATATCCTCCTACTGGATGTATCTGCAATGGACAGAACATCTCATTGTGACAAATGAGCAACAAGTCTTAGCTTCTGTGGAGAAAATACTGGTGTCCTTAAGAAAGACAGGCTCTCCAAATGCATAGCTCTGCATGATTTGCATACATGGCTTCTAGGTGTGATTTTGTTTTTTTTTTTTTCTAGCTATGAATACTAAAGCAGAAAATGATTATTTTCCCATGTTATTCATTTGGAGTGTTGACCTTGGGGATGTTTTTGTAAAACCCCCTTGTCAGTGGTAATTAAGTGTTTCCTCATATTTAAGGTGTATGTTTCCATTTGTCTGCACACTCACTTCATTTCTGAAATCTCGACTCTGCCATTTGAAAATGTATTTTTTCTTTTGTACTAAAACATCTATAAAAGCACTTTCCTGGCAGTTATTTAAACATATGTTGTTCTATAAAAGGAAAGTGAGGTGACATCTATTGGCCATGCAGCAGTATGCACACAGAAGGTCTGACGTGTTCAAACAGACTTCATACCCAATGCCTCGGTCTGCATCCTCTTCACAATAAGACTTCTCTCACATTTACTGCAGACTCGAAATCCAACAAACATAATTCCATCCATTTTGTGCATTAAACATACAATTTAGTTCAGTTTCTCCTCAGTTCTCTCATCCTTCTCTCTCCTACCCATACATCCGGTCTCTCTGTTTACATCACAGTTTCATCATTAAACAAGACCTCTACACAGCAAGGAAAAGCTTTTATTATCTTATTCTTTTTTTTTTAGTTTTTTGCTGGTCATTATGTTGAATACACATGTGATGTAATTTCACCTGTTCTGTGTGAACATTGCATTGTGATTCTGGCATCCTGCTGTGCTGACCTATCGGCAGCGCTTGCGGTTAACTCGGTCTGGATACAGTGCTGAGAGCTGCCCAGGTGCCTCAGTGGTGCTCTCACTTTACTCGGCTTCTTTGCGATTATGGCAGCTGGCTCAGCGGAGCCTTGTTAGCTCACAGCTGCCTGGAACACTGCTTCCTCATGGGCCTGATTCAGTCAATCTAGTGGAAACCAGTGCGTAGATCAGGCTGTAAGAGGAAAGGGGCACTACGCATTTTTACTTTATGCTCTGATTAATTGTGAAGACTGAGTCTGGAGATATGGATCTCCATGAGCAAAGAGGTGCTGGGAGAAATGTTTGCAGCTTACAGAGTTTGTAGTTGAGTCCGAAAAGGAACAGACGTCCTGGTGCTCCTGCATCTAAACTGATTTCATATGGATGAGTTTGTACTTGACTGGATGAATTTGTATAATGTCTGGTAAATGCCTTTGTCACTAACGTGATTTGCGTAATCTTAGACAGCTTTTGATGTTCAACATTTTATTTGTCTTCATGTCCCTTATTGCTTTATCGTTTGCTGTAACATTGCTGACACCTGAATAAGGCAATGCTGGGAAAAGAGATTCTTGTCTCGATGTGTTTTTCACATAGATAAATAAAGGTTAAATAAAGTAAACCATAACGACAACTTCTGACTATCAGTTAAACAGGGATTAATTCTGCACATCCGTGGTAGATTTTATGCACAACGTGACCAGCACCAGTCTGTACCTAGAAGACTGAAAACTCACATCTAGCCTTACTGATTCATCCCTGTAAATTGCACAAATTGACCTGATGTTATCTCACATGGACAACACAGGCTGTAGACCAGAAAGGAACCTTTAAATTGATTACTGGCAAATGTTTTACAACAGCAGCCATTGTAACAATCTGGACAGATCTGGCTTGTGTGAACTCTGCTGTATGGGAAACATCAGGTATTGCGAGCCAAGAGCTGGGAACACGTGGTAGGAAAAAACATCCAGTGTTCGAATCCTGGCTCCTCTCTCTTTAATCTTGTCCGGCTCTCCCCGTAGAATTGAGAGAGCATGCTGAGGGCACGAGGAGGTCATGACCCCAGACAAAGGTCACATGGGGGCAGTCGTTGTTCCCTGGGCACAGAGGGATCTCTCGTGTTTAACACGTCTAAGCTTGTCTTCCTCTAATGTGGTCAAGGCTGGACATTAGCCACAGTCAGGGACAGTAGACTGCTTTAAGGGACCCAGTGTCATTCTGTGAATGTGCTTGGCTGTGTTTGTGTTTGCTTGGATTTTTCTAAGTCAAGGACCACAGATATACATAAGTTGGCACACTCACCTAGGGTGTACATTATTGTTATGAAGAACAATTCCAAGCCCATATTCCACACCAGTACACACATTGATCAAGCAATGTCTGTTGTATTCAATTAACAGTTATTGTCTAAAGTCAAGCAAAACATAGTTTCCCAACCACAATCCATTTTTTATGTCTATAATTGCCTGGAAAGTCTCCAAAGACAGCAGGACATAGTTTTGTCCTCCATCTTTTGCCCTTAAACATGATTTAGAGTCTCTTATGATCACTTGATCTGAAATGTCCAGGGTGACACAACTGCTATGGAAAATGCAGGAAAATTCTGGAATGTGAGGAAAATTGATTACATCATATGGCAGTTTGCTTTGAGGAGTCTACAATAATGGAACAACAACTAGAATTTGTAGCCAGTCCTTAAAAGTAATGTGACAGTAATTTAAACAAAGTGCAATATTTATATGACATTGAATCTGTGAATTAATTCTTCTCTGGAGAAACAGGCAGCGTGAAATAAATGTATGGATTTGATAGGTTTATGAAAGCAGCAGTAACTACAGATAGGGACAGCTAACCCAAAGAATCAGTGAGAGTGAAAACAACAACTTCCAGATTCAACAAGGCTGGTAGGATACACTACTATCTTGAGGATATACAAAATGAATCACATGAGTATTCATCGTATAAATAGTGGATCTTGGTATTTGGATAATACTTTAGTTCAGGTGAGTGCTAAAACCCAGAGCTTAGCCAAATAGCAGGTAAAATAGCATCAGGTTATCAGTGACATGCACCATTCCTAATTGGCTGCTCAGTTAATTAAATAGTGGGCCAGTTAGCTCCCATTGCAAGACTGCTATTGATATAATGATAGTATAGTCAGTTAGCAAGTGGTGTACTTGTCTCTGCTTCCTCCATGTGTATGTTAAGAAACTAGCAAAATAACTGTAATGTATTTATAGAGTCAAGAATAACTACCGGCTACATTTGAAAAGACTATGCACATTTTAAAATAGCCAGCAATATTCTCTAGTCAGGATCATCTGTTATTTTTGCATGATCAATGTGAGTACAGTCAGTCTCCTTTGTGTTAACATCACAACGCTTATGTGAGTATGTGGTTGAAAAGATGAAGGACTATAAAACTAAGATGGTGTGTTTTTACTTAAAAGAAAGCTGATATAATCGAATGATTATTTGTCGCTAACAAGCGGAGGTGTCTGCAGCCACAGTAGTGTAATGCATTATCTGCAGCTCAGGGTAAAGCACCCTCCAAACAAGGCTCTTCATAGTGCCTGACAGCATGTGACAAACTGGCTGATGATTTTTCCTCTCTCTTTTAAAATAAGTTTTAGCAACTTCTCTTTTGAAATGGACCGAGAGAAAGAAAGAACTCTGTTTCATGAGGATGAAAGCAATGCCTCCATTTTTACATGCTGTCCCAATTTGTTTCACAAAATCGATCCATGAGATCAGCCTGTAAAAAATTGATTATTTGATCTTGTGTAGCTCTCTGTGTTTACCCCATGCTCCTCTGAGTTCATGTAGCCTGTGTGTGCTTGCTTGAGTTTGTATGTTTGTGTGTTTGTGTTAGGGTTTCATTTAAGGAGTTAATATGTAGCTACTCTATGTTGCCATGTTTCCACAGTCTGTGTGCTAATGTATTACCCTTGTGTATATGCTAATTTGTTGTAACTTTCTTGCAAGCATTAAATCCTACTATGATGTGTTGAATTCAGCCTGGATTCTGCTGGTTAATGCTACATTTAAGCCTCTGAACAATATATTGGGCACTCAAAGGCTACTGACTGTACTCTGTACAGTGAAATGACAAGTCATCTACTCCAACTCTCTGCTAGCACTGCATAGCCCACAGGGTGAAAAATAGTGACTTTTTTATGGGCAAGCATATCAATAAAACTATACATAGTTCTGCTGTGATGCCCCACATAACCTTACCAGCTCACCTGGTTACAAACTGGTGAGATGAACAGGGAGAATATTTTGTGTAAAAGTGTCCTTGCGCAGTACAATCTCGCCGAAATATCTAGTTCTGTAATGAAGCAGCACTTGAAGTCTTCCTGATGACCTTGCATAAACACAAGTGTGTCCTCTCGGCAGGTCAGGTCCCACACATCTCTCAAAAGCCTAGTCCTCGGTTCTGATAGGTTGTCATATCTGTGCCAGCTGAAAACAGTGTATTCTAGAAAATTCCAGACATTGACTTTTTAAATCCATTATTTTCTTGTGGCGAATTGTATCTGCAACTTTTCAATTGCCATGAGAGGGACGTGGGTGCTTTGCTGAATTTGACCACTCTGAATTCTGCAGTAAATCACATTACAGGCAATACAGAGGTTTCAGTTAGAATATTTAAGTGTAACACAAATGTTATCAGAACAGATAATCAAATTAAAAGAGGGAAAGAGAAATTGCCATACAGCTCCAGCAGGGTCTGATTATCGTATTAGAGGCAAGCGTCATGGGAGAGGACCTTACGGGGCGCTCAAGCTGGGCCACCTTGGGCCAGAGCGGTTTCAGCAAACTCAAGAAATGAAATGCATATTTGATACAGAAATGGTGGATGACACAGATACAGAAACTGTGCTCTTGGAAACGTGAGAAAATCTTCTTATTAATTTTCCCATTCACTCATCGAGGACTGTTCACTCACAGCTTATTGGGATTTTCCACTTCTCCATTCTCGTCAAGTCACCATTATTATAATTACCCGACAGATGTATTGAAGCTTGCAGGGACTGTCACACTGCCTTTCACCCCCACAGGTTGTTGCCAGTATTGCAGGCTGCAGGAGGACAGTGGAAACCTAACTTACTGTTCATCAAGAAAAAGATTTAGAGCCCTGGCGAGTTTGTAAACTTACCCTGTCAAAAGAAGTTTTTAAATTATTATTTCAACTGTTATTTGTTTATCTTGTCATTTATATGTATACCATGAAGCAGTAAACAGATGCATTCTGGGCAACTTCAACACCCAAACTCTGTGTCTGTCTAGCCTCTAGTCTTCCAGCCACGGTCAAGTTATGATACAGCTAAAAAAGGTGAAAATCCAAGGCTACAACTCACAGATTTTCATTGTTTCCCGACCAGTTACAACAGTGAGGGTTTGACAAACATAACAGATGATGAATGCATTATTACCATAATTTTGAACTGTGTTGAGGCATTATCATGTTACATATATATACACATATAATATGACTGTCAGTCAATCAGAATGCAGTATTCACCATAATCAATCTAGTCATCATTTCAAAACATAAGAGGAACCTGACATACTTTTACAGCATATGCATACTCTATGACAAACAGACAAACTTTGTATGGATGCCCTGTGACTTGTGGTCCAGATTTCTATTTCTTCCTGTTACTCTATCAGGTCATCTGAGCAGTGACACCCTCACAGAGGGTTACTGTTGCAGTGTCTTGTGCTGGCTTCAGAAAGGAGCATGAGGACTTCACGAGAACATGAGTTACCTGCATGACTCAATGTCCTCCTTCTGAGATCCATGCCACACAGACTCACCATGCAAGATGCATTCTCCTTGCCAAATAATCCTGTCAACGTGTCCATTCATTTTACCATTTTTTTTTTCAGTAAAAGCATCCAGCATGATAATGATTCCTTTTCCAGTGAATACCATCTAATTTCCAGTCCTTTCTGGGTACAGTGTTTATATTGTGGATTGAAAATGGCTGTTTGTGCTCTTGGTTTCTTTTTATGGAGTCGCTCTTGTATCACTTTCCTCCAGTATGTTTTTCCCTGGGAGCTACCACTCAACAAAGAGAGTCTCTCGTCTGTTACGGAATCCCTAATTTTATGTAAGTCTGAAGAAGGCAACATTACAGGAGATCAAACCCTGTAAAACAAACAAACAAACAGACACAACTGTTCTGCAATAATTAAATCAATAGGTTCATCAACTACTTTTTCTTACATTCCTTTTGCTCCTGAGAAAAGGCCTTTCCAGCTGATGTTGTTTGAAGCTTGAATGGTCACTAATGATGTAAAATATGAAACCTCAGCCAGAGGTTTCATAATCTGAGTCTGAGTCAATTTCATATGGTTTCAAATAAAAAAACATACCTCCAGCAGAGAGGGAATAAATATGAATTAGGTCCTCTGAGTTCTTAGGCAAATAGGTTATCATGCTAAGGAATGACTATGTTAAATAGCTAGGAGAGAATTTACAGTTCACATACAGCATTTATTTTTATTCATGTATCCTTTATTTAACCTGGAACTGTCATTTAGAAAAAACAGGTCTCTTTTGGGGATCTGTTTCTTAAGAGAAAAATGGCTCCAGCAGTTCATACATACTTTTTAGTTAAAAACAAATATATATAAAGGAAACAATATTTTCAAAGTCACAAACATGGCATCTTATTATCTGAAAAAAATACATTTCTCTAACACAATGTATTTTAAAGCAGATTTTAAATGATTAAATACTTATATCATGGTATTAATCTGTGCACACATAGTGAATAGTAGTGATAGAAATTGTAGTTTTTAAATCTGTGAATTCCCTGGAATTATCAACAAGGAGCCATTTGGTAAAGCATAGCTTTATGATAAAGACATATGACTGGTGCTGTCTTTGCATCATAATAAAAGTTCTGCTGCATTATAGACCAAATAGATAATGAATACAATAAAAGATACAGGCCACATGCGCACATATTAAGTCACCATAATCATTTTAAGATAGAAACGTTTACTCTTGGCTTCAAAATAAAAGCAAGGCTGCTTTCCAAAATAAAGATCCACTACAGATTCACCTTATTAATAGGACTGTACTTTAAAGAACAGCTTGTCATGCTTGTATGTACTGAAGTGTTTACTATAACAGTGTATTACAGTGTAGACTTTCAGCCATGTAAAAGGTTGCTTTTAGTAGTATTCTGACTGGATTAGTCTGAAATACAGTCAAATTAACATATTCAAAAGTGTGTGCCATGCATGAGAGGTGGTAACCTATAAGTATTATCCCAAAATCATTTAAACACATTGTTCAATAATTATTTCAGTGCACTTTGAAAGGTTATTTTAAATGATAAGGTCACATGTGAGCCATCTAATGAAATTATATGCATACCCACTGTAGCCTGAAATTTGATATTTTCCCATTATTTGACATTTATTTCAAATATCAGTTCTGTCCAGATGTGGGACAACAAAAACAACAGGTTAAAATCAACACTGAATGAATTCTAAGGCTCTGATAAACAGTCACTCCCTATGCTTATTTGGATGTAATCTGTGTGTGTGTGTGTGTGTGTGTGTGTGTGTGTGTGTGTGTGTGTGTGTGTGTGTGTGTGTGTGTGTGTGTGTGTGTGTGTGTGTGTGTGTGCTTGCGCACATTTGTGAGAATGTTCCACAGTACAATTGCATAAAACTATCAAATAACATATAATAAACAACAGAGGCAATGGCATACATTTGGTTAAGTTCTAGTCACCAGAAGTTCCTCTCAAAAATATAGTAATTAGGGAAAGAAATAATTGATGGATAAAGATATTTTTATTGAGGTATATGGTCTAAAAATATAATAATTGGTTTTCCTTAAGCATAGCACATAATTGCTATGTCTGAAGTTTAGTCTACAGTACAATTCTCTGATCTCAAATTTTCATAACTTCACACAACTATGACATAATTGGAATTTTCAGCACAACCTCATTTTAGTGATTTAAAGATTACCTCAAATATTGCATAATACAATGATAGCACATCTGTATTAAGCATAAACTGTTGTGCTTTATTTTTAGATAATACCTCTGTCTTTCATGTATTGACAGGAGAGAATATGTACAAATATTATTTGGGGAAAAACCCTAATTGATACACACAAACATAAATTTCTGTCAGCTATGCAGTACATTAATTAAAATGTTGGTTGCTAAATTCATTTGGTTTTTAACTGATTTAACTGACTTAGATGGTATCAAATTTGTCATTGATTGTAGCTGATTTGTGCAGTCTTGTATATGGTGCCCTCCCCCTGTTCATATTAAAATCTGGAAAGTTTGAGGCTCATTTTGTAAAATCTTCCACAGTTACTCTCCTGATCTTAGGTTACATGCATCTAGTCCTGATATATGATCCTGTTATGGTTTGTTTGACTGTTACATGATGAAAAATCTGTTGTTGTTAAGCATTTTTTATCATATATTTAACAAATTCATTGTAAAATGAAATAGTCTCAAGGTCTGTTTTGCTTTGTGATTTGGCTGATTTCAACTGGTTAACAGTTGGCATTATTTATAGATTTTACCTCAGATTGCAGGATCTATACAGACAAATGTACTTCTTGTTCATTTATCTCCTTACAAAACTCTGTTAAGGGCTTAACATCAGTGTGTCAATGTACCTCCAACCAGTATCTAGTTCTTCGCTTGATTTCGTAAATGTCTCTCTAAGGAGGAATGCTGTCCTTAAGTTTAATTCAACAGATCAGTGTAAAATTATCAGTTTCCTTCGTGGCAAAACCATCTATTGCGACTGATTCCTACAAGTTTTTCAGAAAACAAATGTGAGCACTTCAGCTGCTTCTGTTTCTGAAAATCAATATCCCTGTTGCCGCTTTTCCCCTGCTTTATGGAAAATATTTGTAACATGTAATCTTATACCATATCCCACTATGACAAAGGGCAGTGCTCTTTTATGTGCTCTTTTTAAAGAATTTGTGATTGCTAAAAATATACCATTGTATGTATTTCTTAATGCTGTTTTTGTTTTGCATGTCCCCTCCTCATTGATGTAACTTGACATGGACACCATGTATCTTGCTATGTTCTGTAGGATAAAAGTGCCTCCCAGACAAACAAATAATCTGGAGAACTTGTCCCTCTCTGTGTTTGGACTGAAGCCCCAAAGGATGTAATCCTGATGAGATTTAAATTTTTGCTGTGAGAAAATTTTAAAAATGAATGAAAATAATCTGGTCTAGTGGTCTAATAGACTGGTTTTGGTGTTAATTTAAATACATGGAAATATGTATAAAGGGTACTGAGGGTGTGTGTTACTTTCATGCTTACTGCAAGCCTTTGAAATGCTGTCTTAAAAACAGACACTCCGGTTATTGAGTTGGTTGCGATAACAGACCCAATGGCTGAGTCTGTTATCTCAACCTTTGTATTTGATGTTTATTAAAAGGGGATGCGCCCATTTCATGGTTGTATGTGATGGTTGAGTATTGAGAATCAAAGGAGGTCACCCCCTCAGGACAGGTCAAGAGGTCAGGGGGCAGACAGAGAGCAGTGATTTTACCAGTAGGGAAAGGATTTTTCATAATACAATATAAAGATATAAATACAAAGAAAAACACCTCAAACAGACTTAAATTTGTGTACATGTATGCCATGTATTTTTGAGAATTTAATGCATGAATGAATCTACATGACACAATTGTTAAACATGCAAATTTCCATGCCATTGCTGATTTCAATTGGAATATTAAAAAAGGAAAATTTTGCTCATTGAAAAGGAATGTGATATGCAATCAAAAAGAGGGAATTCATTCCATTGGGTCATTTTGTTTCCTTTTCATGTATGAAGACGAAACATATTCCACACTATTTTCCATCACATACAAGTAGGAATCATGATCAAGGCATAAGAATGGACTGATGTTGCAATATTGTCATCTAGTGGACATAAATGAACCAATGACATGCATTCTGGTAACAGTGGTTTGCACTCTGATTTACTGTGAATCTGATTTCTCTCTAATCAATCTGTTTGACATAAACATAGTTTTATTATACACAGGTATAATTGGATAAAGATAATTGAGAATGGTTGTTTTTAATCTAACAGTTGGTCAGATTGACTGAATGGATTAGACAAGTGAATCAAAAGTCATGTGGTAATTGTTTCACTTACGTTAACCGGAACATGTGCCGCACTTTTTCCATCTCGTGCATTTCCAGTTCTTACAAATTTGTCCTTCTATGTTTCAAGTGTGTCTGTACAAAATTCTACAGTTTCGAACCAGATTTGGCGGAAGTTCATTGTCCATACCCAAAAGATACATCCGGGTTATGTGTAGAGTCGCTTATCCTAGTTAAAAGTCCAGGAAATGTTTAATTAGGGATATTTGAGTCATTGATGGAATATATTTTTTATGATAACAGAAAATATAATAAAGGTTAATAGTTTGTAACTGCATCATCGTGCTTGGTATATTATTGTACTGTATGACTTAATGGTCAGCTACTAATCCTATTTATTTGCTCTATGAATTAATGACGTAAAATGCTTTCAATTTTATCACATGAAGGAAGTCTGAATATGAAATATTAATAAATAGTGCTGTCACCTATTTGTGGCAGTTTTGACATTTAAAGTAATTATTTTTAGTATTATGTAGTTTTTACCGGAAGTCGTTGAATTGATGCTGCTGATGGAGCTAAATATGTTGTGAAATACTTTGTTTACATTGCTATTTTATGTTTAAATTAGCCATTTTACCGTTTTGTGTAATTTCTGCATTTTTTGTGTGACTCTTATTATGACAACCTTGACCCGGAAATACTGAACACAGGTTTCTCTAAAGATGGCTGCGGTGTTGCCAATGTGACACATTCAGCAGTTGTATTTTGTGTAGTTTTATGTCAAATTAAGGTTATACGCACGTAAGAGGGGTTTGAAGATCTCATCGTGATCGTGTTATTTCTTTATCCCTGTGAGGTATGTTAAGCAAGAAGCGAATACTTTGCCAAGTGATGTGGCCTTCTAATTAAAATGTTCTAATGTTATCCTGGCAAATGACATAACTAAATGGCTAAGTATTTTGTGTTTTTAACTGTACTAATTTGACATTATTCAATTGTATTTTCTTGTATTTTGCAGGTTTTAGGGGCCGTCATAAGACATGGTTCATCTTTGTAAGTAGAAAACATTTCCACATTGTGTTTAATGACTGTCTTGCAAATGTTTACTTACGTCGCCATGGATGCCTTCTCTATAACAGTCAGCCTACAGCTGTACAACCACCTATGCTAAGTAGAAGCACTGCATTTAATCTGACATGATAATTGTTTTTTTTTTTTTTCCCTAGCAAACTTTCTTCTGAAAAAGTACCATGGAGGCTATGTCGTTATCAGACTGGCACTGGGCGGTTGCACAAACAGACCGTTTTACCGCATAGTGGCAGCATACAACAAACGTGCCCGCGACAGCAAGTATATTGAGCAACTGGGCTCGTATGACCCTCTACCCAACATACACAACGAAAAACTCGTAAGCTTCAATTACGAGAGAATCAAGTACTGGATCGGCTGTGGCGCTCATCCTACAAAGCCAGTGGCCAAACTTCTTGGTGAGTCTCTTGTTGTGAGTGAAAATCCGTATGTCAGATAGGGAACACTCAAAAAAAGTTTTCTATATGGCATTTTTGTATATAATTGTGTATGCTTATAATGCAGAGTATAGACTGAAGTGTGCGTCAGTACATTGTATGGCAGTGAGCTGTGGTGCACCATGTTTTTTATTCAGCAATTCAGTTGCTGAAGAGCTGGTTGCAGTTGAAAAGAATTGCCTGGCATTTCTTGCATTAAAGGTGATGCCAACTTGGGTTTGTGTTTGTTGATTCTAGGTAACATCAGATAAAGGTGAACTTCCCAATGATGCTGTCAGCATAAGTGATATGCACTTGTTGAATGAAATGCTGACATCAGTAGAGCAAACACACTGAGTTAAAAAGTAATGAAAAGAAGGCCCAGAATAGTGGCTATAAATTTATTTAACCTGACACCCCATATTCAAAAAAATGATGTTCCTCAGAAGATGTGAACAAAGGTCAGAAGAACCTCAGATATGAACACCACACAGTGGTTTTTTTTTGTAACTGAAAGTTGTGTAATTGAATGTGATGTCAAAATACACCAATTTGAAGAGTGTGAATCCTCTATTTATTGTAATTGTTAGTCGTGTATGTCACTTTATTTCTCAAGATATTTCTCAGATTTCCTGTCATATACTAATATTAGTCATATACTAAATAATGTAAGCACACACCTTAAGTACACAAGTGAAGCAGTAGCTGAACCTTCAAAAAAATTCAGTCTTTCCTTCGATCTCAGAAAACCAAAATTGTGCAAACTGTAAAGTGAAACGTTTACAGGAAATACGATGTGTATATTTCAGGGCAAGATATTAACCAGGAAAAATGCTATGTAAATATTTGGTCTGCAGAGGAGTGCCATTAGAAAATCTAATACAGAAATGACATGGCAAGTGAGGCCAGATTTTTCTTGCAAACAAAATGAGCAACATAATTATAGTCCCTTACATTTAATACTCAGTCTTTGTTTTTGCATCACTGTGATTGTAAAACTAAGACACTGGCTCATTATATTGTAAATTGGAGTGTAAGAGGTTGCCAGTCATGGGTTTCAGTGTCTCTTACTTTTCTCATACATTCCTTGACCATCTGTATAAAGGAATCTACACTTTGATCAGGGTATTCTTTATATTTATTGAAACATACAGGTCTGAAATGGCTTCAGTCTTTGAAAATGAAGACCTGATTTTATTGGTCGGTGCTGTCATCAAACAGATCTTAACAATTAAGTGTGGGGAAAAATCACATTTGCATGTTCAGTCTCTGAGCTTCTACATTTTGGGCCAGTGTTGTGCAGAGAAATTCCATCCTCCTTATGAAACTCCATGGTGTTCAGTCATAAAGAGGACTGTGCTTTTAACACTGTAGACACTGACCACAGTCATGAAGACTGCAAAAAAGGCAAAGCTCTCAGCATCAAATGGCATACATTTTTAAAGCTATGCCTCCCTTTACCTTGCGCCTGCCAAATGACATACAGCTGAAGCAAAAGACTTATAGAGTCATAATAGAACACATGCTCTTTCAATAATACAAGCATCATACATTTTAAACATTTCTCTGTGATTTAAAATACAGTTGATAGTGGTGTGTAATAGCTATATAACTCACGTTTTTTTTCCCAATAATTTTGCCGTTTTAAGCATGACTATACATCCATGTGAATTGTAGAGATAACAGTTTTAAATATTATGGCGAGTGTTTGAAGGAAGCAATTAAACAATGACTTGGCCCGTGCTGACATGAAAATATGGCCAAATTGAATGAACCAGCAGTAAATGTACATGCGGTACCTTTGTCATGAATTTCAGGTTCGAAGTTACATATAGGTTGAAACAAAGGGTGAAAAATCATGGCAAATGCAAATGAGTATCAGGGATGATCTGGAGCTCCTTGTGTTTCTTACAGTCTCCCTCTCTCCTCCCCCTTGGTCTCATCAGGTCTTGCTGGATTCTTCCCTCTACACCCTATGACAATAACAGAGGCAGAGCGTCGGCGAAACACAGCGGCTGTGACAGAAGGAAGCAGCCCTGAGGAGCAGCAGGAGGATCATGAGACTGAACAGCAGTCATAGAACTGCATTTCTTGTTGGGGTTAAATAAAGTATTGTACTTATTTCTGTATATTGTATATTCTGTGTATACTTTTTGTTGTTGTCACTTTAGATCAGTATTCTTTCAATTTGTAGGCAAACTGGCCTGTCGGTGGTCTCTAACTATGGGTTTGTACTGATTTGAACAAAAGCATTCGGAAATGTATGTGCCTTCTTAGAAGCACATTGTTAATCATTTTTGTTCTAATTGTATATTTAGGAAAGTACTTCGTGTCAGGGTCATTCCAATTTTCTGTACCTTACTAAACAACCAGAAACTCCTATAGCAGTTAAATCTAATATCGGTGAAAGGCAATGATTAGTTTGGAATCATGTCTTTGTATGTAGTGTAGAACCTAACCATGGGAACATACGAAGACAGGTAATGCCTTACTTTTTGTTTATGAACTACCCTCCCCACACCTTTTTTTTTTTTTTTTTTTAAAAACATTTACAAAACTATCAGTTCCATTGAAGACACAAATGTGATGTCTGCCCTCCCATCCGTTCGCATGTCCCTTTATCCTCGTACCCTTTCCCCCTCCACTCCCACCCTCCATAACCAATGATAGTACTGATGGCTTCAGAAATGCTCTGTAGGGTTTTCTATTGTAGCTAAGTATCAGTATGACTTCCTGCAGAGATTTACTTAACAAACTTTTCAGTTTTAAATTTCTTTCCACTCTTGCAGTGATTGTATACTGTTTAATTTATACTTCACTAGAACCTGATCACTTTTTAAACACCTGTAGGGCAGATATCTAAACATCTTTTCTAAATGTTCCAGCTCATGCTTCAGGGAATGGTGGAATCTAAACTGGGCCTTATTTTAGCTTTGATCAAGGTGTATTGTGGGTATAACAAGGCTAGTGAGTGTTTGCTAACTTTCCCAGAGATTTAATATGTTGACAGTGAGCTGTAACTGCAAGCACAATCTTGAAATTGATTGATGGTAGGAAGATAAAGTTATCATACATTGTCCCACCTTGTACTGACACTGATAGGCACAGTGCCACCTCTTTGAGCTTGTACGGTGGATTAAAAATTATTTGTAAAGAGATTTCCCTCTTGATGTGAGGACGTCAGATCTAATTTTGGCACAATTAAACAAGACCACTCGGCCTGCTTTCAAAATAAAAGTGAATTTATAACAAATTCAAATCTAATTACAGCTACTTCTTGATTATTGTATACATTCAGGAATCGTACTTATCTACTGAAATCAGTGAGAACCTAACAGGAGTAGGCAATGGGATTATGAGCCTTACTTTTTGTATATTGGAGAAGTATCATGTATATGAGTACTGTAGTAAAGCTTACCCCTTCATTTTTATGAGTAAAGGAAATGAGAAACATGGCTTGAATTCTTTAATATATATATTCACATTCATACATATGTTTGTTTTCATCAATACCTTCCAAATGTCTGAGTAGTTTTGTCAAATTTAGAGTCGTGTGGGAGTTGGACCCAGGTATTATAACCGGAAAGTATAAACCATAGTAATTAATAATGCCACACAACCTTAATTGGAACTGTTCTTGCGATCTCCATTTTCTTAATGCTTTTCTTTTCACAACAATTTTTTAACAAATAGCTTGCGTTAAAGGCAGATATGTCTGCTTACAGAAGGTGTCATGCAATGTTCAAGCAGAGTTCTGTAAACAGACGAAAAGGGCACGTTATGCAATGTAACAATTACAGTACTGCTTTACAGACAATCGTAAATGCAAAATAGTACATTGACAGACTTTTTTGGTTTTTCCATCAATCAGGCCTGGGCTTAGTGAGTGCTTTGTTCTCATGTCTGCCAATCTGTTGCAAACACAAGACTTGGGTCAATTCATCGGCTCATGAATTGACAAAGTGAGTCAGTGTGACATTTACGTTTCTGAAAGTTACACAGTTACACAGTTTACACAACACTTTTAAATCAGTGTTTTTCTCAGCAGTAAGGGCTGGGCCTCTTTGTCAGCAAAGCACACGCCTAGAAGTAAATCACACCAGCCATTCTCAACACATGCAGACAACAGACTAGCTAAAAATATATGTGGGCTGTCTCTTATGTCAGGTCCACTGTTATCCCTGACTTTGAAATCCTGCTTTACCGAAACACTTGAACCTGCATGAATATCACTAAAACATATACAGTAAAACTGTATATTGTAACACAAATGCCATTAAACTTTGAAAAAGTATTTGATAAAATCATTGAGGTAGTTAAGATAATGAATTGCAGCCTCCTGCTGATTATGAAGTTACTCTGAAAGTTTAAACATTCTCCTGAGACAAACGCATGGCATGATACCATTGTTAAATTAGAGCATAATGACTTATGATGGGAATACTGGATGTAATTATGCACAGCAACCTGCTATTGTATGGAAGCTCTTAGCAGTTTAACTCGAGTGTGTCTTTGATATCTGTATTATTATAAGCATCATATCCTGTTATAATTTAACAAACCTTTTCTGTATCACTTTCCCTTTACAGTTTTTCAGCAGCAAATTTCTACAGACGCATTCCTCTCTGAACTGTATTTTTAATAAGTAGCTTTTTCTGTTTTCAGTGCCTCGAAAATATATTTTATCCATGCTCTGGAGATTTTTATCTCTACCTATTTCATTAATTTTGGAATGAATTGCATGCTGAAAATTATTTCATTTCATTCTATTCTTACTTCACTGATGTGCTGTCCTTTTGAAGGATTTTTTCAGAATACCTGCCAACAATTCCCACTCTGAACATAGAAATCAGAAACAATATGTTGCTGTATGTGAACAGCTGTAGCCAGGTCAGGTTTTAAATCAGTTTTCTTAAGGAAAAAGAGGGATGTCGTTGATTGAAAACCTCATGAACATACTAAAGCAGACAGAATTTAGAATTTAAACACAACCCTGATACTGATCACTTCAGCTCCACTGTACATTAATGTACAAATTCATTTTAAGTAGAGCCTTTAGAAAATTATTATACATTATGCATTTGTTATTGCACTCCATGGTTTCGCTTAGAAAATAATAGGCTAAATGATCAACAGCACACCTGACCTTAGTATGCAGTGCCGTACCTGAGTGCATGCATAGCTGGAGGTGGTGGCTAAAATTAACTGCAGGGAGTGGGTGTATTTTAAATAACTTCCTTGTGCTCAATTCACTGTGTAAAGATTGTAACATAAAAGTGCAAGAATCATTTCTAAAGTTTAGATGTCATGATAGGGAAGGCCATTGAAAGTGTTTGAGTTCATCCTGTAGTTGATGAAAGTTGTCCTGAATCAATTTGGCAGTGTATATGGATGTGTTATCATCCTGGCATTAAGAGGAAGTGTTTCTTGAGAAAACAATGTTTGTCCCATGGGGTGTGCTTGGTTTCCGAAAAAGCCTTTGTAATTTTTACTGGTCTTAATTCTACCATGAAAAAGTAATCATCCGACCTATTACCTCCTAAAGATGGCTTGAAGAATGACAGTTTGGAAGGCAAGTGCAGTGTTGACTTAGCGTAGCGTGTATCACCTATCTCTGTTTATTATTTGATTCTCAAGCTTCATCTGCTTAGCTGTGGGGCTGAATATGCAGTGTCACCCGCCTAGAGCCACAAATATTGTTTTACTTCTCATGTATCTCCCTCATCAAGGAATGTTGTACAGCTTTCATTTAACACACTATATTATCCATTTGTACAGCTTGATATTTACTGAAGGCATGCAGGTTAAATTCCTTGTTCAATTGTATAAAAACATTGATCCACCCACAATTCAAAACTGTAAACTTTATGGATAGGCCGTACCCACTTAACTACACTTTTACCAACAATGAACATGGGAGGTGGGCAAATGTGAGATGAGTTAATTCTCTCAAATGAGTTTGTGTATGCAGTGGAATGTCTAGAATCACATACAGGGGTGGGAGAGGCAAGGGCACATAAAACTAAATGGGCCACTTATTTTTGTTATTATTTAATACTACTTTGTGGATTACTGACAGTGTTTTAGATTTATGTTGATTTATATTATGCCTACAGGTTTATAAAGTGTATGGAATTTATAATGAAGACTATTAAATGAATCGCTGACAAAGTAAAGGAGGAAAGGATGCTATAATTACAATTAAAAGAGTATAAAGAAGCTCACAGAGAGAAAGTGTATTCTTTAAATTACAGAGCGTTTTAAAAGATCTCAGCTTCCATCTTTTAAATTAAAATCAACAACCTTTACTTTCAAAAGCAAAACATACAAAATAATTTTTACATGATTAAACTGAATACGTTTCCATGTGCTCTGGTGCGTTCTCAAGGCCAAGTTCTAAAATGCAGTGAAGATGAAAGTGTCCAATCTACCTAGACAGTGATGCCACTGAATTCTGGTGAGAGTGATTCTGAAGAAATACTATGGGATGAGCCTGTATAGTTTCAGTTAATCATTTTAATGACCTTTCATCTATGTCATAGAGTATATGGAATTTAAACATAATTTAAAAAGTACCAGTAGCTAATGTTACTATCAATATTTCAAGTACCTCAGTTGGTGAGCAGATTTGTTGTCACAAAAACCACTGTACACTGTGGGTCCCCAAGACTGAATTTTGGAAACACTGGCCTATTTTCGTATGAACAATTTTACCTTTTTGTGATGTGAATCTTTGCAAGAGTTGAAATCTGATTACTGACAAGAAAATATTTATTATTTTTTTCCAGGATCTCATAGAGCAGTACTGTCTACTGCAAAATGTTGGTTAATCATCATACGATCCCCACCCATATCAAAAACATATGACGTCAATATAATTATACTTTTATTGCTGAAAATGAGATTGAATGACAGTTTGTCTTTACAAAAACAAATTATAACTGTGTGGATAAAATAACATATCAAACTGTCTAAAAATACAACTAAATTTAAAAGTGTTTTTTTTTTTTAAAAATGTACATGCTGAATTACAGGAGCCTTTTGTTATCCTGAAATAAATGACACATCAGATAACCACTTAGCAAACATAGTTGGTTTTGCAATTGAAAGTCCCAACCATTTATGACAAATACATTTTTAACTATCATACATGTATACATTTCTATTTCCTGCTACGAAGAGTACAATAGTTTGGTTGTTTCAAAGCATGGCCTGAATGATGTCCTATTTGGGAAGAAAACCCTTTGAAAGTGCCTGCCATAAAAGGATGACGTAGAGGTAATTAATTCTTCAGGAGATTATTTCGCAAACGCTCCAGCATTTTTTTTTTTGGAAAAAGCAGTGCATGATACTGTTTGAATACAAATATTGATACAAATATTATGCCTTGTATATTCCAGAACAATGAAGTACTCTTGGCGGTCCCTCTTAGCAATAAAACAAACCAAGAACCGGTTTGGATAAAAATGTTCTGCACCATGTGAGTGAAAAAATCAATACTGCAAACACACAGTGGCTGGCTGTGCATGTGATGTTTCCAAGCCATGCTCCGTGTGCTTCCTCCCTTTACAGTAAATTTGTTATAGTATCTCAACGATGCAAGTTTTACAATGAGTACTGATGACATGATATGATAGTGGATCCCAAACTGGGGTCCAGAAAGGAATCTCAGACGTCCTCCGCAAAAAATATTTTCCCTATAAAGAATATTGTATCTAGATGTTTGCATTTTCATATTTCATACAAATAAAATGAACATAATTTTTCACTGTGATGTATTACATATTAAATCGGTAAGAAGTTCATAGATCCATACATTACAATGAGTTCAATAACTGCATTGTAGCCTCCAGTTGATGTTGAAATAAGGTGACAACATTTAACATCTTTATTGAAATGGGGTTATATTCAGACAGAGGGTGAGATACACCACAAATGTCATCACAAAACAATCTGACTTACAGCAGCACTGTTTTTCCATGCATGTACTTCGTATTTTACAACAAGGTATGGATTCACTCCTTACCTTTAAAGTTAAAAATAAGTGTAAGTTTTCAATGCATCTTAATGGGCTAAAACACAACCAAATTTTCCACTACCTAATGCGCACATCGTAGTTGTATGGGAAGAATTAATGATAGCTGCAGTCATGTTTACCTTCCAAATGCATGCTGTATAATCAAAGAAAACATAATGAAATGGAACTTCATTGTCTGTACTTGAAAGAACAGAAAGATATAGATGAGTAAGCCTGATTTTTCTTACCCAACCATAATGACTCTTTCCTTTCACACATGGTCTTTGCCTTACTACCAATGCTCTCAAAGGCAGGGTAAAGATTGTGTTGGTAGACTAAATTTCACATGTTGCCCATAACAGCAAAAGGAATAGTATATGCCCTTGCATGAGTTTTGATTCATTGTTTGCAGGAGATTTCCACTCACCAGGTAGTGGAGATAGACACTTGTAGACAATTTGGCTCTGGAGACCTGCCATTCATTTTGTTCACTACATTCCAGTCATATCCTGAACTTTCAGATGTCATTAAATGATTGGGGAAAAAGGGCTGGTCTAACCCTTTTGGATTCAGTGATGTCACACCCAGTGTTCACATTCTGCAAGGTCAGGCAGGTGAGTGAATTTCAGGTGTGGTGTATGAGCAGTGAAGTTCCGCGGCACAGAATAACCACAAGAAGGTGTGATGCTTGAGTAAAGTGTGTGCCACAGCTTCAGATCCTTCCACAACCCTTGAAAACACTTAACAGAGCAGACTTTAAGTGAACCATTATGTAGTCATTTCCATTAATGCTACAAAGATGTGAAAGTACAGTATTAGTCATACAAGAGAAACTAAGAAGAGGGAAATAACTGGATTTCATTTTTTTTTAGCCTAATCAACGACTTCCATCTCTGTGGAATTAAAAAAGTACATATTGGAATGGTGCAGTGATATTATCTAGAAAACAATATTAAGATCATTAAGATTACACGAGTCGTGGAACCAACAGAAGAAAGGTGGGCACAACTCTGCAGTGTTCAGACTGAGAAACAACCTGCAGCTCAGAGACTATGAGGATTTCATATGGATACTTACATGGACGAGGGCATCTGGCTCTTGCACTGTACTGTACAGTCATGATCTCCCTAACTGCCTTGAGCACAGGAGGTAAGAATGTATTTGAGTCTACCCTTAAACATAACTATTTATTAAAAGATAGATACCCAGGATTTCTTTAAAATTGTCCAGGGGCTTGTCTAGAGCAGATTGGAATTCAAATATTAGAACATTACGTTTGCTCTAAATAAATCTTCCACTTCCTTCGTTGGCCAGACCACACACTGAGTCAAAGGAAAAAGTGGGAATACTCAAGAGTTTTGGCACTTCTTCCAATTACAGTTTTAAAAGCTCTGCTCAGAAAGCAAAGCAGAATGCGTATGTACAGATTGATATACACTTGTTGAGTGAAACCTTTGCATGCACCATTTTTAGCAATATACATATTTTATGAAAGCAAATATGATTCAAACTTTATTTAAATTTACCAGGGCTGCATCAGAGTGCTTCAAAGAGAGTTCTTGATATGAAATATACATGTTATGGTACATATAACACAAAAGAAAGAGCTGCAACATTTTAGCAATACAGAAGACTTACACAATATTGCAATTTAATGTCTTCCAACGGCAGTGAAAGATTTACTTTTACTGCCGTTGGTAGATGATAGGATCGTTGCCTTAAAGGAGACTAAGTGGCAGCAAGCAAATGTACTTTAAAGAAAGTTTTCTGAAAGATGGAACTGAAGACTGGTCTTGTGCAAAGTTGTGCCTTGTGCTGATTGGAGGAAAGGTACTGAGGTTCTAAATTCTATTAAAAATTAAAACAATGATCTCAAGGAACAACCCTGAATGATGCAACCAGGACATGTCCAAATGTTACAGTTTCATTTTAATTTATTTTATATTTTATTTTATAAGGTGATTTTCAATCATATCATCTCAGTGGCAAATGGGTGTCCTCATATCCTTCCACCATTAACACCCAGACATTTTGCTTCTTTCTTTCATTATGTGCATCAGACAGACAGTTGATAATCTTTTCTTCTTATATCCAACCTTTGTGCATACCGCTCGGCCAGAGAATACCCCAAATAAGAGGCATGCAGTTAGGGCACAACAATATTATGTAAGAACTTTTTTGGGAGGTAAAAATATTAATATGTTTCTGTGTGTCATGAATAGTTAACAGTAGTTTAAATTTTGTTAATTTTAGAGCATGTGAGAATCGATATTTTAAGTTTCTGTCAAAAATTAATACAATATGGGTGGTAAATAACCATTTTGGGGGAAAGACAGCATCAATGTGAGCGAGATCACCCCCCATTTTGGTTGGTAAAGGGACATTTCACTTTGGAACCTTAAGCTCCATTGTGGTGTGTCTGGTATGTCTTCAGGAATGAGGTGGAGTTATTTCCCTGATACTTACACCTTCTCCATCTTTTCTGGACCAGGTTTTTAATTTTCTTAGATTCCAAGGGAAAATAACACTAAAAAATGTGCCAGCAATTTTATAGGATCCCAAATGTGTTCTCCATACAGCATTGGGTCTGTTAAAAATTGAGAAAAAATATTTTAACTGGCTATATGCTTGGTTCTTCCAAAACTTTTGAAACGTGAGTAAATATAGTTAATACTAATATAGTTAATACAAGCCAGTTGTACTGGTACAAACACTATCCTAGGTAAGCAAACTACCTGAAAGGGTTTCATTCCAGTAGCCAAAATGAAATATCCACAGAACTAAAATAAGTTTGAGCATCATAATTAATGAGCGTGAAACTATATGCTCATATTATTTAATCAGCCACAGAAGGACATGAAGCTTCAACTGAACTTGTAACCGCATCTGAATTCTCATCTACAGAAGTGCCCCACTCTGTGTTTTCAACAGCAACAACAACATCTCAACAAAGCACAGAATCAGAACCTTCCCCTTCAACTACGGAAATACCATCTTCAGAAACTTCTACTGCTGAACAATCCACTACACAAATACATGCAACATCAACTGAACATGTAACATCATCAACAACACAAATTCAATCTTCAGAAACTGAATCAGAACAACCTCTTTCATCCACAACATTTTCTGCCTCAGAAACTTCTACTCTTTTTCAGTCGACCACAGAAGGATATTTATCATCAACTGAACATGTGACATCATCTGAATTCTCATCCTCAGAAGCGTCCACTCAACAATTTCAACAATACCAAATTCTTTCACAAGCACAGAATCTGAAACATCTCCCTCATCATCGGAGATTTCTTCCTCAGAAAGTTCTGATTCTTTCCAATCAACCACAGAAGGATATGTACCATCAACTGATCATGTGACCTGCATCTGAATCCTCATCTACAGAAGCGCCCCAGTCTTCAGTTTCAACAATAACAACATCTCAACTAATCACCGAATCAGGACCTTCCCCTTCAACTATGGAAATACAAACTTCAGAAACTTCTACCATGAAACAGTCTACCACAGGAATACATTTAACATCAACTGAACATGTGACATCATCAAAACTCTCATCCTCAGAAATGTCCAGTTCAACACTTTCAACAATACCAAAATTTTTGACAAGCACAGAATCTGAAAAATCTTCTTCATTTACAGAGATTTCTTCCACAAAAACTTCTTCCCCTTTTCAATCAACCACAGAAGGACATGTATCATCAACTGAACATGTGACCGCATCTGAATTCTCATCCACAGAAGTGTCCCACTCTGTGTTTTCAACAACAACAACATCTCAGCAAAGCACAGAATCAGGACCTTCCCCGTCAACAACACAAATTCAATCTTCAGAAACTTCTACCGCTGCACACTCAACAACATCAATACACAGAACATCAACTGAACATGTCACATCATCTGAATTCTTATCCTCAGAAGTGTCCAACTCAACACCTTCAACATTACCAAAATTTTTCTCAAGCACAGAATCAGAACAACCTACAACATTTTCTGCCTCAGAAACTTCTACTGTTTTTCAGTCGACCACAGAAGGATATTTATCATCAACTGAACATGTGACATCATCTGAATTCTCATCCACAGAAGTGCCCCACTCTACAGTTTCAGCAATGACAACATCTCAACAAAGGACAGAATCGGAAATATCTTCTTCATCGACAGAGATTTCTTCCTCAGAAACTTCTGCCCCTTCTCAATCAACCACAGAAGGACATGTATCATCAACTGAACATGTGACCACATCTGAATTCTCATCTACAGAAGTGCCTCACTCAACAGTTTCAACAACAGCATCTCAACAAAGCACAGAATCAGGACCTTCCCCTTCAACTACAGAAATACTATCTTCAGAAACTTCTACCACTGCACAATCAAAAACATCGATACGTGTAACATCAACTGAACATGTGACATCATCTGAATTCTCATCCTCAGAAGTGTCCCACTCAACGCTTTCAACAATACCAAATTCTTTCACAAGCACAGAATCAGAAATATCTTCTTCATCTACAAAACTGTCCTCCTCAGGAACTTCTTCTCCTTTTCAGTCCACCACAGAGGGCCATGTACGTTCAACTGAACATGTGACTGCATCTGAATTCACATCTACAGAAGTACCCCACTCTTCAGTTTCAGCAATAACAAAATCTCAACTAAGCACAGAATCAGGACCTTCCCTTTCAACTACAGAAATACTGTCTTCAGAAAGTTCTATCGCTGAACAGTCCACCACAGAAATACATGTAACATCAACTGAACATGTGACATCATCTGAATTCTCATCCACAGAAGTGCCCCACTCTACAGTTTCAGCAATGACAACATCTCAACAAAGGACAGAATTGGAAATATCTTCTACATCTACAGAGATTTCTTCCACAGAAACTTCTGCCCCTTTCCACTCAACCACAGAAGGACATGTATCATCAACTGAACATGTGACCGCATCTGAATTCTCATCCACAGAAGTGCCCCACTCTGTGTTTTCAACAACAACATCTCAGCAAAGCACAGAATCAGGGCCTTCCCCGTCAACAACAAATTCAATCTTCAGAAACTTCTACCGCTGCACACTCAACAACATCAATACATGGAGCATCAACTGAACATGTCACATCATCTGAATTCTTATCCTCAGAAGTGTCCCCTTTTCAATCAACCACAGAAGGACAAGTACATTCAACGGATCATGCGACCGCATCTGAATTCTCATCCACAGAAGTGTTCCACACAACAATTTCAAAAATTCCAAAACCACAGAACATCAATACATGGATTTTGACAAGATCATCAGAATCTGAAACATCTCCTCATCACAGAGGGTTCATCAGAGAGTTCCTCGTCAGAAACTGAATTCTCGTCTACAGAAATGCCCCACTCTGTGTTTTCAACAACAACAACAACATCTCAACAAAGCACAGAATCAGAACCTTCCCTTCATCTTCAACAAAATCAATCAAACATCAACAGAAATACATATCTTCAGAAACTTCTACCATCTACTGCCTTCCCTTCAACTACAGAAATACTATCTTCACTTCTGCAACAGTCAACAACATCCTCAAGTGTCAAATACATGAACATCAACTGAACATGTGACATCATCTGAAACTTCTCATCCTCAGAAGTGTCCATGTCACATCATCTGACTTATCAACATTTCAACAATACCAAAATTTTTCAAGCACAGAATCTGAAATTCTTCTTCATCTACAGAGAAATTTCTTCCTCAGAAACTTCTTCCCCTTTTCAATCAACCACAGAAGGACATGTATCGTCAACTGAACATGTGACTGCATCTGAATTCTCATCCACAGAAGTGCCCCACTCTACAGTTTCAACAACAAAATCCCACCAAAGCACAGAATCAGGACCTTCCCTTCAACTATGAAAATACAATCTTCCGAAACATCTACCACTGCACAATCAACAAAATCAATACATGGAACATCAACAGAACATGTCACATCATCTGAATTCTCATCCACAGAAGTGTGGCATTCAATTTCAACAATACCAAATTTTTGTCAAGTACAGAATCAGAAAAATCTTCCTCATCATTGGAGATTTCCTCCTCAGAAATTTCTACTCCATTTCAATCAACTACAGAAGGCCATGTACGTTCAACTGATCATGTGACCGCATCTGAATTGTCATCTACAGAAGTACCCCACTCTTCAGTTTCAGCAATAACAACATCTCAGCTAAGCACCGAATCAGGACCTTCTCCTTCAACTACAGAAATACTATCTTCAGAACGTTCTACCACTGAACAATCCACGACAGTAATACATGTAACATCAACTGAACATGTGACATCATCTGAATTCTTATCCTCAGAAGTGTCCGACTCAACATTTTCAACAATACCAAAATTTTTGACAAGCACAGAATCGGAAATATCTTCTTCATCTACAGAGAATTCTTCCTCAGAAACTTCTACTCCATTTCAATCAACCACAGAAGGACATGTACCATCAACTGAACATGTGACCAAATCTGAATTCTCATCCACAGAAGTGCCTCAGTCTTCAGTTTCAGCAATAACAAAATCTCAACAAAGTACAGACTCAGGACCTTCCCCTTCAACAACAGAAATACTATCTTCAGAAAGTACTCCTGAACAGTCCACTACGGAAATACATGTAACATCAACTGAGCATGTCACATCATCTGAATTCTTGTCCTCAGAAGTGTCCCACTCAACAATTTCAACAATACCAAAATTTTTGACAAGCACAGAATCTGAAACATCTCCCTCATCATCAGATAGTTCCTCCTCAGAAACTTCTACTCCATTTCAATCAACCACAGAAGGACATGTACCATCAACGGAACTAGTGACTGCATCTGAATTCTCATCTACAGAAGTGCCCCACTCTACAGTTTCAACAACAACATCCCAACAAAGTACAGACTCAGGACCTTCCCCTTCAACTACAGAAACACTATCTTCAGAAAGTTCTACCACTGAACAGTCAACTACAGAAATACATGTAACATCAACTGAGCATGTCACATCATCTGAATTCTCATCCTCTGAAGTGTTCAACTCACCATTTTCAACAATACCAAAATTTTTCACAAACACAGAACAATCTCTTTCATCTTCAACATTTTCTATCTCAGAAACTTCTGCCGGTTTTCAATCAACCACAGAAGGACATGTACTTGTCATCAACTGAACATGTGACCATCTGAATTCTCATCTACAGAAGTGCCCCACTCTGTTGTTTCAACAACAACAACATCTCAACAAAGCACAGAATCAGGACCTTCCCAACTTCAACAACAAAATACTATCTTCAGAAACTTCTACCGCTGACACTCAACAACATCAAATACATGGAACATCAACTGAACATGTGACATCATCTGAATTCTCATCCTCAGAAGTGTCCCACTCAACAATTTCAACAATACCAAAGTTTTGACAAGCACAGAATTTGAAACATCTCCCTCATCATCAGAGATTTCTTCCTCAGAAAGTTCTGCTTCTTTCCAATCAACCACTGAAGCATATGTACTATCAACCGATCATGTGACTGCATCTGAATCCTCATCTACAGAAGCGCCCCAGTCTTCAGTTTCAGCAATAACAACATCTCACTAAGCACCGAATCAGGATCTTCCCCTTCAACTATGGAAATACTATCTTCAGAAAGTTCTACCACTGAACAATCCACGACAGTAATACATGTAACATCAACTGAACATGTGACATCATCTGAATTCTCATCCTCTGAAGTATCCAACTCACGACGTTCAACAATACCAAAATTTTTCACAAGCACAGAATCAGAAATATCTCTATCATCTACAACATTTCTACCTTGGAAACTTCTGCCCGTTTTCAATCGACCACAGAAGGATACTTATCATCAACCGATCATGTGACTGCATCTGAATTCTCATCCACAGAAGTGCCCCACTCTACAGTTTCAGCAATGACAACATCTCAGCAAAGCACAGAATCAGGACCTTCCCCTTCAACTACGGAAATACAATCTTCAGAAACTTCTACCGCTGCACAGTCAACAACATCAATACATGGAACATCAACTGAACATGTGACATCATCTGAATTCTTATCCTCAGAAGTGTCCTACTCAACATTTTCAACAATACCAACATTTTTTATAAGCAAAGAATCAGAACAATCTCCTTCATCTACAGAGATTTCTTCCTCAGAAACTTCTTCCCCTTTTCAATCAACCACAGAAGGACATGTATCATCAACTGAACATGTGACTGCATCTGAATTCTCATCCACAGAAGTGCCCCACTCTACAGTTTCAACAACAACAACATCTCAACAAAGCACAGAATCAGGACCTTCCCCTTCAACTATGGAAATACAATCTTCAGAAACTTCTACCGCTGCACAGTCAACAACATCAATGTAACATCAACTGAACATGTGACATCATCTGAATTCTCATCCTCAGAAGTGTCCCACTCAACCTTCAACAATACCAAAATTTTTCACAAGCACAGAATCAGAAAATCTCCTTCATCTAGAGATTTCTTCCTCAGAAACTTCTTCCCCTTTTCAATCAACCACAGAAGGACATGTATCATCAACTGAACATGTGACTGCATCTGAATTCTCATCCACAGAAGTGCCCCACTCTACAGTTTCAACAACAACATCCCAACAAAGCACAGACTCAGGACCTTCCCCTTCAACTATGGAAATACAATCTTCCAAAACATCTACTGCTGCACAATCAACAAAATCAATACACGGAACATCAACAGAACATGTCACATCATCTGAATTCTCATCCACAGAAGTGTCACACTCAATTTCAACAATACCAAAATTTTTGACAAGCACAGACTCGGAAACATCTCCCTCATCATCAGAGATTTCCTCCTCAGAAACTTCTACCCCTTTCAATCAACCACAGAAGGACATGTACCATCAACTGAACATGTGACCGCATCTGAATTCTCATCCACAGAAGTACCCCACTCTACAGTTTCAGAAATGACAATATCTCAAGAAAGGACGGAATCAGGACCTTCCTCTTCAACAACAGAAATACTATCTTCAGAAAGTTCTACTGCTGAACAGTCCACTACAGAAATACACGGAACATCAACTGAACATGTGACATCATCTGAATTCTCATCCGCTAAAGTGTCACACTCAACACTTTCAACAATACCAAAATTTTTCACAAGCACAGAATCAGAACAATCTCCTTCATCTAAAGAGATTTCTTCCTCAGAAACTTCGGCCCCTTTCCAATCAACCACAGGAGGACATGTATCATCAACTGTACTTGTGACTGCATCTGAATTCTCATCCACAGAAGTGCCCCAGTCTTCAGTTTCAGAAATAACAACATCTCAACTAGGCACCGAATCAGGACCTTCCCCTTCAACTATGGAAATACAAACTTCAGAAAGTTCTACCGCTCAACTGTCCACGACAGAAATACATGTAACATCAACCGAACATGTGTTATCACCTGAGTTCTCATCCTCAGAAGTGTCACACTCAACACTTTCAACAATACCAAAATTTTTCACAAGCACAGAATCAGAACAATCTCCTTCATCTAAAGAGATTTCTTCCTCAGAAACTTCTGCCCCTTTTCAATCAACCACAGGAGGACATGTATCATCAACTGAACATGTGACTGCATCTGAATTCTCATCCACAGAAGTGCCCCACCCTGTTCTTTCAACAACAACAACAACAACATCTCAACAAAGCACAGAATCAGGACTTTCCCCTTCAACTATGGAAATACAATCTTCAGAAACTTCTACTGCTGCACAATCAACAAAACCAATACAGGAACATCAACTGAACATGTGACATCATCTGAATTCTCATCCACAGAAGTGTCACACTCAACGCTTTCAACAAAACCAAAATTTTTCACAAGCACAGAATCAGAACAATCTCCTTCATCTTCAGAGATTTCTTCCTCAGAAACTTCTGCCCCTTTTCAATCAACCACAGGAGGACATGTATCATCAACTGTACATGTGACTGCATCTGAATTCTCATCTACAGAAGTGCCCCAGTCTTCAGTTTCAGCAATAACAACATCTCAATTAAGCACCGAATCAGGACCTTCCCCTTCAACTGTGGAAATACAATCTTCAGAAACTTCTACCGGCACACAGTCAACAACATCAATACACGGAACATCAGCTGAGCATGTTACATCATCTGAATTCTCATTCTCAGAAGTGTCACACTCGACACTTTCAACAATGCCAAAATTTTTCACAAGCACAGAATCGGAAATATATTCTTCATCTACAGAGAATTCTTCCTCAGAAACTTCTTCTCCTTCACAATTAACCACAGAAAGACATGTACCATCAACGGAACAAGTGACCGCATCTGAATTCTCATCTACAGTTGTGTCCCACTCAACACGTTCAACAATACCGAAATTTTTCACAAGCACAGAATCAGAACAATCTCTTTCATCTACAGAGATTTCTTCCTCAGAAACTTCTGCGCCTTTTCAATCAACCACAGAAGGACATGTACCATCAACTGAACATGTGACCGCATCTGAATTCTCATCCACAGAAGTGTTCCACACAACAATTTCAACAATACCAAAATTTTTGACAAGCACAGAATCTGAAACATCTCCGTCATCATTGGACAGTTCCTCCTCAGAAACTTCTACTCCATTTCAATCAACCACAAGAGGACATTTACCATCAACTGATCATGTGACCGCATCTGAATTCGCATCTACAGAAGTGCCCCAATCTTCAGTTTCAGCAATAACGACATCTCAACAAAGCACAGAATCAGGACCTTTCCCTTCAACGACAGAAATACTATCTTCAGAAAGTTCTATCGCTGAACAGTCAACTACAGAAATTCATGTGACATCAACTGAACATGTGACATCATCTGAATTCTTATCCTCAGAAGTGTCCCACTCAACACTTTCAACAATACCAAAATTTTTCACGAGCACAGAATCAGAACAATCTCCTTCTTCTCCAGAGATTTCTTCCTCAGAAACTTCTGCCCCTTTTCAATCAACCACAGAAGGACATGTACCATCAACTGATCATGTGACCACATCTAAATTCTCTGCCACAGAAGTTCCCCACTCTACAGATTCAACAACAACAACATCTCAACAAAACACAGAATCAAGACCTTCCCTTACAACGACAAAAATACTATCTCCAGAAACTTCTACCGCTGAACAGTCCACAACAGAAGGACATGTACCATCAACTGAACATGTGACTGCACCCGAATTCCCATCCACTGAAGTGCCCCACTCTATAGTTTCAACAACAACAACATCAACAACATCTCAACGAAGCACAGAATCAGGACGTCCCCCTTCAACTATGGAAATACAATCTTCAGAAACTTCTACCGCTGCACAATCAACAACATCAACACACGGAACATCAGCTGAACATGTGACATCATCTGTATTCTCATCTAGAGAACACCCCCTCTCAAGCTCACATCCTTATCACACCACAGCCCTTCAGGCAATCACTAATTCTTCAACCCAACCTTCAGCAAGGGCAGTACAATTAATGTCAAAACAGAACTTACTCCTGTCTCTCCAGCAAGAACCACAGAAAGAACATGCTCTGAGGAGGAGTGCTCCTGTAACAACGCTCCTTGTTTTTTTAATGTGACATCTAATGCATGTCAATGCAACTGCTCTGGTCCTACCTTTGGAGATTCATGCAAATTTGGGGAGAATACCATTCCTGTCATTATCGGTAGGTGCATGGCTGCCACAGTCCAATCATACCATAATTTTATTCTCTTTTTTTTTTATTGGAGCTGATAAATGCCAATGTAAAATTAATTTTCATATATTTTGTGTGAATATTTCTGTAGACAAGTCAGCCCCAACCAGAGGAGTGAACATCACACTGAGAATTTTAAGACAATTCAATCCTGATTTTGAAACAATAAATTCACCCCAGTCACAAGAGTTAATCAACCACTTGGAACCTCAGGTATGTGAAGTTTGTTTTAAAGATTTTTGTGTGGTAATATCAATGAGATCATAATCTGCAGGGAAATATAATGTTGACTCTGTGGGAGTAATGTCACTTTAATCTCTGTAGCTCCAGGTGCTTTGTAGACAAGCAGATCCAGAAAACTTTAAAGACGTCAAAATCTCAGCTCTCAGGTAAGTTAAACAAAATAACATTTTTGTCAAACTAATGAATTATCATAAATCACCTGAGAGAATATTTTAATATCCTCCCATTGCATCCTCTGAGGATAGTAGCTTTGTCATCTGTCAGTTTATCCATCCCCAGTCAATCATAACCTGTGATGTACTACTCTATGATATACTCTGGGTAAAGAAGAATCTAAACCTTACCTAAATCAATTTTCTTTTTTATGAATATGCACAAATTAATTTCAAATTCCAGTACTACATTTTATCCAAATATTGTGTGTGTGTCTGCATGCGGGCGGGCGGGTGTGCGTGTGTGTGTGTGAAAGAGAGAGAGAGTGTGTGAATCTGAGCATGTCTGTGTATGGGAAGGGTAAGTGCAGAGTGTATATATTGTGCATGTATATATGTTTACATGGAATTTGTACATACAATATTATTTAAAAAAATAAACAAAGAAACATTTTTCTTCCTTCAGAAATGGAAGTGTTGTTGCTGAGAGTGTGGCTCAATACAACTATCCTAACAACAACTCTCAAATTACCTTCCTAAACAACAACCTGACAGTCAAGTTACAGACTATTTTTAGTGACACTGACAATTTAAAAAACCTGATTGATGCAGTTGGGAATATCTCCACTCAGGATACCACTATCACTGCACAAGTACCACAAATCATGAGTAAGTACAATGTATAACATCCGTCATATTAAAACATAAATTGAAACAACACTAAAAAAGACCAAAGAAATACTTTGCACTTAGATTACTGTGATGGGATGACAGCAATATCTTCCAGTGTTTGTCTTTGTTGAAATCAAGTAGAAATTTGCCAACATTACATTTGTAACTAATATGAGGGTATAATATGGCATGATAATTAAAATTATTTACAAAGCTGTTGTAGGCTGAGGCAGTGAATGTCTTTGTGTTGTACAGATGTTTCAGATCTGAAGCCATTCCTGTCCTGTAGCCTCAATTTTTCCAGCTACGCTCCGGAGTTAATCGATGGGGTCTGGCAGTGTGAGGGACCATGTAAAACAAACCCCAACTACTGTCATCAGCATGGAGAGTGCTTTAATGTCAACAGTGGACCCATTTGCATGTAAGGCCAGATGTGTATTAATACATCCAAAACTTTGTTTTCATGCTAATAATTATTTGTGAAACATTTTTGAACAAAGAATAAAATACATAGAAATTGATTCGTGTTCTAGCGCAATATTGTGGACAATAATTGCACAATATGTTTTAAATATATGTTTTGTAAGTCCATGATTTTTCAGAATTTTCACAGTTTTATCTGAAAATATCAGTTTAACATAACTGAGTTCATCATTTTAGTAGCATTTGGAATGTCATGTTGAGTGAATGAGGCCCTCTAGTGGTAGAAATTGTACCTGTTGACAGCATTCTACTTGACTGTCTCACAGGTGTGATGAGTCTCCATTGGTGCAGTACTATGGCCAACAGTGCCAGCAGACCCGCCGGGGCCCCGGGTTCTATGGCCTAGTCTTTGGACTGCTTGGAGCCGCACTTCTTCTCCTCATTGCCCTTGTAGCGACAGTACTACTTCTGAAGAAAAGAAGAGACAAACAGTGTGTTGAGATCTTACATACATGCAGATGCTCTCATTTAAAGAAAAGCTGATCATGGAGATGCAATCATAGCTAAATGAATACATTTGCCAAAGAATGACAGCCATTCACATGGCTGATAATGGCATCAACAACTGATTTTCTTAAACAACTGTGCAGTGAAAATATCCTTGGATGTTGATGTCCGTAATAATAATATGCTGTGGTTTGTCTCCCAGGGTTAACAGGAGATCACTGACATCACTAAATGAAGATTTTTTCAACTTTTCAAACACAGGTCAGAATCATAACTTATCGATATTAGTTATGAATTGTTTTTAATGATTCATGAAATATGGATGTCTATATGGTTGCATATGAAAAATATGTTTGGTTCTTGTATGCCCTCCATCCTGTAGGGGGAAATTTGAGTGAAAGAGAACCTTCACACACTATAAAGAATTTATGAATAGTCCCACAGATGATTGTCCAAGGGTAAAAAAATCATTGCTACCTCTGTTGTCTCACCTTTAACATTTATACTCATAAGATGCATTAAATTCCAAAGTTCCCACTTTAACAGGGAACAGTTAGAACTTTCAATGTACAGGTTTCAGAGCAGACCATCTGGACAGTGCAAAGTCTGCGCTGTCAGGAAGAGCAAGCTCTCACAGCATGATACAGTATGTCACATTGCTTTCAGGCCTGGCTATCAGGCATCTAGGACTGTCCGAGAGAGCTGGGAGCTACAACCTTGAAAACAACTCCAACGATCCCTTACCAGGATCCTTCAGGCCTCTTCCAGAGAGTGTATACACATCAGCAAAGGTAGGTGTCCTACTACTCCATTGGAATCCAGAATTTCCCATTATTATTATTAGGCTCATTATAACTATGGGGCTGTATGGTGACTCAGTGGCTTCTTTCCATGTGGAGTTTGCCTGTTTCTCCTTTTTTGTGTTTGGGTTTTTCTGGTCCAAAGACCAGGTTAGGCAGGTTTGACTTGCCGAAGTGCCCATAGATATATGAGCACTTGTTTGCCCATCTGGCCCTTAAATGGAATGGCATCTTGTCCACATAGTCCACCTGCCCCTTGCCCAATGCATGCTGGGACAGGTTCCAGCCCCTCACAGCTTTAGACTGGATGATGTGGGTATAGAGAATGGATGGATGGCTAACTGTATGTTTTTTTTTCTGAATGCTAGATAACGTAACAATTCTAAAATGTACAAATCAGTAACTGATTCCTTTCCATCCAAACTTCTGAAAGGAAATTGATGTGACACCAAACTATGAAGACAGTTTTAACAAGATGGGCAAATGAGCTGTCACGTATATTAATTATCAAAAGGAAAGCATTTCAATTTTCAAACTGATTACTTTCCACTCTCCCTGTACAGATGAGGACCAAGCGGCCAGAGCTGCTAACACCATCCACCAATCCATATCAGTAACGGTCCGTCTCACTCCTCTCCCCTGCCTTTGTAGAGGTCTGGACACCAGCTGGCTCCCAGGTTCATTTGCTATCTATAATTCACATTTTTGGCAAATGCTTTAACAGCAAAGTGGCTTCAGTGGTTCTTTACATGCAAATCAACCACCAAATGATGTGACAATAGTCTGTGTCTTATTTAAGTGTGAAATCTTGAATTATTTGTACTGCTAACCTCAATTTGTATTGTATTCTCAACTTTGTCATTTTATGACCTCATTGTCAAACCGGAATAGTGATGTGTTCTCAGATCTAAAATAAAATCACAGTTCTGCAGTTCTTAAAAGTAAAGGTGCATTTTATGCGATTGTCAGTGTGATATTTAAATATTGATTTATTGTTCATACAAAGTAAAAAAAAAAAAAAAAAAAGGTTTATTTAAAAGTGCTGGACTGACAATGTCTGCATCTCATTTTGTACACCTTTGCTTATGCCTTGTTCATTAAATTGTTTGCAATACCACAGATTGTGCTTTAACTGAAAACTGATTACATTAATATATTGAGTTATCCACAAGAAACTGACAAAGAGAACAGGTTTAAAATCCAGAACAGTGCCAAAATAAGAAATGCATAGAATTTTGTATGTGTATAGCATTTGCACTGGTTTGTGGAAGACTTGAGTTTATGTAAGCGTTATGACAGCCATAAGAACATTTTTTTTAAACATTGTATCATTTATTAAAAAAAAACGATTTGGTTGGTTTGTGTACTTTCAATTGTCTTACTGGAAGCAGCAGCTGGGCTGCGCTGTCATAAAATACTGTAGCCTGTGTTGCAGAGCAGAACACTGAAGCCTTTAAAATTCACTTCCAGACCACTAGAGGGCACACTGTTACAAATATTGGCACAATGTTCCTGTTCAGTGAGAGGTGATTATTTTGTTGACAGGGAAGTTACTCAGATTGGAGGTATTCTGCTAGACTGGCTCTCAAATCATGTGATTAATTGTCCTTTAAAAGTAAAACATAATAGTCTTTCAAATCAGTGGATTTATCTGCGGCTCTTGTCATGGGGGTAATCTGTTTTTATTTCCCTTACATAGTGTTCAGCAGTAATTACTCCTCTGTCAGTGGACTATATGTTGGACAGTTAGACCTTCCCTCTGTTTACCTCATGCCTGTAAAAATCATGAAATTTTAATCCATTTTCATAAGAGAAATATTTGCACAGTGCAAGAACACATAGTTTAGACCATGCCACTTCCCTGTATTCAGTTTTGCTCAGGCCACCATTTTAAAAGGGACACTTTGGTGACACCTTAACCTGTGCAGTTTCCTTACCTTTGATGTGACCTCATGAATCAGGCACAATCATTTTACATGCTGTCTTGTGTTTGTGCTTGGGGCTGTTCAGTAATGCAGCAATGCCAATTTCAGGCTCATGGTGGTCAGAGCCGACAGGAAGCTTCTTTGCTCACCCTCATGAGATGGCTGATCTGAGTGCTGATTCTGAAACCTACATTCAATTTTTCTACAAGAACAATGACTACCCTCACCTGTTTTCTTCTTCCTGTGTAGATAACATTTCTCCTGTTCAGGTATGCCGGGGGCACTGCGTGGCCCTGAGGTGCTCAGTTTCTGTGGGCGAGTGATGGAAAACCCTTTCACTGACCTGATTACTGACCAGATACAGGCAATGAAAGGCTGCAATCTACCTGCATCAGCAGCACTGCCCCCATGCTGTCACTCAGATAGCAGCTTCTACAGCAGGAAAAAAAGCAGTCAGCAAACCTGGGGGTGTGGGCATCAGAACCCAGTTCACAAAGAACATTTCATGCGAGCTGTTCAATCTACCATCTTTCATAACTGTTTGCAATATTATTGTCTGCCCTCTTGCCATATCCATGAAATCCATTTAATAACCCTTACTGAAGTTTTTCACATAACATCTGGTCCATATTGAATTCTGTGTAATATCATTGAACATATTTAGTGTTGTAGTGTTGTGGTTTTACATTAACTAAACTGCAGATTGATACTCTGGCTTTTGTGGTTTTCCCTCTCATACTCACCGGAGAAGAGATGTCGTACTGTATTTTAAATTAAAAATGTTCAGGGCCCAGAGGGGTCTCATCTAAGATTTTCAAGACAACATTTCTTATTTTTTTTCACTTGGTCTAGGGGTAAAGTTGGTTTTCAGGAAAAATAAATAGAAATGTAACTGTGCATTACTGTACTGTAGAACACTTTAGTCTACTCTATCCTACACAATGTTGCTATTTTTGCAGAGAGATCAGTTGCGATCTTGACGCACAGCACAGCTTGCGTGTCAATAAATAAGAGTACAGTGGGAGAGCGGGGACGCCCTCAGGACGCTCCTTTGTCACGGCCTGGTACAGTCAGGTGCTGACCTCCAACCCAACGCTCTTCCCAGAATTTAATATGCATTTAACAAACAGGAGATAATTGGTTGTGGTGAAATTTAACAGCTCAATAAAACTGTATCCCACATTTCATATGGCAATAGGCAAGACTGCAGGGGTCATATAATGATTAATGAAGTTATAAAATTGATTGTAAAGATAGTCATGATCCTGACACCTGCTGTAAACAGCGAATTGCACTGAAGGCTTCAGCTGGACTTGAGCCTGGAAATGAATGGGACCAAAACTCAACATGTTTATGGTACAGAGTTATGACTTCCAGCACTTCTAGGTTCTTGTTATTGTTGCATCCCTGTTTACACCAGGGAACAAATTTATCAGGACAGAAAAACAGGAGTCTTATAGCTGTCTGCTGCCAAACCAGAAAGGTGTGCTCTAAAGAAATGGGAAGCTGCAGGAGAAGTATATACTTGGGCTAACAAACAGGCTGTTTCCTTGTTGTGGATCAACTCTGTGGTTACATAGTCACTGACACACATCACAGACAACAGGACATATGCTTATGTGTGATAAACAGCCCCCAAGCTGTGGGCAGTTTGTCACACATATGAAAAATAGTACCAGTGAAGAGCTTGTAAATAAGTTATTTTTATTTTTTCCTTTATACAGAATACATTAAGTTTTACAGTTTTCAGCACAAAAAGGAGAAATTAGTTAAACACTGTACACAATACCACTTACTACAATACCAATGCGCATATCACAGCAGGTATGTGACAACTTATTTATGATGCACTTGCCTTCATTTATTTAAGACATCAAAAATAAAAGATGCATCATTTCACAATATCATATACATCAATTTTAAAATGTAAACATTTTATCTGAATTTTAAAAGCCAAAAAAAAAAAAAAATACATTGAGCAGAATTTAAACCCCATTCATTACTGTTTTGAAAAGGAGATTCAGAAATGGTCTTTACAGAGACAGCATAAATTGATATTAAGATCTGGCTCTTTACACTGCAGCCAAGGGCCAAATGGCACTGCACTCCAGGGGCACCATAAAAGTATTCATTTCGACCAATAGTGCCTTCACACTCTCAGGTTGTGACACCTGCCATTACAGACACATTCCGACAGCACGATTCTCTCAGAGCCAACAGCAGACCAACCGTGATGCGACCAAACCAGCTCTGCTTTCCCCCCAGTAACATGGCAAAGACACTGCTGTTATAATGCAGCATAACTAAATCTATGATGAGGGCTGGGGGTGGGCAGGCGCTAATGTAGCCAGACTAAGAGCATGGAGACCAAAGCCTGTCAGACCGGTCTTTCTTCCTGTGACGTAGTGTAATGAAGTGGGAACCTACAGGGGCCTCAGGGCCTGCAGAGCTTTTCACAGCAGCGATGTCAAGGACTGCAATGATTGAGTTTACAGTTTAGGACTTTGAAGACATGTAGAAGGAACCTCAATACCGCACTTAAGGGGCCTGTGGGGCCATCGGTATGGTACACTATATGCTATATCCAGTATATAAGTTGAATCATCATGATTAGTCGACAGGATTACTGCTGCGTATGCATTTAGCATTTACTGTGCCACACCAAAGGCTCCAGAACAATAAAATATTTAATTTTTCACCAACAGCAAAGAGCCAGTCACAACGACCACACCCAGCATTGCCCAGAATAAAACCAGAATGAGTCTTAAGGGTTGTTGGTGTTGACCTCCAAACACAAAATAATTATTTTTACCTGAAAAAAAACATGCAACACAGTGCAGTGGCTGGAAATATTTTTTCTGATCAGTAACACTAATATGAACAAAAAATGTATGAACAAAAAACAGTAATGAAAATCCAGGGTAAATATTTTATAAGGACAATTGCCAATATTTGCTGCTCTATTTTATTCATCAGATATAAGCAAATGATAGTGTCCTTTGCAAGCAGAGTGTTTCATGCAGTGACTGATCTCACCTTAAACTGTTTTAATTTTTAAAACTCCACCCATTTCATATGACAGGAAATGTTTGCTGCATTTTCAGCACGAACATTGTTTATATACTACACACCTGTACAGGGAGGACATTTCTGTTTGTGTCAGGAAAGCCCAGATTGGTTAAATCTAAAGCTAATTTAAAGGGCCCTGGATCATGTCTAGATGATTTAGTTTAGTTTGAAAGGCAGTCATTCCGTTTTCTGTGCCACATTTATGTTTAAAACAAAACACAAAAAGACTTTTCAGATGAAAACAAGGGTTTAGATACATTTCTGGAGTCACTTTCAGGGCAGCCGTAAATTCTAACCACTGAAAAGTAGCTTTTTAAACCAACAGCCCACCAACATCTTCAAAATCATTCTATTAGCATTAGCACAAGACTTCTCTTGGGGTGAAAGCTGAGTTCTTCTACCATTCAAAGTAATAATGCAAGTCAATGTGAACAGGTGATATTCGTGTATGTAATTATTAAAATGATTAAAAGACGTGTGATGCGAGAATGACAGTAAGAAGTCAGTGACAAATGTCAGTTCATTTCAGGTCCAGACTCACAGTTTGATGGGAAAGCATCATATGATCTATGAAGACAGAACAGCACATATTCATACATTTACAACAGGTGCAACATATTTATAAAACACATAAATAACTCCTTCATGTTATTTAGTGAAGCACACAGAGCAGCATTGCATGTTTCATTATTATGTCAGCCAGTACAGGAGTACAGCACTGGAAACAGGCAAGATACACAGACACATCATTTACCTATACAACACAGCAATTGCAGATACACTCAAAGCAGTGCATGGCCTTTACCATACACACACACGCACACACACACACGCACACAATAGTACAACAGCTGAGTCAATAACAGTTGAACTCAAACTTATGAAAAAGGCATTGCAAGCTAAAGCAATCCATCCAAAATGTTAAAATGCACAAGTAGAATAAATAAAGGCTCTCATACAGAATGAAACATTCGTCATAAAATACATTAATGTTTTGGTCATTACTTTCACATCCATAAATATGATAAACAAATTGCCCATTGTACCATTGAGCAAGGTACTTCACCAGAATTGTCCCAGTAAATATCCACCTGTACAAAATGGATAACATGTAAAACAGCTTTGTGACTCACCCTGTATAAGGACATTTGTTATGCAAATAAATAATAATATTCATATTTAATGAGGGCTGTATTGACTCTCAGTCACAGACATATGCATTGCCGATAGAAACAGCCCACATAAGAACAAAACACTGCATCACAGCCACAGTATATGGTACTGGAAACAAATAATAAATATGTGGTAGAAGTCCAGCTCATACCAGGACCACATCACAACAGCATACTGACATAACACTTGCAAGTTTAAGAAAAGCAATAAAATAACAATGACAGTCGTCATAACTGAAATAAGAATGATATCAAAAGTAATCATTCAGAGTCACTATTTCCCCCACAATGGAGAGTGCATGAGCAGCTGCACTTTTGTAATCAGACATCTCATTGTGAGGCTGTGATGCAAGGCTGTTTGGACTCAAAGATCAACAACCATCCACATGCAGGTAAAGAAAACACCACATATTCAATAGGTGGGTCTGGTTAAAGTACCTCCTGCCTGAGTGCTTATCAGAAAGAGGTCATCACTCTCCAAAAGGGAGCTTCATTGGCAGGGCAGGTCCTGTTGCCATGTCTATGGCAGAGCTGTTGGCACAGAGCTTCCTGTTTTCATTTTTCACGGATTGGAGGCTTCCCTCTACACCAGGTCGGTGTGAGGCCTGCTGGCCCAGTCAGACCCAGATGCCCCCTGGCAACCGGGCTCATACTCGGCACCCCGCAGAAACCGCTCCAGCCGGTCCAGATAGGCGGGGCGTTGCGGCAGGAGGAAGTAGTGGGTTTGGCTAGCCTTCCTTCCCTGCTCCATGATTGGCAGTATGCAGGGAGAGCCCTCACTGTGCTGGCGCTGCAGCTTGCGGCTCACGTATTTGGGGTCGGGGGCGAAGCTCTGGGTGGGGGGCATGATCCCATTCAAATAGGTGGGTAGGCTCTTTGGGCTGGGGGTTCGGGGGTAGGGGGACAGAGGCTCACGCGGGGGTACTTTAGGAGGCTTGTCTTCATCGCTGTAACCCCCAGAGGACACCTCTGCAGACCAGCGGCGAGGGGACTCCGTCGTTTTCGGTGTGCGGGGGGGTATGGGGATCCGGGGTGGCACCTGGGGCTTGTCCAGGGCAGGGTTGGTGTGGCGTGGACAGGACTGGCGCAGAGCTGGGCCAGAATGGGACCGACGAAGCCTGCGGTGAGCTCGGTCACATGACTGGGGTTTGGCTGGTCCCTGCGGCTGCGGCAGCAGCTGTGACTCGCGCTGCTCCTCCCTGTTCTGGGTCTGGACACGGGCCCCAACCGGGCCCTCCAGGTAGGCGTGGTTGACCTGGCCGCAGCCCCTAAAGCTGCGCCGGACTGGGGTGCCAGGGCAGAGGGTGGGCGGTTTCGGGCAGGGCTCTGGCATTAGCCGGTGGCTCTCATGCACGCCGGAGAAGAGGTCGTCATCCATGGCCCGGTCCGTAACCAGCTCCACGGGGCTGGGGATGGGGGGCAGCGGCCTGGAGCTTCTACTTGGGGTGCGAGGCGGGGTGTGTGGAGGCGTGTGCTCGTACACGGACAGGCGCTGGAAGGAGGGGACAACCTGGTCATCCCCGGGGGGACTGGGCGTTGAGGGTTCCAGGCTGGATGACAGGCTGAGCGGAGAGGGCCTGGGCTTCTTCAAGGGCAGGCGCTGGGCCCCTGGGCTGTGTGGGGGATGAGGGTGACAATGCTGCCCTGCGCACACAGATGGCTCTAATTAGACAGGGATGAGGGGTACAGACAGGAGTCTGATATCTCATCAGCACAGACAGGTCTGGCACCATAAGATCCTTCTTTAAAGAAAGGCTAAGCTTGTGTGTATGATCACATTTAGCCTTGCATGCCAAGCTTAAACCGCTCTACCATAAGCCGAGCAAAAGCTGTGTAGTTCAAAGGGCTAATCCTGCCCACATTTTGGACTGCAACCAATATTTTTTTATTCTCCCACTCTCCCCTCAAGTGAACCAAACCAAAGTAGAAAACTAGTACAAACTCGTAGACTCCATAGAATGACGTGACTGCATACCCTTGCTTCTTTGCACAACTCAAACGCATCACCAATTACATATTGCCTATTATGTGCAGGGGCATGAAGTCAACTCATACTCAGTTCACACACCTGCACATGCCTGGCTGGCTAGGAGAGGGCGCTAAAGAGTGATGAGACTGATTACTTTAAACGCTTTTCTCTGGGGAGGCTGAGCCAATTATTGCTTAACCAACGTGGATCTCTAGCCCCAGGGACTTGAACACCCAGATCACAGGGCTCACAGCTGCACCATCATGTGCGTCTATGTCTCTACCAACCATGTAACCACTCCTTTCTAACCTCTAACTTGTACCAATGTACCAATGTCATCTTTGATATTTTGTAGTCCATGGTAGTGTGATAAAACATGTGTTTGAGTCTCTTTCTGTCCGTACTCACTTTCTGACACTGGGACTTGCTGGTGAGTTCTGGGGCTCTGGTCCAGAGGTGTAGTATCCAGGCCCAAATAAGAGCTGTACAATGACAACAAAATAAATAAATATATAAATAAATAATATTACATTTGGCGAAAAGTGAAGTGTTTGAGCAGCAGTAGTAATCATAAAGAAGAACATAGTGTGCGAGCACAATGAGAGGCTACTACCTGCTACCAGTGCAGTTTTCAGGTAAATGCTCACCTGTCAAGTGAAGGGGCCTGGGTCCAGGAGGGTGTGGAACTGGCCATAGTGTGGAAGCAGTACCCATTCAGCAAAGGGCTCTCTGGAGGAAGAAAGAAATCCTGCACACTCAGTTCTGCAATGGACATGTTCCAGCTGCAATACAGTCACATCCAGTCCAGTGAGATGCTCCACTTTAGCCCAGCTGGGAACAGCTGGAACGCCTGAAACAGGAGAAGGAGATGAGAGCTAGAATAGCATAGCCACAAGCAATCACCACTCAGTCACACTCCCTCGCTCGCTCTCATGACACTACTTACACCACAGTAACCACCCACTTCAAAATTCAAGCCCCCCACAAATGTTTAAAATACAGCAGGCCCCCTTCACAAAAGAGCACAATATCATATACCATTCACTCAACACAATAACCCCACCCTACAATCCACACACACACACACACACACAGTTGCTCTTTCTTTTGCTGCTTTCCTGCTTTATAATTTGAATCATCAAGAAGTAGTAAGCAGTACTCAGGTAGCAGGTAGGCACAACCTATATCTATATCTATAGCAAAAAACTACCATTGCAGGCTGCCAAGAGACTCTTCCTTTTAAGGCTCTGTTGCAGTGCATGGATGAACCCCATGTTCTGATAGTGAAGCTATGTCAGTGCAGACTGTGAGAAGCAGCCTTTCAGAGCAATGCATTGTTTCTCACTGCTCTCTAGCGTCTCCTTTGGTTATAGTCTGCAGTTGCACATGGACGCATCTTGCTCCATCTCATGGGTGTGCAAGCTCAGCCTAAGAGGTATGATGTGAAAAGAAGCAGTGTCTCATATTGTCTCTCACTTTTGGAAGGGAGCATGTCTGTCAGTGATGCTGTCTGATCATGTGTTTTCTGTTATTTTGGTTTTCGGTTCTGTTCTGCCTGCCGGCCTGCCTGCCTGCCTGCCTGCCAGCCTGCCATTCAGTCATTCATCACCTTTGCCTGTTCCCTGTTTTTGCTTTCTGGATTCTGTTTTTGCTGTGTTTACCTGGTTCTTGAACTTCATCTGCCCGTTTTTTGACTTTGCCTTTTGGACTCTGATTTTGTACTGTTGCCATGACTTCCTGGTTTTGACCCCTGCCTGATTTTGACTTTGATGTTTGGATTGTGTTCTGGCTGCTTAATAAACTTTAGTTTATTATTTATTCCCATCTGCAGGAGTCCTTCACCTGAGTTCTGACAATATCTTCATTTCTGATCCAGAAACTTTAGTAGAGTTTACAGCAATGGCTTATGAATCAGACTGGGCATTCCAACTCTGATGTAAAAAATGAGTACCATTTTTCTAAACGGTGGTAGAACTACAAATTAATAATTTTATTTGGCTTTACCTATTTGCACGACCACTATATTGTTCAGGATGTTGTTAATCAATAGGGTAACATATGTAAATCTACCAGAAATCAGAAATAAGGAGAATATATCTAAATGTTCCAGCCAATGAAACGTTTGAGATAGTGATGATTCTTCGGCGATTGAGACCGTTTTGCTATTGCAGTAAAGGGTCAGTTGTTTGTGCTGCATGAAGTATTTTCCAGTGGCAACTGCATGCAGCCTTTCCAGCATTTTGAAAAGACGACTGGAATTAATTTCTTGTCTCCTGATAATGATCTGTAAAGTAAATATCAAGTTTGGTGAGGGTGGAAGTGAAATATTTTTTAAGATGTTATGTAAATCGGCCTCCGCTGTGGAATAGCCTATATAGTAAGCACATTTTCCAACACTGCTCTGACTGTTGAATTAAGTAATAGGTATGACATTGCAGTAATAAATCCTTCAGTTTGGTTTTGCTTGCATGGCATACACGTGAAAATCGGACCTTTCTATTCCAGTAAATCTTGAACGGAAGAAACCAACAACAATAAATTCTTCCGGTAAATAATATAACGTGTATGAAAGGCCACTTTCAGCCATCATGAATGGCTCATTGTGGTTCCTTAAAACACATAAGATAGACTGGTGGAAGTTTCTAATGGCCATAGCTGGTATGACAGACGCATCAGCTGACTGAGGTATGTGTGACAGCTCAGAGGACGAAAAACACGATGTCGGCCAAAACACGATTCTGCCTTAAGAAAGACCTGAAATTCTGCGCTAACTGCCTACATAAATAGGCTTGTCCTTACGCTTCCATGGCCTCACATCCAGGGCTGTCTATTTATCGCAACGTGGCCTCGGCTCCTGGAGCATGTCCGGCGTGGACTAGGCGAAACTTGACCCGCGACAATGAACCCCCGCAGGCTCGTGCTTCCTCCGGCAACAGGTGTCAAAAGCGGCCAGAGTGACGGAGCACAGTGTACTTCAGTTTGGGCATTTATCTTTGCTAGGACAAGGATTTTGCCATGACATCGCAAATAAGCCTCACATCTGCAATCACACCAGCACTGTAATAGTTGTCATTTATACGTGGCATCCATTTAAACATCGTGTAAATAAACACATACTGTACCTGAAAATTAATTGCATTGTTTTTATGAAATTCCCCTGCATTTAGCCTTAATTCAGATAAGGTTTCAAATGACAAATAAGAGCAAATGAGCAAACTCATTTTTTTCCGCCCACAGTGATTTCTTCTCAGTAGCTATACCTAGTCATTTAAGTGATTTTCCCATAGGATATCCACAGATATGATATATCCACCATAGTTGGAAAGGGGACCAAAAAGTACACACCCCACCCCTCTCTACTTGACAGCGGTTTCCAAGCAACGATACCCGCTCTACCTGTGCGGCAGGCGCTGCTGAGCGCGCACACACCCCCTTATTTCCCCGACCGGCTCCATAAGCTAATTGTTAAAGGATTTCCGCTGAGCAGGTGACTCAGGTGCGAATTATTTTCTGTGAAGGGAATACGCTCAATTTCACAGACAGGTGACTGACGAAATAGGGCCAATGCGTTTCCGCAACAGAAGGAAGCTGTTCGCTTTATTATATTGTTTTATTTGAGAAACATCACTTCCTCGGTATGATAATCAACACAATACAGCTACCTGAACAGTCATTTCAATTTCATTTTCGTTCTTGTACGCAGTACGCAGAAGTCAAGACTTACATTATGGGAAATCATGACATTAGAACCAGATGTTCCATATAAAAGGCTATGAGATAACATAAATGACATAAAAATGCAACGAGCGTTACTCCAACTATCCTAAAAGAAAGCGTCGCATTTTCATTGACCATTTGTCTACACAAAGAATGTATTAGCCAGTCTTTTTTTATCTTTACTAAATATTAAACCATTCCAGAATCAGTCCCTGCCCAGTTACATTGCACGTCAACTTCATCTGATCGTAGATGAGCTACACTGATAACATCACAACTTCCTACAGTCATCAACCCACAGTAGTCAACCTAACTGAACCAGGTTTTCTCTTGGCCCCTTACCTTGTCCTCCTAGTACTTAACGCGCACGCACACGATCCAAGGCTTGTCGCATGCTGAATTTGATCCCCTTATCCTGTAGATAAATAGACTGTATTTGTAACCTCCAGATAGTCCTGTCACTGAAATAATGTGCGTGAATACACAAATATTTTGCCTCACTGTCACACGTCAGGGAAAGTACTGGAAAACTCATTCACAGACTCCCGGCGCACCACGACTCTGTTTTATAAGCTCCGTCACACAGCTGGGATGAAGCGCCGCCCTCTGTTCCTCATTAAAGGTGTCGCACACATTTTGCTGGTGGGGCTTATTCAGGGAAAAACCGCAATTCATAAGTACATGCTGGCGCGCGGTGTAATCATGCCTATGAAAGGAGCTAATACATACGCAGTTATGGGGAAGATTTTCATCGTCCAGTTAAATTAAAATAAATAAATAAAACAGCAAAACACTTACAAATACTGAAGTGTAATTGTAATATGGTCATTAATGATATATATTTCAGCCTCATAAAAATATTTACTGACTGATTTAAGCTGACGTTTTCAAGCGGTATAATTAAGTAGTTATAAATGGTTAGCACTATGTTATGTTCATTCATAAATTACTCAGCTGTATATGTCAATGCGTGCATTCGTTCATGTGCGCAAACAGCCAGGTGTGTAGGACAATCACAAAAACAAAACAAACGTGAGAATGGTAATAGCATAGTAATAAAATTGTGACTGGTGCCGCCAAACGCTATAATTTTGTATTGTACAATGACGAAGTGTTAAATCAATTTTAGCACGCAAGTGTTATGTCACAATGACAGCACTGCAATGAACAAAGCATTGGAAGCGACTGTCATTTCTTATATCCCCTTTACTGAGAAAAGAACCGAATGCCAAGTGTGCGTGTCGTAAATCTCCTTCCTGTGCGATATTACATGTTGAAATTGTTCAGAATTAAACTCCTGCCCGTCCTGTCCTCCGTGCCTGGCGGCGCCACGGAGTCTGTAGCCCACTGTGGAAACACCAGTGTGAGGGTAGAAGAATTAGGATGTATATGAGGAAACCTCTGGACCGGACACGGATCTGTGCTGCTGTCTTCCTCCCTCCCAGGCAGTTACATACAGAATAAAGAACTGCGAAAATAACTGCAGTGTCATATAGAACGTCATCATACACATGTCCAGTGATAAAATAACTTAAATGTTAAATTAAAGGATATGATATGAAGCTCTTGGTCTCTTGTGGGTCTTTCTGCATAATACAGCGTCAGTCTGCTTCTTATCAGATTGATACTGTTTAGCCATAGTGACCTATCTGCACACACACACACATAGGCACCCTGAACTGGGTGAGACTAAAACACTGTTTTCTGGGAGTAAAAGGCATTCATCATCAAAATATTTACTACAAGTGTTCAGATGTATAGAATAGTTAGCTGGGTGTATCAAGGAACAGACAACAGGTAAATTACCATTTCAGTCGTACAGTTAAAATCTGTGTGCTTCTTCTTCTTCGGCTTGGTTTTTTCTCATTTAACCACAATAAAAGATGGGAGGATTTGAAGTGACTTTGAAACAAGCACCTGGAAAATAAAATAAGCATTTTGTGAGGCTGGGGCTGCATGGGGAACAGAATGTGCTTGTGTTTTGCTGTGGTCAGTAAACACCCATGGCTCTGGCTCCAAACCTAACAGCCTTATCGTTACAGCAGGATCTCTCTAATCCCCTTTCATCATCTGCACATTCTCCACATTCCAGTGCACCAGGCTACAGCTGGGAGGAAAATGTGTGCATGTACGTGTGTGTGTTTATGTATGTATGTATGTGTGGGTTGGTGGTTAGCTGTGCGGGTGTGCATACATCCATGTGTATGTGTGAGTGTGTCTGTGCACGTGTGTAAGGATATGTGCAAACACATGCATGTACAGGAAGGGTGTGTTGAGAGGTATGATATTTGTGTGAGAGGATTAGGGTGTGGGTCTACATGTGCACATGTCTTTGTGTAGAAGGGTGAGGAAATGTGTTCACATTGTGTGTGTGTGTGTGTGTGTGTATGTGTGTGACTGGAATGTAAATACAAGGGTGTGTGTGTGTGTGTATGGGTGCACAAGTGTACATGTCATTGTGGTATATTTGTGTGTGTGTGTGTGTGTGTGTGTGTGTGTGTGTGTGTGTGTGTGTGTGTGTGTGTGTGTGTGTGTGTGTGTGTGTGTGTGTGTGTGTGTGTGTGTGTGTGCTTATGAGAGCCATATGAAATCACCCATCCCATGTTTGAGCAATGCTGTAATGTCATATTCAGAAAGAGGGGAATAGAATGCACATCTGATCCAGGCCAACATTTCTCTGTGACGAAAGAAACTTGGCCATGAACTTTCGTTCTCTGAACGAGTTCCAGCACACTCACACACACACACAGACACACACCCGTCTGTCTGCTCCGCCCTCACCATGAGCCCAATGTGATGCGAGTCTACACAGGAAATGCCTTATAAGGTCACAGCCGCAGCACGTCAACCGTGTGTGTGTGGGGGCTAGACAGGGGAAGTAACCACAGCCACCCTGGCAACAGCAACCAAACTACTCCTTTGAGTGCCTACTTCCCTACACAGACATTTAAAAAGCCCTGAACCCTGGAAAAAGATCCCATAGGTACTAGGAAACTCTACACACCTTCAGGGTATTTCCCATGCACACATACGTTGACAGTTCTGACAAGTCTATCCACTCTCTCTCTCTCTCTCTGTCTCTCTCTTTTCTCTCTCTCTGCTGATTTTTCTGGGTGGGGCACAGTCGAGGATAAGGAAAGAGACGTCACTAGGTTACTCCAGACAATCCCAATGAGAAGGAAGTCATTTTACGCAAATTCCAGGATCAAAGTTATAATGGAAAAAAAGTTTTTGGTTTGAATTTGGTGTGCTTACTTCACCATCAAGGAACTAAATCAAAAGGAAATGTGTCAGCATGGTTTATCTCTGTCAGTGCTACAACACTATGACACTAACACTATGATGTGAGGCCAGAGATACAGTTTAAGTTATTACAGTTCCCTGTTAGTTCTCAGCATGACATGGTTTCAACACTAAAATACTGTGACAGAACTGAACATCGGAACTCTTATCTTCTGCTCTTTGCTGAAAAAATACATAGAAATATATTTGCCAAAAAGACAACTTTAATAAATACTGTCAACTGAAATTACACCATTGAACACAACATATCATGTTTTCAGGAGGATGTCAACTGGTCTTGGTTGTATAGACAACAATTGAAAGGATGCTAAGACAAAACCCCCAAGTGACAGTGTCTGACACTCCAGCACTTGCTCATCTGTAAGAGCCCAGCAACCAGAGCATGGAGCCAGCGCTCATTAAAATGTAGCTAAATATTGCACCATTACGGCACTCCAGGCAATAACCCAAGACCTGCTCAGTGTGTTTTTCCACCCTCCACAAAATTAATGACTTCCTCTATTCTTTTTTTTCTAATTTAAGTTTTGTTTGGAAACTGTGGGATTTTGTAATGAGGCACATGTACTTGCATTCCTTTAAGAAACGCTATAAAAGGAAATTCAGGAGTGCGTCACTTTTTAATAATGTCGTGGTTGGTTTTTACGTTGCTTGCTGCCAACCAGATACCAGAATGTAATTTGGTTAGGGGGCACAGTGTGAGGAGGCGTGTTTTTAGGGTGGCAAAGACAGACATGTCAGGGTTCAGGCTCCAGGGCCTAGATCCACTTCAAGTGATGTTACTGGCATCGACCTCTTATGATGTCACAGCAGCTGTCAAATGAGTTCCCAATATTTCCCCTCATTTAATTATATTTCCAAAGTAATGCAATAACATACAGTGCAAACTCTTTTCTTTTTTGGGTGTTGTACATATGGGAGAAGCGTGTGAACATGCTTTCCCCAACTCTTCATTCCACTGCTTTGCATTAAGCCTACAGTACTTTCTCCCACTGGACCCAGTGGGCTCTGTCTGCCAAGTCCTATTACCCCAGGTCCAGACTTGTAGACAATGTAAACACAATAAAAACTGCAGCCATACTTGACTGTGGCTAAAATTTGACTGTGTAAATACCTTATTTGAACTCAGCTCTCAGACAACAATGAAGTACATGAATGGAAATTTTGAACATTTGAGCCTATATCCAGGGTAACGGTTTGACTCATACCTTTTATCGTAACTGTGTCTGTAAGCACACAAAAGGGTTTGTGTTCATTGGTAATGGAAGAAAGAGAAATACGAACAGCCGTAAAGGCAGAAACATGCTACAGAGCAGCTAAACACCAGCGTGACTGAGCAGTTCTAATGGTGTTTGACAGTGTGTGCCCTGTACACAGTACTGCTGGCTGACTTGTCCAGGGTACACTATGTGCTGAGTCAGGACTCTGTTTGTCCTCCCTGCTACTGGCATGGGCTCCATGGTCAATCTGTAAATCCGGAGAGATTTCCTCTCAGCACGCAACACAAAACACATGTATTGTAGCCTGAGGCGATAGGCTTGCCCCCCCCATCTCCCCTCCCCCCTGGTTGGGTGTGTGTCTAATACCAAAGGCTCAACGGGAAGGGAGGCAGCCTCCAGCAGTGAGGAAAATCTCCACTTCCACCCTCCCCTGGAAGTCAGGGTGCTGTGTGTGTGGAAGCACTCCTTTAGCATGGTGATCACATGTCCCACGCGAGCAGCGCATGACCGCAAGTCACACTGTCTGACCCAGCAGTACAAAAGGAGTTTATCCCTCCCCTTCTTGGTTCCATCATCTGCAGGTAGACACTCATTCTGAACCTTGCTGAGATAAGGTTAGATATATCAATAGATATTGCCTTCAATGCTTCCTGAGGAGGACAGGTGTGAGGCAAGTCACTGATTTCTGTTTGCTTTGATTTTTGATTTTCACAATTATTACCATTTGTCCCTCAAAAAATTTTTGGCTTTATTTGTTTTCTTACTCTTCAGCATGTTTTTTTTTCCATTAGGTGGTATTTTTGGGTAAAATTAGAATCGCCAACTGCAGTGGAATATGACTCCACAGACGACAATGATGATACTGTTACAGGTTTTTAAAAGCATAAGATCTCAGACTGAGGAGTGGTGAGTTTTGATTCAGCACCACTAAGCACTTCTTCCTGGGTGTGTCTCTGCTCCAGGGAAGGTACTCTGGGTGAACACGTGAGGAACAGTTTCCAGTTTCAGTGTGGAGGAGGCAAAAGGGACAGCCACAGGCCTCCACTCCCTGGGCGAAAACCAACTGAATGACCTCATCTGCAGCCCTAAACACACTCTGCTGCTGAGCCGGGTTGAGACACGATGCTTGCTGTGAGGGAAGAGAGCATCGAGCTCAAGATGGCTTTAAAATGGGACATTAAAAAAATGTTAAAAATTTTGTTATTATATAATGTAAAATTACATAATAGCCATGTTTGTAAAGAGGAATATTATGCAACTGTCCTATAAATGTACAGAACTGCTATCAAAGTTTAAGATGCCAGAGTTTATGAAAGGTAATTACAGTTATGAGTGTAGCTCTCTCTCTCTCTGTCTCTCTGTCTCTGTCTTGCACCTGCACACACACACACACACACACACACACAGCACGTAAGTCAATGCTGATGAATAAGGTTAATAATTATGACACAAGAGGACAGTGCTGAAAACCTACCATTTTCAATGGTGCTTTAATGAAGGATATTCCATAAAACAAGATTAGCACTCATACTAGTGAGGTGAACACATACTATGCACACATAAAGGGAATTATTCTGCATGCTTATGACTTCATATGACTCAGGTTGCTGCAGGCTTTGTCTACACATCAATACACCAAGCAAGGTTCTTACTTTGTCCAGTTTTAGTGGGTTCACACAGTGAGTAATTCACAAAGTTCTGTTTCATGTTAAGCTCACTGAATATCCTCCTTACTCCTCTCAGTTGGTACTTTGTGCTGCAGGTGGTGAAAGGTTTCCTTATATCCTGAGTTGATTGCTTTATTGCTCTCAGGCATATCTACATGCCGCCCAGGCCTGTTGCAGGAGAGTATGCAGTCCATCTGCTGCATGTTTGGCTTGTGCAGGATACATTTAGCCCCACAATGACTCATACCACTGATCATCCAGTTGATTTTGTTTTTGTTTTGCATTCATATACACCAGTCAGACCACCAAGTCTATAAGCTTTACAGGACTGATATATAAAGTGCATCCAGGTATAACTTAACATTGTTTTAACATTTTTTTTTTTTTTTTTTTACAAAGCTTGAACCTTAATGGCGTAATAAGAAAGTTTACAAGTGACAATTTTCTATCAACTGTACTGGGTCCAACAGCACTGCTTCCCCAAACTTCTGGAAAGTATATTTAGTCTGATCTTACTCTTTCTGTTCCTGCATGTCTGATCTGTATTTTTTCTCAGGAGAGATCAAAGGCAGTTAACTAGGAAATGCCAACGGCTTCACCTTGTGTGGAGTCTTACGCTCATTAACACCACTGCCTAATTAGCAGGCTCTGCGCCATGCTGGGTTCATATTAGCTAAAACCAGCCTCCTGGTCTGAAAGACACAACTTTCCACAGTTGACATTACATAACTGAGCATGTATCACATGTGCAAAGTGCACATGAGACTCATGTGCAGCAGCTCATTTATGTTTTCAGTTAATGGTACTTTTGTATGATTTAGTGAAATGCTTCAAGTGATGCTTAAATCTAATCATAATCCATGATTTTGTTTGGTTTCATCAGCATGTACAGCAGAAAACACAATACCTACATGCAGCATATACACACAGACACTTGCACGCGCGCACACGCACACACACACGCATTCACAAATACACATACACAAACATAAAATGGAAACATACGCACAGCAACATTCAGTTCAAGGATTCTTCTTATTAATCTGAGTTTTGCAATGTGAATGCTAAATGTTGGTCCTGGAGGCAGACAGCAAGGCCAACCTCATTACTTTAATCACCCAGTTCTCTTTTGAAGTGCAGGATATATCTGTGAAAGCCAAACATGTCCATGGGATTGAGCCATTTACATTTACTCTGCTTTGTGCCTGAGGCACAGTGTCCTCTCAAACACTCTCAACCCATTCCCTGGTATGCACTACAGTTTAGTGTTAAAGGTGCAAGCACACACCGGCAAACAGATACAAACAGGCACCATGAATGCAATGTTTACCAAAACACAGGGAACATGTACTCCAGATTGCTATATAGCTATACATTACTTATGTTGTAATGTTTTTGTTCTGACCACTGTACTAAGAGTGTTTATGCTGCAAGTTAAGTACACTGTTATAGATTAGGTTGTGACTTCCTGGACAGCAGTACTGATAAGCAGGCTTATCAGTTACTCTGTGATATGGAAAATTATGTTTGACAGGGAATTCTCTGTCAGACATAAAAACACAGTCATAATTGGCAGCCTGTAAGTGTCAAAACAATACAAACAGGGCCAATTAGGATGTGAATGTGTAATATTTTGTTCACAACATGGTTTTCAGATTTTATATCAAATTAGAAGTTAACTTTTATTTTTGATGAGCGGCACATTGACAGAAGGTTTGACTAGCAAGCACATGGATTTATTGCTTTGTTTCTCATTAAACTTTAATTCAAGTCCTGGACTGAAAAATATTTTGCATTGTTGGAAATTGTGCTTTTTCCATGTTGCTTTTCTCAATGCATTAACTATTACTTTACATTTTAGAGCATTTCTCTGACTGTAATGGGCTAATCAACATTTGCATCTGTGCTCTTAAGATGAGAGTGTAGTCTCTATTTAAAGGCATCTTTATTAACATGTAATTTTCACTCCTGTTTCAGCATGTCCGCCTTGTAACAGTGACTACAGCTCTGATGTAATTCCTCTTTAAGAGTGGCACATGTGTGCTTCAAAGACCTTGTAACATGGTGTCAAAGTGTCTGATTCATCGTGTTGAAAACTTGAATCCCATATGGATTTTAGGTGGTCCAATCGGATGAAATGGTCCTTTTATTTAACTGGTTTGATTTGAATTTTGTTTATAGCATTCAGCAAGCCACTGAATGTTCCCAGGATATGTTAACATCCTTGACCAACTGAAAATCTAAATATAATTCAGTCCTAAACTCAGTAAAATTTCTGACCTGTGGTCATATCTGAGGTCACACCTCATAATTGAGTCTCTTGCAGACTTTCATGAGAATTTCCTCTCTGAACTTCAAAACTACATACCACTTTAAGGAAAATGACCATAATCAATTCTGGAATAAATAACTGTATAACAGCCATCATTGTTTATAACTACGTGCAAACTTACTTACAACATTTTTACATTGCAGCTCAGGGTGCTCATTTTCAATCAATGTTTCCCACCTTCTTCAAGTAAAAATATTGTATATGTTCTTTGTTCAATTTTTGATGATTTGTTGCCAGCATAAAAAATGTGCTTTCATTCTTCTCAGGAGTAAACTGGTAATTGAAAGATTTCTTTTTTAATAATGTGTCATTGTTTGAAATAAAGAACCTTTGATGCTGACGAACAAAAATTGAAGATAATGCCTTGAATTTTTTTCCAGACTTTATCTATAATGACTATACAGACTTCTCCAAATTTAAACAGAGGGAAAGGAGGCAGCACCAGGCCCTGTGGTGTGGCCTGAGGACAGGGCAGGAGACCATAACTGCATCTTACTGCTGGGGTCAGCCCACCCACTGCCCTGCTTGGGCTGCAAAAAGCTTGTCAGCCCTTTTGCATTTAGTCTCTGTTCACGTCTGTGAGACTTTATCCCTGTGCTAGCCAGATGGTGGAGCGCAAAACCTCAGGGTGTAAGGAGGGGGTTGTAATATTGTCTCAGAACTGAATGCAACACATGTTGGTGGTTCCTGGTTCCTGCAGCTGCGTGCCTGCCAGCAGGTCGCTCAGTTTCTGTTTATTCATGTAGCGTGTCTCTTGTTACTGGATCCCACATCTATTCTTAACCCCACGCTTCCACACTGCCAAAACCCTGACTGAGGGCAAGTGCACCGGCAAAGGTCAAAAGGTGTCATTCCAAAACCCATCAGCATACCAGATCAGGATGTGGGTGTATACTAATTGACACAAAGCCATACACATACACTCAGACACATACATAAAACATTTTATTTTTAATTGGAAAAAATTACCTTTGACTTAAATTATTGCAAGACACAAGGCAACAGGAGTAATAATTTCACGTTTCACTCACACATCCAAGACAAGTCTACCTGGGTTCTGCCCATCCAACTGTGAGGACGCAAAACGGATATTGTTGAAAAGGAAACAAAAGGTAACCTGCTGAAAGGCTTTGAACACCTCACTGTCAGTTCGGTTGCATTGCTCTGATATATACAACACTGACACCTAGTGACTGATAATAAGTGGACATTCTGTCTTTGCATAAACAAGAGTGTTCAAGTGCATGTAGCCCAAAGCAAATTTGGAGTCTTTTATACAAAAGTATTTAGAATGTGCAAAATAAGATGAACACTCAGCAAAAAAGGAAATAATGGTATGTGGAATAGGCCTGAATTATATCTGAAATTGAATTTTGTATCTGAAGAATTTAAAAGTCATTGTCTTCACCTTAGACTCTCAAAGACATTTTCTTCATATGGGATATGATCTGAGAAAGCATTGCTTTGACAGGTGTACGAGCAGACTAACATTAATATGTTACTGATCATGCCAGTAATAGACCTCCTTAACCTGGACAATATGGTGATGATTGTGGGCCTACACTGAATGGCCTGTATTTGTCAGAGAAGATATACAGTTACACAACAACACAGCTCAACAAAACTTTCTCCATTTATGAGCCATTGATATTGTACCATTTACTTTGTAAAAAATTGAGCAAAACAACTGTGTGCTTCCAATTGTCACACAGACCCCTTTGTTCCTTAACTCATGGACATGGTGTTCTATGGGGTAAACATGAGACACAACAGAAACAAAAAATACACACTGAACGGTTGTACTTGCTTAGCAACGACAGTCGCCAGAAGCTAAATCTCTGTACAAATGTAAACAGACAAACAGACACATATGCAAAGGCTCATGCAAAACTGGTTCCAGTGCCACACAATAAATATTGCAGAGTTAATCATATGCATGCAAAATGTCTTAGCATGAGAAAAAGATATGTCTTCCTGTTAGTCAACTCCGTTCAAACATAATTCTTTTACATGTGTTCACCCATCAGATAGAAGCAAAAATGGCCTCATAAGACTTTAATAACAAAACTACCAATACTACTACTACTATGGATAATAATAATAATAATAATAATAATAATAATAATAATAATAATAATAATAATACCATATATATAGTGTCAGCCAGGATGCTAAAATTTTATGCAATGAAGAAAAGACTCAGCTCAGCACGACCACCACCAAGGTGTAGCACAGACCTGGAAAATGCATGGGCCATGGTCTGCTATTTTGCACCAAAGCACTGACTGTATAACAGCTGATGTGGTGGAAGAGAGGGCTATTAAACCAATTAAACTGGGGAATGATCATATGGTTTAATTGAGAGAGAAAGGCCAGGTCAGGCTATGTGTATCAACAAGATGACAAAAGGTGTTTGCAGCCGGGCATAAATAGGGATCCAACTGAAGTACAATAAAGTGCAAGTTCTGTTTCTACATTCAAATACATTCCACAGCTGATCTGGGATCGCAGCCAACCACCTACATTCACCTAGAGTTCCCTTATGGAGTCTAACCTCAGGAGGCTATAGGGTTTATGCCAGCCACAGACAAACAGCATGCAAACCCATATGATAGGCACAGGGAAAGAGTATAATCCATGTTTCATGCCATGAAGTCATTCAATCTCTCATTGTTTATCATCACCTGTTTAATGCAGGTCTTATTTCCCTGTGTTTTACATCTGTCCGCAAAAGGAAGCTCAGGTTGGCACAAGCTTTAGCCTTGTCCTGCTGTTATGTAACTTTGAGCCTGAAAAGATTTCAATCATTCTAATGCATATATTCAGGTACGAAGATAAAGTTAAAGAAAAATAGCAAGACAAAGACAACTGAATTTCACTCCATTACATTTTGCCAGAAAGAAAGTCATATAACAGCACAGCAGTCTGACATCTGAAATCAGGGGTCTTTACATCAGATCAAAAAAGATAATTGCTTGACTGTAGGCTGCATACTAACCTTTATTACTGGAATTATAATGTTGTACAAATGTCATCTTAACTTGATTTTACCTTGTAACTTACCAAATTCCACACACTGCACTTTCCCTCCTTTGTCAATGCAAACAAGACACTAATGACACACATACCTTTTATTTTTCATATTTATATAATTATATGTCCACATTTAAATGAGTTTCAAACATTAAAACACCTCCAACATTAGGCATTTTTAAGAAATTTATATTCACTGCAATGGTCTCTCCAGGGTGATGAGTCAAGTGAGGGAGAAATGTTAACACAGCCACAATAATTTACATACTTTTTAAATTTTTTTCTAGCATGCTTCCTGCTGACCACTAATTTGGCTGAGCACCTCCCAAAAGTATCATGTGTGAACAGCACCTGGAGAGAACTGGCATTGTGCTGTTGACGCTGTGTTCTGGATTCTGTGCTGCTGGCTCTGCGATCCAGTTTCCTACACTTGCACCCCTGTAAACCCTGCTGTCCAGGTCAGTCTCTATGTTGACTCTTCCCTTTGCTCCAGTCTGTCATTCACTGCTCCCTCTCTCGCTGTCTAACTGTGACCAGCTTGTATCCCATCACATTTCCCTGTCTGTCTGTCTGTCTATCTGTCTGTCTGTCTGACCAGCCTGTATCACAACAAATCTCCCTGTCTGTCTGTCTGTCTGTCTGACCAGCCTGAATCACAGACTTGCCATTTGTCTACTGATCTCACACGCTATCCTGCATAATCCCACAAATCAAAACAATTCACCCCCTGCTACTTCTACTTGCATCTTATTCCAACTTCACCTCTGTCAGCTCCTTCCCTTTTATTTTTATTGAACATCCCTCCTTTCTCTTCATCTTGCATTTCTCTCTCTCTCTATTACTCTCACTCCCTCTCTCTCTGTTTAGAGCAGTTGTTTGGCAGCAGGTGGAACTAAATTTTGCACCAGCTCTAAGGAAATGGGGACTGCTGTGCAAGGTGCCTGATCCTAAGGAGTTAAGAGACCTCCAGTGGCAGCATAGCTTTGTCAGGAGACCACTGGTTGAAGCTTATTCATGGATTCATAGCCACAAATAGACACCTGGCACATATAGACCATGCATGTGAGGAGGGCTACCCCTTCTTTGGAGAGGGCAAATCTGCTTACAATGTCTTAAGGTTATGTGATGTCCATCACCTTTGTTCACTTTGTTGAGACATATGTGTGGACTTGGGTTTGTGTTGGATATAGGAGGGGGTTTCAACTCTCATCTCCCTAATTAATTTCTAGTTTGGACAAGGAAGGATTGGAGTTTGGATTGCTGAAGTGCGGCAAGTAACAGATCTGGTGCCGGTTTTCAAGAAGGTGATCTCAGAGCACTTTTAAATAGAGAATGCATGCTCTGTTTTGTTTAACAGTGTGAATGATTTTCAGAAAAAAACTGGAGCATTAAATGAAGCAGTCTGTGCTGTGGATAGTGATGATAATTTTTTTGGTTTACAGTTTTTTGGTGTTTGGTTTTATTGTATTTTATTTATTACCCTTATATTGACCTTAAATGTTTTTTTGTTTCTGTTTTTGAAGAGCAGACTGGTACAGATTTACACATTGTTTTTGACTTTGATCTTACTGAAGGTACAAATTGGAATTGTTTAATGGCTATGCATTTGGGTTTTTTGTTTGTTTTGTTGTGGTTTTATTTATTTTTATGTTTTAATACATTTGGCATTTGACCCTTTTTAGCTTCTTTTGTTTAGGAACACTACAATTAGGATTCATTAATGGCTCTGTTTGTGCCTCCCCCCCACCCCTCTGTTTCCTCTCGCTCTCTCTCTCAGCCGCCTTGGTGTCAGAATGGTGGTGCCCCTCAGACTCCTGTTTCTGTGTTGGATGTTTGGGAGAGGTTGTAATGGCCAAACACCACAGTGGTTCCAGGACATCTCCACAGCCCTGTTCCACTCCCCAGGGAACTTCAGCATTGGGGGGCTTTTCCCCATCAATGAGCTCACGAGCAACCTCAGCCAGAGGGAGGAACCTGACGACATACACTGTGACAAGTAACAGAAATCATACAATTGGGGGCTTAAGTGTCTGTTTCTAATATATATGCATGTATCTGAGTTTTCTTTGAGTCGTGTTGCATAGAAATAAACACTGTCTCATTCTCATGGCAGGACAAGCGAGTACGGGTTGGGCCTCTCCCTGGTAATGAAGTTTGCAGTGGATGAGATTAATGGAAACAGCAAGCTTCTCCCAGGCGTTAGGATGGGGTTTCAGATCTTTGACACCTGCAGACAGTCTGCCGTCATTGTGAAGCCCACAATGTTGTTCCTGACCAAGGACTCCTCACAGGAGATCAGCGTTATGTGCAACTACACAGAGTACTCTACCCGTGTGATGGCTGTTATTGGACCCCAGACCTCTGAAATGACCTCTGTCATTGGAAAACTCCTTGGTTTTTTCCTCATGCCTCAGGTGACTCTACGCTCATCCTGGAAAAAAAAAACCTTCTTATGTACATAACACATAACACTCCATCTTTACAGATACTCTTTTACATTTCCATATACATAGAAATTAGGCTATGTAGACATACACAAAAGCAAAAACTATCAGCAACATAGGCCAAATCATTGGCTTACTAAAATCAACTGTTTAGAACATTATTAAGATGAAAGATATCACTGAGGACCTCTGTAATTGTAAAGGTCAAGGTAGAACACTACATATGATGACCAAAGAATTCTCACCATCATGAGTAAAAAACCCAAACACCTGCCCTACAGATATGAGTGAATGTCAATCTTTGGTGTTACCGAATTTTCAATAAGCTGGTGGCTCCTTTATTGTACCCCAATTAAAGAAAAAATGGAACAAACAGTACCATTCCTGACAAATTTAGGCAAATAAAACCTCTGACTTGTCTTGAAACACATCAATTCATTAGGATGATTTCCCCTAATTTTCTTTGGCTCCATTGTTCCCAGATCAGTTACCGTGCCACCAGTGACACCTTCAGCGACAAGCGCCTGTACCCGTCATTTTTCCGGACTGTCCCCAGTGATCGTTTGCAGGCGGAGGCCATAATTGAACTCCTAAAGAAGTTTAACTGGAACTGGGTGGCCATAGTGGGTAGTGAGGACGAATACGGCAAGAAAGGTGTTCAGGAGCTCTCTTCACTGGCGGCCCAGAACTCCATCTGTGTGGCCTATGAAGCCTTGATCCCCGTCGACTTTGATGCAACACGTGCGCTGGAAGAGATCCTGAAGCGCATCAAAGAGGCCAACGTGTCAGTGGTTGTGTTATTTTCTGTCTACAAACAGGTCAAGCAGTTCTTCACAGATGTGAGTACATGCACATGCCCCTGTGCTGCTACTGCAGCAGTTTCTCTCCATGGTTTAAAACATATTGAGCAATGCAAATTCAGAATTATTCAAAACTTTTCCTTAAATCTGCATGCTTTAGCAGTTTCTACTTTTTATGTAAGTGTGGTACATGTTCTACTTAGTCGCCATTTCTTACTTCTTGCAAGTGTGTTTGCTGGTGTTTTTTAAAAGCAGGTTTTACCATTTCTTCTCTTAGGAACATTGGCCTGTTAAGGGAAAGTAGTAGTACTAGTTATCAACAACTAAGTTAAAGAGACCGCTGATCCAAGACCTAAGTAACCATTATGATGAACTTGTGAATAAAACCACTGATAACAGTCAGTGACTAATCATGATACCTAAGCCTGCTGTTCTAACTCTGACAGGTCATTGATCAGAACATGACTGCAGTTTGGATTGGCAGTACATCTTGGGCTCTGCATGCAGAGATAACCACCTTGCCGGACATCCAAAATGTGGGCACCATACTGGTCTTTGCTGATATGACCCAGGAACTGGTTCTTCTGAACGAATATGCCAAGGAGCTCTTTTCTAAGCTGGGAAAGGAGAGGGAGGTTAGGATGCGCCAGTCTGAAGGACCATCAAACACAACAGTGTCTCCATCCCTGTTCAACCCCTGCCCAATGTGCTCAGATCTCTCCTCAGACAACATTAGCATCATAAACAACCCTTTCTGCCAGCACACAGCCTCCAGTGTGTATGGTGCTGTTTACAGTGTGGCACATGCAATGCACCGCCTGTTGGAATGCAACTCTACCATGTGCCGCAAGAGGGCTGACCACAATGTTTACCCCTGGCAGGTATATATATTTTTTTTTTTGAGGCCCCTTAAAATGACCACCATCTTACAGAAGACCCCCCACCTCAGTAAAGTGGATAACTCCAGCAGACACAACAGGCTTCAATACAGTTTCTATTTAACACATTTGTACTTTGACTTTATAGTAGTTACCTGTGCATTAAAGCATGTCTACAACGTGATTCAAAATGTTTCTAAACCACCAATTTAACTAGTAAAATGTAAATGTATAATATAACATACATAATGTAATCATCATATTACCCAGGAGACATAAACCAGATGAGATGTATTTTATCTGAAAGATGAAAGGAATGTTTATGTTTATGTAACATTTTAACAAGTTGATATGTTTATTTGTTTACTAGTTTGGAAAATCCAACTCCTATTGCAGTGTAAACTGAATATTACCATTTTTTTTCTAAACAGCAGTCTTCTGGGAAATTTCTGATTTTAGCATAGGATTTTAATATAGCTACAGAGATTTGGATTCATACATATTGTCAGTTCAATGAAAATAGAAAAAAAAATCTTCTTAATATTCCACAGCTGCTGGATGTGCTCAAAGATGTCTCCTTCAATGTTGGTGAAAAAAATTTTCAGTATGACGATAAGGGGAACCCAAACATTGGATACCAAGTCATAACCTGGAGTTGGAAAAACAGCAGTGTGGAGTTCACAAAAATTGGCGAATTTAACAAGACTCTGGCCATTAATGAAAGCCTCATCAAATGGCACTTACCCAACTCCGAGGTAAAAAACCCTCACACCATCCAGAACAAAGTATAGTCCCACAGAGATGTGGTGCTGTGGTCATTGTGTTTGGTTTGGAAACTAAATTCTGTTTGAATAAGCAGCATAACAGGGAACAGGGAATTGTATGGCACCAAAAGTTTACTGTAGAGCAATGAATATATGATATTAGCAACATTATTATCATTTACCCTCAATGTCTGACTGACATTCGTCATCAGGTACCCACATCTACCTGCTCCTCCAACTGTGAACCTGGACAGGTGCACCGTGTCAAAGGATTCCATTCCTGCTGCTTCGACTGCATCGACTGCAGGGAAGGAACTTTCCTAAACAGCACAAGTGAGTTTCTCACTCTCACAGTCATACATGCACACACACACCTTCCATTGATGTTAACATCAGCTTACTTCTGATCCTCTCCTGGTTCTACAGAAGACATCCAGTGCACTGATTGCCCCAAGGGCCAGTGGTCTACAATACGAAGCACAAACTGCACCTCTCCCACCTACTTCTTCCTATCCTGGAGTCACCCAGAGTCTCTGGCACTACTGGTAGCTGGAGTGGTGCTTCTAATCTGCCAGGGGGCAGTTGGCATTTTGTTTTTTCATCACCGCAGGACCCCCCTTGTGCGTGCTTCAGGTGGGCCACTGAGCGCCCTTACTCTGCTCAGCCTGATGGGGGGTTGCGCCTGTATAGTACTCTTTCTCGGCACACCAAATGACGGAGCGTGTTACCTACAGCAGCCACTCAATGCCCTCTTTCCAACTATCACACTCTCGACCATCCTGGCTCTGTCACTGCAGGTAACAGGTTACGCTGAATTGAATTCACCTGGCAGACGCGCTTATTCACAGTGAGTATAAATGCACTCACAATAGGAAAAAAGTAGCAATAGCATAGAAGATTAATACAGAACAGTCAGTATCGGTATGACAATATATTCAACCAACCTGGCAACATATTCAGCAGACAACATACTAACCCTTACAGAGCATACATATTTTATTTTGATTTAATTATTGATTTAATTAAGACTAAAAGTAAGACTACAATTTTGGATGTGAATGAAATGGCTGGACTGACCCAAAGTTTGTAAGTACTTAGGACTGTATGGTTTGTCTTATTGTTATTCCTCTGCCCCTCCCTCTATCAGGTTATCTGTGTGACAGAGTTCCCTAACCAGGCCCCTTTGCATTTGGCCCACCTGAGGGGTCCAGGGAGCTGGCTGCTTTTGTTGGCATCTTGCGGTGTGCAGGCCGGGCTTTGCGGCTGGTTTGTCCAGGAGGGCACATCGCTGTCTGTCCATGTGGAAACCATGGAGGTGAAATTTGTGAAGAAGTTCCTACGCTGCCCAGTGGAGCCCATGCTGGGGTTTGGTCTCATGCAGGGCTTCAATGGTCTGATGGCCCTGGTCTCCTTCATGTGCACCTTCATGGCCCAGAAACCTGCCAAGCAGTACAACCTGGCTCGCGATATCACCTTCTCCACCCTAGTGTACTGTGTGGTGTGGGTGGTTTTCATCCCCATATACACTGGCCTGACTGACAAGAATAAGTCTATTACTCAGGTGATCGCCATTCTGCTCAGCAATGTGGGGCTGCTGGCCTCCTTCTTCTTCCCCAAGTGTCACCTGCTCCTGACAAATCCTGACCTCAACACTCCTGACTACTTCCACACTTTCCTAGAGGGCACCCCGCCCACAAGTCAAGAGGAGCAGGAGCAATAAAAACACCTTTTCTTAGATAAGTGTATGAAAACATTATGTAAAACATTGTTACAAGTTCATCAGCTTCTTCTTATCATGATAAAAATATAGACCTGAATAAAACTGCAATTATGCTTTGTGTGTTGAATATGTTTGATATTAACTGGGTGATATGTAGAACATGTGAAATGTTAAGAAGATAAATAAAATGCTTAATATGTATACTCATGAGATGGTATGTATTCATGAAGGTGTGTGTGAGTAAGCTGAGTTCCATATGTGTCATTAAATTATCTTGGTACTTGAAACCATGGTATGTGGTTATTATAGGTATAGGTAAGTCCATCTCTCAGAGCCTTTGTATGTTGGACGTTCTGTGCTTGTAAGTGGACAGAATACTATGATGTGGATGACAGAATGCACTTGGACTGCCTGTGATGGCAAACACTCGGAGCAGACAATAGGTCTATTTTAAAGGTAGCATCAGATGCTTGAGGTAGCATCAGTCCATTTTGCTTAAAAGACGAAAAACAAAGCAAATTTTTATTTTCTAAGCTTAACATCCCACCTCTCCACACCATTGCTTTGCTTCCTAACCTCGGAATTCAGTAATATGGCTCTGCAGCACAGACATTTTCCCGAAGGTTGTTCCAATGGCAGCTCAGGTCTGCCCTGGGGGCACAATCACTTTTTATGCCTGTTTAATTAGACAAGGTAAAAGGAGGGCTGACAGAAGTACCGCAGTGGCAGCTGAGAGGGCTCAAGATGGCTGTGGATCAAAATGAGCGACTCGTGGATGAATGGTGCTCAGATACATTTTGGTGCCTGATCAATCCCTGATGGGTTTTACTAGCGAGGGTGACTGATGCTGGACACTGAGTAATTGCTACATATACTGTGCTCTCTAACTAACCTGTCACATTAGAAATTAACAGAATCTTGAGAATTTACAGTGCTACTACACAGTAATTCTGACAGTAATAGTATTATTTTGTTTCCTTTCATATAACAAAATTAAGTTGAATATGAGCCCATAGTCAGTAAGTGACCTTCAGTTCTACCTCAGACTGGTGGAAAAAAAACTTTTTGTTGCCATTAAAAGTAAGTTAGGTATGCATTGATCAGTAGGTTTTAGTACCAGTTATCCCTGTGGTGAAAATATGCCAGTAAATTTTGGTATGCCAAGGCACCAAAAGTAGTGTCAGAGCAAACAGTCAAGTAGCTTAGAGAGCAATTGGTAGTCATAATTGTCTTTTAAGATAGATATTATTCCAGACCAGTTGCTGGTTTTATTTATAGTATGAAGCTAACATACTGGATCAACTAATCTGTAAACCATTTTACTGTACATCTCTTAACACATTTTAACTACACAAATCGTACCTGTAAATCAAATCACTGCACAGCACATTGACCATAATAGACAACTGTGTTTCAGTCTACATTTTTACTTCTTCATTTTCTGAAGTAACGTTTAAAGTAGACCAATAAGTGGTTCATCATTCCGACTAAGGTAAGCGATTGTTTTTGTCTTGGTACGCTTTGCGTTTTTATGAATATCGTGGTGCCAGTAGTTACTTCGTCACGTCTATGAAATACTCGATTGCTATAGGCTAACTAGGCTTTTTGTATCTAGTGATATCTTGCCTTTAAACCTTCATGTTTTTGCTGTCATTAGTATACTGCTTGTGTTTGCCATCATTTCATACGAATAAATTTCCGTTGTTTCCTAGGTCACTTACAGAAAGCATACGTCATAATAAAAGCTGTTTAAAAAATTCTAGCCGTTACGAATTTTGTCTTTCATTTGAAAATTTGCTATTTTTTAAAATCGACGAAATACTGAGAAGCTGGCTGAAGAGGGTTCTGGGGGCTCAATTATAGAACGCGTGTACACACAAATTCAAAACATTTGAGTTTTTGACGAACAGACTGAGATTTTTTAAAGCATGAACCTCGCATAAATGTTTTCATTCGTGCGTAAACTCCAGAATAGGCTATGCGTTCAGACTTGTAGCTATGTATCTGTGATGCAAATATATTTATGAGACGACAGAATATTTTGCGAATCCCCACACCGAGATGTACATTGTGGACCATGCACGAATCACAGTTGTTTTTGTAATAGACACTGTTAGAAGCAAAGTAATGAGCCATTCACAACAGAATGGGTGGATCTTGCATTTATCATGAATTCCAAGATGGTTCTTCACCATCGGCCTTTGCCATTGGTCACATATTTTGTTGTGTTAGAGGTTAAGTAGCTGGATGCCGATTTATTAAAACTCTTATGTTTTGGATGCATTGTACAGATTTTTATGAACTTAGTATAATTTTGATTGCTCTTGAAAACTGTTCCTGGAGAAGATTTTTGGTTGAGGCCGGTGTTGATTTGGCCAAGATAGGCCTATTACTGTAAGAATTTTTGCAAAAATCCAATGTGAAAGCTTGACCTATTTTAAATACACAACTGTGACTGATGTTGTAAAGTGTCAGCAGGATAACAGAGCAGACAGGATTAAATCAAAATTTCTCCTTTTACTTACAGTTGATGAACTTTCATGATTGCTGATCTCCACAAACTGTCAGGAAAGATTAAAAAAATAAAAAATAAACACCTGCATTTAATTGTGAGTCAAAGTTAGGATAAATGTTTGAATACAGGCCAAGGTGTTTGATGCCAATTAAAAAAAAAAAAAGACATAGCTGAAGCATGCTAAAGTGCAACTTCTGCTTCTGCACCCATCTACACACCATCGATGGGCTGTCGCAGCTGACCTGGGATCACAGCTAAACACCAACAACCAGGACAGAGCTCTCTTATGGCATCTGACCTCAGGCCAGGGTCTATGTCAGCCACAGTCAAACAGCATGCAAACGCACATGATAGGCACAGGGAAAGAGTATAATCCATGTTTCATACCACTGAGTCATCCAATCTCTTATTGTCTATCATCACCTGTTTAATTCAGGTCATATTTCCCTGCGTTTTACATCTGTCCGCAAAAGGAAGCTCAACTCGGCACACACTTTTGCCTTGTCCTATTGTCCCGCAATTTTAAGATACAATAGATCTGAGTCATCCTGAAGTATAGAGCAAAACAAAAAAAGTAGTCTATTAAAATTCACCCCATTAAAAATCAGAAAGAAAATTCGACAACAGCAAGATATTGTCTGACACAAATCTCCAGTTTTCAGGGTTTCATAAAAGGTTTGACTGGTATGATGTGATGTCTAACATCAAAGAAATGCTGATCCACTACAGTAACTAAATGAGTTTTCTTCCCATTCCTTTCCATTCTGTATTTGTAGCTAAACCTCTATCATCCATCGTGCATTCTGATTCTGCACAGTTACTGTTCTAAAGGTTTCAAGGGAATGGTGGGGGACAATTATCACAAAGACAAGAAACCAGCCAATCACCACCTTACGACAGGAAGAGACATAAATTATACAACCACAGTTTGAACATGACAAGAGATGTAAGGACATAATTCAACTGTGTTGAAATTGTTTGATGATGATTACAGTTCTAACCTTAATTCATGGCATTTATTGTAATACAGATGTTATCTGGTGTTAATTTTGTCTAGTACTAACTAGATTTTTCCATGCATTGCCTCTGATTACCAAACTTCCAGTGAGCGCACTAGAATATCCCTAATTTGTCAATGCAACCAAGAGGCTGTAATGATATATTGGTATATACCTTTCATTAGTGGCATGCATAACTCCTTATATAAGTCATTTTCAGTAAGTTTCATGCAATGGTCTTTCCAGGTCAATGAATCAGTGAGGGAGAAAGGGAAATACAGCCACTGTAATTTTCATACTCAAGTTAATTTTTTCCAACATGCTTCCTGTTGACCGCTAATTTGGCTGAGCACCTCCCAAAAGTATTGTGTTTGAACGGCACCTGGAGAGAACTAGCATTGTGCTGTTGATGCTGGGTTCTGGATTCTGTGCTGCTGGCTCTGCGATCCAGTTTCCTACACTTGCACCCCTGTAAACCCTGCTGTCCAGGTCAGTCTCTATGTTGACTCTTCCCTTTGCTCCAGTCTGTCATTCACTGCTCCCACTCTCACTGTCTAACTGTGACCAGCTTGTATCACAACACATTTCCCTGTCTGTCTGTCTGACCAGCCTGTTTCAGTCTTGTTGTCTGTCCACTGATTTCACACTCTGTCCTGCACACTCCTACCATTTTATGCTATTCACCCCCTGCTTTCTCCTCTACTTCCATGTGTCTTATTTGCACCTCATCTTCAACTCTCTCGTTGTCTTTTCTTTAGTTCTTGAACATCCCACCTCTCCACACCATTGCTTTGCTTCCTTACATCTCTCTCTCAGCCGCCTTGGTGTCAGAATGGTGGTGCCCCTCAGACTCCTGTTTCTGTGTTGGATGTTTGGGAGAGGTTGTAATGGCCAAACACCACAGTGGTTCCAGGACATCTCCACAGCCCTGTTCCACTCCCCAGGGAACTTCAGCATTGGGGGGCTTTTCCCCATCAATGAGCTCACAAGCAACCTCAGCCAGAGGGAGGAACCTGAAGACATACACTGTGACAGGTAACAGAAATCATTACAGTTGGGGGCTTAAGTGTCCGTTTCTAGTATATATGCGTATATCTGAGTTTTCTTTGAGTCGTGTTGCATAGAAATAAACACTGTCTCATTCTCATGGCAGGACAAGCGAGTACGGGTTGGGCCTCTCCCTGGTAATGAAGTTTGCAGTGGATGAGATTAATGGAAACAGCAAGCTTCTCCCAGGTGTTAGGATGGGGTTTCAGATCTTTGACACCTGCAGACAGTCTGCCGTCATTGTGAAGCCCACAATGTTGTTCCTGACCAAGGACTCCTCACAGGAGATCAGCGTTATGTGCAACTACACAGAGTACTCTACCCGTGTGATGGCCGTTATTGGACCCCTGACCTCCGATATGACCTCTGTCATAGGAAAACTCCTTGGCTTCTTCCTCATGCCTCAGGTGACAGTATTCTTATCCTTGCAAAAAAACCTTCTTTTATACATAGCACATAGCCCTCCATCTTCACATAAACTTTCTTAAGTGCACATAGTCTGCCTTCTACAGCTGTACATGAAGTGTCTTCCTTTGATTCAATGGAAGCTTAAATGGTAGATTTCAGAGTGAAAGGAAGCAGGAGATACTCTCAGAGGAGAGTGTACGTTTGGCGGTACTCTTTCAGATTTACTGGGAGGCTGCACTGATGAACATGAACACAAAAACACAATTAGGTAGTAGAAATGGGGTGAAATATGGGTAAAATTTAAAAACAAACAAAATAAAAAGTGTAAACAACACCATTTGTAGAAAATTCAATCAATTACAATGACTGACTTCAGTTTCCATCTTCTCATCTATTCATATGGACCTTACTGTCTTTTGGTCCACGGTTTCCAGATCAGTTATGGTGCCACCAGCGACAAGTTTAGTGACAAGCGCCTGTATCCGTCCTTCCTCCGCACTGTCCCCAGTGATCACTTGCAGGCAAAAGCCATAATTCAACTCCTAAAGAAGTTCAGCTGGACCTGGGTGGCCATTGTGGCTAGTGAGGATGAATATGGCAAGCAGGGCCTTAGGGAGCTCTCCTCACTGGCAGACCAAAACTCCATCTGTGTGGCCTATGAAGCCTTGATTCCTGTTTACTCTGATCCAAAACCTGCGGTGGAAGAGATCCTGAAACGTATCAATGAGACTGAAGTGTCCGTGGTTGTGGTGTTTGCACTCTTCAAACCTGCCAAGGATTTCTTCACAGTAGTAAGTACACACACATGCTATGGTTTGAAAAGTGCCCCTTCCCCTTTCTATGTGATTAATGGACTGGGTGCAGTTGCCATCCCAAGTGTTATTACCTGGAATTTTCTTTTACTTTTAAAATGAATGATGCAATCAATTTTCTGGGTGGTGGTGTTTTTTAAAAGTATGTTTTGACAATTTCTTCCCTTAGTAATAAAAATTAGTGAAGGACAATGCTAATACTGATGGCCAACATGGGAATTCAACGAATTAAATAAAACCACCAATAACCGTCATTGACTAAACATGATACCTAAGCCTGCTGTTCTAACTCTGATAGGTCATTGATCAGAACATGACTGCAGTTTGGATTGGCAGTACATCTTGGGCTCTGCATAACCAGGTGACCACCTTGCCGGACATCCAAAATGTGGGAACCATGCTGGTCTTTAGTGATATGACCCAGGAACTGGATCTTCTGAACGAATATGCCGAGGAGCTCTTTTCTAAGCTGGGAAAGGAGAAGGAGGTTAGGATGCGCCAGTCTGAAGGACCATCAAACACAACAGCGTCTCCGTCCCTGTTCAACCCCTGCCCAATGTGCTCAGATCTCTCCTCAGACAACATTAGCATCATAAACAACCCTCTCCTCCAGCACACAGCCTCCAGTGTGTATGGTGCTGTTTACAGTGTGGCACATGCAATGCACCGCCTGTTGGAATGCAACTCCACCATGTGCCGCAAGAGGGCTGACCACAGTGTTTACCCATGGCAGGTAAAGTGCTTGCCTTTGAGGTGTTTAGACTTTCGAGCAGACACTACAGGCTTCATTGCTCTGTTCAACTAATATGGTAGTACATAGTGTTTATTGTAATATCATGTGTATTGAAGCATGTCTACAATGTGGTGCAATAAGTTAAAAAGACATGGTTTATTTTATCAGAAAAATGTATATGTTAACATATAAAGTTACATATAACATGTTTACATGCAAATGTGTTTTTTTCCTCCAAGAAAAATTCTGAATACATCCAAGGATGCTGATATAGTCAGACAGACCTGATTAAGTGAAGAAAGACCACAATCCATATATATTATCAGTGAGTTCAGTGAAAAAAACATTTAACTTTTCACAGCTTCTGGAGGTGCTCAAGAATATCTCCTTTAATGTTGGCAAAAAAAAATTTCAGTTTGACAGTAAGGGGAACCCAAGCTTTGGATACCAAGTCATAACCTGGAATTGGAAGAACAACAATGTGGAGTTTATAAGAATTGGTGACTTCCACAAGAATCTGGCCATTAATGAAAGCCTCATCAAATGGCACTTACCCAACTCCGAGGTAAAAAAAACCCTCACACCATCCAGAACAAAGTATAGACCAACAGAGCTGTGGTGCTGTGGTCATTGTGTTTGGTCTGTAAAACTAAATTTTGAATAAGCAAACAAGAGGGAACATTCCATATCATATCTAGTTTATGCAGCACAGTAAGGGTATCTGGAGTAATTGCTGTTTGTACAAGACCAACATTTCTGTTTATTGAAATGTGTAATTAATATATGAAATCCAGAACATTATTGGCCGATATTCTCAGTGTTTGGCTGAGTCAGTGACATTCTTCATCAGGTACCAAAGTCCACCTGCTCTGCCAACTGTGAACCTGGAGAGGTGCGGCGTGTCAAAGGATTCCATTCCTGCTGCTTTGACTGCATTAAATGCAGGGAAGGAACATTCCAAAACAACACTGGTGAGTTTCTCATTCTTACACTCACCCACGCATACACACATACCACACACACACACATAACCCTAAACTATCAAACTAATCTATTCATGTTAACATCAACATCTGACTCTCCTGGCTCTGCAGAAGACATCCAGTGCACTGATTGCCCCAAGGGCCAGTGGTCTACAATACGAAGCACAAACTGCACCTCTCCCACCTACTACTTCCTATCCTGGAGTTGCCCAGAGTCTCTGGTGTTACTTCTAGCTGGAGTGGTGCTTCTAATCTGCCAGGGGGCAGTTGGCATGCTTTTTTTGCGCCACCGTGGGACCCCCCTGGTGCGTGCTTCAGGTGGGCCACTGAGCGCCCTTACTCTGCTCAGCCTGATGGGGGGTTGCGCCTGTATAGTACTCTTTCTTGGCAAACCAAATGACGGAGCGTGTTACCTACAGCAGCCATTCAATGCCCTCTTTCCAACTATCACACTCTCGACCATCCTGGCTCTGTCACTGCAGGTAACAAGTTACACTGAATTGCATTCATTTGGCAGATGCACTTATTCACAGTGAGCATAAATGCGTTCAAAATAGGTAACAGTAAAAGTAGCAGTATAGAAAAAGTACAGAACCGTCAGTATCAGTGAAGAGGTAATATTCAACTGTACTGTATAATATAGTCAATTATCTAAAGGTATTTGTTCAGCTAGTTGTAGCAAGCTTATTTATCTGACCCGGCAACAGATTCAATTTACATATTCAAGTGTACTGACAATATTCAATGTACAACATAATAACCCAGACAGGATATGCATACTCTTAAAATTATCTATATTAAGGATAAGAATGGATGAAATTACTTAAAATGTGTAATCTCTGTAATTATGGATGTGAATGGAATGGACAGACTGGGCCAAAGTTTGTAAGTACTTAGGACTGTATGGTTTGTCTTATTGTTATTCCTCTGCCCCTCCCTCTATCAGGTTATCTGTGTGACAGAGTTCCCTGACCAGGCCCCTTCACACTTGGCCCACCTGAGGGGTCCAGGGAGCTGGCTGCTTTTGATGGCATCTTGCGGTGTGCAGGCTGGGTTTTGTGGCTGGTTTGTGCAGCAGGGCACATCGCTGTCTGTCCATGTGGCAACCATGGAGGTGAAATTTGTGAAGAAGTTCCTACGCTGCCCAGTGGAGCCCATGCTGGGGTTGGGTCTAATGCAGGGATTAAACTGCCTGATGGCCCTGGTCTCCTTCATGTGCACCTTCATGGCCCAGAAACCTGCCAAGCAGTACAACCTGGCTCGCGATATCACCTTCTCCACCCTAGTGTACTGTGTGGTGTGGGTGGTTTTCATCCCCATATACACTGGCCTGACTGACAAGGATAAGTCTATTTCTCAGGTGATCGCCATTCTGCTCAGCAATGTGGGGCTGCTGGCCTCCTTCTTCTTCCCCAAGTGTCACCTGCTCCTGACAAATCCTGACCTCAACACTCCTGACTACTTCCACACTTTCCTAGAGGGCACCCCGCCCACAAGTCAAGAGGAGCAGGAGCAATAAAAACACCTTTTCTTAGATATGTTGATTAAAATGTTACAAGATATTCAGTCTGTTATTATCATGATAGATTATAAAAAGTTTACAGCAAGGATATAAGACCTGAATAAAATTGCAGTACTGTTTAATGTGTTTAGTATGGGTGATATTAACTGCATGCTGTTAAGAGTAATTAAAATGAAAATAAATAAAATTCTTATTGCGTATAAACACGAGAATATAACCTTCTGCGTTGGTGTGCGTGTGTGGCTGGTCACTGTTTCACCACTGTTATGATGGTGTGGCAACATTAAGATGCAGGAAATGAATAAAATCATAAATGAACTATGATATTGGCTAAGCAAAACATACAAACTGTGGCGTTACCTGTGGGTTAACATGCGCCAGGAGTAGGCTAAATCCACGTTGCTTCGTGAAATGATTGACGAATAGAAATTATTTTAGATACCTCATTCGTGAAGACATACCCAGAGGAATACTATTGAGCTTAAGGTGTTACCAAAGTGAAATGCCTGAGGCGCTCGTCCGTTTTACTCTTTGTTGTGCTGTCTTAGGATAAATCCAAGATGTGCAAAATAAATTAGATCCTTAAGTATGTGATGCAACAGTAAGAGGTTTCATTTTGTTTTCATCTTAAATGAGTTAATCTCAGATACAGGCTTAGCTAAATATATGAAAAGATGACCAGTATAAAGGCTAAGTAACAGAATGCAGAGTATTTAACCACGAAAAAATGTGAATTTCTTAGTGGTAGCTACATATCTAACCATGTTTACGAACCAGGCATTGCATAGTGACGTAAGGACCAACTGACAGCTGGCTACTTAACATGCAGCTAGGCGACCCAGCTACACGGATTTCCATGGGTTGGATAATTGACGAAGACATCCAGTAGTCAGGAACAGTTCGCATGTATATCTACATAAATCAGCATCTATGTCTCCGTATTTTTGTAGTTTACTTTACCTTAGCTAAACATATATGAAAGCAATATGATGGCAACAAAATAACCGGTGTGTCAAGGGCATTTTACGGAACCCAATTATTAATAGTAGTTTATGTCCTGAAACGGTTTTGAACAGCTCACTTGTGTCAAGAGGTGAAGACAGGTATCGCTAACATTTTATACAAACTCGTATGCGACAAGTTAAGTTATCCTAACTATCGCTATCAGAGTAATCATGGCAAAAGACTCAGCTCGTGAGATAGCCCAATGTCATGTTATTTTAACTTCAGTGCTTATTGAGGTTCTGTCACATCCGTTATTGGTTTGTAATACACGGTTAGCTAACGTGATCTACTTTACAATATATCAGCGAAAAGGAAGCTAGCTAGGATATCTAGCGATAGTGACCGTTACCTTTGAATTGGCCTGGTCCCCTTTTAGATTAAGTATTCAACCAGAAATTGATGAGGGAATGGTTAACAGCAGTTAACGTTGCATCTAAAGGTACTTTCAACTGTATTAACCCGAGTAACGTGTGGCAAAACATCAATATGGATTTACTACACATTTTTAATAACGTTAGCTTTCTCTGTGTTGATGTTACTGTACTGGTGGTCAAGACCGACTAATTTCACTACCCTACCAAATCTATTCAAACCAGGTAGCTGATGTTGATAATGTAGATCAGGAGTGGCCAATTTTATCCAAGGGCCAGTGTGAATACAGACTTTTGTCCGTATAGGCTCTTATCATTGATTCAACAAGTCAGCTTGTAATTTTATTCAGTCAAGTCCTTAATTTCTTGTGGGCCAGGTGTCCTAGTTTGCACCATTGTCTGAAGAAGTGAGCATAACTTTTGTGTTTCACAACCACAGGGTATTTTTAATTAGATTATGTAGTAATTTTTGAAAATAAATACTGTTGAATAAATTAAATGTAATAATGTGTTAATAAATGTAATAATATCTGGGTTTCCATCTCCCCTGTATCACTTCTCAGTAAGACTGTGCAATGTCTCGAGGACGATCAGCACCCAATGTGACCTTCAACTACAGTGAGAGTGAAGTTGATGAGATAAGTATGTATGGATGTCTTATTTCCTTACAACACATTGTATATTAACTGGTGACTAGCATCAAGATATTCTGTCTCATGCTCCCTGGGAGACACCACTGCCAATTGTGACCCTGCAGTTGAAACTAGCAACATTTGGATTTGATATCAGGTTTAGCTGCATGCCCATGGTTTTGAGCAGTGAAAATGAAGCATTCTGTAAAAGAAACCATAAAAGCTTGACAACTGAACTAATGAGTGTAGTAATTAATGAACTACAGTGCGAACATTTTCATGAGGCAAAGCATTTTGAAAATTAAATTGAATGACTGCAAATGTTAACAGTATTTCCTGTTTTTTTCAAGTCCCCTTTTTGTCTCGGCTATTCTCTCTCCCTAGTAAGAGTTGGTACAATGTCTCGTGGAAGGTCTGAACCAAGTGTCTACTCCATCAATGAGCTCAATATTGATGACATGAGTATGAATATTTATTTTATCTTCAGGCTGTGTTACTTGGATTCTTGAGCCTTTGGCTGTTTGCATCCCACTGCATTAGACTTCCATTCATAGCCACCCAATGATATAGGGCTGAATGAGCTGTTTCATTTACATATATACGCACACACACAAAGAGGACACAAAAGTACAGGATACTGGCCAATGTCAGAGAGAACTTGTGAAAGACAACACTTCAGTGAGACGTTAAAGCTGTAAAGTTTTTTGTCTGGTTGTTCGTTTGTATGTGAAGTTTTTTGTATTTGTATGTTTAATATGCATTCTGCACTGAATGTTGAATGCAGACACCGTCCCATCTACGAATAAGTGAACGTTTCTTGGGTTTAATGCAGAGGCAGAGATGGCCAAGCTGAAAACAGAATTACGAGTAATAGAAGGGGAACGAGAGGCCTACGTATTCCAATCTCAGGATTTGATCCGCAAGCAGCGGTGAGGCTACCCACGCAATTGACCAACCACTCTTTGATAAATACAGCTTCACAGTATCATCCCTAAAATGCTATTAGCAGCATAAGTCCATATATTGTGTCATTGTCCATGTAGCTTGTCACTGTCACAGCAAGGTCATTCCGACCACAAAGGTAAACGCAAGCTCCTTATAAGGTTACAACAGATTAAAGACTTTCATGCATAAGTGAAGATGGTTAATTTATATGGAAAATCTTTATTGCGGTACTATAGTGTTATTTTGCTTTAGTAGGAGTATCATTTCCCATTTAAGGCACAAGATCTATTTGTTTCCTTGCGTTATTTATTTATTTATTCATTATTATTTTCGTAATGTTTGCTTCTTGTGTGAGTGTTTGCATGACTCAGGCGTGAGATTGAGTGGATGCAAAAGGAGAAGGAAGAACTAGACCGCACCCTCAGTGTGTGCGAATGCCGGGCCAACAGACAGCGTGATGCAGACATAACACAAGACCTACTCATCCTGCTGGAACACGGAGATGAGATGGACAAGATGCTACAGTCTGAGAGACAGACCAAGGAACAACTTGACAAGGAGGTGCCCTGCACAGAGTGACACTGCTAATAACAGCAGGCATTGCAGATACATTCAGATTCCAACTAGAATCAGTTTCAACAGTATTTGATTGGCTGATCCTGTACCAGTTAATAGCGATTTTAGTGAGTAAAACTGTGTGAGCAGTGGATTGTGTGGTTTCCTGTATGTTTTTGTGAGGGAAGATCCTAAGTGTGGAGCGTAAGCTGGCTAATCAGCGTAGACAGGGGAGCACGGGGGGTCACAGCCAGAGAACACAGGCCCCTCCAACCCAGAAGGCCACCCACGTTCTAGAGAATGATCTGAACCGGGTAAGCAACACCATAGCTCTGCAAACAATGGCTATGTTTTAATCACAAGGCAGCTGTCTATTAAAGCAGCACTTCAAGGTACTATTTAACATCTATACTTTCAAGGCATGTCCCAAACACTCATCATCAAAAATGCATCCTTATTTTGGCAAGGTTTGAAACTGAATCCATTCCATACTAGGTTTTGGCCTGAGGCAATGGAAGAAGTGTTCTTTTACAAGCACAGAAATGTTTGAATAGTCAGTCAATTCTACACATTTATTTCAAAATTTTACTTAATTTAATGCTACAATGTATGATCATTTTCCACAAGGTGGTTGGTAAGCCAAATTTACTGGCATATTGGAAGAGCAAACAATCCCGTGGTGTACTGCCCTCATCTGGTGACCAGTTGCATGTTTTCTCTGCACCTGCTGCAGGCCCTAATCCGATTGAGCATGCATGTGTCCAGGAACAGCCAGCTGAGAGAGGACTTGGAGGTCCTTTGCCTCAAGAGGAGGGAATTCCAGCAACGGCGCCAGTGCTTGGAAAGGGTTAGAGATCACTTGAAGGCAAATCAGAGCACTGCAAGGACAGAAAGATCCTAGGCTCATTACTGAAATGCACTCTGCTGCCTCTTTAGGAACTCCAGGAGATACACAGAGACATCAAGAGTGTTGTAGACCGCTCCACAGCAGCACATAATACTAGGTGAGGCAGTCTTTCTGTGCATGGAGTGCTTGTGCAATGTAGTGATGCATCCCTCATGTTGGAATCTCTTGCCTTTTCTCCTCTGCTGTATCAGGGTTAAGGTACAGATGAAGATAATGAAGATGAAGGAGATGGCTGTAAACGAACTGGCGCAGTACCATGCGGAGATGAAAGAGCTGGAGATGGTCATTAACCAGGAGCGCCACTTCCAGGACTTTCTGACTATTAAGTGTCACAGTAGGACTGGACAAGAAGACCATCCTCACAGTCCACACGGTACCACTGTTCCCTTTCACCATGTGTGTCTATGTGTGTGTGTGTGTGTTGGGCTGCTCATATGATCAGTTTGAGAGTGTATTGATGAAGCCCTAGGAGTGATTGAGAGATCTCTTTCAGAGGATGAGTGGGAAATGCGGGAGGAGATGACTGATGAGATGCTGGCCATTCTGGATGAGACATTCCTGAAGATCCATAGTTTTACTGGAGAGGAGAACTTGGACAAGCTTGTGAGAGATTTTATTGAGAGTGAGTACATATAAGAAAAATAATCTCTTGTCTCCCACGCAAGCATAAAGATACAAGTGGAATCAGGTGAGGCTTTGATAGAATATTTCCAGGATAAATACACAAACCCCAAACCCTGTGTTTCACAGTTACACATGAAATATGAGCTAGGAAGTCTGCTAGCAATTGATTATTTTGTTCTTATCGCACTGCTGGAGTAGACAGCACTGTAATTACCCTCTCATTGCTTAGCTTCTACTCTATGATCTTCAGCTTCACACCCTCTGTCTCTGTTCATTTCCAGTTGAGGAACAGAACTCTACCCTCTCTGATTATGTAAGCAAACAAAACAATGAGATAAAGGCACTGAAGGACCAAATGAACCAGGTCAGTGTGAGTTTTAAATCCATAGATGTCAAATTATCCATATGATTTTGAGGTCCAAACCTTGAGAGACCAGACAATCTAGGTCACTCTAAGGTTTAGTTTAGGCAATTCAGCCCTTTTTTCTGCGTACCCAGAGAGAGCACACATTTTTATTTTTGTACATGTCATGCGGTATGTATAAATCTTCAGAACCAATGCTAAGTGCATTAGCATTATGACTAGACTTTTATAGGACATTTAGGGAGTGGTACTCCTAAAAGTTGGAACATACAACTTAATGCATCTCCAAATGTTGGTGGTTGGCACTCTGCACCAGTCGTTTTTTGAACCAGTAATTTTTAGAACTGCTTTCAACAAACAGTGCAGTTCATCTTCAGTGTGTGTTAAAATTAGACTGAATGCAGCCTCAAGACAACAACACAGCTGGCCAGTAGAGTTTCCTAAATGCAGTGTCTTCCTGCGAGATCTATCGAATTAAATCTCACTGGAAGAAAAAGCAGGCAGTTGTGAAAATAGTCCCAAATACTAGGAAGATGAGTATTCGCCATCGCCAAGCTTTAAAGCTGGTAGGTGTTCACATCATTTTTGAGAGCTTCGTATGTTTCCCAGACCTTGATGATATCTACATACTGCATGCACATAAATAAAATCTATTGGTGAATTGCATAGCTCTGGGTTGATGAATAAAATGGCTTAATTTCCAAAATGTCAAAGAGTATCCCTTTGAGGTGCCAGCCCATGGCTTTGTAAGGTGTCAGTCTGTGAGAGGGTTTGTTTGATTTTTGAGAGAGTGTGTAAGCTTCTGACTGAGTTTAAATTTTTTTTTGAGTGGGTGTGCAAGCATAAAATATCAGGTTTTTGTCTTTGGGTCTGCTCTTTCCTGAGAAAGATCCACCATGACATTAAGCATTACCATGAAGATGGACAGCGCAGGGAGACAGAGCATCAAGCCCTGATGCGGGACCTGCAGGCACGCCGGCAGGCAGCTGAGAAAAAGACCCAGGCGTGTAATGCACGTGCCGTCGTAGTCAACAAAATCATGGACCAAGTCAGGGCAGGTACAGACACTGACCCTGGATCAGATGAAGTCATACACCCATCGTTGATATGTATGAGTCCCTGGCTCTTTCATACACAAGGGCTATGTTTCATAAATTTTGAGCATTTTATTTTGTGTGATATAGGAGGGGTGTGTGAAAGCATGTTTTTTGTTGTACTGATGTTTGTGTTTTTGCTGTTACAATAATTAATGTGCATCTGTGTTTTTTCCAGGTTTTGCTGCTGTAGTGGTATATGTTTGTATGCACTTGTGTGTTTTTATTTCAGGCATAGTGCGTGTGGTGCGTAGGCTCGAGCGTATGCGAAGCTTGATGAAGGACTTGCCATCCTCTTCAGCGATCACAAATAACAACCTGCTTGTCATCTTGGAACTGATCGATCAGAAAGTCAGTGGCTTGCTTGGTATTCAAGCCTTTCTCAACTCCAAGGTATGCCCTGAGCACACCCACCATTGTTTCAACTTTGTGAGTGCTCAACATAAAATTCAGCAGCCTTCCTCATATAACACACATACATATTACTCAATACAATTTGCCTTCTAGAGTCCCTTCTAGCTCATATCAATTATTAAATTATTGCGAATCTTATTAAACTAATGGGTATAATATGCTTTTGTGTACAGCTTAATACAGTTCACTACAGTCCAATGCATGTCAGTGTGTAGCTTAAGACAATTCACTACACTTTTACGTCATTTCTGCACAGTGATATTTAAGGCCAGCTAGGTTTTGTGCATACCTTTCTTAGCTAGAAACTGTGAAAAGTAGTTCTATGTAAGCAGCATAAATAGAAAGGTAGAAAATATGAGGAATACAGACAAAAACAGTTCAAGTTGTATGAATAGTGAACCAAGTGCAAATGAACTGCGGTTTCGATTTAAAACTGACAACTGTTACACCCCCACTGTTCTCATATCCAGTTGTTCATTTACTTTGTAAAATCCAAAGGGAGTCCATATTTTAGATTTAAATTAAGAGGGTGTTGCATGAATCTGAGTGTTCACTGCGTTCACCTGCGTTCCAATCAACAACAATGTGCATTCCGTCGAAAGAATCTGTCCATATGCATCTAGGCAAAAAAACATAGGCTAGCTATTATTGTATTACCATTATGACGCTAATGCAAATAGATGTGTATTTTTTTACATTAATAGATTGACTTTTCATCAGTGCCACGATTTCAGAATCATTTGTCACAGGAATCTGGAATTCTGCAGGAGGAATGCAACACCCCTCTTCCATTAGAAGATAAATCAACTCAGCTTTATCTGATAGAAATTGAAAATGCTGTTCTCAGGCGTATTTCCAGAATGTCCCATAAATGCTGCTTTAGTTTCAGATCTGGAGAAGGTAATTCTGCATGAATAATCTTACTGTAATGCTCCTCGAACCATTCCTTGTGGCTGGGGACATTGTCAACATTAAAGGCCTTTCTGTAGGAAGTGAATGCTTTGAAATGGATGAAAATGATCACACAGCACACAAGTGCACACAGACCATAAAAAGGCACCTCACATCATTAGACCATCAAAATCCTTCACTTTTGGAGCACTTCTTTATTTAATTTTTCACAACTTGCGTATATACATACATCAATAATGTATGACATATTGAGGCAGAAAATAATAACTAATGTGACTGTGAAGAATTGATTGCTGGGACAATATTGTGGTTATAACAATTTGCATGTGAATTATCTTTGTAAATGACGGTAGATGGGTAAAAAGTTTTTTTTTAATTTTCTTTATTTCTTGCAAAGTAGAATTTTTTAAAGAGTTAACACCTTTGGGTGATTTATAAATAGCTTATCACTTCCAGCCCTTCAGAGATCTGACTGTTTCCCCCAGTAATCAGTAATGGTAGTGAAAGAATGGCCACTGTTTTTGTAGTTTAACTGTATTTTATTCCCACAGGACCCAGACAAAGCAGCCAATGATTCCAAACAGAATGCAACAAAGGGTCCGGAAACTGGGTATGTCACCTTACCCACATACATGGATTTTACTTACATGTCTCTTTTTCTTTGTCAATGTACATAATATTAATCTCTTTACTGTGTGAAACTTGGTGTATGTGTGGTTCCAGCGCGGACGACAGTGAGGAGGGTCAGTCGCTGACCCTGAAAGAGCGCCGGCAGCAAATGATAAAAGAGGTGAGGAATCTGGTACTGACACACTCTCACCTGCTCATGTACTTTCACACACGTACCCAGGCCTGCATGCATGCACACATACACATACACTTGAATGTGCATTCACAAACGCATATATGTTGAGCATAATCTAACCTAAGTAATTTCCCCTCCTGTGATCTCCTGCTTCCCAGATTCTCCAGAAAGAGGGGATCATTGGGCCCAACAGGGGGAGGGAGGCCAATCCTTCCAGACTGAGCATTGCATCCAGCAGCCAACGGCGCCATCCAGATGCCTGAGCAAGAATTACACCACAGGCCAGTTGACAACTGAGATCCCCCTCCCCACTCAAGACACACCCCATAGCGACCACCCAACGCGATTTCCCACTGCCTTCTCTCTCTTCTCTTGCACAAGCATCAAATATTCTGAATTCACATAGTCTGTAAACCACTCATTGACTTGATGTGAGTGTGTTGCTTTTACATTCTGACAGGACTTGGTAAATCAGAGACCTCTGAACAGGTTTAATGTCTTAGACTTGCAGAGGCGTGGTCATCATTAAGTTCCAGACCATACAACTGGGCAATTTAGATTTTTACATTTTTAATGTAGAATTTATTTTGGCATTAGTGTCAGTCAGGACCTGCATAATTATATTGAGTTGTGTTTGGCCTTGTCAAGAAGTTAATTGGGGTCTACAAATATCAACCATATTGTTCTTAAATGAGAAATGACAAGAGCAAATCAATTAGGTCCAATGTATTTTCTCTTGGACAAATGTTGGACATATATCTTGAAATTTGACTTTTGTATAAAACAAGTTTAAAAAACTTGCCCCCAATTTTGAGTATCCAGAAATACTTAGTGATGTTCTTTCGTATATGATGTACTTCTTAATGTGAACAATCTTTCTTAATCACAGTAATAGTCAAGGTAATTCATTAAACATTTATTCAATTTCCTTCAGCTTCTCTTAGCATAGCCCATGAGGCTTCAGTTTGACAGTATGTGTACCACCTTCTCTACATATGTCCCAGCAGTAATATGGGACAACAGCAGGGGGCAGTAGAGGATTTGAAGTGATTGAGCTTTGTGACATTTCCTGTACCTCTGTCCTCACAATGTTGTCACAGATAATAAAAAAATGTTTGATTTTTACTATGTTTTTCCCTGGTGTAACATCTATGTTTTGATATGACAGATGAGTAATTGCTTTGATCAAACACTTCACTGACTGGAGTTGAAGCACCATGAAATACTGCATATGCACAAAAACAACAATAAGCTTGAACAGCAGGATCAGTTTGACAAATTGCACATATTACACTCAACACTGAAGGACATTGTTAGAGCTCTAAATTGGCATGACTAAGAAAAATAGTGCAAATGGGGTGCAGATAGATCTAAATCCACACTACGCCTGCTTCTCAATGTCTGCCTTAGAAACCAAAGTGTAGCTGCATGTTAAAAAAGATAATAAATCAGTCATTACAATATGTTATTTTAGTTGATAAAACACTTTTCTCTGAACTGTTAAGTTCAGCATCTTCATGTCAACGTTTATTTGATCTCATTAAGTAACTGGACTTATATAGAATACACAATTACACAGCAGTATGTCTGACCAGCAGAATGTTGAAGCATGTGCAAGGGTTCCTTTTTTCAGTTTTCATTTTCCAGTTTCACCTGTGAGTACCTCTGAAGACTTGTATCATTAGAATAAGTGTTACTTGAATATGGCAGGCAACGTTACCTGCAGTTGGTAGAGTGGTTGAATAATTTCCATGTTATGTGTAAACCATATGTATTTCATGTGCTTGTGGCACCTGTGTTATTTTACCCAAGAAAATCTTCATTAACAAGTTTATTACAGTTAATGAAAATTTAAAAATATTTATTACAGTTACAGTTATATTTAACAATATTCTTCAGGTCTGATGTTTTTCTAGGGTATGTTGTGGAAACTTTTGAAAAGGGCAAACAAAGTTTTAATGGAGTTTTGGTGCCCGCCATGCTCTGCTTTTTTTGACCAAACAATGTAAAAAGTGATACATGTGCAGCAATGTGATGCATTGTCCCTGCAAACAAATTTTTTATGGTTTTTGAGAACCAATGGAGGCAATTCTCCCTCTGTACAAAATAAAATATGTACTACAGTCCAACACAGTGATGGAGGAACGGTGCTGGAGAAGACACTGTTCTTTGGTTGGAACAGTGAATGAGGTCCTGACCTTTCACCTGCCCCTAAATCATCCCACCTACATCTGATTTACCAAAGAATCCTTTGACTTCTCATAACATCACCAAATTCAATTATCATTTCAAATGACGTATCTCATTATCTCTGCCACTTTGAGTGTGTATCTCACCCCTGTGCCCAACTGTGTTAGTAAATTAAATTAAAGGATAGATATATATATAGAGGTATAGTTGAAAAACTATGTAGTTAGTATAGGTAAATATCACTCTTTATGGAATCGCTACTTTGTCACCATTTATAGGTCCGTCTATCTCAACGGAAGAACCAGAAAAGCTGTGGTCAGTTTTTCAATAATTCTTAAATGAAATGATTTGCCACTACAACTGCCATGGCTTGCAGTGGTGCCACAGTCTTTGGTGCCTGTGTGTTCTCTGGCATGTGTTCAGGGATCTCACTCACCTGCCTTTCAGTGCCTCAGTCCTACTTCCGTTGGCACTGAGAGTCTCATTAACACCTTATCATTCTCAAACCACCCATCAAAACACACCTTTTTTCACACAATGAGGAACTTAGAAAGTCGTTTCTGTTACATAGTTGAGTTTAATCCAAAACTGAAGTATCTGTTTGCAACCGGTTATTTTATTACTCATCAGTCTTTGAGGTGGAAACAATAAGCAATTAAAATAAGCAGAAAAAGAAACAAGTTCACACAATAGAAATTTAAACAAGAACTCTTTTCAAGAATCTGAGTCAAGAGAATTTTTTACTTCTGACATTTCCCTTTTTAATTAACCTTTATATTTGTGAGGGCTATAGGCTGGGGTGTGCCTTACCACACAAAAACACACAAGGTTCATTGCATGTGCAGGTATACTATTATGATTCATCATGTGTATATGTGTGTGTGTGTGTGTGTGTGTATTTATACATGTGTGGTCTGTGAGTTTGTAAGAGAAAGAAGGAGGGAAACAGAAAGTTTGTGTTCTTAAGTGTACTGTATGTATATGTGTAACTGAACACACATACATGCAAATCAGTGTACATCACTGTATTTAAGTGTATGATATGTGTATATGACTGTTTCAATGTTCAAGGTTTTTACTGTGCAGTTGTGAACACACGTTAAGACCAAGTAAAAGGTAAAAAGGAGCCAGAGAGAGTGGGGGAAGGGGGAGGCAGTCTTTGAAATTCAATCCTCATTTGCTCCCCCCAGTCCTATTCTCTGCACACGGCTCTCTCCGTTTCCATAGAAACCCTCCCTTTAATCACACCAGAATCTCATTTCCTTGACTTGACAACGGCTCCAGGTCGCCCACTGAGGCTGCTTCCACCACTCAGCATCCAGCCTGTTGCAGGCCCCACCCCCCCTCTGGCAGGCTCCACCCACAACTGGCCAGCCATTCTTCCTTTCATTTCTATTTCTACTCCTTGTATTTCACCCTTCCCTCCATCTTTTCATCTGCTTCTTTCCCCTTGCTTTTCACCTCTATCAAATGTCTTGTCTTTTTCTGAACTTTTTGTTAATTTTTTAACTCCTCTAAATGCCTCACTATATCACTACCACCTATATCTTTTTTCTTGTTGATTCTCATTATCCACTACTTATCACCCATTTTTACATCTATCTTTTACATTACTCAGAGTAGTGCCACCACACAAGGAGTCTTACACACTCTTTCACATGTGTGTGCACATGAAAACCCACACACACAAAGAAGCATACAGACACACACACACACACAACGTTAGAGTGTATCATGTTCATTTGTTCACTGTCTTTGTCTCACTTATTCTGCAGTCTTATCTACTGCCTGCACTCAATATCCGGTTTGCCTGACAGTTTAATAGCTTGCTTTCTCAACACAAAAGCAGCAAATAGCAATCTTTCAAAAGCAACCTGTGGTACAAAAAAGTATTCTTCCAGAGGAAGAATATGACCATGTACCAATAATAAAATACAAGCTGTATGCACATTGTTAGAAAATATTATTTTTTTATCAGGTGAAGATGCAATAGGGTTTGATGCCACCAACCCAATAAGACTATTTCATAGCAACTTTCACATATGTTCTTCTTCCCATATATCCACTCTCTTACTCTTTCTCCTTCCCTACCACTCTCCTTTCTCTCTCCCTCGCAGTGTTTGTTTGGGCACAGTGCCGGGTGTTTTCCTGGTCTGGTTTTCCTCGCCTCCACCCAAAGATCACCCTTTACCCTCCCCTTGTATGCTGGACTGTCACTAGGCAACCTCTCTCCTAGTGTGACCAATCAGAGAAATCTGTTTATTTTCAAACAGGTGAAGAGAGGAAGGAATCAGCTCTCCATTGAAATCTCGCCTATACACGCTCACAAACACACAAATTTCCTCACGCTCATTGGGCCTCATTTATGAAACGTCAACCAAATGAATTTGATCGTAAATCGTGCGTAAATACATTTACGCAAAAATGTGGGATTTATTATTTTTTATCAGGCTTTGGTCTTCTCCGGCCTGGACACTCCACTTCTTACACACCTGAACAAAGATTTTTTTTTTGGATTCTATTTAGATTAACAAAACGTAAATCGTCGCTTCAGAAACGTTTTTTTTTTCTTTTGCCTTTTCTCTGCCATCTTTTTACGTTGCCAGCAAAGGGATTCCAAGCTCCTTATATGGTATTTCAGGGGCGTCGATTTATTCTAAAGTGTGTTAAATTTTAATCTGTATATTAGCAGCTACTCGAGGTTAGGGTGTAACCTGAGCCAACATTCTTTGACTCCAGAAAGGTGGCTTTACCTTCTGAAAACCTTTCCCACCTACCTATGACTTATGCCAGATGAATTTAACTTATTTGCCAATATCATATAACTGTCATTACTCCAGGCAAAGCTACCTTATGAATTTTCATGTGCGGTCTACAGATTCAATCCTCTCATTTTTGTTGAAACAATCTATTAGCTCTCCTCACATATTTTTGTACTGGCATGAGCCTTTTGCTTTTGGGCCTTTCAGATTCAGATGTGTTACTGTTTAACATCTACTTTGCATTAGTGCCAAGCTGAAACTAAGCAGCTCCATCTGTTTACATGGATAGTTTACTTCCGGTTTGGCACGAAAGCATGGATACTGACCTGACTCCAATATGAATGTGAAATTTCAGTCTTTAACTGCCAGTAAAATCTGAAAAAACTTCTGCAGATCTCTTGGGATTTAGAATGTAATGTAAAGTCATGTGGAAGAATAATTGTGTCTAAGTATTGATGAAAATATTTGATTCTCCTAAAATTGTAGTCTGTAGTCTTCAACAGTGTTAATGTTTGGTTTGCTTGAAATGTCTAAAATCTCATTAATTCTGTGTTATTTGAGCCAAAGAGCAGGGTGTCTGGAAAATAACACTAGATGGCAGTATCAACAGTTTGGCCATCACAGCAGTCTTCGCCATACGCAAACTTTTTTCCACCTCTTTGATCACCCAGCTTTGCACAATTTTACTCCATACAACAAGGGTAATGTCACAGACCAAATCCAAGATCCAGGCTACCAAGGTGACATGATTTAGGTACAGGAAACACAATTGCAGCTGTCAGTTAATTGCTCCAGGCAAACTTTGGCTTGTGAGATGGCTTGTGTTAAAAGCTCAGCACTGCTAAGCAGTTGCTAGGCAACACTACAACTACTTATAGACCCTTTTCTTTGGCTTTTCCTTGATTATCACCATTCTTATTACAGGTACTAAGTAATACATTATCTGTACTCATGTTCTGTGTTAATCCACTGACCTGCCACTCTAGCCGTGGCTGCTACCCATAGCTAAAGAATATGAATGCTTGGTTCATGTGTGCCCCTCAGCCAAGGACAGAATGAGAGCCGGAGAGACAACAAACTTACACAAAAAAGCATGTTAAAAAAGCTTCTTTCGGCTTTTATGTTGAATTATGTCACGTATGCCTCTCTCCCTTTCTCTTTCTTTCTTTCTCTTTTCCTCCTGTCTCCTTCTCCTGTTGTCTTTCTGTCCTCTCCTCCCTCCATTTCTCCTGGTTCTGCCAGAGTTGCTGCGCAGATGGCCTTTTGTTGCTGTGCAACAATGTGCCACTGAGGTCATAGAGGTCAAATCACCCAATCACTGACACACTCTCCCACTTAGGTAGTCTCAATTTCTGTCTCTCTAATCTTCCTTCTTTCCACCTCTTCTTCATCCCCTCCACTGTTTTATTTATTTAATCTGACAAATTATTCCCCACTCTCTCTCTCAAATTGGTATACCCAGTTGCAACTGTAGGCCTATCACAAGCCCTGACATCCCCAATCAATTTGAGTGAGAAGTGCTCACTAGCATGTACATAGTTCAAAATATGTTTCACATATTTCTGGAGGGAGTCAGTAATTAATAGTTTTCCATCACACTGCTCTGTTGACCCAGACTGCAGACTGCAGACAAGGAAATTAGAGAAAATGATATGTGAACAATGAGGTTTGAGGTGGGCTGGGCTCCAGGGGTGTAAACCAAGCACGTTTGGGGTATTTCGCTCACCAAAATGGGACATGTTATCATGTCGGAACACTTTGAGACATAATAAGCCAATGACATATTAACTGATAGTGGAATAAGCTTAAGATTACAAGGTGCAGAGAAAGTATAGACAACACCAAACAATATATGAATTTATTTAGCAACAAGGAGTTGGGCCAATAGAACTGGCTCAGTCTTGAATGTTGTAATACACATTAATGCAAGAACTTTTGAACTATTTCTGTTGGGATATTGGACCATCCTTTAGGATGTAAAGCCCCAGTTCTATGTGAGATGAAGAAAGAGGAAATCTGATCCACAGTCTAGGATTTCCCATGACAATTCAATGATGTTTAGAACTGGTGATTGGCAAGGTCATGAAACGTGTATCACTTCATCACTGGAAGCAAGTTTGGGGGAGCATAGACAAGAATTTAAAAAGTAAAAGACAAGTGAACTAATTTGCTTACCTATTCATTTAGAAAACTAGTAGGGAGTCAGAGAGAGGTATATATGTCTACTGTAAATTGTATGAAAACACTCACATAATTGTCTAAGTACACAGGCATCACATCTAATCTTTGGTATCTGACCTGCTGTACTAGAGGCTGCAGAATTGTGGGTGAAGTAAGCAGAATGAGGGAAAAGGTGAAATAGCATTCAGCCCTACAACCTAAGGATCCACACACTGTCCATCATTTATTTCCAAATCATTATCCTGCAATAATAGGATACTAAACATCACATTTCCATTTTGATTTTTTAAAAAAGACTACTGCAGAATATTAAAAATGTGTATATGTGTAAAAATGAATGTTGAAAAATGATTTTTTTTTTCATTACTCCAGTGTAGCTTAGGCTTACTTTTATGCCCCAGTACAATGATAGACAGTTTAAAAGCTGATAACTAATAGATTACCAGAACAGGAGTGTGGTTGATGACCAATGATCTACTCCTGAGGTGAGATAGCAGGCAGACATGTACGTTAGAGTAAGTAGGAAGAAGGTATGTTAATGGTGAGTAGTACCAAAAAACGCCCTGGCCTTCAATCACTGGAAATTTCCACAGAATGGGTGGGTGGTGCTGCTGTGTAGGTAGAATGGGAGAGTGGTGGTGTGGTGGTGCATGGATGCTGGGATTTGGCAGAAACACTCCTGCTCCGCCCCAGCCCAGACCACATCTCTCTCTCTGTCTCGTCTCAGGGGAGGGGGTGTAGGGGGCTCCGGAAATAACACCAAAAATAGCTCACTGTAGAGGTCTCAGGTTACAGATATATATACTCTCTCTGTGGACTTTAGACTCCGTTCTGCTTCAACTCTTTATCTCTCAGTCTCAGCTGTGCTCATGTATTGAGAGTCATAGCAACCATCATGTCCTTAATTTGGAAACAATTGGAGTTCTACATTTGAAATTACTAACATGTAAAATATGGTGAGGTTATAGTAACCTGTCACAATCTTATGATTTACAATTTTTATGGTTTCCTACACAAACTTTACAACACTACCACAATAAGTGCTTTATCCATGAGCTAAACACACATATTTAGCTGTTGGTAAGGTTTGTACTTCTCGACCTATTAGGTTTTTTTTTGTTTATTTGAATAGAATGGTAACACCTTTGCAGGTGGAAACAAAGACAAGACAGTCACAGCTTTTTTGACAATATAATGACAAGCAAATTGCAAAATATTGTATTATGTAGTGTATCTCAAATGACTGTCAGCACAGACTATTGCATGATACTGTCTTTGCCCTGGCCTTGTGCTTGCTGGTGTGTTTAAAATTCTTTGTATATTATAAATATAGATTGTGTATCATGATGTGTGTGGTAACATGTGTTCCACCATTTATTGGTTGAGTCTGCAGCTATTGATTCTGGGAAGGCAGGAGATACCACTACATCTGACTGCAGCTGTCATCATCATCTATGTCCCCCACACCACAGCAGCCGCTTTAACACTGTCGTTTCCCCTCGTCCAGAAACCCACATTTCTGTCACAGTGACTCTTCACTAGAACCTGCATGGCACCATGGGAAATCTATTGAGAGCATTTGGGATACCGCTGTTTGGAACAAAAGAGCTAAGCTGACCTGGAGAGCACTCCCTACTGATTCTTCCAATTATGCTGACCCTTCCCCTCCTAATCCAGTGCTCTGACCTTTACAAATCCCCACCCCACCTAACCAGTGCAGTCTGTCCTTGGGTCAGGTTGCATTCTTTTGTTCCACTTTTTTCAGGTATCCCTTGGAAATGTTTCCCTCCTCTATGGTCAGCAAAGTACCACCACAAAAATAATATATGAAGATCTGAATTTGGAAATTGTAATTGTGTTCCTGTTGGTTTTCACAACATGAGGTGACCTGTTTAATGAAGGTTGGCCTACATCTCTGTTAATTCATCCATACAGGTCTTTCTAGTTTTGGGGGTCAATGAATGAATATGTATGTGGGAGTACAGGTAAATGGAATATCTACAATATGCTACAAGACTTGCAAACACATGGGAGGAGATGAGTGTGGGCTGGAAATGCATAGCACTTGTCCTGATACTCAGTCCCAATCCTGAACTTACAATGGGAAACAGGAATAGCACGAGGAGTCTTAACAGAAAGCAAAGATAGAGCTCACCATTCTTGACCGATCTAAGGCTCGAAACACACTGACATCGTACAGAATCAAAGTATAATGTAACTATTTAAACCAGCCATATCTTTGTGCTGGTCACACAAATGCATTTACAGCAGGAACTGCACTAACTGCATTCGGTAATAGTGTATGTACCCCTTAAACTGATCTCTAAATTTATATCATTACAAGACAACTTCACCTTACACTGCCTATATGGTTTTCTACAGCATCACTCATGTCTCCTCTAAGTAATGCTTTCTCCCCAAAAACAAAAAAGAGCTTACACAAAGCAATATGATTTTGATACAAGCTTTACGCGGCAGTAACCTGTAAACATTATACAGGCAAAGGAGCAAATTAATGTGAAAAACATTCACTCTGCCTTGAATCATCAAAGTGAAAAATGTTCAACATCCTATGCTAATGTCTGGACTGTCTTTCAACTCTAAGAGTCTCAGTTCAGTGTTTGTAGTTAAATACTCAAAGGAGTGCTTCACATTCTATCCCTTCAATCAGGAGAATCCTTTTTCCACATTTTTCTCAGTAAGGATAGAACCACCAATATTTAGTTCAATTTGCTCTAAAACAAAATAAAAACTCCCTACTCTGTGACATCAACCCATTGAGTGACCCCTGTGGCTGAAGTCCTGGAGAAGGTCACCAGGAGTCTAGACTAGTTTCTCAGAAAAGCAATCAGGGCTCTCCTCTACAAATTTCTCCTCCAAGACAGCCAGCACCAATCTGATGATCAAGACAAAAAACCAGAACATCTGTCAATGCAAAATCTATCAGAGTGGACAAGTCAGGAGGTGATCACAGCTGTATACAGTACCACCCATTACACTAGTGGCTGGTGTTTTTTCTTTAATCACCCAAAACGTAGGTCCCTATAGCAGTTTCTGAGAGCTGTGACAAGGTGTTTCTTTGGTTGTCAGAGTGACCACAGTATAGGATGTCCAATGCACATCTACAGTCACTGCTGTATAGAATATATTTCAGTACCATGGAGTGGCACAGGAACTGCACCGGTTCATTAATATCTGTCCAGTTAGATATGGTGAGTCTTTGATCCTGACACCTATCTTAAAGTATTACTCTTGAAATCTTTATTGTTATTTTATATAATTTAATTTTAACATAATAGATGAACTGTAAACACTGGAGAGAAAAGTGCAATACAAAGAATAGGTATTGTGATTATTATCATTTCAAATTATTACTAATTGCAGCACATTCCTACCATGTCAAAAAGACAAGCTTGTGCAATAATAGAATATAAAACGTGATTATATTCATGATGTGGCATACAAATAATACACACATTTACACGTGTGCTACTAAAAGAAAAAAAACATCTTAAGAACGTGAAAAAAATTTAGCAACAGAATGTTTCTGTTCCCGCCCACCATCCTTTTTTTTCTCCCCCTCCACTACACTCCCCTCAAAGCCCTGCACCCAACCTCTCCCCCATTCCTCCCTTTGAGGAATCCACTGAAGACCAGCAGGCAATTTTTGGAAGAGTTCCAGTAGCCATGGAAACCAATGAGGGTGGCAGGCACACCAGAGAAGAAAAACCATGACAGGAAATGACTTCATAAAGGGCTCTCTCCTCTCTACCAGCACTCATTTTCCAGCAACAAGGAATGAGTAATGCTTGGACCAGCAGACAGTCTTTATCTGACGACCGCTCGTCTGGAGCTGCAGCCTGTGAGCCTTCGATTACAGATGAACATGTCTGTGTGCTGTGGCTCTCTCTTTTCTGTGCTACAGATGGTCCTCATTTGCAAACGGAGACGGATGTGCGCATGTATGAGGACGTGCACTATGACAGTTTCGCTGCGGTAGAGCGCATTCAGCCGCTTCAGCAAAATGAATGAAGACTACATGATCACACACTCATTTGTGTTTTATTTTCTAAATGCAGACTCCTACACGCTTATTACAAAACATACACCTTACAATCAGATATAAAACCTCCACAGCCACTGAATCAGTTTGAACTTTCATGCACCCCTTGTTTCAGGATATGTAACTTGGGTATTTTTTGTAGTAGTTGGTGTTTCAATTAAAGCAGCTTACCATCGAAACTGGGCTATCATAGCAAACCACCCACTTGACAAAGAAGGCATTTTTAAAATATATATATGTTATATAAAATAATTTACATTAATACTGTGCATTGAGAAGACATACCGACCACTTTATATGCATCCTTTTATTTTAACAAATGAATATTCATACTACTCTCAGGAGGGCACAGTGAAATGTTCAACAACAAGACAACAGATGTTCAATTTAGATGATAATATGACGATAGCTGGTTAGCTAACCATATCTTAAGTGATAAATATAGCCTAAAGAATTATGTTATTTCTCTAGCCAGCTATCTAAAATTACCCTGCATGCTCACCCAGCACTTTAGCCATTCTGAATTGAGAGTCAATGTCTCAAGCTCTGCAACAAGGCATATTGTAAAGCAATAGTTATGCTTAGCAATACTGCACTTAAAGCAACGCTTTGTACTTCCTGGTGCATTAGTCAAAACAGCAGACCATTTCCGCTCACTTATCATCTCGGCCTTATTTCCTGCTTCAATTCCACTTCCAAATGGACCACAATCTTCTGCCTGTCACAGAAAAGGACAACTTATCTCTGTGAACAGTTAAGTGGGATATAGTGTACACTCTGTTGTACACTGTACACTGTAATGTAAATCATTTACAGTCAATCACTTGGTATGGAATTATAGGTAAAAAAAGGAGAACTTGTCATTAGGATTGATCATACTTTAACTGAGTTCTTTTAGTTTTAAATTCTAATAATAAAACTAATCAAGAAAAGGTGAGCTTGTTGGTCCATGGCCTCACACAAACAACACAGGAAATAGGAGAGGGGGATGAAACATTTTCATTATGCTGTGTGACAGCAACATTGACTGTAGTCCATTCCGCTAGCTAGAAATCCATCTCTGGTCTTCAGTCTTATCTTGGTTAGAGTCTGAAATGGTGAAACAATGGGTGCAGTATTGCACAGTGTGATAGGAGTATACACCATCTGCAAGCACTGAGAGGGCTTTGTTACCAGAAATCATGGTGTATTAGAAGGCACATCAGATCCAAGTAAAAACAGAGAACAAAATGCAGTTATCTCCCCACACCTGAAATGAAACATAGGTGAAAGTGCACTGCCCCCTACTGGACATGTTTGTGTAATGGCAGTAGGTGGATGAGATGGGCCATGATCATCAGATGTCTTGAAATTCAAAAATGAAAAAATAAAAGTAAGATAAAATGTATATAAGCAGTACTTCATACAAAATTCACATCCTCGTATGTGGATGTATTATCAGTTTGTCAGAAGCAAGCAGCACAGGCCTGTTGAGATGAACTAAGGGTGGTCCAATTCCTGGGTCTGTGGTAGATTCAATTAACCATGGCTATTCTTCCTCCCATTCATTTTTTTTTCTTTTCCAAGTCAGCTTAAGACAAGGTTAAATGTAAGAAACACTGTTCCCATCAAGTACAAAACATATCTTGTACCTGCAACACTGGGTGTTCAAGACCAGGTTTAAAGCAGTGCTGGATACTCTCTAAAGACAGTAGCAAAAATGACAAGCCTAGTTGGGCTGAATTGCTTGTTCATATCAATCACTCTTGTTCTTATGATCTAGCATATGAAATGATAACAAGGAAGAACTCAAGCACTTGAAAGTCAGAACAAAATGGAAAGTTATCATAAACAAAGCAGTGACACTGAAGGTTAAAACAATCTGGGGTATTGAATCCATGTTTCTTTTTTCTTCGGGGGGAAGGGGTGTATGTGGGGGATGAAGAGATTAAAAATTGCAGAGGGTCCGCCTGCATTGTCCTGAATGGAACAGCTGCCTGGTCGGTCTCCATCTGCAACACAATGGATGCCACAAACATGCTAATGAAACAGTGACCGTAAACAAAGACTACCGAGCCTGTTCTCAGTGTGTGCGTGAGCCTGCCAGCAGGAAGCCCGCCACGCACACACAAAACAGACACGCGGCTTAAGAACCACGCACATGACACCACTGACAACAGCTTTAATGACAAAACCGAATAATTACACAGAGGTGTATCCTCTAATATTCATCAAAATAACATCTTTTTTCTTTCTTGGAAAGCTAAAAAAAAATGATTTTTAAAATAAGCCTACAGGTGATGTAACTCTAATCAATGTTTTACTATTGGCTCACTATTCAGTACAACTTCCAACAGGTCTTTCTTCCAGACAAAAATGGCAGTTTTCATTACATTTACACTACATTGAGGCACAAAAATGCACATTAATTTGACATGCTACCTCTTTGGTTTTCCCCAACAGGACACCTGTCTCAGCTGAGCTTGTCACACTGCTTTCCAACTTCAAGATCAAGTCAACTCCAGTACTGCCAAAGGATGCTTGTTCACTTACTTTGTTCACTTAAAACTTTTGGTCGGTTGCAAAAACAAGCACAAAACACAAAATATGTCAATAATTCACTACATAAAGGGTGCCCTATCATTATCCAACTGATAAAGGAAATTTTGTTTTCCATTCATCTAAATTCATGTTTGTATATTCCTGTGATTATAAAACATGTATTTGCTTTACATTTTTAAATACTGTTGTGCATGGCTTTCAATTTGCCTGAAATTTATTGACATGGACATGACCTCATAGCAGAATGAGTACTCCCATCCACTGGTGGCTACAAAGAGTACTGAGACAAAAGCAGACATTTGGCCATTCTTTGCAATGCCTTGTTTTAAAATGCTCTTTCTTCAGTATTTGAGGTTTTTTGTTCTCTTAATGACATGCGCCTGCTGGAGTTCCATGCACCTAGTTTTCATGTCAAAGGCTCCGGTATGATTCTACATTGTGCAGTGCTACACCAAACTGGTGGCTGCATGATCCAAATGTTATGGACTAACACTCCTCTCCTTCACTCTCCCACTTTCTGTAGTAAGCACACTCTTTTGTCTTCAACCTTATCAAATCAGGCAACCAAAGGTGAACTGTGGATATTTGTACCAGGAGCCTGTGTGTGATTTGTGATGGCCACAAGCCCCCCAAACCCCCACAAAAAAGAGGGTGTTTTTCCATTCCATGACGTCCTTAGGGATGGATTTTAAATTATCAAACAATTATTACACTTGTTTATATCTTTCTTTAACTTCAGTAGTATTTTCATTGTGTGTACTTTTTGCCATTTCCGATATATAAATTCGACATTCATCAAAGTAATCATTTTGTTTCATGTGCCAGACACTGAGTAACGCTAAGGAGGTGTGGTCTGATAAATGGTTACCAGAACAGCCATCTCAAGCTGTAATTTGACACCGTTATTATCTTGATTCTTGGTGGGGGGTGCACACATGTATCGTGCACAAAAGAAGCAAAAGGCACAACACACTGTTTGGTACTGAATATACTGTAAATTCTTAAATTACAGTATAACTAAGATGATTTATATTATGAAAATCCCCGTGTCCGCTTAATCATGCTGCCACTAAAAGAGCTGAAAAGTTAGCCTACTAACTGTTACGTTCTTTGTTATAGGTGACAGCTAGCTAGCAGGCTACAATTTAACATGGCTATTGTAAAGCGTGTTTTCATGTTCACCACGACGGTATGTGCTGTAAAATATTCGTACTTGTGATTTCAATAATTGAAATTACTTTGCAAAAACTTAGTCAATAAGTTATGAGTTAAATATTGATTGAAAATCAAAAGTGAAACGCATCCGCAGCGGTACCTAGGATGCTTAAGTTTGGCTTCTTAAAAGGACGAAAATAAAAATACAAGATCACCGTTGACATTTCTAGTTGTGAAATAACAGTTATGATCTTTTGAAATTGTCTTGCTGAAATGACACAATAATTTCGAAGATTTCAGACGGCAATGACGAATAATATAAGACAAACTTATTTCCACTTCGCAAGAAACGACATGCTGTCCCTGGTTTCGGCCAATGAAAAAGCACGAAGTTTCCAATGTTGGGAGGAGTCAAAAGGCGAATTCATTTAACAAGATTGACAGTAATTTATCCAATAGAAAATTAGAAATTGTGTTTAGTTCTTGTCCTTGTCCAATCGTGTGTAGCTTCAACATGCTCTCTCAAGTAGACCGCATTCAACTCTTAGGTTAAAACCAATTTGTTTCACTCCTCTTCACTCCTCCGAGCCGGCAACTCAACAAAACAAAGGGGTCGTAAATACAATAAAAAAAACAGCAACCTTTATATTCTATTTTTTCCCACCTTCCCCCACATAGAACCATGGCAGATACAGCAGTTGACACGACCACCACTGAGGTTACACCTAAGGTAAGTGCTTTTTGTGATAAATTAAACATCTTAACACGTTTTAAATTTTATTACCGAGACCATCTGTTTAGTTTCCAAGTTCAGAAACTATATAATATACCGTACGGCACCTTGTTAACATTATCGTATTTTTTTGTAATGTCCACCATAATTAACATGTGTCAGTTCTGAGGTAACGTTAGTTGACTAATAGTAACATTATTCCTACTGGCTAACTTATTTGCTCATGTTGCATTATATGAGTAAGACTTCTTAATATTGTGCGCCTGAATTTTGTAAATGTAATCAGTAAGACGAGCGTGTCTGTAGCTGAAAAAATAGTTTTCTTATTATCTAGCTGTCTATGGTCTGAGAGGGGAAATAGATGTTGGTGATGGCTTTACGAGCAAACTTCGTTGTTGGTGGCGAATAAACGTCTCCCGCCAAAGAGTGGACAATTTGGCTTTTTGCGACTTACATATTATATACTGGTAGTTAACGAGCAGTGGAATTTGAAAATTCACTTTAAATTCACATTTTCAGAAAAGGACTTTACTCCAGAATGGATATTGTGCGTGATTTGTCGTTTCTTCTCGGGTGGTTTGTCGATTTCACCTGACCTGCATACTGAGGTGCGCTGACCTCCAGTCACTTAAAACTTAGGTGAAACGGCGGGAAGGGCGCGCGCTTATTTCCTCTCTGCGCGAGGTGGCGCGTGCACGCCCTGCACGCAGGTCAAAGCCACGTTTTTCTGGATTCTTTTGTCTGCCCATCGGGCACGCGCTGCAGGTTATCTGGTGTGAGAGGCTTTTTTCCGGTACCCAACCGCAGCGCAAGTCAATACTACAGCGTTTCCGTAGTGATGATGGCGAAGTCAAAACCGTCTTCGCAATGTAGTATTTTAAATCCAGTTTTTTTAGGTACCCAATTCATGCCCTTTCATTTGTAAGTCTAATCCGTTTTGATATCTTAAGCCGATTTTACTTGCAACTTCAAACGTTAACTGATGTTTGACATTTGAAATATTTGATATGTTGATTTTCGAATATTTGATATCTTGATTTTATTTCGCATGGCTCATTTTTTCCTTCCTGTATCCCTGGTGATACAGCTTCGTAATGGGGCAATTTACTGGTTTCCGACATAAGTGGTGGCTGGGCTAACGTTAGCTGGCGAGCCAATTCGGAGGGGGCGGGAGTACGGGATTTCTCTTATGCAGTTGGCTGGTTTTCTTTCGCTCTGTAATGGGATAGGCAAAGTCAAGTTTTTACAGTCAGGCTTTCTCCCACGTTCATGAATGAGGTTTTGTGTCTGTAGAATGACACGCTTCATTCGGAAAGTGTGGGTGGTGGAAAGACTTTGGTCGCTCAATGTTTCCAAACTTGCTACACTGGTTGTAACATGTTGTAACTGCTCCTTTTGATGAGTGGTTGATGCTGAAGCCAATACTTGTGCTTTTTTAGGACCTGAAGGAGAAGAAAGAAGTAGCAGAGGAGGTGGAAAAAGTGGAACAGGAGAATGGCAGTGGAGACGCACCTGCCAATGGCACAGTGAGTGGCATTCCATTCCCTCTTGGGCCCCAGGCCTTTGTCTTGTGCACCCTTGGTGCGCAGGTGTTGGGTTGACCCCTCCCCCTCCTGCTCCCTAGAGTTCTTTGTGTGAGTCCTGAGATGGCACAGATGTGCTTCTAGGAAAACACTCAGCTGGGAAAAGTAACTGAAAGAACAGTCTGGCTAATCCAAAAGCTACAGTGTGAAGAGTCACATTAGTTCTTTTCTTTTTCTTTCTTTCTTTCTTTGGTAATGACCTTTACAAATGTTTTATTTCTTCTTCATTGTTTAGCTGTTAAGTCTTATTTGCCCTTATGTTTGACCAGTACATACAGGAATAATTGTTTTATTTTAATTTACTTTATAATGTGCATCAGTGGGCTCTGAAGTTAATTATAAGAACAGCTGTGTGAGACACTAAAAACCTTTTAATGTAATGCTTAGTCTTAAAACCAAGCACACATTTGTCAGATTGGGCCATAGCCCCACAGCAACCGAGGATGTGAAATTATGCCTGCATTGTTTGCCATACCATTGAGAATTTTTATTTCCTCCCCAGAAAACGAATGGTGCAGACCATGGAGAGGAAACCCCTGAGGATGAGGAGGATGAAGAGGAGGAGGGTGCGTAACCTCAGCCGTGACCTTATAATGGCTGTGACCTCAGAGGTTGTGACCTCTTAGGGGGAACATTAGGCTTTTTAAAAAGCTGTCTCACTCCTGAAGTCATGCATTTTGTTTGGTTTCAGGAGAGGGAGAGGAGGGTGAGGGTGGAGAGGAAGATGGGGCTGAGGAAGCAGATGGACACCCGGTGAAACGCCCAGCTGAGGAGGAGGTGGGTTTCACAATTCATATCATTTGACTTTTTTAAACGTTTTCCTCAACAACAAAAAAAAAAATCATCCTCAAGCCTAACCCTCCCCGAGGTTATGATTGTCATCTTGTATTTTTGTTTCCCCCTCTCAGGAGAAGGCTGAAACGAAAAAGCAGAAGACAGAGAACGGCGATTCCACAGAAGCTGAAGTGAAAGCCTAGAACTTAAGCATATCCTTATGAGTAGCCTTGTCTGTGCAAGCAGCCTGACAAAGAAAAGGCTGTGCTTTCATGTGCACATTTCAGTTTTTTTCTTCCCCATTCTCCCCCTCCTCAGATATTGTATTTGCACTGGAGTCCTGTAACACCATGGCCCTTTTTTTTGTAAAATGTTATTTATTGGTCCCCCCTGTACGACCAGTTTTTATTACTGCTGCAAATGGGCCCACTCAAAAAACCAGTGCTTTTTCCTTTTTAAGAGTATGAAACCTGTATCAAGCACATTTTCTACTTTCTTACCTGACCTGCTGCCACCCTCTCTCAGCTGTACCCTCCTTCAATGGTTTGGTAATGGTAACTTACAAAGTGACCTCATTTTCACTCAAGACCAAAAAATAAGTTTTATCGTGGGGATGATGCTTATTAGCATTAGTTCAGCCTTGACTTTTTGTGTTAAGTTAAATCATAAAATTGCAAAAACATTGCATAAATGTCCACATTATTGTCTGTAAATGATAAAACCATTGGCTTTACTGAGTATCAGATCTGCTGTGGTTATTGTCCCCTTTTAAACCTTCATGATTTTGGTTGTTCTGCGTGACTGTCGTGAATTTTTCATACTCTGTACAGTGTTGGTTTATTTTGGTTTTTGGTCAGGGTGACCAGCTTTAGGTCTGTAACTGCCCCTCACAGCAGTTCCCCATCCCCCCCCCCTTCCCTGCCCTATTGTACCTTTACATTTCTGAGCAGTTATTTTTTTACAGTTTTTGTTTTGTTGTTGCTCTGACCACTGCTTTGTATATTCTGGTTCTGGATTATAAATAAATCAGTCTTTTTATTTGGGTGTTTCAAGATTTTTTTTTACTGCCATCCACCACAGTTTCCAGCATTAGTTACCCTACTTTATTTTATGTAAGGTGCTTAGTGCTGATGGATATAATTTGATTTTATTTGAAACTATGAATTGGTCTTAACTCAGATGACAGTATCTGGAACATAAATTAACATTACAGCTGTTACTACAGTGCTTAGAAATGGGTGAATGTGCAGGGCCACTGCAGTAATTACAGCAGCTTTAAAATGTAGCATTATTCAGTTCATGATATTAAGTTAGCAATAGCTGCATATTCAGTTCAAGTCCAACAATTTCATGACATTGAGCTTTATCGATTTATTTAAAGTCAATGGTTTTAGCACTTAAATGTAACCCTAGAATATTCAGTATGTATGCTGATGAGAGAACATACAGGATATAGGGGCAGAAAGTCACTGGAAAGTTAATGCATGGTGCAGAAAAACTACCATCTAGTGGTTAAGTGACAAAACTGCAATTTCAAAATGCCCCTCCCCTGGCAAATGCAAATCGAAAAAAAGTCCTTCCTTATTAGGTCAACTTGAGTTGTTCATGAAGTTGTAGATGAAAAACAGAAGTGTTCTGTTTGAGGAATTTTTAGAGCCAGCAGGCAGAAGTAACCAGACTTTTTTTTACCATCTTTGCCTCATATAAATTGGCTGTGCTCAGGCCATCAAAGCTGTGGCTTGCCACTGGAACACAGATGGTGAACTGTGAAGTTAGCCCCACCCACTTTACCATAAGAGACTGACATGGTAAGCATTCAGGCTACCATCTCCCTTCATTCACTCCCCTGCCTTTCTCCCTTCACATATTTTTCCAATGCAACAGATACAGTCAGTGTTTAAACTGCTTTTTATTTTTATTATAAGTTCAAATCAATTTAAATAAAAATAAAACTTATCTGCATATCACAAAAGAAGTAATTTGTAATACTGATAGAAAGCATAAAACATCAAATGAATTTAAAAATAAATAAAAATTCCTAATATTTTTCAAAAACAAATGTAAGGAAACAGCCTTCAATGAATTGCTTAACTGTACCTCTATGGATCACCATTGCTGGACAGAACATTTTTGGTCAGGCACGACAAAACACTTTTCATTATATCTATGTGGGTGGGTCAGACCCCCGTAGTAAGATTGAGATTTAAATAGCATTCCATGATGAGGGACATACTTAAAGCTGTGTGCATGTCAAGGTTAGTAAAAGAGCAGGCCCCAGAGGGTGTTTTGACATGGGGAAAGTATGCCCCCTTGTGGTGTTCAGCAGAATTACCCCTGGTGCAGTAAGTCTCAAGTTCCCCTAGTGCAGATGTCTGTGGAACTGCCAATCATAGCTTCCTCTGTCCAAACTCTTGGCTCCAGACAGCAGTACAGTTTATCATCCTTTCTTGGTGTGGTGTTGGATCGGGACTTCTGTCTCCTCTCCCCTCCCAAGGAGCTGGGAGTGCAGCACAGATTTGAGTTTGAAGCAAAAAAAGACGGATTCGAAGAATTCTGGAACCATCATTCAGCTCCACCTGATAATAATGATAATAACCACTATCATAACACTCATTAACCTCTTCCTAATATTTTTAATTAAAATAATATCCCAACATGATTCATAACTATAACAGTTTTTTCTATCACAGAGCAGTCTGGGCAGGGTATGGCAGGGTTCAGGGGTTACCCCCACAGCGCAGCTTTGTCCTGTGTGTAAGACCGTGCCTCCACGTGAGTGCATGTCACGTTCTTAAGGTGGACAGGCCTGGTGATTGGATAAAATATGCAATTCAGTAGGTATCCTAGCAACATTCCTGGAACTCACTCACTGATGTTCTGCTCTCACGCTCCCAAGTACTGCAACGCAAAACCCCTAACATGTAAAAGTGCTCATGCATGTCTCCTGTGTTTACAGATACCACTACATTTAATGTGTGCACGCTTCTGAGTTGTGCGTATATGTGTGCATGTGCGTCTACTGATGTTTGGTGCAGCAAGACAGGATCATTTTGGGGTTACATTCAAAATGTGACACTTAAAAGCCTACCTAGTGCAAGTGAGTTGATGCTGTGCAATCTCAGAGAGACAGACAGACAGACTTATTGGACTTTGGGGTTGAATAGCCCTTCAGAAAGTGCGGCTCTCCAGGACTCTGATTTGAGCAGCTGTCGATTCACAGGCGTTCCGATTAAGGGACTCCCTCTGCTACAGCACATTAATGAAGGACCAACAAAATAATAAATTCCAAAGTGCACATGCAAGATGAAACTGTGATATTTTTATACTGAACACACAGTGCTCTTGAAAGTATGATTTAATGCTGCTTTATGGCCTGTATCATCAATATTTTTCACTTTGTGGACGGAGGTCCAGATTCTTTACAAAGAAAGACTAAAATAAAGATTTCCAATAAATTAGCCCTAATGGTCATTTTGCACCACTGAGTAATTTAGCTGAACGGACAGATAAATGGTCACTTCCTGTTCACAGTATGACACACCCAGAAACAGGGAGCACGCAGCACTGTACAAACGTGCAGGCTGAGACCAGAGACAGGCTCAAACACAGAGACTCACACACCCGTGTACACCTGAACACACTACGCACATACACACCAAAAACACACACACGCACACACATACATGCATGCAGCATACAAATATAGACCTGGGCCCTCACATACATAGAGTGACGTCTGTCTGTCTTCGCACTGAGACAAATTGGAGGTGAGGTGTGCATTATACAAAGTTAGTAGGGGTGAAACCATGTGTGTGTGGAGGGGAGGGTATTTAGATTTGAACGAGCAGTGGCTGGGCCTCACTCTGGGGGAGCTCACCCTCAGGGGGGGGCAGCTGGTACACCACGCACAGCGAAGAGTACAGGCAGCCCACGAACGACATCACACTCGCAAAGTACATCACACCCTGCGCCCCCCCCACCAGCGAGGTCAGGGGTCCCATCGCCACGGAGACCAGGATCTGAGCCAGGAAGTACTGACAGCTGAGCAGGGAGATGTCCACACCCATCCCTCTTCTGGTCCCACCCTCTGAGGAACCACAGAACTACACACACACACACAAACACACGCAAGGAAAGGACACTTAGAGGAAGTCTAATGATGCTGTCTATACAACAGCTATGTAATTAGAAAGGTTAAAATGTAATGTGCTGTGCTGCTTCTTTCATCGCAGTGTACTGGTGTTTTTTTATATTCCAATGTTATTTTGTGTGAGTGGTGAGTGCTCCTCAGAGTATACACGCAACATTTGCATCTGTTTTGTATTTTTATGAACTCAGAATTGTTCTTTGGAATTAAAGAGTATCTAAACAAACTAAACCACAGAGTATCTACAAACAATATCTGGCATGAAAAAACTAACATATGCCCATTTTTGTCAGATTGTTAGTTTGAACACTCAGTACAATGTGTAATCCATCTCTATTTACTGTAAATATCTCATGACAACTTGGTCCAAAACTGAATGTGACTAAACTGTGATGATGAGTCAGTAAGTGTTAAAAATAAAAATGCTTCAAATAATTGCACTTTTTGAGAATTGCACCTTCTCTTAACACCCCATACAAGAATGATTGCGTAATTAGTTGTAAATTAAATATCTCCACCCTCCAATACAAGTTTAAGACAGATTAATGTTATCGGTATGTCCAGCTACACACACACACAGGATGGGGCAGGGTCTGACCTGTGGGCTCTGGTAGTATTCACAGAGCAGTGAGTAGGGCAGGGTGCAGAGTGATGAGAAGAGCACTCCATAGGTGATGCACAGGGACAGCACCACATACAGGTTAGTGGAGAGGGTGGCCAGGCCTGTGCCCAGTCCAAACGCCAGGTAGGCAAAGAAGTACAGAGAGCGCAGGGAGAAGCGCTCCTCCAACTTCTCCAGGATAGCTGGCGGGTGTATGACAGGGATAAAAATAACAGAGAGGAAAACAAACAGGGCAGAGAAGGAGAGAAACAGGGAGTTTATGTGTTGACCTCTGGAGCAGAGCAGGTAAATAGTTTTTTGTGGGAAGCAAAGCAGGTATCCTGGCACATTAGGCTCACCTGAGTAGAAGGCTGCACTGAAGGCATAGATGCACATCCCCCAGCAGCCCATGCTTACTCCGGCGTTGTAGCGGCGGTAAGCCTCTGAGTCATGGGGTGCCTTTGGGTCTCCCCCAAACACAGCCTCTCCCATGAAGTCAGTGTAGAACAGTAACATGCCTTCAAAGGACAGCCAACCTGCAAGACAAATGGAGAGATTGCCGCTCAATTCAAATACAGTCAATTACACACATGCACACACATGCTAAAAACTAATAAAAACTAATAGCGTGGGTTCTGCATCCCAGCTCAAAGCAGAAATCAACAAAATGAACACCATTCCAAAAGCATATGTGCTTATTTTTTATTTATAACTCAAGCGCACCTTTCAGGCCTGAGCTTTCCCTAGCATAGAAACAAATTCTGTCAAGAAGAATTTTTAGACAGAAGTTACACATGTGACATGCAAAACTGTATGTATAGAAGACTTAAAAGAATCAGGCTGTAAAAGTTGAATTTATTTGCTTTTTGATGTGGCAATAACTGATTGTTTATTTCCAATGAATTAAAATACTTTAAAAAGTCTTCACCATTTGTTTAATCCTTCCAATGATCTGAAAACATTATTTTTGCATTATTCAAGTACCCTTAAGAAATTATTTATTCATTTTTTTCATATCTTTTATTTCCTTTTTTTTTTTTTTTTAGTTTTTGTGCTTTTACATTTGCTTCTTTTCCTCAAATTATTACCTTGTGCACATATGAATTAAAGAGGTGCTACTTCACTTATTTGTGCTGCCACTATTCTCTCACTCCACCTACTTGAGGATCCAGAGTCAGAGTAGTCAGCACTGTGTCAAACTATCATTAATACGCTCATGTGGTAAAGCTCAGCTAAAGCAGTGGTTCTCACCCAGGAAGTGGTTCGTGCAGAGGCTGCGAAGTGATGGAGGCATCCTGTAGATGGCGATGCAGAGCAGCTTCATTGAGAGTTGTGTGTCAGCGGTGTCTGTGCCATCAGTTAGGTCACTGTCATACCGCATCCCATTCAGCAGTATGTTAGCCACCTGAGATGGAAAAAGTGTCGGCAAATATCAGTCCGTTCAGACGACCAAAAGGGTCTGCCCCGACAAGCACAATCTATCCAGTCATGCTCAGCATCTCTATTGTGTGTCACTCTTCATTTTCATATTACAGCATTTAAAATGAGCAAAACATGAAAACAAAATTATTTCTAAATATTGTGGTATAGCTGCTTCAACACTGTCCGAACACTGACCAACAAACACAAACAATCCAACAACACTTTCCACTTGCCAGTTGTATTTAGAATGTTAGTGAATGCATTGTGAAGATGTTAATTGCCCAGAAACACACACAGACAAAGCATCAGGTCCATAGTATACCATCACATGTATCATTTGTTTCCTCAGTTGGTTGCATTCTCTGGGTCTCTTGCTTGTATCATTCATAGGTAAGGAATACAGGGGATCCAAGCACATGCCTACATTACATTGCTATCTAAAAAGACAAGGGTTTAAATGACACCTATGTAAAGAATAATTCATCCTGGGATGTGCAGTTGCATGAAAATAAGCACAACCTGGTAGTAGGGTGCAGCAAAAGTCCATTTTCAACAACAGCACACTCAAAGATTTTTCCTAAGAAATGGAAATACAGGCAAGTTAATAGTCTGCTCATATAGTTACAACTTCTGTTACATCATATGCTGCTGGAATTGGTATAATACTTTAAGTATATATAATAAGTATAATAAGGTAAATATACCTTGCACTAATATTGGTGCTTGTGGATGTTTATTGGTAAGAGTTAGGGCAGTGTTCAAGCAGCTCAAACAACATTTAAATTTTTCTAAAGCACAAAAGATATATTTGAATATTCGTGGGGAAAAAAGCAGTGCTATCGAGACAAGGTCCTTGTGCTGACCTGCTGGCTGAAGGTGACCGTACGCCTGCGACCGTTCTCCGTCCCCACGGTGGTGGTCAGTAGGGGGTCATCCAGCAGGGCCAGGCTTTGGGGGCGTTTCAAGATGCCAGAGGCGCCGGTTCCCACTGACACCCCTCCAGCCTGCGAGCCCTGGGGTGGCGGGGTATCCCCGGGAGGCATGGATGGAGCTGCAGCATCAGGCTCAGGGGGCTGGGGTGTCTGCTGCCCTGTGTAGCAGTCGATGAGCACGCTGTCGATGTAGGATGTCCCGAGGGAGGAGGCGAACTCATTGATGCCCGTGAGGGAGCTGTCACGGCTGATGAAGCTGCCATACTTGGGCGTGAGGGGGCTGAGAGGGGAGATGGGGCTGGTAAGGCCAGCGTACAGCTGCGCGCTGGCCCCGGAAGTGTGCGCCAGCAGGTCGGGCTGGCAGGGGTGAGGCTCGTAGCACTGGTAGCTGTGGGGCCCATCCTCCTCTTCCTCCTCCTCCCCTGGGCCGGCCCCAAGAGCCGCGGGGGGAGAAGGAGGCAGAGGGAGGCTGGGGCTCTTCAGGCTGTTCCTGGTGCTTTTTGGGGGCTGTGGCTGGGCCAGGGGCCGCTCTGGAATGCTGGTGAGTGTCATTGCTGTGGCAGCAACCAGGGTAATGCTGGTGAACAGGTAAATGACCCTCAGCTGACCCCCAACTGACCTCCCAAACTCTGTGTGATCCCAGTTGATCCCGCCCACGATGTACCCAAAGCCGCCACCCAGTCCTGCAGCGAAAGACAAGAAAGAGTGGAGTAAGATCCCTGTTCTTATGCCAGTGCAGATCCTGTAATCACCTCTCATTAGCACCAGCCGTATGCCTGACCTGCTAAAAGGGCATGTATGTTAAGCCCACGGTCCTGGTCCTCTGGGCTGCACACATCCATCATGTATGCATGGCTGGGGTTGTCTGCAGAGTCGGCACTGAAATCCATCAGGACGACTCCACACACGGTCAGTGCAATCCCCCACTTGTGATTGGATGCAGTGTCGGCCAGTGCGGCTCCAATGTCCCGTCCATTCAGCACCAGGGTCAGTCCAACCAAAGCCCCTGTGCAGAGAGAGAACAAAAGGATGCTGTTTCTGCTCTGCCTTACTGGAGGACTGCTTCTGCTTGAAGCGACAGATTGAGTTGACAGTGACAAGATCTCCCTGGACTTGGAAAATGAGCCATTCTAACCCACATCTAGAGAGCATCCATCACGTTATTAAGCTTGAACTTGACCACCCAATGGCCTCTGTTGCACAGCTGGAAAGCTGTAAATAACTGCCTTCATGAAAAAAATGTACAGGGGGTCCTCGACTTATGAACGAGTTCCGTTCCTATGACTTTAATGTAGGAATTTATACCTACATTATACCTAAATTAACACCTTAAGTCACTCACACTGTACACACAACATATGAAGCATATAAAATACAGTTATTAAATGAAACATTAATAAAAAAAGAACAATTTCTTATCTTTATTTCTGTGGTCGTATTTACGCACCAAACCGCTTAAGTCGAAACTAGGTTTTTTAAGTAATTTATGGGAGTGCGTCGTAACCAAGAAAAGACGTAACTCGAGACCTGTCGTAACCTGAGGACCTCCTGTATATCAAAGTGAAATTCACATTGAACTAGTGTTTCTTACCAACGGCGAGAGCCAGGATGAAAGGGCGACGGCGACCAAAGCGGGAGGTGCAGCGATCACTCCAGGCTCCCAGTACAGGTTGAACAAGGAATCCTGGATCACAAGGGGCATGGAGGTCAGGTAAATAGTATAATCAGACTTATTACATCTTTAAGCCAGCATTTTTCTTGAAACTGGCTACTTTTATTTAGCCTTGACACAGTTTGGACAATTCACACATTATCCAAATAATATAAATCTGTAATTGGCCAGTCAATTCTCAGATAGTTCTTCCCATGACATTTACCCCATTTCCATTTTAACTGCAGTGGTCAATCACTCTCTACACTTCATGCATACAAAGTATCCCAGTTTACCCAGGATGGGGCTGATGAACCACACCAAACTGTAGAACTGGTCAGGTAAACCCATCTGAAGGAGGACAGGGGTGACATAGGCCGTCTCCATGGCGTAGCTGAACTCAATTCCAAACAGGATGAAGCCATTGAACAGCAGCTCCAGGAAGGTCCGTCTAGGGGGTAGCTCAGTCAAATCTAGCTGTTCCAGGGGGCAAGGTGTGTTTGGGGGAGGTGGCGGGGAGGGCCGGATGAGCTTCCGGCGCTTGGGGTGCCTTTGGAAATTGTTGGCACGATGGCTTAGGTGGCGAGTGGTGGATGATGGGAAGCTGGAGGTCTTGGGGATAGATGCTCTCCAAGTCCCATCCTGGGCTGTGCCAGCCCCCCCTCCAGGGCTAGTCAAGAGGGGGTCACTGGGGGTTCCCATCCCTTGGGATGACATTGTTCTCCACCTGCTTTTTTTTCTGTGCACAGTGACAGAGATCTACATTAATACAAAAATGTGTACGGCAACATTATTTCTGTTTACTACAATAGTGGGTATAAGCATCAGAATGGGAGAATGCTGTACTGGATATGGTTTCAGTTTCATCTGAATACCATTCACCACAACCGTTGAATGTTTTATGCCACGAAAATGAGACCGTACAATATTAGCAAAATTTTCATTATTTCTAATTGCACTAGCCCAAGTCAATCCAGAACATGTTAAACACTTTTCTGCATTTTGCAATTTAATACATCGGTAGCGAAGGTGCTACTACATGTATCAGCGGTTGCCATAACGTGATGCTTCGCCTCGTGCACACGAAGCTCTGCGACGAATACACGGATATCTCCAGCTTATAAAGAAGTGCGCAAAAACACCATGTGCGTCCTCTAGCTCAGCTCGGCAGTGTGACATGCAGCATTTACTCAATGTCTGAAAAAGACCACATTTCTCTCCATTTCAGCCATGTACCTACTATACTTTGATCACAATACCACACGTTACACGTCGTAGTCCACATTTACCATGATCGTGTAACGTTATGTTTTTATTACAATTTTAATCACTTATTAAATGAAAACATTATATTCCAGCCATACGACTTGGACAGAAGCTCTTGCTCTACTGTTGTTGTATCTTATCAGTAAATAGCTTTTGTATTTTATAATAGGCCGTGGAAAGCTCAGTGACTTGGCATTTGTTTTCCTAGGTGAAGATTATACAATCGAATCGACTGCTATGTTCTTAAACAGGACAATGCGTGCAAATGGAAACATGAAAGAAAATTACCTTTTCAGGGGCTCTGTTCATTTACTACAGCATACCCTTTGGATAAACTGATTCATCTAACGTTATTATTTTCTGTTATTTTTTTGGATGCATTATAGAGTCATATTTTCTCCCCGTGTCTTTGATGCAGGCATTTCTGAGTTCTCATCCTCGGTCCCTGCGCCTTCCCCCTCTCTCCTCCCTCCCTTGTCTCCCCATGTCTCAGAAGTGACGTCATTCTATCCCTCCTTCTCTCGCACTCATCGGTAGACCTGCAACATCAGCACCCGTTTTAGTTCAGTTGCGCGCTCAGCCTTGCGTCCTCTCGCGCGTGCTCACTCTAACCTGCCTGCTCAGCTTTCCCATCGCTTATTACCATGACAACACTAAGTATTTGCACCCAGTCCTTCATTTTCAGTGCAATTAATATAATGATGAAATTATACATAATTCATATTCTTAAAATACAAATAAATAAACGTGTTTGTTTCTACGTAGCAATTACCTATGATAACCAGTACCTACATTGTATGGTATCTGATCATACAATGCAAGTATTATTATTAGTAGTATTATTATTACTTCTACTACTACTACTATTATTATTATTATTATTATTATTATTATTATTATTATTTCTGACCAAAGCAATGCGAAAAAATGTTCTTTCCAGCTCATGCAATTTAACACGCATATGGTCAGCCCCCTTAGCCGCGCTCACGCCCAAACTCTTCTCTGATTGGTGAATTCGCTAGGACATGGGAAGTGCTTCTGAACTTTCATAACAGATTTCTCCCTTGCCCGCCCGGTGTTATGAAAGCAATTTTGAGTAAGGTTAAAATTACATTGCATGTACTTATCAGGCTTAAATAACGCTAACCTTTTCGAGAATGGCTGCTGTGGACCTAGCTAAAGTGGGGCTCAACGTATTGAAGAGTTGTGCGTCTGGAGAGGTATGCTACATGTACTTAATTTGTGGCCGTGTGTTGGTTAAATTGTTAGCTAGTAATGTGATCTGAATACATTATTTCCTTTATATAACTTTGAATATACAGCCTGTGCTACATGGGCACAAGTAGTAGGACGCTTTATGAATTGCATTCCAAAAAAGGCTTTTATCGAAGAAACATTGCACATTAATCTTTCAAGCAGTAATGCAGCCCATCACCTGTAGCTACTATCCCTTAATTTGCTCATTAAGTACAACCACTTGCTCTAATAATGGCTCTCAAGGTGCGGATATGGATAATGGCTATTTTCCCATGAGAATGGTTGCATTAGATCGTATAATAAGTAGGTATAGGTAGAGAACTATAGGTTGCGGAGAAATTACACTTTTTTGTCCGTGTCTTGGTATGAGCAGCAGGCAGTGATCATGACAGATTATAAAGGTGAACAGATGAGAGATCTGTGTTCTTGTGTTTGCGTGCAAATTTGCACTTCTGTTAGAGCGTGGAGCTGCGGTCTCTCTGGCAAGACCAGGCGGTGGTCCTCTTCTTCCTGCGCAGGTTCGGTTGCCAAATATGCCGCTGGACCGCGGCAGAGATAAGCAAGCTGAAAGATGACCTGAGTGAGAATAAAGTGGCGTTAGTCGGGGTCGGTCCAGAGGAGACAGGGCTGAAGGAGTTCCAGGATGGGGGTTTTTTCAAGGGTGGTAGGTATCCAGACAAGGTCCAGTCTTAGTGAACAAAACCACTGTACAGTTAAAATATGAGTGATACAAGAGCATGACTAATGAACATTTTCATTAAATCTTCAAAATGTCAAACTTGAAATGAGGCATAATAAAGTATAACTGTAACACAAAAAGTGCCCTTGCTTGTTCTAAGGCAGTAATTGATCAACATATGCACTATGCTGGAAAATGTGTCTTGCTGATTACTGGAATGGAATGGCTGGTTAGTTTTCATGTGTCACCTTTGTCACCCTTACACAACACTGTGTAAAACAGGGTGTGGTAGGGGGTATGTATTACATTATGTCCCTGAACCGAGCGTTATGAATGTATTCTTGTCTGTACCATAGACACACAGTATAGAGGCTGTTTTGTAATGGGGTTATATGACTCTGATCTGTGGCCTGATTTAATGGACACCCATAACTTGCCTCACATGATCTTTTGCTAGCTCACTGAGTACATAAATGTGGGTGAGGGAACTGTCTTCCTTCATGTTACATAACTGAAATTGCCATAGTAGGAAGTAAATTGTAAATAGTAAATTGTATTAGTAGTCCCACATGGCAAATATAAGGAGAGGGATTGAAAGACCAGGCCTTTGTCTCTTTTCTTGTAGAGCTCTACATTGATGAAAAGAAACAAACTTACAAGGACCTTGGCTTCAAAAGGTGAGCTTGCTTTCGAAATGCTTTCAGAGGGACTTATCACTGACAGTATCACTGGCTGGCTTTTTCAGTACTATTGTCAGTCCAACTATCCATGGAACATTGTGCCTGACCTTCAGTAAGCATGGGTTCTTTTGGTTTGGCGGTGTTGTGTTCAGGTGACTGCTTAAACAGACTGACTCTTGGTCTGTGTTAATAGGGACTATGGACATGGTTTGTGGACTCCATCACCATGAATTGTTTCAGTGAGACTGCCACTGTGCCTGCGGGAATATGTGTATGTGTCTGTGCCTGTCAAATGAATGGTCAGAGCCCACACTAAGTCCATTCCCCCCACCCTCCCCCACAGATACAATGCAATGAGTGTAGTTCCTGCAGCCCTGGGGAAGAAAGTAAGAGACATCGCCACCAAGGTAACCAGATCTACTGTTTATAAAATGCATTACCATAGTAATCCTGTGAAGAAAACACTCAAAATACTCACTGTGTTTGTTTGTATAGAATCAGACACCTAGTATGCACACTCTTTTTTTTGACACGGGTATCATTCTGTGCTTAAGATATTGGGCCCAGTGAGGATTCAGGGTAGCTCATCCAGTTACTGCACTTTTCTAGTATGTGACTGGGCCCCACAGCCTGGTGTCAAACCCAAACCACATCAGTGCCAACGTTGGCTGGCAGGCCTGTGGTCCGATGCATGATTAGCCTTAGTGTTGCCCTGGGAGAAAAGGTTTTATTCAATGAAAAAGTCTGTGTATCATCGCTACCCAGCAACTCTCACTGTTCACTCGGGTGCCAAGTGTGTGCCTGCACTATCCTGAATATTCAGTATTCCTAAGACCCAAATGTGAATGGAAGCTGCAGCATTCTGTGTTTCAGAGGAGATCTTGTGCATGTCTGATGGTGGAAGCTTTAGCAATGAGCATGGCTAGTGACTGTAACTGGGTACTAAAAAGATTTTAAAGAATTTAAAAAGATACTGGGCCTTGCCTGTATCATCAGTGAAAAAGGAATAGACATCTGCTGTTAGATGGAAATAAGTCATCTGGCCTCACTTTTACATGGCAAGGAAACCACAGCTCTGATTTTTAACCTGGTGTGTGAGTGTGTGTGTGTGTGTGTGTGTGTGTGTGTGTGTGTGTGTGTGTGTGTGTGTGTGTGTGTGTGTGTGTGTGTGTGTGTGTGTGTGTTTGTGTGTGTTTTTTTTAAATATGCATTTGTACATTCTTTTCAGGCAAATGCTGCAGGTATCCAGGGAAACTTTAGTGGAGATCTCCTCCAGAGTGGTGGCATGATGATAGTAGCCAAAGGTGAGAGCAATGGGCTGGCTTAATCCTTTTTATTATAAAAGCGCAGCTTCACCACATGAAGGAATCATCACACCACATGAATCATCACTTTTACAGCTGATGAAAATGGAGTTGCCAATAGGAAGCAGGGATATTGATGTTCCAATAAAAATGACTGTAATATGAAATGGTGTCAGGAAACTAAAGATGCCATCTTGGTGTCTAAACATTAGTATTGCATTTACTCATCAGCTCATAATGATATATGTCATATATCTGTGGTACTTGCATCACCCTGTCTTTGACTGCCCAGGTGGAGAGAAAGTCCTTCTACATTTTGTACAAGACTCCCCTGGAGATTATGTACCATTAGAGGATGTTGTTAAGGCCCTGAGCATCTCCACCAATGCACAACAAGGAGAGAGACCACAGGTAAGGGAAACCACAGTGGGTAAATAGTTGCTATGTTTGAGATTGTAAGTGAAGAATATTGTGGGTAAAAAAGAATTTCAAATTCCCACATTTAGCATGATTGTTCACTCCTATGTCGCACAAACAAACTGCATTACTTTTAGGATTCATTGTTGAAAGCTCTACATAGCATACAGGTCAAGTAAGAGAATAGTCCTCAGTATGCCCACATGGTCTCCATTATATTAGTTAGTTTTCCAGAAGATGGGTGGAGTGGTATTTAGTCTATATGAATGTGTTAATGTTTACTTCTCTTTCTCTCTTTCAGTGCAATGACGATGTGTGCACAAGATAAGGTGCTATGACAGAGGTCTGTGGCCTCACCTTGGGGAGTGTGGCAGACTGGGGGAGGTGGGGTAAAGGGATGGAAATGAAGAAGGCTGAAAAGCTTCCTCTGTGCGCTCTTTCCTTGGATGGACAGTAGCCCTCAGTCTGATATTCTCTGAATTTGTGGGGGTTGCCACACACTGAATGTTGCAAATGGGATCGAGGCATTCATTTAAACAAAATGCTCTGTGGGTTGAAAGTTTTCATATTTGCTTGTATACAATACATAATGAATAATAATATATACTTACATTTAAGACATTGATAATAATCCTCACTAAAGTGAAGATTAAGGTTTACATAGATTTTAAGATTTAAGCAAACTAGTTACACTGCTTATTATATTATTTCCACATAAGTGCCACATAACAGTATGTTTAGTAAAACTGTTTAGTAAACAATTCAGCCATGCAAAGTAGCTTCAGTGCACAGTACACCATTTGTGCAAATTTGAGCTTGTGAGTAGACAAACTGCAGATGGGGAATCACCTGCCATCAATACTGCAACTGCTCTCCTCTTGTCATAAGGAACTAACTGTAAGAGAATATGAAATATCATGCTCATATCTCTTCACTTTGTCAGATCACCTGTAAATTGTGAAACATGTTTTAAAAAGTATCTTAATAGTTTAAGATGAATTCTCAAAGACATTCCTTTACTTTGAACTGTATTTAAAACAGATTACATGAAGATGATTAAAGACCAAATACAAACACAACGCATGAGGAAGATTTCTTTATGTTCAGGGAACCTTAAATGATTAGTTTAAATTTTTACTTTGTCTTTAAAATCAATAAGTGTGAATATTTTTGCATTTGTAATTAAACTATTCAAATGTATCTTTTACACAAATGTGAGATGTTTTATGTACATGCTTGAATTAAAAAAATTGTTTTGAAGGAATCCAACACATATTTTTCAAATAAATGTATCTCCTGAGCAAATTGTTGTTAATATACCTACTACTGTTTTCAAGTATTCAGTGGCATTGATTTTCTTTTGAAATGTGATTTTGAATCGGCCCAACTTCCAATTAAGTTATCCTCCTTCCATAGTCAAGTATTACTGTACTGGAAACATAATTTAACACCATAAAAACATTCCAATATGGAACAATCGATGCATTTTGTTTAAGAGAAAATCTTTGTTTTGTGGTGACTGGATGGATAAGGGTATATGGTCTATTTTCCATTTAATGGCTACTGAAGGCAATATCTTGGGGTACAATGGGTTTATTCAGGAAATGTTGTTTACACAAAGAGAAAATACTCTGATGTAATGAGAGCTGTTCCATCTGGAGATTTAGTTGGAGGCTCATTGGTTTATTTGTCCATGGTACCAAGGTTGAACAGTCCATTTGGAATTTTTGGATAAAAAGTGTAAAAAGTGCTAAGATATGATAACACTACTGAAGGTTTTCAGGTTCCAGTTAATAGGAAAGCCCTAGTGCTGGAATCACAAGAAGTGATGTAGTTAAAGTTAGAATGTGATATCTCTCATTTCCTCTACTCCCAAAGCCTAAAGAAGTTCACTTCAAAACCATTAATGATATATACTTGTAATGAATTTCAGAGACATAGGTTTAATTTGTATTTAAATAACTTTTGTAACACAGAAGTTGAGACAGAGGAACATTTATTTTACTCTTGTGGGTTGACAAAAATGTTCAGGGATGGGTTGTCTATGTGGATGGGGTCCAAACATGTGTTTCCTGTGTTCTAGTATAGTAGATTTTTTATGCAAGATAAAGAACCTGAAATATGTTTGTAATAATGTTATGATTTTGGCAAAGTATTATATTCACAAATGTAGTTTTTAAAGACTTCAACAGCCTTTGTTGCTTTAAGAACAAGATTATATCATTTTTAAAATCTTTAAAGAAATGATGATCAAGAAGTGCCTTAAATTGTGTAATGAAATGAATGTATACAAAGAAAGTTGACCCCTATGCAGACTTTATTTTGCAGTTTTTTATTATTATTATGTGTGTGGTTTTTCATTACATTGTCTCTTTGTTCATGTATCATGGGATGCTGCATAATTTAAACTTTGTGAATATTGCCAGACTGTTTTTTAATGTTTTTTTGATTTTGATAAGTAAAGACAAAAATGCTACTATACGTGTTTCGTTCCGGTATCTTTTAGTAGAAGTGGTTGCTTCTTTTATCTATGGTTGACATGTGCATTGTGGGAAAAAGGGATGTAACTCAATGCGTAGCCAACCAGAGCTCTTCTAGTGGTAGCTTGATTTCCTTTTAACCATCTCTGAGCCAATCAATGACTACAAAATATTTCTTGAGGCCAATCAAATACAAGACATGCGATCGAAGCGAAACGGAGGTAAAGTCAAGCCACGAATCCGGCTCACAGAACTGTTAGCAAAACAAAAGTGTGACATCGAAGAGCAATGTTTGTCTGTAATCACTTTAAAGTATTGCGATGATCAGAATAACTGGGAAGCGGCTAACAGGCAGCAGCAAGGTCAGCGTTACAAACAAGAGGTTACTATAGAAACGGTGGAACCAACGTCTGACATCCTAACTTTGCTCGCACGGTAAACACTTTCGTTAACCTTAGTTTCATTGGAGTGCCACTAAATTGAAAAACTACTCGAGTCTACTACTGAGGGAATTATAAATACTTTTATCTGTTACATTACTACGAAGGGCTCCTACCCAAACGATGGTACTTTGACTCCCTATTATTTTCTTCCAGTAAATATAGCCAATGTGTCTCGCTCGCAAGTTTAACGTCCACGGTCTTGTTTACAGTGTTGCTAACCAGGCCAGGCTAAGTAACGATTGGAACCCGTGAGTAACGGAGGGAGCCATTGAACTTAAAAGTAAAATATACTTCGACATAGCAAAATCTCTGCAATGTCCTCGTTTGACCGTTTAGACGTACTGCGAGACCAGAATAAGAGTCTGCTGACACAACTGAATGATTTAAGAGGAAGAAGGCCAAATCTTAACGTGGGGCCATCTGGTCCTCGTATCGCCTGTCTCAGTGAAACCTCACTGCAGACAGCACAACAGGCCGGGCCTCATACTGGAGTTAGTAAAACTGCATCACTGATTCCGAGCAGCAGTCAGGAGGGCACGGCGCTGCATGTCTCAGGCGACCAAGCAGAGTCCCCTGCATCAGTTGAATCTGTGTCAGTGGTGACCCTGCCTGGAGGACAGCTGGGCCAGGCCCGTGCTGCCCTTAGCAGACCCAGAGCGCCACTCACGACTGAGCTGCTGGCTTCTAGAACGGACAGAGACCAGGGTAAGCTAAATCATTTCAACATCGTTTGTCTAACAAGCTGTATTTTTTTTTTTAACAATCAAGGGATGCGTTTAGACGCAGGATCAATGTGTATATATTGCATAAAATATGGATTCGTTCAAGGATTATGGTTGAACAAGGAGATTGATAAAGGGGATTATACTTTCATACCATTAGTCTTAATATGTAAAAGTCCTGTGGTTCAATGATAATAAACATTTTTTCGAGGTTTATGCAGTTATAAGTTTGATGTCTAATATCCTTGAAATATTATCTGTGAAGTTTCCATCCATTTTGGAGTGAAATTGGACAAAAGGGAAAAAATAGAAAAATATTTAATGAAAGTACATATTTATTAATGAAAATGATTGTGGAATGATGGGGGAAAATACATAGGTATTAGGTCCATAAACCTCCCAGATGTGTCTAATATGAGGTTTAGTGACCTCCCAGGTGATAGATTAATTAGATTTTACTCTGCCTTCAGAGGAAGCTCTAGCCTCTGAGACAGATCTTTTCAGGAGGACCACTCCACTCCTCCATTTTGGATCCCAGGACATGCAGTCCAGGGGGAGTCCTGGGTACAGTGAACGTCTACAGGATGAAGGAAACAGGCGCCTTGTCCAGGCCTGGCAAGCAGGTCCCAAGAGACCCAAATCCACACCCTCTTTTCAGGAGAGGGACCAGGTGAGTCTGGACAAGAAAAAGCAGAAGGCGGAGCTGTTTGTCCCATTTAAAACCCACAATCCAAAGTGGTGCATTCCATCTGCCAATAAAGCTAAGACCATGATGGTGCACAGTCAAAGCAAACCCAATGCCTCAAAACCATTTATTTAGTAAAAGGACTAAACTGCCATCTGCGTCTTACAAAACTTTTAATGGAAGACAGACATGGATAATTCTGATGAGCAGCAACAACTGGGCCTACATCTCACTTTTGTATTACACATCATAGCATTTGCTATTTGTGGCTTGATGCTTACTAACAGTGTAGTTAGTTAGCATGAGCTGAGGAAACATTTCATTTCCACATTTTAAGATAGTGGTAGCTTAGTATTTTTGATCATGATAGCTGACTTTGTCCCGAGTAAATGTCAAGTTCAGCCTGATTCTACTAACGTTTGCTAGAATGCTAAAAACTGAATATTCATGTTCAGAATAGCTCAGATGAGACTATGAATTACATGGGAAACTGATCAGTAGATTATACAGTGTGTAAACCACAGAGTGCTAATTTACTTTCAATTTAATCGATGATTATGAATGATGGTGGCTTCCTTCACTGGCAGTGACAGCTATTTGGACTATATATTTAGGGTTAACAACAACAGCTTCCAAATGCAAATGCCACAATAGAAATCAACCGTAGACCTTTTATAGGCTTACTTATACTTAAATTAACTAATGAGGGAATAACACACATCTGGCCATGGAACGGCTGAAGAGCCACTTGTCCAATTACTTTTGAGCCCTTAAAATTGGGGGACTGTATATAGAAATTCGTACTATATTTTTTGACAAAACCTTTAAAATACAGCTGACAGTCTACACTTTAAGCACATCTTCATTGTTTCATTTCAAATCCCTTGTGTTGGCATAGATCCGCTGTAGACAGGGATGTAGGTTCATTTTGTTTATGGTCAAAATGATGGAAAAAGAAAGGCAGCAATAGGTGGCCAAAAATAGTTATAGTTCTTGTTGGCTGATCACAATGTGGAAAGTTGTCTCCACAGCATACCTTGAATACATATTTTAAGGTTTTAAGATTTGTTTTTCAGTGAGGTAGGATTTACAGTCTCTACCACACACCTACCATAGTTGGCCTCGTGAAATGTTCAAGTACGCCAACTTTCAGTCCCTATCACAACTGCCATGCCCGCATCAAAGGGAAGAAATGAAGGCATGTCCCAAACATTTTACAGTAACAGATAAAGGCAGAAAGACAGGATCTTGGCAGATACACACACCAACACTAGTCATGGTTGAACCCTAGCAGGGTGTAGCTGCACTCTATCTAATGTCAATCACTAGCTGACATTAGATTATATATTTGATAGCACAACACAAGGTTCCGGATACGCGTGTTTAAAGGCATGACCTTTTAAACCACAGTTTTGAAATTGTTAACAGGAAGAGTATTTACAGAAATAATCATATCATGCAGACCACAAAAGGACAGAGTGGACAAAAGTTACTGCTGACCTCTGTGACCAGGATGAGGTCGGCGCAGTTCTTCTTATGCTCTTTTGCACGCTCAAGTTCATGATTCAGACATAGTCTTAGTGTACACACCCTTCACTCAACCCACACGGGGTAAGAATGTATCCACAGTTCAACAGGAGAAATCAGCATCAGTGGCTGGGAGCATAGTTAATATAACTAACAACATCACAAAAGCATGTTTGTATCTATAAAGCACATGCATAAAGGCATGATTCTTACATACAGACACTTCAAAGTTGTGTAAAAAGTAAAAAGCTTTGCACACTGTATAGCCGATCCTCCCATTTTTGTTCCAGTGGTACCTCACAGAGGCAGAGGTGATTGATCAATTAGGAGCTGTCTGACCAGAAAACAAGCAGACTGCTACTGTGACTGTTCAGCATCAGTGTTTGTAATCCTCCTTTTGTGTGTGAAGAGTGTGTGGCTTGCACCTCCCTGGCTGTGGCTGTGAAGGGTCAAGAAAATATTGACATTATTTTTTTATTGATCTTTTTTTTTTGATGTAAAATCTGTGATGTTAGTGTAATTTTAGGTTATATTTTGCAAGGTGGTTTATTGTTGAAACTGCTGGTAAAAGTCTTGTTACATTATCATCAGAAAATCCATCGGTTTCTGGAGGTTTCCACCCAATGCTGAATGAGAGGCAATTAATGTGCTGAGAGAAAAGCATGTTAAAATATTTAAAAATGATTCTATTAATAAATATATATGAGTAGGCTGGAGTTGACACAGTATCAAATTATGTTTTTTTATGGCTAGGGGGCACTATATAGCTGTAGTTTGAACGATGGGATGAAATGTGTATCAGAAAGGCACAAGACTGCTGTATTTTCTGTACTACCTGTTGCTTAAGCTGTGACAGTTTGAGTGAATGATGACATTACTCTTTTTCTGTTTTGTGCTGTAATATAATCATCTTACAGGACACTAACATTTTGGTCAGACAAAATTTACTCATGTTCAGTTGAGAATTGACTTGCACTGTACCTGTTTTAGCCTTAAAGTTATGTAAAGCTACTACCTTGGACTAACTTTAGCTGTAATTTTATTAGTGATGGTTGCTAAGCACTGATTTGTTTATTGGTATGTCAGTTGCAATGTCAAGGGAGCATTCTTGTGCATGTGCGTTACAACAGTGGAGAGTCAGTGAAAGATAAAGCCATCTAACTGTAAGGTGAGCAGTGCATGTATGGTGAAACTGTATTTAGGGCACTTGTGACTCCAGGTATGCAGTCGGGTTGGAGGACAGAGTGTTTTTTGTGCTATTTCCAAAATCAAAAACAAATTAAGTGTCAGCTGTCAGTCAGGCTTTTTTGATCGCCACATTCAGTTTAACACTGCAGCGATCAAAGCAGACACATAAGTTTAGCACTGCCATAAAGAATAGTTTTTGCATGCTGAAGAAAGCATTTCATATTTGTTTATTGTTGTCTTGCTACAAAAACAACAAATTGTATTTTTGTGAATGTTGTTGAGTAATTAATTTGGGTTATTTAAAAATAATAAATTACCCAATTAATTTATAATAGTCCCCCTTATTCCATCTGAATTGGAGTGTACTATCAGCACCACCTATCACCCTGTTACCACAGACTTGAGAGGGAGTGGCTGTACACAGCTTTCTGTCATTGACGTGTTGACAACAGCAGTCACGTGTGGTCTGTCGTATTGCAGTTCAAGGAACACAATGTCAGCAACTGCATGGGTTCTGCAGGTGCCGGTATGGCCAGAAGAGGTTGCGAGAAAGCAGTGCGACTCTTACCTGCTTCACCACTAGTCTTTCCTCAGTGAGCCTGAGCTAGTCGTTGCCTCGCCAGTGAGAACCTGTAGCCATGACTAGGAATCAAACCCCCAACCGCATGACTCATAATTGTGTCTCGAGCATGGGCTTATCCCCTGTGAGCTAACCAAAGGCCCTGGACATGGGTTTTTAAGTGATCATTTCAAAGTATGCTTATATTCAAAATGAATGATGTGTGATGATAAGTAGATCTGATGATACATTCTGAATGAAAGCGAAAAATACTTCAGAAACATTATTTCCAAGCAGGAAAACACCAAGCTGCCTTGAAACCAAGCAAATGCCTTCATCTGAGATCTTGCAGTGAATATGAGTGAAATCTGTAGTTAAGAAAAAAATGTATCCAGAAACACATGTTGATAAAAATATTACAAAGCATTTATTTGTCGCATTAACATTATATAGGGAACAAAATGATGGAGAACACTAGATATGAAGGACTCATTTTTAAGTAACTGCATTGAAATTAAAAATGAGTGCATGTATGTGTTTCATATTCATGACAATACTAACTACCTGTATTCTTTTGCTATGAAAGACATTTTAATGTCAGCATGTACATATGACTTCCTGAAGAAACATTTTAATACTTCACTGCGATACACTTTCATGTGTCTTTTTTAACAGTATTTACTTATTTAATATTTATTTGAGTAGGGACATTGCCAAGAGACAGCATCATTACTGCTAGTTTACACCTGGTTCACATAGCTGATGTTCTGCATATAGAGATTATAGCTTTTGCTAGTCTCCAACTCCCATCCTTAGCTCTTTTTTTTTTTCTTATTGAAAATAAGACAGTGTAAATTGAAAAATACATGAATGTTTGTGACATTTGACCTTTACACTAAAATCCTTTACATCAGTAATTTCTTATATTTCTATTGGCAAATGGTTCCAGAGGGGAGCACCCTTTGTTGACGTTTCTGCCTGCCCAAAAGTGAGTTGCTGAGGGGCAATAAAAATTAGTCTTACATGTAATTAATGGTCTACTTACACGTGTTATAATATAATTATTATATATTACATTGCATTGAGGTAGGTACTTACATTGCGACTGCTTTTTGGGAAAAAAAAAAAAAAAAACCTGACACATCATTTGCATAATCATTTTGAAAAATCGAAGCTGCAACATATTATGCACGCTCAACATAAACATTAGTAGTGAATAAACACCTAACTATGTCAACGATGACATCGCTGACGTGTCATTTAAATCTCAATGATTAAGGCAGATTAGCTGATAAAACGACCGTCACTAATTGAAAAACAAAATACTGGCTTTCAAGCTTAGCTCTACATTTAAATACACGAATTATCAGAAATTGAGCTGTGAACTGGTACTTAACTTCTTGGTTTTAAAACTGACCTCACGTTTGGCTACGTAACAAATCAGTGTTGGTTTTCCAAGCGAAAAAAGCTCTAACTTCTGTTGAAAATTCAGAGCGTTAAATACATTCAATCTTGACACGGTAACCTCCATCTTGATAGACTGAGAACTGGCGATGTGCTATTGCACCGGTGAATACATTCACGCATTCTACCTATGTGTATGCAGACAGAACAGAACTTAAGACTGTCCGTATTTCAGTTCGGTGCTCGATTAGCAGCAATTATTTTCGTACATAAGGGAGAGTGTAAAAGCGAAGTACGCATGCTCGGATTTACGTTAAAACTTCCATTCAAGGTTAATGGGAACAATTTTCGCTGCTGTTCCTCTTGTACTACATCACACACTCACCGCAGCTCGGCTAGCTACAGGTTAGCTTCCACTCTGAATCATTGGAATCGGCGCTTTTCATCAGTTTTGCGACAGTCTTGTTTAATTAATGAATGTAAGTCATAAAAAAGAATGAATTAAATAGTTTTTTATGCTTATATAGAATCTCCTCAGGGTTTGTGGCAATTATTTGATTACATTTAGTGCATGTCAGTGCAAAAATCCCTCCAGTGAAATTGGGTGAAATAGCCAACTCCTTTGTTAATGGTTTTCATGCCCTAACAAGTTGCCAGTTATTTGCATACTGCATTAAACTGACATCAAAGATCAGCCAGCAGGATCGGCCAATATGAAATGGTTCTGCTGATCCCTGTTATTCTATTTTGGCTTAAAATAAGACATTTCCAATCTTGGTGCATCCCTATTGAAAATTAACTTGAAACAAATGTTTTCAGTGCACCCAAGCTAAGACTGTAATGTTGTGTTTTGAGCTGACTAGATGAAACCCACACAAGGTAACATGAATTTACATTCTGTAAGAAACCTCAGCTTAAGGTGTGTGAATGATCGATAGTTAAATATAGCAAATTTATGGAAGCAAGTGCAGGTTGTTCTTTACCTGGCAGTGCAGCCAGCACCCCTCATGGGTGTGTCTTTAAGGACTGCTTATAGAACAACCTCTGTGTGCTTTGTAGAGTATATATAAAAACATCCAGTTACTGCTGCTGTGATTTAACTGACAGAGGGAGATGATGCAGATGACATCTGAGGAACTAGACCAGGACCAGGATGAGGAGAGACACGCCTGCGCCCCCTGTTGGGATATGACTGGATAGCAGGTAGAGAAACATGCTGTAGGGATGGGGGTTTGAGGAAAGCTGCTCCGGAATTTCCTTGTATTTCTGTTGGGGTGATCCACACAACTGAGAGTGAATTGAAGCCACATGCATTTTGTGTGTGGGAAATACTGGTCTCTCTCCTCTAATCCTCAGTTTGTTCAAAGAAGGTTCAAAGAAAGTTTATTATGTATAAGCTGCTATGAGAATAATCAGTGTGATATTTATGGAGTGTTCTATACCTCCTAAGGCCTATACTGTGTTATTCTCCCTTTTCTGAGGGCATGTTGATTTATTTCTCACACCTACCTGTGTGTTTTCCCTGTCATGTTCTGCCCAGGCTGGAGATCAATTGATCACATCCCGGTATGCAAATACACTTACAACTGTCTTGCATACATACAATCTCAAGGGGAGCCACCATGGAAAGTCCTTGCGATTACTGTACACTGTCACTCCATGCTGCATGAACAAGTGATTAAAAGCTTTACAGATCTGTTTTTACCGCCGGATCTTTGGTCTCTCATCATGTTGGTCTCTCAGTCTCCCTTGCTTTAAAAAAGCCAGTATCTGAACATCTAATGTTTTCTTTTAGTTAGACTATGTCCAGAATTACCCTGACTTTATGCCCAGAATTAGTCAGTGTTCTTATTCCACTGCAAATTTTGTTTTTGATTAGTGTTGAAAGAGTTGATCCCAAGACATTCATTTTCAGAAATATTAATATGCTGTTCATTTTTACACTGAATTTTTGTTGAGGTTCAACAAATGTGATACATATAACATGATGCATATAACATAAGTAAGTATAAGTGATATAGGTTCTTGAATTTGGGGGAAAAGCACCCTGAAAGGATATGAAAAGTCCTTTACTTAATAGTATAGGTAAGGGCCGAAACCCTGTGCCATGTGGTAGCATTTCTGTTGTGTTGAGTTTGCTGCGGCACATGTGGATTTTAATGTTTGTTAACCTCTCATCTTTCCATCACAGGGCTGTTAGATGCAGAAACTTCCATGACCGAGCGCTCAGAACAGTTTTTCACCGAGCTGCGCAACTTCCGCAAGGTCAACAGGGAGGAGTGTATCCATAGCCAGATCCCAGGGTCAGAACAAAAATCGTCCCAAACCCCTCCCGTTTGGCTTGACATTCATACTACAATCATATGTTGAGATTACCACCCCCCCAAACCCCAGTGTAAATGCAATTTACATTCAATTTGTTACTCTTACCACCTGTGCCTGTACAATTTGTGCCACTCTCCTGTGTTTATGTTTACAGAGCAGGAAAAGATGACTTTTCACCCCTGAAATGTCCGTGCCACTAGAAAAAATGACATCACAGCTCCCTCAGGACTCACACCAGTGTATGTGTCTTTTTGCCCTTGTGTGTGAGTGAGCGTGTGTGTGTGTATCTTAGTAGTGTGTTATTTATGTCATTTGTCTGTTTGCTTATTGTTCAGAGAGTTAAGCGAGCATAAGTGATGGGATTCCTTTCTCCTTCCTGTAGGCACCTTCTGCTATCGAATAAACAGTCGTCTTTTCCCATCCCCCCTTGATCCACAAACTGCATGTCCGGTGTGCAAGGTCCCAAAATCCCACTACCCGAACTCTGAAACAGCCTTCATCAGGTAACACACCCCAAACTGTAACTCAGCCAACAATTGCTAGCTTTATGTTAGGGCTGTCAGGTTTTGGTTTGAATCTGTTCAGATGTGTGTGTTTTTTTTTTTTTTTTTTTTTGTTGTTTTAATGATAAATTGGTTATTCAAACATCTGTCTTAGCGGCAAAACTTCATCAATAAGTTTGTTCTTGAAACTATGAGTTTTCAAAACAATCAGGAGTGTACAATTCAGTACAACTCTGTTTTCATACATACAGTGTTGTTTGTAAGTGTTGAAAAGGGATGCATTTTTGTTGTTTTGTTACTCCAGGACATTGAATTTGAAAAAAAAAAAAACAAAAAAAAAAAAAAAAACAATTAATTGGGTATAAGTGATGAGTTTCAGCTTTAATTTGAAGGTTTTATGTACAGAAATTGTTTGGCTATGAATGATGAGCGTGTAGAGAAACATTACTCAGCATTACTCCAGAAGTACGGTGAAAGCATGGTTTACTGAAATACACTTAATCTTGAGGGGAAATGTCAAAAACATCATACCTCACCAAACTGCCTTATGAGAACCTCAGACAGGACATCCTTGGCTTTGCTATTGCTGCAACAGTCCGTGCCTTTCATAGGAGGTTAAGGAGAGAGAGACTTGAGGCCCATGGTTTCTGAAACTATATCTCAGCCTTCTTCAACGGCAACAAGTCATATTGTTTCCGAACTTGCCTTTGAATTATTTACAAAGGGAATCTGTGTTTTGTATGCACTGTGTATGCACATTAAATGTACATTTACTGTAAACTGTCAGAAGTTTGTTTTGTTCATTTTAATACAGTTTTTTTTAATGAAGTGTGTGCTGTGGGTTTCAGTGACGTGTGTGTCCTAGGGGATTGTGTTCTTGTTTTTCTTTTGTTCTGGTCACAGGGTGAGCATCCCTCGATCCACACTCTTACCGGCACACCGTTACAAAGCTCACCGCCGGCGCAGCTTCAACCCCTCAGACAGCCTAAGCTTGCCTTCGGTGAGCACACAACACATTAACCCAAACCCAACCGGTCTCAGACCTGTCACACCTGTAAATAACATCATACCACAGAATCTGCAGGCGAATAAGGTGGCTAGCTTAAAGTATTGCAAATTGTTGTGTCTTTTAACATTGAAAACAAAAGCTTCCAATTTACTGTATGTTATGATGTGAGTATGACAGTTGTCAGTGGAGTTCAGTCATTTGACATGATTCCGTATAAGTATTTACAAGCTATAGTTTAGCATTAGAGACATCTTTAATCAAAAGGAAGTAGACAGGATGGAAACGATACAGGAGATGAGCACTGGGGTTTTATCGAGAGTCTGTCATTATCATTATTTATACCTTCTATAAAACTACTCATGTTAGTTTCTTTGGATATTTGGTAGTGTCTTAAATGAACCTAATTTAATGAGAAACTAGAAGGAAAGTATTTAGTAGTAAAGGGAGAGTTTGGTTGAGTTTCATGAAACAGACAATGGGTGGAGCTCCACTGAGGTGACAGTCATTGATAGGTTTAAACCAGTCAAAGCATTACATTCCATTACATTACATTAATGACATTTGTTAGACGCTCTTATCCAGAGCAACTTACAAGGCAAAGTGCATAAGAATGGTACGAAAAGTGAAAAGATAACCCTAGAGAGGGGTAAAGTCCCACATGCCAAAGGTGATCGAATAGATTAGGACTCCCCTACCGACTATCTAAGGAGAAAATAAGCAACAGCCTAGGCTAAAAAACAAATCACAGTTTCACAAGAGAAAAAAAGCATAGAGATGTTACAAAGAGCAAGGGAGGGCAAAATAATTGATTTAAATCAATGGCTTAATGATAGAGGTCGGTCTGCTGGTTTCTTGAAGCCTTGTTGTCCCTTTACCAGCACAAAACACTGTGTGTTCACACAGGCAACTAATAGAGGCTCAATTCTGGCTCACACTGTGGCCTTTAACTAACCATGTCACCCTCCCTTTTGTGTCTGCAGCACTGCATGACAGGATGGTCCAGCACAGCCCCAGCCGAAGCCCCGCAGTTAAGCAGTCTGGATCTGCGCAGCTGCCTGACAACTACACACACCACAAGTGGCCCGGCTGCACAGCCTGATACAAATCTCATGCAGCAGTCAACTGCAAAACCCAAGAAGCAACTTGTGAGACATGACTGTCATACTGACTAACTCATTGCTCAAGTCAGAAGGAAGGGAAGTTTACAGTTGGGATCAGTCAGTTCCAGTACATGCTGAATTGATGTCATGGTTGAGTCAATCCTCAACAGAATGAGGTCAGGTCAGGAGAAAGACAGGCAAGGCATATGAGACTGAGAGGACTGGTCTCTGAAAATGGAAGGATGGTCATATAGGTTTCTGGATTTCCCAAGCTTTACAAATATTATCATTTAAAATACAAGTAACTACCATTGGTACTATACTGAAATGTGCGATTATTACTTACAGTCTATCATATTGTTTCTTATTGTATAACTCAACGTATAATGTCAGTGTCGTCATTTTAAACAGACATGAACTCCTAGCTAGCATGTGTGAGGCCTGTTTACCACACATGCCCTTTTGTGGGCTGCTGTACTAACAGTTGGAGGTACAGCAAATATTCAGCTATGTTTTGATACACTTGTTCATAACCTTTATTTTCTGTGACATTTTTAAGTTCCCCTCTTGCACATAAGAGAAAAAACAGTTGTTTGTGTTTTTGTGGTAGTTTAAAAAAAAAAAAAAAAGCTCAGTAAAACAGGGTTTCCAGATTGCCACAAATATTTCTTGTGTGTGTGTGTGTGTGTGTGTGTGTGTGTGTGTGTGTGTGTGTGTGTGTGTGTGTGTCAGAGGACCAGAACTGACCAGATCTTAAGTGTCATCCCTTTTGCAGACCACTTTGTGATTTATGAAATTGTGTGTTTTCAGGATGTCATTTCTGGAGTGGCAGTGAGCCAGCGTTCTGAAGAGCTGATTGATGCATCACGTTTGGCCCGCTACCGTTTCCAACGTCTTACCCCCAACCAGATTAAACCACACAGCACTGCGTATCCCATTTTCTGAAAACGCTCCAAACAACAAAAGAGGTCACCATCCTCAAGACAAACCAAATAGCATTGTCTACCTGTTAGCTGAGTGACCATTAGGCTGACCTGCTCATAAATTTCCTCATGGTAGCATCATGGAGGTCACAATTCGTGTGAGAAATTATGGAGTTCATTATGAGTGAAATGCTCCAAAAATATCACTGGGTTCCTATTTTGCCTGTTTGTAGAATTGTTGTGTTTGCTAAATACAATTTCTTCTGTTAAATTATGGAAGCAGAGTCCATAGAACTTGAATGGAAAGTGGAACTGAATAATGAGTTTCTATGTAAATCTATAAGCCTGGGACCCATTACGTGATTTTTGGTTGTTTTTAAATACATTTTTAATTCATAAACATGCATTTCCACAGCTGCTCCAGACTGGGTTCCTCTATCCAAAATGGAGGGTCTTCATATTTGTATCTGCATGTTAATCTACGAAGCAAAATAAAAACAGTGTGGTCTGAACTGGCTGGTGAGAAAATAAGTGTTTATTCAGATGTATTCAGCCCTGTGAGTCACAGGATTACATATATTTCTTTAGTGTAAAGATAATAGTCTTTACAGGATTACTCTCTGCTGTCAGCAGTTACTGTAGTTATTGTAACTGTAGTTGAAGTGTACATCAGTAAATCTTTATACTTCATCCAGGGTTGATGCAGACACACTAAAAGTGCCTCTTGGTTCGCGCACACACACAATACAGTATGCTCTGTCATATTGGGTATCATACTGTATCAGACCTTTGGGCAAACCAAAGCAGTGGAATCCCTTTCTGTTATAGGATAAAATCACAGCACCACCTGTCCTGGATCCAGGATCTCAAGTGCTCATTCTTCAGAAGGCAATCAAGTTGCACAACAGGGGCATGGTGCCCAGTCTATGGGAGCATGGTATTGGGACCAAGAAATTACCTTTTGAGATTTGTCAAGACAATCTCTACCGCTTGCCCAAGAACAGCAGTACTGCCTGTTTCAGCAGTTGCCATACTTACAGAGCAGCGAAGGTTTGCCAAATTCTCATTGTGGTGGCTTCTGAAATGTGGTCTATTTAGCTCCCGTTTCCTCTGGCTATTCAACCATTTTCCTGTGTCTTATACTTTCTTTTTGAATAGCTGTCAAATATCCACCTTCATTGAGCTGATAGGGTGTGATAAAACATGTTGGCCATGAAAGTAGGCAGTTTACCACTCTGAATTGTGCTTTTTTGCCTGTTAGCTTGGAATGTAAGTATAATGGAAGGTATATTCTGATTAAGGCTTAAGAAAATCCCTAACTTCCAATGAAAAACGTACTCTTTCAAACTTTACCCTATTCATCTTGTTGAAGTTAAAACAAGAGAGATAGGCGACTCACAGGGTAAGATGTTCCCCTAGAAGCCCTGCCATTGATTGTTTGAATTCTTGAAACTTTTGGTCTCATCCCTCTCTAGTAGGCAGTACTGGTCAGGCCATGAACCTGTAGCAGCATAAACTGAGTGTGCATTGACTTCACCAATCTCCAAAGAAATTTTCAGTGTGGGAAAAGAAGCAGGACTGTCATCATGTGAATCAAGAGCCAGCTGAGTGGTTGCTACAGTGAGTCAAATAGTTTGGAGAAAAAAAGGAAAAAGAAAAGAAAATCACTGGCTGAACTGGATGACAAATATTTTGAACTGGTATTTACAGGTTTACTTGGAGCTTGATGAAAGCAATGGTTGGAAAAAGTCCCTCAGCATGTGGGTGTCTTAAGAGCACAGGGGAATTTGGAGTTTGCATGAACCATTTATCTTGTCAAAGATAACATGCAACTGTTGACATAAAGAAGACTGTTAAACTCAACTGATCCACATTACAATAGCTCTGGGTAATTATGTGGATTTGGACAATGTACTTAGTTCTAAACTACACGTTTCAGTTTTGTGTTCCCTGCATTTTACAATCCATCCTGGTTTCAGTGATGGAGCTATGCCGAGTCCCATCAAGAGCTACACATTTACTTTCATTCATCTTGTTGACCTGCAGGGAAAGGCAATCCCTGTGTATACTACTTTGTTAAACAAATTTATGTGATCTAATGTACATTTCAGCCAACAGTCCTTTGGGTAATTTCCCTTTACTGTCCTCTCCCTCCTTTTACTGTAGATATCATTTCTCCCTTTGGTTACATTCTGCTGGGCAAGTGTCGCTTTAATTAGCATCTGCCAAGGATACAGCATGCAGTCATATCAGAAGCATGAGATTCCTGCATAATATCAGGAATCTTGTGATTTTGGTAATCAACTCACTGAAAATTGAAATCAAACTAACCAAAATAGAAGTACAGGAGCTAAAGTCATGCTTTTGATTCAAGCCATTCCATTTATATAGACCTCTGGACATGCATGTTAAAATGTTGTCAGCCACACAGACAACATCCTACCAGATGCTTAGTTCACATCCATCCATCATTTTTAATGGAAAAAGATTCTACCAATTACCAATGACTCACCTTGACATTTATAAAAACTCAATAGGAAAGCAAAAGCATGAAATCATTGAATGTGCAACCATCAACCTGCTGTCTCTACTCAGTGGACTTATTGGAGATTCAGAAATGTGAAGTGTTGAACCCTCTGTTTCAGCTAAAAAGAGGTCTGACTGCACTCTGATGTGAACCTCCACAGCAACATGGGGCATGAGGATTAATAGCTGGTACTCAAACGGCACATGTATCATTCACAAAAGACTTTAGATTAACTAGTGCAGCAAGGGAAAATGTGTTGAAAAACATGACAACACAAGCAAAATACAAAAAAAAACTTCAAAGTGGGACAGTGCTCACAATTCAAAGATCACCAAGTATTGACAAACAGTTGATAATAACCACAAAAGTACAGCCACAAAAATTCAGAAATGAATCAACACCTCTGTGATCCAGTCTCAACAAAAACTGTGCATCATAAGCTCCACAAAGACCATCTTTATTTCAGGGCCATCATTTAGAAATCACTTGTGTCCAAGGCAAATAAACAAACACACATAGCCTGTTGTATGGAGAATAACATCTGGACTCCTTAGTAATTGGAAGAGTAGGAAATCTGATTAATCATTGTTTAGTCTTCTTCCTGCGTCTGCACTGGTCTATATTTTGAGAAAGCCAAAGAAAGCCTTCAATCTGCAATGTCTATTGGCAGCTGGTAAACATGGTGGTGGATCAGTAATCCTATGGGCAGCCATCTCATCTGTGTTATTGGGTCCAGTCAGGGGCACCTGCAAGTTCTGATGTTGTGGTAGGCACAAAACAAAGCTAATATAATAGCTAATATATATTGGTGGAATTCTTTTAGAAAATGTTGGGTTGTATGCTAAAATTGTGTGGAAGTTGGTTGTGGTTTACCCTGGTTTTATACTTGGTGAAGATTCCAAAGGCAGAATGTGCAATGGCTGCCTAATGATTGGCAATTGCCAGCACTTACGTCTTGGAGGAGGAGTGGTACGGAATGCACCTGGTCTATTCACATTTGAGTTTGTCTGTTGAATCAGAGTGCCTAGGGTATTACGCTTCTGAGAGCAAATAGAAAGCACATTTCATTCTGTCTGTATGAGTGAAGCCATATTCAGAATTTAATGAACAGTTTTGGATCCACAACATATTTCATCACTGACTCTCTACTTTTTCAACCACCCTTTGCTATGTGAGACCCTTGATTGACTGACTGATGTACCATATTTATATTTACATATGTTCTTATATCTTTCCTCCTTTGAATCCTCACATATCACAAAAATCTCGCATTAAAGAATTGGTTGAGCTTTCCAAATTTGGCTAAACCTCAAGGTTTTTGAAAACGGAACTTGATTTACCATCGCTGCTACCACGTTTTTGTTATTTATCTGCTAGGGAATCGTGAAAAATTCGTCTGGGTCAGGATTATTTATCATGTAAGCATTAATTAGATTCCATCCAGTTGGTTTAGATGCATTTACCTACTTGCTGCACCTTTGTGATTCTCAGACCCAGCTGCTTTATTGTTAAAAGCCACCAGCATTATTACCTCCTAAAGCTTTCCGACACGGGCAACACTTGATTATGTTTGGTCCTGGAATTCTGAAAAACACTAATTCACAAACAATTATTGCGCCGAAATTGCCTTAAGAGCATGGATGCTATATATGTTTGGTCCTGAATGAGTTAAAATTACACTGCTGTACTATGCCTAATCACAATTTCGGACCGGTCTGTTTATTGACCTCATTACATATGTACGATGCGCAACCTTCCTTGCTCACTTACATGGAAACTCCCACGCGCGAAATGTCAACTTCGCCGTGTATATGGACCCATTACATTCTGACAGTTTACCTCAGCTGCACCCGAACACAACACATTACTGGATATTCTCCACGTAGCCCATTTGTAAATCACAAAATTAAAAGGCGATTTCTGGAGAAGTCGATTTAATATTTGTTTTCGTGTCCATCGCGCTTAGTTTTAATTTTAAATAAAATAGAGTATCTTGCAGTAAAATATCTTGCATGCTTTAAAAATAACTAAAACATTCCCATCACTCTCCATACTCAGGCTATAATGGAATTCTATCACTGTGCCTCGTGGTCCTTGTATCTGGTCAGTCTAATCGGTCTGGTGAGTAAATAGATTTTGATATTTTGATTTTGTGTTAAAGTGCTTATGTGCGTGCATTCTGCAGGGTTCTGTTTCATCGACTGTATGGTGATTGTAATTGTAAGTGGTGTGGGAGTTTACATTTCATAATTTAGTTTCGTGTGTAAAGTAACATTGTTATGGAAAATGTTTTACAACTCCTCCACTTTCCCTTAAGTTTTTCATTGATAGTTTGTACAGTCAGAAGCTGAACCAAACGGCTTACACTAATGTTAAGAGCATTAGTAGCCTGCTGGTGACCGTAAAATTGCTTTAAACTTATTTTGAAAGTAGAATAAAAGTGTCCGGGATAATAGCTGTGGTATTTTAGTAATTAGTATGTCGAACCGTTCGATTAAAATAGACTTGTCGCAAATCTTTGTCGTCGAACCATCAGAGCTCTGAATCTGTGTCCTTTTACCAATACCTACCTACCTCCATGTTCACCTTCCGTTGCCATGAAACGGCAGTCTCTGTTTTATTGTTATTTCTGTTTTCCATCTGTAAAACACAAGCAAACACACACACATGTGAAGGTGTGCGCACAGAGGCTACGTACATGGGTGCATGCATATTGTAATGTAATGTATTGTTATGTGTCTGGTGTTTTACCTTGTTCAAAGAAAACTATGACAGAGGAAAGCTATCTACACAGGCTAACATGTACTTCCCCTCCCTATGAGAATCGTTGAGCAACGGCTGAGATTATCCAAATTAATAACGAAACTCAGTTTGGGACAAGAACAGTGGTTAACGGTAAGCCACACGCAGAAACTGTAACACTAATACTGCCCTGCCTTTAGTGGAAGCGCCTGCAGGTCTTCTTCCTGTCAATTGCTCTCAGAATAAACACAGTTCTGGCGTTATGTCTACACAACATTTTTACTCCACTGTTGTCAAGGGGATGTACTTGTCACAGTCCAGCCATATTCTTTCTGTGCATTACCCTTTGGTGTCCATGTGTCGGCCCAGATGTGGTCTCTTCGCCAAATGTGAGCTCCAGCTGTTTGTCAGTAGGAAACTGGGTGGGTTTTTTGAAAAAAATATCGTAGGTCTCACAGGACCTTACAAGCGTACAACATTTTAGGTGCGACCAGCAGCTCTGTAGGTCGGTCAGTTGGTCCGCATTTCCCCGCCCTTTCGAGGTCACAGTTTTTGGCATTGGAGGCTGAAATTTGGCATGGAGGTAGTGTGTGTGTGTGTGTGTGTGCGTGCGTGTGTGTGCAGGTGCGTGTTTCTGTTCATGTCAATTGGCTAAAAGGCGCTTCAGTGGGAGTGGCCTGGTCGCAGCTATGGCGAATTCGCGATGGTTTACTAGATAATGAAGTTCTAGAACGTTCAGTCATTCCGTCAAGGGTCATTAATTGAATCGAAACTTAGAAATGAAGACTGTTATAATGGAATATACATATTGCGTATTTTCGCGAGAAGAACAAGAGCGAGAATAAGTGTTTCATTCTCTGTGTTATGTTTCCCAAATTGATCATTGCCCAGTTATCTCATAACTGCTGCCTGCTATTGTTCTTTCTCATGCAAATTCAGTATCCTGTATCTACAGTGTATTTTCCATGTTGCTGTTTTGATTTCCAAAACATGCTTCTTTTGCCTTGACAGTGTCACACCATCACAGATTCTAGCAATACGTTTCATGGTTAACTCATTTGCTTACTCTCTTAGTTCCTTTCTGGATTTTACTAGTTGCAAATGAGCATCCTGAGTCAAAACTTCCCTCTGGTGGATTCCAAGCCGTGAACCACCATGCTAGTCAAAACTTGAGCTAGAATACCTTTATTGGCTCAATCAAATGGGCAAACAAGTAATTAGAAAGCTATAAAATGTATTTTTTAAATGGTGACACATAGGGCTTCTGAGTGGGTAAGGCACATTCTTGTGGCGCGGTTGTGCGTCCCATGCCTGGGTAAATCCCACATGCACCATTTCCTGCTTCCTGTTTCTCATTTGAGTGGCAAAACCGGACCCATTCAGCCAGGGTGAAAAAGTTGGCAAGAGCCTTGAGTCGATGTTCTACAATAAGCATTGGCAAAATGTAACCAGTTTCACATTCACATCTTTAAAAATAGGTAAGGGTAGTGGTGGATGAGTTGGAGGAATCTTGGGACCACTTCATTCTGAAGTTTCCTGAGAATCGTGGTGGGATGGATTACATCATCCAATTCAAGTGGGAAAAACTGAAATACTCACATGCACAAATATTGCTGCTGATCCAAAAAGGAACTCTGACTTTTAGCTGTATGCGCTTGTGTGGAGGGATTTTTGCCTGTGCTGCAAGAACATTAAATGCTAAAAAAAAAAAAATTAATATATATATATATATAAAAAAATATATATATATATATATATATATATATTTGTCAAAACATATGTGGTATCTACTCACAGCCTGTCAGGTGTAATACCTTTATTTATATGATGATACATGAGTAATGTAATGTAACATTATATCATGAAAGATACGTTACAAACAGTCACCCAGAGTGGGAGATGATTTGCATTGTTTGTCCATTTTTGAGTGTACAAGGGTTTTGGAACTTTCCATTGGTCAAATGGTGCCCTGGGGGAATATCTGAATGTGTAAGCTGTCTGCTTTGGCTTTGATGGCCTGGCAGTTTCACCATGTGCCTCTTGTAAATGACCTACAGCAGTCCTCTCACTAGTGCACTGGGCCACAGTAATGCAGCACACTGGGCCACAGAGTGATGCTTTCTGACTGTTGCTGTAAAAATGCTGTTTCTCCACATAATTTCAGTGTGGATTATACAGCTTTGCACATAGAAGAGATGTAGTGATGATCAGGTATGGCTAATGGTGGCATGTCACATGTATAAGTACTAAAAACTGTACCTGCTCCCCAGGTATTAGTAACTCCTTGGGGTGAAGTAATATAGGAGGACATAAATGGCAGACTATGTATTTTCCTAATGACTCCTCCCCCTGCAAGTGTTTACTATGACATTGTGCTTAGTGATGGGTGAGTGAGGTTTTATTGGACCAGAAATAAGAGGATATACCGGCACTCAATGATTTGGGCTACTGATCATTGACATTGTAGAGAAAAATATTTTTAATGGATGGAAACAAGTCAATACTTGACAGCTGAGTGTAGCTCCACCTGAACAGGGTTTATGAAACTTCATTTCAGCCATCACTAGCTGTGTCCATTATTCCTATAGTATTGTCGTAGTAGAGACAGTTGAGTAATCCATGTCTTTTCCCATGTTTTTTTCTTACACCCCACACAGGTATGTTCTTTGTCAATTTCTGGCTGCCCCGGAGATGGAAAATGTGGCCCAGGTAATCCACTGCTCCTGATTCTATTGTTTTAATGTCATATGGTAGTGGTTCTCGACCCTAGTCCTGTGTTTCATTCTATGTTACTGATCAACCAATTAAGAAACTAACTACGGTAGGTTATTAACATAACCTTATTTGGAATCTTATCAAAAATCAGCAGACTCGTCTGGTTTTTAGGATTGAAAACTACTTTCGGGGCTGAAGACTGCTGTCACACAGGATCATAACAGGATGCGAGTTACATTTATTGCTATGAAGTGAACTTTTATATTTTGACACCACACATCCTCCTCAAACAGGGGAAAGAGGTTCATGGTTCAGGCAGAGGGTTAAAAACACCTTTAACCTGATGCTCTGCAGTAGGTCATAATGCCAGGCTGAGAGGAAGTGGTTTGCAGGTAGGAAATTCCAGTGGTATCCGCACATCATCGATGGAGAGACAAATGCCAGTTCTCATGTCTGTGGAAGATCATCTGCATACATATGTTTTTTTCTTGATGCTCATGGCAAAAGGTGACCTATAAAAGGCAACAAAGCAGGTGTTCCCCTTGTAGATCGGTTTTACCTGTCTGTATTGTAAATATACGGCACAGCCGTTTCAGTCAGGAAACTCAGTGAGAAGTTCATCATGCCATTTAGGGATGTGGTATACCAGCACGCTCATTTCCCCTGTTTAAGGGGAATGGCATGCCTCCCTTACTTTCTGTAATGAAAAGCAGACTTGATTCCAAAAGAATGACTTTGCAAGAGTAAATGAGGACTGATTGAGAGTGATAGCCGATAGCACAATACACACCCTGAGTTTAACTGTTCTAACAGCCACCTGCTCTTCTGTCGTATGCAGATCTTTGTTCCCAGTGGGATTTGATTGTGTTTGGATTAACAGTAACACAACATTGATTGCCATTTAGATCTAGATTATGTGATATCAAAGAATATACTACACAGGTTCCAGAGTCAGCTCTTTTCCCATTGGTCTGTCATGTCTTGATTCATGTTAATCATATTTCTCCTGGTTGTATACTGTTTATACTTCCACCTACATTGTATTTGTGAAGTATGATGGGAGCACTCATGAGTGAAGTGGACTTGTTGGAATCTTACACTGGATACTTACAACTCCCATTTAACCCCAAGTATGCATTTCCAGGCAAGTGACTTTTAGGTTATTCAAACCTGTAACTTTCAATCTCACACCTTTAGTTTCAGACTCATACTTTGGTACCTTACCTCATGTTCGCACCTGATCATAGCATGTATTTGAAAGTGGATTGTTTTTTTATACATTAACCTTTTGAGAAAAGGTTTTGAGTCATTTTCTTGGCTACAAGTTCATTTTCTTGGTTACAAGAAAGAACAGTTTAAGGTGAAGTCTTTTATGGTATTTTTTTATTGTAAATGCACTACGCCATCTAGTGATAAGTTCTGCAGTTGCATATGTTTGTAATTGTTTGCTCAGTTATAAAAAGGTTAGTTATAAAACTTTTTTATTATTATTTAAAGTCAATCCCATACATGTTTCTTAAACCATAGTTTTTCTTCAGGAATGTTCGTCTTTCAATTTGCGAATCCTAATTTTGTTTATTGATCCCTCTCTTGACTGTACCGTCCTCCGTGGAGTACACTTGGTGCTGATAAATATGTGGTCTTTTCAAAAACCTGCTCCCAGCTGCTGTTAATGTTGATTCTTCAGTCCTCCAGGTGAGCCCTTAGCGTAAGGGGCTTCATATTAGCATGGAGCAGGCAGACTGCAAACACTGGAGTCACCAGAAGATCCATTCTCGCTCTGTGAGATCAGGGGTGACGTTCCCTTAAAGTAAGTGTAGGTCTTCCCTGATCTCACAGAGCAAGATTACCAGTGGACCTGCCGGCCTGTGGGTCACTTAGAGAGCGAGCCTTCATTCCAGGTGGCAGGAAGGCTCCCTCTCTGGGTGGCCCACAGGCCTGCAGGTCCACTGGTAATGGGCACAGGGACTGGCAGTGATCAGATTTTATTCAAAACCATTGGATGCAGCACTACACTAAAACCATTCTTTAGCAGAGCAAGCCAGTTTCACCAACCAAAACGCCCACAAGGAGTGTTGGGTTCACTGAACCTTGCTTGAATTCTCTCTGCAGTATGTAATGACTGTGTCCCAGCCTCACATGATAAGGGTATTGCAAATATGAAGTTGTAGGCTCTGCAGCTTCCATCAGCCTTACAGTCTTCTGCCCTTTTGCCTGCAGCAGCCCAGCTGCCAGAGGAGTTATGGGGGATGGGGAGGTGGGCATGAAAAATGCTAACTGCGCATGTTTCAGGGGGCTCCAATGCTAGCATGTGACATCCCAGACATGATTTGCAGCTGAGTTTTCCAACCTTCCAACTCAAGATGATCTCTGCAAATCCAGCTGGGGGAGATATACAGCGATAGTCTTATCTATACTTTTCGCTGGATATGCTGGCAGGGATGCTGACCTGGAGAAGGAGAATAGTCATTTTAACAGCTGTGGAAGAGGTGGAAGTGCCTAAAATAGGTAATGCGCAGTGGTGAAAGACTTCTCTCTGAAGAGCTACCAAGACTCTCCATGAGGAAGTGGGGGAGACTACCAGATGACATCCATTCAAACCTCAACTGCCATGACCATGGACAGATTTTAGGATTCATACATCTGTTTAGCTGCTGCTGGTTCCATCTGGAGCGGCTTTTATGAAACAACATGTGCAGATGCAAGGAAATTCTGAGGTCAGAAGTGTGAAACATTTTCATGACCTTCTCACTTTCATTTTATACAAGATAATATGTGGTTGTGACAACCTGTGATGGAAACTGTCATGCAATCTGTAAATCAAAATGTTATACAAAGTTATTTCCAATGGAAAAGGTGATTTAAGCTTGATAGTACCTGTGAGCTCCTAACTCTGTGTCTGCCTCTCTGCAGGTTTTGGTCTGTATAACTGTGAATGTGTCGCTTGCAAAAGTAATGAATACCGGATGATAAGTAATGGAATTCCTCGCTGTAAGATCTGCACAGAGCAATGCCAAGGTAATCTAAAAATAGCAGCAACTAGTACTGCTGAAATTAATGTGAATTTTCACCCCACTGCATGATACAAACAAATACTCCCCTACACACTGCTCACTGTTGATGATCACTATTAATGTACTGCAAACAGCAGCTCACAGAAAAACCCCTCCAGTGCTTTAGTACTGGTGTTTGCTCTGTCACACAGCTCACCATAACATTTCACATCTTACCATAGGTAACACTGTGTCAGGGTGATGGTGTGTGAGCAATGTAGAATGTCAGTACCTGGGTGGTCAAGTGTTTGAAATTGCGACCTGTATCCTGTATTTGTGTGTGTGAAGCTGACCGGAATCTCAGGGAGGTGACTGCCTGTGGGCCCACAGAGAACCGAGTCTGTCACTGTGCTCAGGGCTTTCTGTGTGAGATCTCCAGTGATTACACCTGCAGGAGATGCATGCCCTGCCCGGCTGGAACTTTTTCCAGCAGCTTATCTTTGAAAACGACCTGTCAGCCACACACTAAGTGAGTATTTTACATTGATGCAACTTTACACAAAAAGGGGATATTTTAGAATGCACAGTTATTTAATAGACACCCTGGTTAAAATTTTTATTAGTATCTTTGTGCGATTCGTAATCCAAATCTTGCCAGGATCCTTGAAAATTTTGATCAAATTCTTTATGATCTTAATCATATATTTTAAGATCTTCATTTTATCTTTAAAGATCTTTGAACATCTTTTCAGAAATTTGACAAATCTTGTTCAGGTTCCTGACAGAATCTGCAAAGATAGGATCCAATTCTGATCTGGTTAAAATCCTGTAAAGGTTTTTTGTAGATCCTGAAATTACCCCTGAAAAAGGTCAGAGGCTCTAGGTGGTGGCATCTACAACATGCACAGGTATATTTAAATCCAGGTTGTTCTAGAGAATGTAAGCATATTAAGTGGTTACACAATTCGTGAGATGTAGGTAGGATCTGCCAAGAGGAGTACAAGCTTTGCGACCTTACCAAGAAAACGTAACTTCATTTTGAGGATTATGATATGATGTATGAAACTTTTGGAGGAAACATGAGTTGAGTCACAATAAAAAAGCCTTTTAAGGAGATAACCTGAAATTAAGAAAACTGTATTCTGTATTCTTTTAAATCAAAGTGAAATCATTGAAGGCACAGTACTTATTACTAGTACAAACAGAATTGAACATATGTGTGCATGTGTATTTACTTGTGTGTCTAATTTCTAATTGTGTATATCTTTCAGTCGTGTGTGTGTGTGCGTGTGTGTATTTACGTGTGTCAAATTTCTAATTGTGTATATCTTTCAGTTGTGTGTGTGTGTGTGTGTGTGTGTGTGTGTGTGTGTGTGTGTGTATTTACTTGTGTGTCTAATTTTTAATTGTGTATATCTTTCAGTTGCACTGGTCTGGGACTGGCTGTGATTTCAAATGGCAACAGAACTCATGACTATCAGTGTGCCAGCACCACCCTCTCCACTGACCCACACATAGACCCCTCTAGCAGCACTGCTGCCATCACACACACCCCTCCACAGGCCTCTTCTCTCCCCAGCCGTGCCCAAGCCGCCCCAAAAAATACCAGTCAGCTCCCACCTGAGCACCACGCATCTCCACCCACCCCTCTCATAGGATCCTCTCCAACTGTAGGCTTGCTGGTCATGCTCCTGGTAGTCGCCATGTTAGCAGCATGCTACATGTGTCACAAAAGCTATGTGTTGAAGACAAGAGGTAATGCAAGTGTAGAAATCCTCATAATTCTACAATCACACAATGGTGCTCTGCCACAGAGGACCCAAAACAGTGACATATACACTTACACATGAACACACTGATACTGCAAGGAATTTAGGTTCTGATACATTTACATATTGAGGGAGTGACATACTGATGAATTGTGCATGGAATCTAACATGCTGGACCATGGGCAATCTTAAGCATTGAATTACAAACGCCCTGAGACATTGAGGCAATGAAGCATTTTACGCACTACACCAATGAAATATACATATGATGCATGCTGTAGAAATGCAACATATAACTGTTTTTATATACAGTGCAAAAACTATTTTTTCAACACAGGATATATTTTTCCTGATGAGATCTGAAAGTTATACATGATACTGTTATTTTTTAATAACAGTATAATGTATGTATATAGGAAATTTTATAAGATTATCCCCAACTCTTGATGAATTTTGTTTGAATATATTTCTACAATAAAAATACAGTTTTTTTTTTTTTTTTTTCGGGAAATCACAAGTTTATTCTAATAACAAAATGCAAAGGTATTTTTAAACAAATCTGTTAAATTTTTCATGAAAAGAGAAAATGTTTTAGCCATACTATACTTCAACATTGTGGTGCAGATTGTGTATCATAGAGCATTCAATTTCATATAATTTTATCTTTTTTGTTCTTTCAGGTTGGTCATTTTTGAAATATGTAAGTACTCCACTCTCTGCAGATGTGGAATAATTCCAGTTCTAGTCTCTTTATCAAACACAGAATCATCAACTTTGAAAAAAGCCTAAATATAGTGTTTAGTCTTAATTGGCACACACTGGTGTACATCAGAAGTGTTATTTCTGTCTCTGGTTTGAGACAGAAATGATAAATGATCTGTTTTCCAGTTGCAGGTAGAAGGCAAAAAGGAAGAAACCACAGAGGCGGACCTGCACGTCTTGTCCAAAACACTGCTGAGTACTAAGACAGCAGACATGCCACAGCAGGTTACGGTGGATCACAGTGGGACTGGAGACAGTGTGAGCAATACTGTGGGTAAGACCAGGCAACTCTGTCAATGTTCACTCTACTGCACGTTGCCAAAACACACCTGTGCAAATATTACTCACAAAAAAACAGGGACCTGTACCAATAAAGCAATCACAAGGATATAAGGGGACCATCTGGATATCCTATAAAACCAGGCCCTTGCTGCTTCCAATGAATCAAGTACATTCTGGGCAAACAAATTTTGCATTCTCAATCACACTCTGGTCCCATTTACTTCCCTTTTTCAGAATCTTGATATTTATGAAGCAAATTGCAAAGTCAGTATTAAAATATATAATAATATGCAATATATTATTATAGATACCTACATATTAAATTGTCAGTATATCTTTTCTTTTGAAATACCAATTTTCAGCCCTACTCTCAGCCCTAGAATCTCATACCTCTTTCATAGGACCTATTTTGGTCCTTTTTAAAAGTATTTCACCTCATTTCTCTGTTTCTTGATTTCACATTCCTTGTTCGAATCGGTTTTTTGTTACCTTTTTTGTCCGTGTCAGTTAAGTAGCTAGGCTTATAAAATGTTGGAGCTCCAAATCCCATGTGATGAATTGCTGTCAAACCCCTGAGGAAAGTACAGATTACTTTAGTAAAGAATTAACTACAAGCAGTAAGAAAATAAAATAGATATAATGGATGTTAAATAAAAAACATACTATGAAAAGGTCACTCTGAGTCAGGGGGTGTACTGAGCAAATAAAGAAATAAAGGTTTATTGGATGTCATGTTCTCCCCTTAGGGTCCATCTATATCTACTCTCCTGGAATGGTGGTTCTGGGTGCAAACTCGTCAGACCAAAAGGAAGAGGCGGGACCTCCAGGAGAGGGGCCGGCCAATCTTGGTAACCCTCAGCAGGAGTCTCATGTGGTAGCCCAGGAGAGAGCGTGTGTTCAGGAGGAAGAGTACAAGGACCTGTGCTACCCTGTCCCAGCCACTGGAAAATGAAAGACAAAGCCCGCAGAGAAAAAGGGAAAAGAAGAAGAGGGACAGGAATACAGAATAAAGGAGAACAAGGACTCCAAGAGAAAAAAGGATGGAAACAGAAAGAAACAGAGAGTAGGGAGAATAGGGGTGGCATATCTGTTTTATGTTCAAAGATGGATTCCAACTACCATCCACTGGTGCTTTTCCATTTGTGATGACATCACAGGTGGACCGCAATCAACAGTGGTGGATGCCACGTCCATTTGAATTGCAATGTAATGTTTGTCAGGGTGGAGGGCTGGAGAATAGCCTGTTCTGCATCTGTTTTGTTTTGTGTCCTATTGACATTGTTTCTAATTAAGGTGAGTCAGTGAATACTGGCTGTCTAGGTGGAATCATCCCCTGCAGTTGGTTGCACATGTATCAGGCATGTGTCAGGCATGTGTCAGGCATGTGTCAGGCGCTGCTGTGACCTGACAGAGCCCCCTGTGGCAGGCAAGCGTTTACGTCCCGTGCTATGATCTGTCTCTGCATGGGCTGCAAAAAATGTAATGATGAATTACAGATGGTTGGTGTCGTGCCGCACTCGCTACCAAGTTGCGCCTGTTTGTACATTTGAATATAAAAGGTTAGAAAGAAAGTTAGATAAGTGAGTCAAGTATGAAATAGAAGAACACATTAACTGCCAAACAGTGCCAAAGAGTGATGCGGATACAGAAGGACAGGGCATTCCCATAAGGTGAACTCAAACAGGAGGCCAGTGCATTTTGAAATGCACAGTGCTCATAAAGCCTTTTCACTGAAATTCAAGCATCTGATAGGCAGCTAGCAACACAGATTTAAGGTATTAACCAATTATTTTGCCTATAAGCTATGCAACTGCTGGTTCTGAAATCTTTCCATATGCAAGATGTATCATTGTTGTACAACAGTACTTTCACTGATGCCCCACCCATCATGCTTAACTGTAACTTGTATAATTAAAGCTTCATCATTTACTGTCAGCACTTTCAAGTGTATTGACAGTTTGTAGGTACAAAGACTCCAAATGAGGATGATATGTAGTGTTTGCATACCTAAATGTGTTTTTTCATGATAATTTACTCACTTACATGCTCACAAAGCCTGATTTATGCACAAAGTAAAACACATATAACAACAGGTTATCCTTTGATGTAATGACATGTAATTGTAAGAGCTAATTACTAATTACAGAAAAGCATTCACAGAAAAGGGAAAAAACAAACATTGCAGGTTCCAGGAAAAGATGTGTTTATCAGAAAACAAGTCTGCGTCTGACCAGAAACAGGGTGATTTTGAGAAGCCTTCCTCCCTCTGTTGCAAAGCAATTCTACCGCTTAAAGTAAATGCACTCCGAATTCATGTAAACGGCAGTTCACAGGCTTTGTGCATTGTCACGTACACAATGAGACAGGGTAGAACACATTACATGGAACAGCTTCATAGTACACCATAGCCAGCATGTATTAACACCTGTTCCCACATATGCCTGCATTCAACAGACATGTGAGAAATTCTGTATTGCTTTGCACTTGTCTCTGGCCCTACGTCTTATCAATCCCTCAACAAGGTGGATGAACAGTATGATCTGCCCCACAGTAACTTCACTTTGAATAAAGTTTACTTTAGAGGATGTTTACTTTGAGAAAGATGAGACAGCAATTACATCTCTCTCACACACTTTTGATCTCTCTCTTTGTCTCTTTCTCTCTCTCTCTGCCTTACTGTGTCTCTCTTGTGTCTGGGCCAGACCTGTGATGTGTGTGTCAAGGTGAGTGGGTGGGGATTTGCCAGAGGTTAGCAGAACAGTGTATGTGAGCTGCCCACAAATTTCCGCGCATTGATGTCTCTTCTCCACACTGAAAGCAGAAGCAGAATCCTCACATTCTACTCCCATTGTTTAGAAGGGAGGGAGGACAGGGTTGTAAGAGGAATGAAAATTCCGAGCCCTCGGGACTGGTTACAATGGGACTTTTCAACTGTTTTTTTATTGTAGTTTTAAAACTGAACAAATATATAAGGTTTTAAGTCAAGTTAGTTCATCCTAAAATGACAAAAAATTATTATAGAAACACAAAAATCCATCATAAACCTCCGCTTTACAAGAATTTGTGACAGAAATGTAAACAAAGCTGTATTCAAGTCAGCATTAAATTACAAGCTAGATGCGCTCTAGTCAGTGCTACAGTTTACACTCAAATTCCTGCCATAAACAAATAAATCATATCTAGGTCAGATGAGGAATCTGCATAAATTTTGGGATTTGATGGGGAAATCAGAGAGCTGTCCCATATATGAATGTTGGGAGAGAGCACATCTGTGAACGTGTGTTCTGTGATGTGCGGGTCTGGCAGGGTGTTGTCAACGCACTTCACACATTGGAAAGGAATGCTTCAATACTGAGCTGTCATGTGATCTTTATGTAAAACCAGACAAAGGAATCATGCATATATGCATACTCTATCCTAATCTCAAACGAACATAAAGACTAGCATTACTCTAGTTTGCCATAATAGTCATAACCATTAATTTAAGTTGCAACAACTTAAGGTGTTGCAACAAAAAAACAACTAGGGTTATTTATGAACTTGTATTCAGCTGGTAGGCCTTGTTCCCAAAAATAATGACACACCTTTGAGTGTGGGGTTTCTCTGCTTTATCTGTATAAAATGTGATTGTGAGGAAGGAACATATCAGAGAAAACAGAGGTAAGCATATCCTCCTGTGTGATGGGAGGAAAATGTAATCATGAGCTTTATGATAAAAAGACATTGTCTTCTGCTTTTCATAAATTATGAGATGAGAGGCATGCCCCTGGCTGCCTGACTCCAGTCCTGTCACAGCTCTCATACCTTGGAGAATCACTGCCAGACAACTGTGATCTGTGATTACCAGTGAGAGTTGGAGATCGCCCCACAATTAGTGTAGTTTTCCATGGGGACTCTTGCCCCACCTTTGTTGTGTTTTCTGTTTCTATGGTAATAAGGTCCCTGGAGTTCCTCTTCAGTCTGTTTCTTGGTCTCTTGTAACATAATTATGTGTGTGTGTGTGTGTGTGTGTGTGTGTGTGTGTGTGTGTGTGTGTGAGAGAGAGAGAGAGAGAGAGAGAGAGAGAGAGAGAGAGAGAGAATGAGTTAATGTGGGGTCCGAGAAAGTGTAGTCACAATAAATACCTGGGGTCAGAAGTTGTATGTTTCTATAGTATATATCTAAGCTCTGTGAGGCCCAGGATGTAATTATTGGGGTGTAATTCTACAGAGGAATGTGGCTGTTTAGAGTTCATCTAGGTCACTCAACTAAAAGGATTCCAGAAGTGAAGTTGCAGTGTCATGGAGAGGGGGAAAACACACAGAAGCCTTGGCTGGGTGTGGGACCAGCATGCTGCTGCAGTAAGAGATGAGCCAGGCTGGAGGGTGGTGGTGGGAGGGTGGTTATACATTACTCCTGAGTTCTCAGGAAATCTCCCACTGGCAGGACACGATACAGACTCCACTCTTCATTTTTGGCATGACCACTGAGGCTCAAAGACAGCCAGACAACAGTGTCTGTCTGGTTTCTTAATGAAGTCAAATTATCCACTTCAAGCCCAGCTCTAAACACAGGGGAGGTGTTAGTGAAAACAGGGGAGAGCGTCTTTACCCTAAGTGATGAGAACCAATGCGTCCTTTTTACTTGAAAAAAATTAGCTGCCTCTTTCCCATTGAGAAGTTTTCAACACTGCTTAAACGTTCCTAATTCAACATCATATCAGTTAAGCCATAGAGTGAAAACTACATTACCAGGCAAATGAAGGATGTATTATGGCAATGATTTCCAAAGCATGAAGCACAATGAAGAGTAACTCAACGCCTGCTACTTGTAGAGAATTGAATGAATATTATAATATTTCAGCACAGGATACACTCTAATTTCATTCTGTGGTTTACAGAGATGTTCTCCATCTCCATGTTCTCCGTGAAGTGGTTGGTACCCAGTAAAATGTTGGAAGACCAGAATGCTGGGCGATAAAACTCTGTAGTAGATTTGACAGCAATTTGTGTAATATTACCATATGATGATGTATGTACTGCAGTTTTATTAAAGTCCTCTTAGGCCTTCAGTTGGCACAAGGAGTACAGGCCATGTACCATGTACCATGTTTGTGGTACAGATTTGCATCCCAAGACTGGGACTCAAACTTGGACTATAACTGGCTATGGACAGAGGTCCCCATTGGCAAACAACAATTGGCTCAGCCTTGTGGTGGGTAAATTGGGGGATAAACCAGTTAATATATCAATCAACATAGGTAGAATCAGCCCTCAATATGAATCCATATGTGAGTGTGTAAGGCGAAAGTAAGACGAACGTAATCAGATTAAGATTAACCAGAGTATGGTTTCAGATGCACCCATTAAGACACATCCAAAGGTTCACAAATTGGCGGATTTACTTTGGTTGCATGGATGTTATCGGTGGCTGCCACCAGACCACAGCTTCCCTCAGTTACACCTGTCAGCCATCTTTACCTGCATCTTCATTGCCACACTTGATCAGTTTTCTCAGAATGGATTGTTTTTGCTTTGACTTTAAGCATGTCCACTTGCCTAAATTAGCACAAAAACTTCTCACTCAGAAAACAGACACAAGATTTAAAATAGAAAATATGTTTCAGAGCATCACCTGTGGTGAAAAGTCATTTTTATATATTTTAATAGAAAAAGGCTGTCGGAAACACAGTGCAGCAACATTATTCTGACAAGTACCACTGTGAAAATGATTCAATAATAATGCAGTGTTTATTATTTGATCATTTCAGAAGATAATTCTAGATTTATATTTTCTAAATTTTATTTAATCATTTTGACATGTTTAAGCTTCCATGAGCTGAGATCATCAGTCGCATTGCTTTGCTGGTCCCTACAGTTTCTTGAAGACATATGTTGACTCTGCATTCCTCTAATGGCAGAGGCAATTTGTGATTGATGTCACATCTGTTGTGTGAAATATAGCAAAGGCTGAATTACACTCTCTACATATTTTTGGAAATATTGTTGACTATTATATTTTTCTGTTCACATATTTCATTGTGTATGCTGTTACTAAAAGCTTTATTGGTAGAAAGAGCAAAGAATGATCAGCATTAAGCATGCCATTTGTCACACTCATTGTTACACGTCAACATGACGTTAATTGATGACAAATGTCTCACACTTCTATACTGTCATATGACTCATATTTTTATATATCTAATACTATCAAAACACAGTGCCCTCTGTGATGTTTGGAAAAACATTTTTTTTTTCTTCATTTGGTTCTGTACTCCACAATTTTAGATTTGTAACTTAACCATTCTACTGAGGTTAAAGTGCAGCTTCTCAGCTTCTGTGTGTGTGTGTGTGTGTGTATATATATATATATATATATATATATATATATATATATATATATATATATATATATATATAATTGCTTTGTAGGTTAGTCAGGTGTGTTCAGTTGCTCTGTTCAGAGCAGGTATCTAGTCTTGATTCTAGGTTTTTCATTGCCTTTGGAGTCTGGTATTGGCAGCTGTGAGCATGAGGACCAGAGCTGGGTGAATGAAAGTCAAGAAAGCCATGATGAGCCTGAGAAATAAGAAAAAAAAATTTATTGTAAGAAGACTAAAGGTTGGGACCGCGTTGCTGGAAATTACATGGTGTCACACATGGTAACACCTAACATGGTTTAGCTTCCCGTCGAGACCTACATCATTTCCTGTGGTCAACCCCACAGCACTGGATTTACAGAAAGTAAGATTTACCAGCACCGATAAGACTGATATGTGTCACAGTTGATGTATGTTCAGTCTAGGGCGTTTTCACACCTAGAGCGTTTAGTCCGGTTCAATCGAACCCTGGTGCGTTTACCCCATTAGTGCGGTTCGTTTGGGCATGTGTGAACACAGCAATCGCACTCGGGTGCGAAACAAAACAACTGCACCGAGACCCTGTTGACCAGGTGGTCTCGTTCCGGTTACAAATGAACACTGGAGCGGTTCGTTTGTGTCGAGAACGTCATCCGATCTAGATCTGACTCAACTGAAGGAAGCATTGTGCATTTTTTAATTAATCCAAGGTGTTTTGAGATGTCGAAACTCAAAACACTCTTATGCAGGTTTTTTAAAAGTATATTTGTAAATATAATACATGTTTATATTTTTCCATACCACAGTAGGATTCAATTTGAATCGAATGTATATTACTTTAATAGCAACAACATGTTAAACATGTATATAATATCTGGGCACAATAGTTTTCTGTTTGATTGGCAAAACCAGTCCAGGAAAGCTTTCGTTTATAGTTTTATATCCGTTTTCATATTATACATCAGGTAATAGAAGCTTCCGGTACAAACTATTCTGATATTCTGCCTACTTATCCATGCGTTATCATCTTAATTCAAAATTTGGTTAATAGTCCCAGTGTTTCCGCCCTATGATAAATAATCACCTAGCGCACAGGTGTTGAAATTTTCTTGTCGCGTATGTTGGCTGTAACATCGTAATCTTATGGTATTAATATCTGGAAGATGATCAGAGCTCCCACACTCACTCTGTTTCCAAGCCCAGTCTCAGCCTGCTCCTCTAAAAAGTTAGGTTTGGTTACTTTAGCCAGTCGTTGTTTTGTCGAGCAAAATAATAAGCCAGATATGTTTTATTCCCCCTCAATAAAGTAACCAAAAAATATTGATTTGATGAGCACTACGGTGAATCTAATGATCGATACAAATAGTTGCGCCTGCGATTACGTTTCCATCCCTGCCACACGTGACTCAGTAAATGTTTTTCTTTTCTGGTCCGCTTAAATTTAAGCAATGTGAAACCTAATCGGACGAAACAGAAAACGAACTAAATGCATGAACTTCAGTCTGATTCGTCCTAGGCAAACGGTCCAATAGGCGTGGAAGCGACCCAAGAGCAGTGCCAGGCATTTGAGCTGAAGGTTTTGAATCATTAGCTTACATTTATTATCATTGATGCTTTGGCACACTTAGTCCAGTAGATGGAGGCAAAAGGTATGAGTGTTGAGTAGTAGATAGCAATCAAATACGTTTCAATATAGACATGTACTGAATATTTTTTTGCCCATATGTAGTCTCTTATTTCTGTTTCAGTCGTGGAGGGTGACACTATCCTAGTGACTGGAGAGTACAGTTAATGACTCTTCCATTATGTCAAAGAAATATATCTGCCAGTTTAAGATGTTTACCAATCACAAAGCAAGTGTCCTAGGCAACTCCTGGGCAACATTATGCGCTGTGCCTGCTTGGATGTCTTTAGATTATGTGTGTTCTTAAAATTTGACTGGCAGGTGGCGTTTGACTCCAAGAAAAGCAGTAAAACAGGATGTATGCAAACACTGGAAAACATTCACAGCTGCAAATGTTTGTCCTCTGGAGTTCAGACTTTATAAATTTATTCTTAAATCACATGTACAAAATAACAGCCAATATTATGCTATCAGATATAATCAAAAATATAAATAAAAAGCTCAATCAAAGTGTTTTCTAGTTCCCCATAAATCTTATGTGATAATGAAAAAAAAAATTTCATCTTTATCTGCAAACCAGACATGATCAATGACCCTGTCAAAATTTTGTTCATGTTTTAGATCTATTTCAAATGCAGGTTGTTCCCTGCAAGACAGCCTGTAAAATCATCAGTGCTTTTGTACCAGTCTCTATCTCTCAAGTGGAGCCTTCAGGACGCACAATGTCCTTTTTTGCTGACTTGCCAAAATCTCAAGATTGTTAATTTAATTGCAGTAATTTGCATGTTTGTTGAATTCTCTCAAGATGTCCTCATAAGAATCCCACTGCGAGGTCAGGGAGGCTCCCTGAGCAGCTGCTGATTCTGTTTATGTCAAACCACATGATGGTTCCTTTCCACAGCCCCTTTGGTTCTTTTCCAAAGACATTTACTATGTGGATTTTACTGTGTGGATTATATACCTACCCTTGAGCAGAGCTTGCTTAAGACTGTTGCCTTGTACTTATGCTGTAGATTATGAACATTCAGACATACAACTGACTCAAACTCAGTGTTATATATTGAAAAAAGTCGGTCGGGTTGGGTACACGTAACGCGACATGGGTGGTTATTGGCACCTTCTTCACTGGGCTTTCGACGGGGTTACATCATGCTAGAGTCATTGACATTATGTTATGATAATTAAATATATGCCATAAAGCCAGTTAAACTATAAACAAAACTGGTTTTTCTTAGTTTTACCAAGGTTCAATACAGGCGCACTTAATATTGTCTTTTAAATGCGAAAACAAATTGATCAGTTAAATGATGGATGAGTGTGGAGGTTTTCACATTTCTCAATTTATGAGCTGCGAACAGCATTTTGGATCCGAAGATCAATTACGCAGTAAAAAGTATCACCGACCAAAATAAAGATACAATGTAGTTCTACAATATGACAAACTTGATTTGTTTTTATTCTCGACGTGTAATAAGGTTATGACGCTAAATGTTTAATTTTTCACTTGTATTATAGACGATTCGTGAATCAGCAGAGATGTTAATTAAGCTGTCTCACTGCATATCGGTCTGGATAAAAGTATCTGCTAATTGAATGAATGTACAAGTAAGTGGGTGTCTAAACCTTCCCTGGCAACTCGACATTAACTGTGATCTGCAGCTGATGCACAAACGCGCAGAGCCGACTGAACAATGGGGAAATGTGGAAGTCCAGCCGGTTCCATTATTTTGTAGGGGAACCTCAAAGAGCCGAAATAACGCAAATGCGAATATCTTCCCACCCACATTTTAATTTGTTTCGTTGAAAACATATGATACATACGTACTCTTGTATTCACAATATTCCTTATACAAACGACAAAGAGTAATACATTATTTAGATTCCAGGCAACACTGTTTTACTTCACCTCCCTTTGGAGGGTGCAGGTGTTTACTTGGTTTGTTCCATCTCCCTGCTCCTTTTCTTCCTGTATTGAGGCAGGTTTATGAGGAGCTCTGAAGTCGCTGATACCGTGGCAGGGGGCTGAGATGAATTGAAAGAAAAAGCAAAACCAACTCTTTTGTAATTAGTAGAACAACGCTTTCAAAACAGTTGGGGTGAAGTAACAACGTGTAAAATAAAGAAATAAAAACGATAAAAGTGTCTTCATTTTTAAAAAGGGGCAGCTTTAAAATAGCCAATATCTGATCTTATTAGGTAGCGGTTGTCGGCGCAGATCTGGTAACGTAAGCGGCAAGGTGCACCAAGCGAAACTGCAGGTCAGTAAAATTGAAGTCTGTGAACGTGGACATTTGCAACGTGTTTGTTTTTTTGTTTACAGTACTTTTTAACGGTTAACGCTTAATGACAACGTAGGAAAAATCTGTTTGGCAAATGAAGCCGGAATGGATTGCTCACCAGCGTGTTGTTGCATTCTGAACGTTCCTTTAGCAGGTTACCTGAGGAAACATCGTGTGTCAAGGCGACTTCTTTGTCCTGTTACGATTTGAATGACCGTGTCCTTTATATGCTGTGTGTCAAGTAATCAGTAGAGGCTGCTGCGTTTTATTCAGCCCTGCACGTGTGATGAGTGCTTGTACGGGGTGGGTTATTGCGTATTTTTATGTTGGTACAAGCCAGGCAATCCCATAAAATAAGTTCTGTAACCAGAAGAGAGTCGGCGTCACCGCCTGTTGCAACTACACATTAATATTCCATATCACATTACTGTTTAGATACGGCAAAGTTTTGTGCGCTTATGCGTTTTTCTTTTTCTGTTTCAGCAAGAAGACAGAATCCCCTTCAGCGCAAATGGACACTTGTCTCCTTCAAATGTAATAAAGCAGCACGGTTTAGCACAGAAATCCTCCTTGAGCTTCTGTGTCAATAGATATCTATTTTATTTTTAATTAAAACACTTTTACAGTGTATCAAGTTAAAAAGCTACAGCAATCGTTTCAATATTGTAAGCTAAAAAATTGCCCACATAATTAGCTGCAATTTGGTCTGAATTTCCGCAAATGGCTTGTTGTTTGAAAGACGAGCTCCTGTGTTCAATCTGTCTTAGTATTTACCAAGATCCTGTAAGTTTCGGTTGTGAACATTACTTCTGCCGAAAGTGTATCACTGAACACTGGAGCCGACAGGAGCACCACGGTGCTAGAGATTGCCCGGAGTGCCGTAGAACCTTCACCGACCCGTTGCTCTCCCCAAGCCTCAAGCTATCTAACATCGTGGAGAGGTACTCCGCGTTCCCACTGGACGCCATCCTGAACGCTCAGCGGAGCCCGTACCCCTGTAAAGACCACGAGAAGGTGAAGCTGTTCTGCCTGAGCGACAAGAGCCTCGTGTGCTTCTTCTGCGACGAGCCCGCCCTGCACGAGCAGCATCAGGTCACAACAGTGGACGAGGCCTTCGAGGAAATACAGGTGCGCCTTTTCCCCGTGTCCTCCTCTTTGGTAACTTAATTTGGATGTGTTATTTGGCTGATAAAATGGACTTCAGATATTTCGTTGCATGACTACAGTACTAAGGTCCTCTTATTAGAATACTAATTTCATGTCTCATAAAGTACAGGAATCTGTGTAGTGTCTAATGAGGGCCACATCATTTACAATTTTCTGTTTGATTCAGTCATGAATGATATATGGTGCAGCGAAATTTATTGGTTTCCTGAGTTATGTGTTTTCATGTGATTGTATGTATTTACCAAAATTAACATTCAAAGTCTAATCAGACTGAAAACTTATTCATGTAGTGTTTGTATGATCATCTCAAAGGGAAAGCATAATGCATTTTTATTTGACAAACAAGGTGGTTTATTCGTTTGATGGATAGTGTACTGAGTCAGATGTTGATATGACTGATGAGGAGAGGATACAGGATGAGCTGTGGGCTTTTATTGGGGGGTGTGATTCATACGGTCAATGGGTTTTAATGCATCACTGGAATAGCAGTTCTGGCATCAGCTGCATGTCCAAGGAACCCTGATGCGGAAGGAGCTGCAAATCACATTTGCTTTGGCAGCTTACTTGTTGTAAATTGTATGTATATATTTGATCCTGTGGTCATTTTGACGGGCGAAATCCTTACAGACACCGCCCCCACTCTTCTCTGATAGGGATCACAAGCAGGTAAGCACTTATCAGGTTAAAGCCCATGTAGAGGTGAAGAGATGTTTCCAATGGGATTTTTTTTTTTTTTTTTTTTTTTTTAATTGTGGGTTTCTGCAGTCGATCGTACCTTCCACACCACACCCACTATTTTCACGTAGGCTCTGTCCCAACTTGGATAATTTTTTTTTCTGTCACATTGCTGGGTGATTTCAAACCATAAATTTTGCTTACACACTCGTTGGTGCCTCCTGCCGTCATCGGGTAGATGTGCTGATGACTCTGCAGGCTGTGAGCGCAAATAGTCTCACTGCAGTATTAATTTGTTTAAAGTGTTAAAACTGTCAGATGGTTTGTCTTTGGTTTTGGCAATGAGATTCCTCTGGAAGTGTACATGCCTTTCCAGTTGAAGTGTTTTGATGCAGTTTTGGTTTACAGGTGTAGATTACATTACTGGTTTTCCTAGAACAGATTGGTCAGCCCCATTATAATTGCCTCTGGGGAAAGCGATGTGTCAGGACATGATCTAAATTGACATGATGTACATTCTCTACTGGTGTGTTTACAAAACATCTTCATCATGCCTTACTTCTCAAAACATTCAATGACTGGCTGATAAACATGATCAGGTAGCTCCCTGTTGGTGCAGGGGTCATGCCGAATATCACTGTCCTGCTGACCTGACTGTGTGCCGTGCATAATTCTCACTATAAGCTGTGTACAGTCTCAACCCCCCTCCCCATCGCACCGTGTCCAGACAGTTACCACTAACATGGTCAGGGTTTCAGAAAAGCCCATAAGCTATATTCATACACTTGAACAGTGTTTTTACATTAAATTACATTACATTCATTACATTACAACAGTATTTTACAAGCATGGCCACTCACTGGCCCCCATCATACAGTAAGATGGACCAAAGGAAGTCTGTTCCATGGGCATTCCACAGCTGCTCTTACCTGAAAATGAAAATGGTTCACCCTGAAGAAAAGCACCTTCTGAAGAGTGGAAGGGGTGAACCTGCATGTTATTGTTTACAGCAAACAAGCCTTGTGGGTTGATTTCTATGCTGAGCATCCGGGCGTGCTGTAAATGAAAGGAAATTGATATGGTGATTGACTTAACAATCTTAGTTTTTCCCCTAAGCTCCTTTCTGTACACGTATTTCCTTCTGAAAATTTCATATGCCAGTAATGGTATATTTTAAAGGTTAAGTTTTTGTTTATCCTATAAGAACTGATGGAATGTGCTATGCTTTCAGTCAGCACACTCAAAGGAAAAGGAGGTCCACACTAATGGAGCCTGAAATTCAGCCTCAGTGAAGTCTCACTCCCCCCTTTACTCAACTGGCAAAATAAATCTCCAGCAAATGAAAGTGAAAAGAATGTGCTTCTCCCCCCATGTGTTTGTTATGGTTTCCTTAAAGTGAATTAAAGTTATGGACATTTGGCATGGTGTAACTGTTCCTGAAGAGGTGCCTATAGAACATTCCTTTCCTAGAGTTCTGTTTAAAGAAATGGTCATTTACTCAGACACTCCCTTTTCTTTGTTTTAAACATCCCAAGAACAAAATCCAAATCTACAGTCCTGCAGAACTTTGTCCTTGACTTAGAACACCATACACACTTTTTTTTTTTTTTTTTTGTTCTGGCCTTTTATGTTCAGTGGTTCCTTATCTTAAAATCCGAAAACAAAGTAGCATTTGCTTGGATTCCTTATTCACTCTTTGACTGAATTCCAACTGTAGTGCAGGTTGTCGTGTGACCCTCGCTCTAGGATGAAACCAGCACCCCTTGTAGGTACCGTGGTTGAGGGCTCTGGCTACTCGCCTGTAGGCCTGGCCCACTTTACCGTAGCCATAGCGATGCATCAATTGGTGGAGCTGCCCTTTCTGCAACACTTTAAAACCGTTGTCCCCAGATGAAAATCATCCAGTCACTTTGGCCGCAATAATTAAGTGACATGACAGCTCATGTTTTGCATGGCTTGGTTTGAATGGAATTAAAAGCTAATTTGGCTCTGAGCATGCCAGTTCAGTAACATTTAATTTGCTATGACAAAAAGGATTATATGATAAGGCCTCCGTGCTAAAGTGGAGAACATTTGGGAAGGGGGGTTGCACTGTTTCAGGACATCCATCAACTGAAAGACACGTACATGCCTCTGAAACTAAAGAAATGAACAGAAAACAAGACCAGCCTTGTATCTGCCAGTTACTTTTCCCTACTTTGTGAGTGAGGGTACAGAACTGTCTTCGGTAAAGGAGCCAACGTGGACCTCTCCGACCTGAATTAAAAGCAGCCACATTTGCAGTCAGATTACTTGTGCTGTATTGATTAATGTTTATGTTTACATTTATTCATTTGGCAGATGCTCTCCAAAGTCACTTGCAAGGCCAGCGTGGCACAGCACATTGCATGCAAATATCAAGAGAAACGTCAAATGCAGTGCAGACCATAACTCTAGTGAATTTAAGTTTAAAGCTGATTTGAGTTAACCACTAATGAATGAAATGTGTAAAGCACACCAATAATAGATACTCTTGAGTACTTTAGTTTTGTAGAAGATCAGAATTTAGAGTGAGTGAGTGAAAAGATGAATTTAGAGTGATATAACTGAAATCTTTTGAGTTGCAGGGCTTCAGTGAGTGGTGTGAGACATGCTTACAGATTCAGTGCAGGTACAGTCTCTTCGATGGGTGAAGGAGGGTCCCTTTTTTACTTTCAATCTGCACTGACCCATAAAGCAGTCTCCTGACAGACAGGGATCAGAGGCTGATGCACACTGGTTAAACAGCTTACATAACTTCATCTACTGCTCCCAGAAACTCCCACAGTGCACTGGGGCCTCCACAAACAGCTGGTCCGCTCATTTGCGGATCAGCTACAAGTGCTCAGGGCAGCGCTCAGCACTCACTGCACTTAATGTGGACAAATACCACAACAACTACTTACTGAAGCACAGACTGTAATGGGGCATGTGCTTCTGTGGCCATTATGATACTCTGCTGAATAAAGTATCGCAGCCACACTTACTGTTGGTAGATTTACTGGCACAAGTAGCCTAGCGCTGCCTACCAGTCTGCAACAAGAAATTGTACTGGAACAACTGACCTTAATAGGAGGCAGTGATGTAATAGCCAGTTCTTGATAATGTGGATTATGTGGATGAGAGGAGCCGAGTGCTTGTGTTTATATGTTGGGTTTTTGATGTCACAACATTGGCTTTGCTCGAGCGTGTTCTGTCCTGAATCATTGGTGTCACCTCCTGTCCTGCACATGCCCTCCTGGATTGTTGGCGGCGGTGTCGTGGGGGAGGAAAGCTAGGCAGCTGTGCTGTCAGGCTCATGACTGTGATCTGTGTGGTCAGGATGCTGCGGGGGACGGCAGTGTATGAGGTCATTTAAAAAGAAGCTGGTCCCCTCTCTCTGTGCCCATTTATGTCAGTGCTGGGGGGCGGTTGCAGGGAACAGGAGAAATCTGCAACCGTCACTAGAGCTGTATCCACCCTCTGCAGAACTTGCAGTTTCTGAAAGCCCAGAAGCTACAGCCACCCTCAACACAACATCACCGTAATATGACTGCAGTGTGAGGTTAAGAGGACCCGAGTGAGGAATTTCTGTTTCATAGGCTTCTCTGAGTGAAAACTGTGTTGGTTTTTCTCTGACACGTCTTTATTTCAAAACAGAGCGTTTTTACCCTGAGCCTCCCTCATGCATGTGCCGTAAGAGAAATAAATGAGCAGTGTGTCTAACTAAACGTCTGCTGCTGTGATAACTCAGAGATCAGTAAGTTCTCTTGGAATTTAGCCCAGTCACCATTTCCTTTTTGGGAAAGACTTCAGTCTTACTTGATGTAGAAGAAAATCCCTCTACTGCTCACCTGTGAGACATTGCAAGCATTGTCACAAGGGCTATGCATAGCCTGACCCAAGGCAGGTGTTTGTTCTCTAGGATTGGCCAGTTCGACTCACCCCCCTCTTTGTCCTTTTCTCTGATGTCATGATTTAGCTTCACCAGCTCATGTATTGGAGGAATGTCCAGCTTTGTTATGCTTTGCTAAGATCAAGAGCAGATTATCAAAAAGGCCATCTTAGATTCATTGCTGATATTACTTTCGATAGATGGTGAATTTTCCTTAATACTTTAAACCCCCCACCCCCACCCCCTTCTTTGGTGTTGCCCTTTTTCCTGTTTGGAGGAAATTAGGTGTCAGGGATCCACATTCCTCAGGAAGGGATTGTCAGGCAAAGCCAACCCCCCACCCCTTTTGGGGTTGCTAAGATTTGTGTCTGGTCTGCAGATCAAAAGATGGGAAAAGATTCCCTCTGCCCTTTAAAGTCACAGTGAAAATGTAAAAATGTGCAATTAAACAATGCAGCTACTCTAACATAATATGTGTGCAGAAGTTAAAAGGTAGGTGTGGGATTATGTCATAGATCTGTTATCTTGAAAAGATGGCCACACATCCTCGCTGTGAATCTGTCCGGGAGGGGGAAAGGGGGCTGTTTACTTGATGGCTGGAGAATGAGCTCCTGTTTCACACACAGCGCTCACAGGTCCCTGCTGTGCAGAGCCAACATTACAACTGTGAGTCACTCAGCCTCCTCTGTGTCTCAAGACCCATTTCTTCTCAGAGCGATGACTCCTGAATTAACCGTTATGTTATGAAAATTGTTCCAGTACAGATGAATGAAGGTAGTGCAGTATATGGAAAATTGATAACTAAAAATCAGTGAACAATAATGATAGACGTTTGCATTGCTCTGTGATTTCTTTTGAAATATACTCTTGTTTTTTTTTTTTTGCTTTTCCACATCCAAACAGACTTTTACTTTTCACCTCTGTCATTCTGTCTTTCTGTGCCTATATGTTTTTTTTTCCATACTTCTCACATGAAGTTTGTAGTTTCACTTAGCTCACATGTGCCATCAGTATCCACACAGAACATGTGTCTTCCTCCGACACATTTCTGTGTGAGCCACAAGGCAACCAACCACAGAATTAATGCCAACTGAAGGAAAAGCTCAGAGGGTAACTTAAAAAAACCCCATAACCCATGGCCCGATTTGAGTCCACCCTACCTGGGCTGGACCAAGCCAGCCGTGACATGCCACAGCAGGCTCCTGGCCCCTGTCAGGTAAAGCCATAGGCGAGTCTATGAACGCTCAGTTGGAGCAGAGAGATCATGTTCGGCTGAACAGAGTGGTTTCAGGGGCTGACAGTGATATTCTTGTTGCAGAGGATCATGAGACACAAAAATAATCACTGGAGGAGATGATGTTGCAGTGATCTGTTCAGAAACAAGCCTCATTGTTTGTGAGGGCGCCATAGTAACTGCTGTATGTTGTGATAAATTAGCCTGTCAGGTTTTGCCTCCGTGCTTGTGTTTTGTAATGGTAAAGACCATGGGGAGAATTATTGCATGTGTATGAAATAATAGGAAAGATTAAAAGAAAAAGCAAGCCACCATCAAGACAACAAGCACAGAAACAGGGACCATAATTTGCAGCTCATTACTGTGTTATCATCTCCTCTACCATCCAATTATAATTGTTCCATCTACGTCTACCTTTTACCCTGTTTATTTTCTGTTTCCTGTGGAATTCAAAAAGGTTATCACAGATGTTGCTGAAAGCCACGGTCTCTGCCTTGTTAATTCATATTCACGCAGATGTTGTGGATCAAGCTTAGACATGCCTCCTATCTGTATGAATCCAGTGTAAGAAGTGTCTGGTGTTTATGAATAAACTGTCAGTGCTGTTGACTCTAATATACTCGCTGTAATACTGTGATGCCTATATGCTGTTTACACACACCCTGCTTTCCTCTTTGCTCCTAATGCTGACCCTGAAATGAGCTGTAGTAACACAAGCAAATATGGACCACATAAACTTGAACCTATATTCCTGTTCTACTTTCATGGGATAGTAGCTTGTGAACTTTTTTTTTTCTGTACTTCATCACAAATATTCAAATGTGTAGGTATTGAGATTGTACTTGTGACACTGCTGTGATTCTGCTTTAACAAATCCCCAATATGTACAGCATCATAACACCAGCCAAGGTGCTCCTATGCCCTTCCTTTTTAAAGACAAGCCATGCAAAAGAACAGCATCAGTGTGCAGTGACATGTTACCATGGCAACACATTGGCCAAATTGCCTCTATACATTTTGAAAAATGTCACAGGTGGATGCACCAAGAGGTGCAAGCGGAATTCAAGGAACTGAGTTAATAATCCTTATTTAGAAATAAATTACATTACTAGTGAAGTAAATATTTGTAGTGTGTGTTGTTTTGTCAAGCAACCCAATTAATGTGAGAAAAACAACCGACTACCATTTTTTTTTCATATTAAATCACATGAAAGAAAAACATACTGAATGTAACTACAGTAAATACATAGAGCAACAAATAATTATCAAGTCCAAGTGAGGCATGTTTTTTTGTAAACACACTCAAGCACACACTTTGCATTTTACAATGTAAAATGTATGCTGTAACACAGCATCTTCCTTTGTCATCTGACCTGTTTCAGTCTTTCAGAACTCCTAGTTGGTTTGATGGTGCCCCCTTCAGTATTGCTGAAGCACAATTACAGCTCATTAAAGGGAATTAGACCAGATTAAAAATTATGAGGGTGGGGCCAGACATTGCTGTAATTGTGTCATTCTGTGTGTGACAAGGCATGAAGATAAACAAGGCTGTGAGTAGAGGAAGGATGGTATGCCGGTTTTATGTCTGTCTGTCTGTCTGTACATTTTGTTTGTTCACACACATCCATCATTGCATTACTGCCTGTTGTAGGTATACTGTTTTTTTTTCCTGGAGTGAAAAGGACAACAAACTACTTGCGCAGACTATTGGGCTGACCTGGAGTGTCTGCTCTTCATTGGTGCTCAGTCACCCTCAGAACTGCCATCTCTGTGTTTCATTGGTGCCTAGTCTCCCACTCAACCGCCATCTCTGCATTTCATTGGTGCTGTCCCAGTGTTGCCTCCAGTTCCAGTCACAGCAGGGCCTCCGGTTTAAGCGCTGCATGGTCTCCTACTAATGACTAACTGAAAATGTCACACCGTATAAATTAAAGCCATGGAATTAAAGTGCCCTTTCTACGTACTACTACTCAGGAGCTAAGGTGCACCATGATTCCTTATACATAGAGTCTAGATTCATGTGCAGACTGATTCCAAATGCACAGAGTGTCTCTAATCCACATGGTTTGATCCTAAAGAGGGTTGTTGTGACCTAAGTTGTTTTTTTCTGTGACCACATGGTTAAGGACAGCGGAGGATCAACTCTGAGTTGGCTGAAAGGCCCTGTGAAAGCAGCTCTTTTTTAAAACCTTGTATGGAGCAGTTTGCTTCTGTCCACGTGACACTGACACGACACAGTGTGTTTAATCCAAACAAAAATGTAGATAATGTAAGGGTTATGTAAACATTTTAATCATTGGCCTTGTAGAAATGCATACCCCATACGTGCACTGTTTTGCCTTTGCCACTCATTTGAGGCCAGTTATAAACCTTATTAACCTGCAAAATCAGCAACATTTTTACCGTTGGCTGGATGTCTCTCGGAAGGATTCATTAGCTCAGATTTATTCCCTGTAAATGCCTCTATGAGACAGAGGGCTTGGCAGAATGGAGATTTCCCTGAATCCAGGCAGGGCCAGCAGGCTGCTGGGTGTCACAGGTACGGCCATCTTTGACAAAAGAACTCCGGTTCCATGTGCTGCTACATTCATAGAGAGGTGTTTTGCTGCTTTTTGTCGTATCTTCACTCATTTCTATGCTGGTTGTGGATGGGGGGTCCAGCTGACACCATGTGATGTGTGTATATTCATGAATGTATATGTTTATACCTGCACATATCTCTGCAAATGTGTTTGGTCTGTGTGTGTCTGTTCTGTGTTTACCAGCTAAGTGGATTTGTACCTCATCAGCAGAGTCTGTGCTGTCTGGGTCATTATGAAAATTAAAATTGAAGGATATCAGCACAGAATTCGGCAAGCCGCACTAATATGCCTCTCCTTGGAGGTGCCTGCTGACCTTTTCTGACCTCGCCAATCTGCATCGCTGCCTTGAACTTTCGTCTGGTTTCAGATTCAGACTGATGTGAATGTTAAGCACAAGTCAATGATGTTGGCTTAATATCAATGTCAGGTAGTTCTGTGATTGAGTGGGAAATTGGTTGTGTTATTCCAAGTGAGGAAATTGCCATATGGGAAGAGTCATTACTATTATTTTACCCTATATGTGGTGAAAATTATGTCACAAAATGGCTTCTGTGAATTACCCAGGTTAAGAAATATACATTGGTGGTCAGGGTGGTCAAAGAACCCGAATTTTAAAACTCTTTTTTTGAAAAGGGAACTTCAGAATTCATTCATCACCCTGTTCTCCTCATAAATGTGAGAATTAACCCAAATACACAACCTGGTCTGTTGGAAGGTCAGTGTAGTCGGGTATTTAATTGTTTTAACCTAACTTTACAGACAGAAGCTGAATGGACTCCACAGCAGCCAAAGTTTGGCCTCTATTGTCTGAAGGTAATCCTGTTAAGGTGCCTGTTGGATAATCCTGCCTGCAGAAGGCTCTAATCCCTCCACTGCCCCCTGCAGTCAGAACTCAATTAGGGTGATCCTAACAAACAGTCCTGCCATCTTTTTATCTTCTGCTGGAGACATGGAGAGAGAGGTGTGACCCCCCCACCTCCGCCCACTCCCTCCCCACCCCCAAGTCTGCTTGCCTCATGATGCTAGACGGAGTGCCAATCACAGGGAGAGCTAGTGACAAGCACACTCGAGGCAACCACTCTGTTAATGCAGCCAGTATGCAGGTGTGGAGTGGAGGGGTGTGCGTGTTTGTTAATGCGAGGTGGAGGTGTGTGTGTGTGTGTTTGTGAGAGAGAGAGAGAGGTGTGTGTCTTATCTGCTCGTGCTCCAGCAGTCTGTTCCTGGCTGTCTCGGCACACCCGAATGATTGCCTGTCCTTGCTGCCGCTCGGTGATCAATACCAGTGTCACTCTGACTTGTGTAATCTTTCAGAATGAGACTGCAGTACTGGGGGTGGAGAGACTGAAATGGAGGCCTGCAAACATGACATCATGGCCTACCGTGCTGTAGTGGCAGGATTTGCTGCCTCCATTTCCGCTGTAAACAGAATCATGACACCGACACGAATGAGATCCAACTGCAAGCATCCCTGTAAATCTTCAGGGTTAAGCTGAAGTTGGGGGGGGGAATGTTTGTCTAAGAAATTTTGGCTGTGAAGCTGTAGTTTTTAATCCCGTAAATAACTTTTTGAGATCTGTTCATGTTGTCTTACTTCTTTTAGGTGTAGGTGATTTAAAGAGACTATGATTTTTACAGAAAACAGCCCAACAATTCAAGAATCTGTTCCTGAATTAGCTCAGAGTTTTATGGCTGTGTCGTGTTTGCACGGGGCAGAGCAGATAAGATGTGCCGTATGCATGTCGCTGCTGATCCAGGAGACTTTCTCCTTTCATGGATGTTTGGCATTGGTTTTTCTGATGATTGAATATTTTTTCCGTTACTTGCCAGATGCTGTTTACTGTATGCCTTAATTTGCACATGCAGCTTGAAGCTAATCATTTCCTATCAGGTCCTGGTGCTGGCAGTCAAGCCTGATAAGTCGGGATGACGTGAGCAGCACTAAATATGCAGAAACAGATGTGAAAAGACCTGCACAGTTCTGAAGAGTGTGGCTGTGATTCAGTCTTTAAGATTAGGATTAAAGACATGCCCTGCAGCTAACAGCAAGCCAACAAAAGCCTGAGTGGAATGAGTGTGAGGTTTAGAATTGTTCAGCCACAGTCCTTTTTCATAACTGCAGTGCATTATGGGAAAGGGTGAGGCCAAGGTGGCTAGAGGTCTGAGTGAATGTGGAGGTCTGAGAGTTGAAGATGCATAATATAATGTAGATTACAGTTGCTTGTAGACATAGATATGCTTACAAATTCACATATACAAGTAAACCATAAACATGCTTGCCTGCTTGCATTCATACAGCTTCACATCTACACAGGTATGTGCCTTGGGACTCAAATTTGGAGATACAAACATAATATTGATTTTGATATTTTTTTTGTTTGTTTGCTGTTTTTATTTTGCCTGGGAATTCACGATTGAATGAAACACTCACGTTCATAAAATGGTCATTAAAACACGAATGGTGTGTGAGGGGGCCAATAGTCATTATGTCGCACGGCTTGAACAAGTGAACTCTGCTGTGTTTTCATTTCACCTGTGTTGAAATTGTTCCCACCACACAGGCAGTGGGATGATGCTGTGGGAGGGCAACCTGCCACTAAACTGGAATAATTATGTCTGGCACAGAGGTGTGCCCTGAACTGATGCTACATAACTCTGGATGAAATAAGTGAGCAGCTAGGAGTCTGCTGCTCTGTGACTGGAGGAAAGCATCAGTGCCTAGTGCATGCACCCCCCATCCACCCAGCTTTGCCCTTTCTGTATACAAATATATATAAAACAGCATCACTGCTGGAGCCAGGTTGCATGTTTTTGAGAGACATTCTGTCTGTCAGTTGAGGTGAATCTTGTATATCTTTTTTTTTTTTTCAGAATATGAATGATGACTAATCTTTCATGAAATTTGCATTAAAAATGGCACTTGGGGCCTCTGGGTGGCTCGCAGAATAAATTGTTGCCTGCGGGCCCTGAGATCAGGGTTTCGATTCCCAGCTATGGCCAGGGGCCCCATTGGCAAGGCAACAATTGGCCAGCCTCACCAGGGTTCAATACAGGGTAAGCCAGCCTAAATTGATCCATTGGTCTCATCACAATAGCGCCCTCCCTGTCATGCCTGGGCACCTGCAGCAGCACAAACCGACTGTACACTGACCACATCTTCCTCCACCATCACAGGCAGAGTGCAGTTAGTGGTGCAGCCGCAGCACGAAAAGAAGCAAGAGCGTCATCACGTGAATCAGAGGAGTCACATGCTCAACTTCTCCTCCCACAGCTGTCAGGGCAGGTGCTGCAGTGAGGTCAACCAGTTAAGCTGAACATTCAGATTGGGGGAAAAAAGGGGGAAACGGCACTTAAATGCACAACACATTTGAGTAAAAGTAATTCCCATTTTGAGTGTACTAATTTTACACAAAGTAGTTTATAATTCCATTTTAGATACTGAGATTGCTCAGAATGGCAAAAAGCTGAGTGAATAATGACTCAGGGTACATTTAGAAATGACTTAAAGTAAACTCTAATTGGAGGTCATAAATGACCACATGCATCTGGCCATTTTCATCCAGTACTGAATGTCCTCTAAAGCTGACAATAAATTAAGAAAATGGAGATTAAATTAGGCAGGGATTCTGTTTATGACAAATTCAAGTGGAGCTGAGGTCACATTGCCAATGTGAAGACAGTGACTCACAACTTAAAGGAAATGACATGATGAAGGATGATCATTTCTAGCTGAGATAATGGTGATAAATTTGTGCAATCAATTTTACTCAGCAGTCTAATGACACAGTTTTTATCTGTTGAACAAATAAAATATATTCCCTACTTTGTGTGTGCGTGCATGTGTGCATGTGTGTGTGTGTGTGTGTGTGTGTGTGTGTGTGTGTGTGTGTGTGTGTGTGTGTGTGTGTGTGTGTGTGTGTGTGTGTGTGTGTGTGTGTGTGTGTGTGTGTGTGTGTGTGCGCCCATCAGGAGCGGTTCATATAGACACAGTTATAATCGTGGTAATTAAATAATGGACTGCAGCCTGCTGGGCAGCCATGGTGTCGTGTTGAGTCAGAACCGTGCCATACATGAACTGAAGCCAGGGTGAGGAATGATTTGCCTGTTTGTCTCCTGAGGATGGAGACATCAGTCAATGGGATGTCCATGTGTATTCATGCACCAGTTATCCCTTCTGGTCAGTCAGGCACCGACATTGTACTTGTGCAAGCTGTGAATAAAATCATCCAGTTTCTGTTCTCACAGCTTCATTATGGATATGTTCCCTGGTGGAACTTTCTTAGTGCTTTATCCTCTTTTTGCCTGGGTTTGGATGCCCTGTAGTACCCACTAGCTGTGCTTGTGGCTGCAACCTCCGCTATCAGTTTTGGAGAGTGCCGAAAATCACACTCTCCTCTCTGAAACGGGTCATGTGATGCCAAACTGCTGCTGCTTCGACACCACTGTCCACAAGCCAAGTCTTCTAACACACACAAGTTGGATCAAAACACTTCATGTGCAGCTTGTGCATGCAGATTGTGGACACTGGGAGTCCCTGGTGAGTTACAGGACAAGTACAGCTCTGCCGACCAGCCTTTCATCTGAGTGACAAAATGGACAATGTTTCTACTGGATGACTGCTGGCCACCACAGGCTCTGACACAGTGCGGATTTAATGCACGATTGTGGTGCGAGTAAACACACCAGAGCAGTGCCTTATCAGCTAAGCCACTGAGAAAATCCCCTGGATTAAACTTTTAAAGAATGAATTTCAAGTTCTTTTCTAAAAATACTATGATTAAAGATAATGTTTACAAGGGCTTTAGATGAATAAGTTCAGTAGCTGCTTTTGTGAAGGACATCTTGTAAATGTTTTGTGTCTGGGGGAAAAAAAGTATTTCATGATCCATGAGTACTTCAGTGGGTCATTACTTATTAAACCGGTGTTTGAGCCGGGAGGTTCACAGGAATAGATTCAGAATCTGAATAAAAGTGTACAAGGAGTGGGTCGCAAGAATCCTCAGCAGGGTGTACAGTAATGGAGAGTGTTATGGTGTCGTCATGTTCCTCATGTGGGTTTAGTGACGGGTCCTGTGTGTGTGTGCATGCGTACATGTGTGCACGCACAAACAGAAGGTCCAGTTCTGGTTCTGAAATGCTTGTAAAGAGAATGTTTGGTTGCCTCCATAGGTGCGTGTAGGAAGTTCTTCTGGTTTTCTGGAATGGTCTCTGAATGACTCTGCAGTTACCATACCTTAATTGGGGTTCCTTCAAGCTGTTTACTAACTTGTAGTTTTATTTGTGTTATTCATGTTTAAAACCAAATTGGTATCTTTTGCTGTAATAAGATTGATGTTACATTGGGGTGTATTGCTAAAAAGTTACCCGTGGCAAGATCAGTTGTCTCTTCTAAGTATAGTTATTTGTATTTTGCAGAGGGAGATGAAGGAGCAGCTGGCCAACCTTCAGGACAGTGAGGTGGGACACACAGAGGCCCTGCAGCTTCTCCAGAGACAGCTCACTGAGACAAAGGTAAGAGCTGGCTCCTCCCACATCACACTGCTCACTGAGACAAAGGTAGGAGCTGGCTCCTCCCACATCACACTGCTCACTGAGACAAAGGTAAGAGCTGGCTCCTCCCACATTGCACTGCTCACTGAGACAAAGGTAAGAGCTGGCTCCTCCCACATCACACTGCTCACTGAGACAAAGGTAAGAGCTGGCTCCTCCCACATTGCACTGCTCACTGAGACAAAGGTAAGAGCTGGCTCCTCCCACATCACACTGCTCACTGAGACAAAGGTAAGAGCTGGCTCCTCCCACATTGCACTGCTCACTGAGACAAAGGTAAGAGCTGGCTCCTCCCACATCACACTGCTCACTGAGACAAAGGTAAGAGCTGGCTCCTCCCACATCACACTGCTCACAGAGATTGAGGTAAGTGATGGCTCCACCTACATTGCACTGTTCCCTCATACTAAGGTACAGCTAGCCCATCCCTCTGGAGTAAGCAACCCTGCTTCTGGAGTAATGGAGGTGTTTTAGTTTTAACTCCATCTGGGCTCTTGATTACAGACTGTGCATGAATTATGAAGTGCCAGAGCCTGAATATTCAAAGACTGAGTGGGTTTAAACCTTTCCGTTAGCACACAGTCACATACAGTCATTAACCCTGATAATTTAAAAGATGACATACTTAAGGGTTTGAATGCAACAAAGCCAGACACATCTGTAGCTCTCCAGGAGCAGGGTTGCTCACCCCTGCCCTGCCACACCACACTGCTTACAGGCATAACCTCTAACAAGCCTATCAACATCATACTGCTCCCAGACACCACTCAAAGTAGATGGGAGTGCGCAGCTGTTAAATATTTAACAACCTTTCCCCACCCACCCTTTTGCCTAATCCCTTTTATGGCACATCGTAAATGCCTAATAATATAAAACATCCAGACATGGTGGAAATGATAATGTGTGGTGCCCAGCCCAGCCACGGGCAGCCATAGCACACTCCCTCCCCTGCAGGGCTGGATCTGAGACCTGAGATGGATGATTCCGGGAACAAATCAGTTCTTTGAGCAGCTAAAACCATAAGTATGACTCTAGAGCCCAATTAATAGAAGAAGGTGAACCTTTTAAGCTTTTGTCTGTGCTGAGTGCCTGCCAAGAGGTTAAATTAAGCTTTAAAAAGGAAGTTGCTTTGTAGTCTAACCATGGAATTTAGTTTACCAACATTACAACATCATTTGTCTTTATCTAAGTGAGACATCAGCCTGGAAAAGGCACATGATGCTATAATGTTGCTAAAATAAAGTAAATGATTAGACTGTGGGAAAGTGCAACCTTGCTTTCACACTTGGGTGGATGTTCTTTACTTTCCTGTATGTCTCATTTGAAAGTATAAAAGTCACCATCGATTATTTAACTTTGAACTTTGCAGTCAGCGGACCATAGATACTGACAGATTGTGACATCTGACAGCTCTGCTCTGCAGATCTCTGTGAGCACAGAGACCCTGCATGTGGTGAGACAGTCAGCGCTGTGTTTAGAGATGGATTGGAAATGTTTGTGTTGGGGAGGTTTGTTCAGTAATCCGGCCTCTTCTGTAACACATCAGAGGAGAAGCTTCTAGCTGCTGTCAACTTCTGAAGTAACACAGTCCAGAAGCATCTCTCTCTATCCAAGAGTTATTTAAAATAGTTTTTCAATGAAATAACAAGGAAGCTACCCTCATATGTCAGGCTTTTACTTCTCTTTCTAAGCTACAGTGAGGTCCAAAAGTCTGAGGCCACATTGAACTTTTTTTTTGCAAACTTTTTTTTCATGTAAACTGGGAAATAATCAGAAAGATTTAGGATTTGGAAACATTTAAACAAAGAAAAGTTATGATATTTAAAATGAAGAAGTATTGAAGATTCTGCACAATGTCTTGGTCAAATTTAAGCAAATGTGTGATGCTGACCCTGTCAATCCCTTTGTAGCAAGGGTCAGACCCCATCAAACATTTATCAGGGCACTTAAAGAACGTTTGTGCACTTTTGTGCCATGGGATAATATGGATCATCAGGTTTTGAACAAACTTGTGGAGTCCAGGCCAGCTCCAGTGCATCCTGTCATTAACGCAAAAGGGGACATACCAAAAACTAAGGCATTCTGGAAATGCATATACATTTTTCAAAGATTTAACCTTACACTTAAATTGTTAATGTAATTTGTAATTAAAAAATGTATTACATTGTAAAAGAATATAAAATACAAGCTCTTCCACTAGTGGTCTCAGACTTTTGGAGCCCACTGTATATGGTTTTAACCAAGTACATCAGCATATTGAAAGAAAAGTTTCAAAATTGCTATTCAGAATTAATCATATATATAATAGTGATATTATCAGGCTGAATGATGAGTGGAGGCATGTGTCAAATATATCTCATTTCTGGAAGCCACCCTCTGAAAATCTGACCGTTGTCTGAGCTGCCAAACCTCCTGTGTGGCAGTTGCTCCTGCAGGGAATGGTGTACCTGGATCTGTCCAGGTCTGATTGTGTGGGCTCTGAGAAAGATTTCATGAGGAAGATGACTTTTTACATTATATGTCACTGCTGAATTTTTTTTTAATTGGAATATAATGCCATGTAATTTTTTTTTTTATGTCTGTTTGGCCAGATCACCCCTATAAATGAAAGTTTTAATGACCAGGACAATTTATTGGATCTATTTGTGATTCCCACAGCCATCATCTTGGGAAGTGTAACTGTCTCCAGAGTAATGACTGCTGTCTGAATAATGACAGTTTTAGCAGTTCACTGTGCTAACTCTACTGGGATCCATAATCACCCCTTCAAACTGAAGTAACCCTGACCTCCAACCCTCGCAGATTAGTGTGACCCGTGTGACATCACCACAGGTCAGCCCCCTTAGCTTGGAGTATGGCACTGTGGAGGGCGCACAGCGGCACTTATCGATCACTCTTTCCCTCCTCCTCCTCCTCCTCCTCCTCCCTTAGCTGTCAGCGAAGAGCCTGCGTGCGACCATCGGCGACGCCTTCGAGCGTCTGCACCGCTTCCTGCGGGAGCGGCAGAAGAGCATGCTGGAGGAGCTGGAGACCGACACCGCCCGCACGCTGGCCGACATCGAGCACAAGATCCAGCGCTACAGCCAGCAGCTGCGCGACGTCCGGGAGGGCATCCAGATCCTGCAGGAGCGCCTCAGCGAGACCGGCCGCCACGACTTCCTGGGGGGTGTGGCCCAGACCACCGAGAGGTAGTGACCCAGACCCACAGGGCGGTGTGGGCTACATAAGATATGTGGGAGTAGTGGGCAGGAACTGTGGGCAGGCATTTGGCTGTGTGGGGCAGCAGAGTGGGATATTATAGAATAATTTTGAGCCAGGCAGAAGGGAGTAAAGCAGCAGGGATACAGTGTGCAGGGGCCAGTTGTGGTCAGTCATGGGTTTTGTGAGGAAAAATGCTTAATGTGAATACAGTTTACCCACTGTTTTTTTTTTTTTTTTTTTTTACCCCCAGAATAAAAGGAAAAATCCATGAGACAAATCTCACCTATGAAGATTTCCCAACCTCTAAGTACATGGGCCCCCTTCAGTACAGCATCTGGAAGTCTCTGTTCCAGGACATAACCCCAGGTAGTGCTGCTCTCTGTGCAAGCAGGCCTTTTTATTCATGTGCACCACACACCGGAAACTTGATTCTGGCTTCAGCAGTGTCGTCACACCCTAGAGGGAGTTCTGCATGGTTATTAAAAGTTTGTACTGGACTCCATAAAATAAAGAGGTGCTTAAACTGAATTAATTCATTAATGCGTTGCATTTCAGTTGTTCACACTACCGATACTATCCGTCCTCCCCCAGAATCTCAAACACACATTATTTAGTTGCACCTTTTCTGTGCCAGGAGCTAATTGAAGCTGTGAATCTCTCAAACCATTCATAAGAAAGACTCCTGAAAATTGCAATAAAACATGCTTACTGTAATTGAATGTGTAAATGCACGCAAACGCTCTGTTTCAGAGGGGTTGCACTATTATTTCCCCTTTGATATATTTTGGGAAGAAAACCTAAGTACTGTGGGTGGACAGGTCTGGTGAAAAGGTCTCTGCTCAGAATGGATGTGTTCGTGTGCCACACCATGGCTCTCATTCACAGGCAATTACTAAAAACATTCACGCCAGGGATATGTTACCCCCGTTAATCAAGTGTTTATTATTCCAGCACAGAAAGATATTTGGCTTCTTTTCACCCCTCCTCAAATACAGAGCTGTCAGTATTGCATTGCCCTGTGTAACTTCATCCATTGTAACAGAGGCACGTGGTCCGGTTGTGTATGTGCCAAGCACTGTATCCTCTCCTGTCCCTCTGTGGAGCACTTTTCACGTAGTGACTCTCATTGCCCAGCATAGCATTTTGGAAACCAAATTACTGACTGCCTTGAACTCCAGAATAAAGAGTCTACTTAATTTCTCACTTTCACTGCATACTCACTATCATCAGCTGTATAATCACTCTGCTTCACTGCTCACTCAGGTTGACTGTGTAATTGCTCAGGTTCATTGGTCAGGTTCATTGGCCCCTTTAAGAGTTTTGGCAGATTTGTGTAATTTAAGGAGGAAAGTGATAGAGTCCAGTCAGTCGCTCAGCAAACTCGCCTCAATTTTCCCCATCCACAGTGCCTGCCGCTCTGACCCTCGACCCCGTGACAGCCCATCAGCGCCTCATACTGTCAGATGACTGCACCATCGTGGCGTACGGGAACCTGCACCCTCAGCCGCTGCAGGACTCGCCGCGCCGCTTTGACGTGGAGGTGTCAGTGCTGGGGGCGGAGGGCTTCAGCGGCGGGGTGCACTACTGGGAGGTGATGGTGTCAGAGAAGACCCAGTGGATGATCGGGGTGGCCAGCGAGACGGTCAGCCGCAAAGGGAGCATCCAGATCCAGCCCAGCCGCGGCTTCTACTGCATCGTCATGCACGACGGCAACCAGTACAGCGCCTGCACCGAGCCCTGGACCCGCCTCAACGTCAAGAGCAAGCTGGAGAAGGTGGGTGTGTACCTGGACTACCCCAAGGGCCTGCTGGTCTTCTACAACGCGGACGACATGTCTTGGCTCTACACCTACAGGGAGAAATTCCCCACCAAGCTCTACCCATACTTTAGCCCTGGCCAGAGCCATGCCAACGGCAAGAACGTTCAGCCCCTGAGAATCAACACCGTGCGTCTATAGAAGCTCAGTTTGGGGCTGGGGATGGAGAGACCCCAGGAACACCTGTGACTCAGGGCTCAGCAATGCTTATCTATGTTATGTGATAAGAGGCTAAAGGTGTTGATCCAGTTTCACTCCATTGTGGGACATGTGTTTATGTGGGAGGAGTTGTGTGGGGATCTCTCTCTTTTGTCTGTGTGACGGCACTCGTTCATTGTCACCCCATTGATTGGTACCTGAAAATTTTCCCCATTTTTCAAACACTGCCTTCACAACGTCATGTGTCATCAAACATCCATGACAGGCTTCTCTTAACTCCACAGGCTGGGTAGGAGTTTCAGACTGATGTCTTACTCTGTGTGTGGCAGCCGCATCGCCAGATTTGTAATATGCTTTGGGTTCACAGCACTTGTCTTTCTGGAACAGATTGTGTCTCATTGGACTTATTGGGTGATTTAAGGCACTTTCCTTGATTGGTTGCAGGAAATTAGCTTTTGCATCTGAATGTCTAGCACTACTGCCAGATTAAGCATTCACCTATAGGGACTGTCTAAATTCCCCATCATTGCCTCACTGTTTGGACAGTCTATGTCCAATCTAAGAAAATGTATACTCAACTGCATGGACTAGTGCTAAGAAAATAACCAATTTTTTTTGTTTATGCAATGATTAAGTGATTGGAATGTGATTTAGACTAATTCAATTCAATCAACCATTTTAGTTGCACTCTTTCAAGTGTGCTAACTAGCTGCAATTCTGAGGGTATGTAGAATTTCTTGAAGAAAATTTGTGCCTAACACAAAGCTATGCAGCAGTACTTTTTCTGCTGGTTGCTTGGTTACTTTTGCTACCTACTTGCAAGCTAACCAGCCAGCATGCTGGCACAATATTTAAACATCCTAGTTTAAGATGGCCCATTTTTTTTTGCTAATCTTGAATGTAAATACTTTTATTTCCTCCTTTCTTCACAGCTGGGCCAAAGATAGATTACAATATGGACTTTTTTATGATATATATTAAAATTAATACAATACATTTTGTTTGAAAGATATTCAGTGATTGTTTTGTGTGTTTTTAAACCTCATCTTGATTCTCAATAACCATACCCAGGAGATTTATCAATAAAATAAATCAAAATGTAATGATTATAGTGACAATCGCTTGGCAGTAGTGGGGAAGGTCTATATATCCCACTCTTTGGTTTGTGTGCCCCTCTATAGGGAAAGTCTGTGTGTCACACTGTAGGGTATTACCCTTTCTGCTTGCTGTGAGATTCAAGGGCCCTGTCCATGGAAGACTTGGTCATCCTCCATACCTGCTACTCTTCTTGTTTGGAGATCAAACTTTCATGCTTTTCACCTTTCAGTAGGTATCTGATTTTCTTTTTCATCTTTTTCATCCATATTGCTTTTTTGAGTGGTTCATCATTTGAAGAAAAAAAAAAATCTGAACTTTTTCATTTCTACCCAAGAGTATTTATTTTCTCCAGCCAGTTAAGATCACATTACCTTTTGCGTTTGATTCCCCCCCCTTGGTTTTCATGCGTTGCGTGTTGAGGAGTGAAAGATCATGCCGAGCTCATTAATCATGTGCCCGCGCCTGCGTTTAATGAGCTCACAAGGTAGCAGCTGTTGATCTGAATGCATCTTTCTGTCACTGTTCAGGCTCATTATAAACAGATATGGCATCCTTCCAGGGTCTTTCCTGCTGGACGAAGTAGCGTCAAGCCTCAGAGAGCTGGCTTAGCAATTATGGGATGGCTTTTGGGGAGATCAAAACAGCCACAGGGAGATGTCATTATTAAAAGAAAAGAAGAAAAAACCCCTAAAGGGGAATTATGGATTGAAATAAAAATACAGTTTTATTGTGTCACTGCCTCTGTGTGATCGTTTCATCACATCCTTTGAATCATTTGGCTAGCTGCAGCAGTGTGACTGTTCTGTTTTGACTTGTCGTTTTGTGGCAGAACGTGGTCACAGGACTCCATTATGTGTTTGTTTCTCAATACCAAACATTTTTCCCACAAGCTCTTTTAATCTCCTTATGGACACAAAGGCATTCCAAACTCAATAATTAACCATGTCAGGCATTTATTTCTGCGTCTGAAAGTGCTACTTTTGTACAAGTCTTCACACAATTTAAAACTGTAGTCATTTCTTGCTGAGTAATCATATGTTTCCTGATATCCATAATTAGACAGTTGCTGGGATGTGTTGAAACCTATCTTCAAACATGCTGAATGATAGTGGCTGAAGACCAGCACTTGTCACTGTGGTGCTTATGTTGGAAGTGGATAAGGGATCAGGAAGTCAGGTGGTGTGGGAGGCATTTCCTGGGCAGAGGTAAATTAGCTGGATTTTCATGCTGCCCCACAATCCCCTGTGGTTTTCACCTCATGATTTCCTGTCCAGTGCACTGTCTGATACTGGTCACTTATTTCCATGCTGATTCCTTCAGTGTTTTTAGACCAGACAAAACCCTGTGAGAGGTTTTGATGGGGAAGACTATGTTGATGATGATGGTGATAATGATGACCGACAATATTTCTATGCGCTGTTGTGTGAATGCTTTCTGTCGTGCTGTCACAGCTGTAATGAAAGTTTTAATGGCCAAATAAAAATAATGGCAAGTGTCCACTGACTTTTGCATTTGGTATTTTTCTGGGAAAGCAGTCTCACATATGGACAATGACATGCATTACCAGGGATGCGGTTTACCATTTAAAACATTCACACTAAGTTTTTTTTTTTTAATTCCTTCCTTAGATGATTGACAGAAAATCTTGTAGATAATTTGATTTTAGAGATGGATGTAGCAAAAGTTGCCTCCACAGTTCGGTAAACTTTCTGTTCTGGTTCATTTCTGGTTCTGCTGGCTCTCAACATCTGGTTCTCAACTGTAGCATGTTTTCCCTCATGTTACACATACCTGGGGGACCAGAGTTCCAAACAAACCAACATCACCTCCAGACAGCGACCGCTTCATCTGAGGTGGCCTCAGGTAAGTTTCATTTTCAACCAGGTGTGACTGAATCCACATCAGCCTTTGCATCTGGCCCAAAACTAAAACAATCACGTCTGTGAATCATACAGCAAAACAAATTAGGTGTGCAAGTCCGATGTGTTTAGCAATGATTCCCCAAACTGAAAACTAAAACCATGATGGATTCCCTCAAAGACATTTGCAGGGCCTTCAGGACAGTTTATGGTATTTTCTTCCCAAGACTCAAAAAAATTTCTCCTGCAGCATGTGGCTTTGTTCAGTTTATTCTCATATCGGTGTTACCTACATACCTTGCCTGTCTCCTAAGGGACTTGAGTGTCTGATTTCTGTGCCTTAAGGAGGTCTTTGAAATAAGACCTAAGTAATTGACAGCAACCCCTTAGCTGATCTTGATATACAGTGTAAGGTGTTGAGTGTCCTACCAGGCATTGAATCCTACTGGCAGGGCCGTTATCATTGTCAGGTTTTCACGTAACCTGGGAGAAGTAGGTCCTGCCAGCTGTTGCTGCTTTGAACTCCTTAGTCCACCAACTAAGCTCTGCAATCACTGCATTGAAAGGATTCACATCAAGCGCAGGTGCTCAATCACTCAGAAACAGGGACCGCTGAGCACACCTGGGTAAATCTACCGCCAGGGATTCACACAACTACCCAGAAAACCAACCAAGGAAAACAGAACCATGCTCTAGCTTGACATGGGAGAATATGCTGTCAACTTGTGGCCACAGTGAGCTCAGACATCCAGGGAAATGGAGAAGGGGTTCAATACAGCAGTAACCAGATCCATGTAATTTTCCCAAGTCCCTACTGGCAGACCCTCAGGAAAAGTGCCGGCTGTCTGGAATGAGTAAGTAATGGGTGCTGATTGAGTGGTGGGAGAGATATCTGCAGACTGAGAAAAAAAAGCATACTGTTCCAGAGGGCAGTATTTTCATATCCCCAAATTATACATGATCTCATAATTTAACAAAGGAAAATTGTTTCATTCTGTACAGGATTGTATTACTTTACATTAATCGAGCAGTTGAGTGTTTTGCTGCAATGTTTTTTTTTTTTTTTTTTTTTTTTTAAAGCTGCAGTGCTAACATGAGCATTTTTGGCGTCTAATATTCAACTAAACAGTGTGTACAGGCAAGATGGTCCGTTTAGCACTCATGGTTACAATTGTGAACCTCATGTTTCATGTTTTTTTTTCCATTTTTGGATGGCATGTCTCTATGCGTTTTTAAAAAGTTGTCTCATTTTCTTGGTGAGGTTTTGCGCTGATTATGTCTCTTTGGCCTCACTTTCATGTAGCTGTTTCCACGATATCTCACTGTTGTGGAAACACAACAAACACATGCAAAAAACTGCATTTAAACCTACTTATGAGTGTGAATGCACCCAAATATGCTTTTCTGTCATGTGGCGAACATTCTTATTATTCTTCCCACAGTCATCAGAAACATATACTTCATTGTTACACTTCTCTGTGCACACAACAGCTTCAGTCACCACATTTAAGTAAATGCTTTTATGAATGGTTTATGAATCCTGTCTGATGAAATCAAACCTCTGAAGGTACCAGTCTCTGCACATCCCTGATTTTATGCTATTTAAGCACTGCGTACGTTCCAAAAGCACACAGACTGGTTGATAGTAAACCTGGAGTTAAACTGTAGTTTGTTTCTCGGATGAGTCACTGTTGAAAGGATGCCTGTTTCAACAGGTCAGAACACCTTTCTGTATTAGCTCAGCATGTGCCCGACAGCTCTCAATGTGTGAAATGGAGACGACTACATTCTTTGTGCGGTGTTAACAAAAAAAAAAAAAAAAAAAAAAAGCCCTTGTTGGTTTTAATATCTTGTGTCAACCTATAGAATACCTTAAAACCCTATTTCAGAGGAGGTATGGATTACATTCAAGCAGCATTGTTGCTAGTGTAACATAACTGTTGAGAGACCCCTGGTGTTAAACACTGTAATTACATAATGTCTACCCACATTAGTGTTTCTCAACCTTTGTGTAGGAGGCACATTGTGTATGCTGACCTGTTGTTTCAGCTGAGGCTGGAATAATTAGACTTGATTAAGCATTTAATTGAACACTGCTCTGGATCCATCAGCTCTTACCAATATCCAAATGATTGTTTCTTTTAAAGGTGAAAAAAGAAATATTGAAGTAAATGGATCAAGTTACTACACGGTCAACCTAATATAGCACATGAAGGAGAGTTTTTACATACTCATCTTGGTACTTGTTTGTATTTTTTTATTTTCTAAACAGCACAGATATTTCAGTTGAAACATTCACTGTATTTGTATGACAGCAGAGTGATTTTCACATGAAGACCCATCCAGGGGTCATTAAGAATGACCCGTAAGACAATAAGGACTGACCACAGCATCGCAGACGACATGGGCGTCACACAGAGTACGCCACAGTCTTTATTAAACTGAGAGGGCTTCATTTCACTGCCGCACATCACGACAGTTATCCTCCCTGTTAAACAGGTTGTGAGCAAAACCTGGAAACACATGGGTAAATGCTGAAACAACAGGTATGCAGCAAAGCTGAGGCTACCACACAGACCAACATCCTTGCATTTATGGGGTCAAGTATACACATTCCAGCTGGTCCCCTATAATTACTGGTAGCATGAAGCAAGTGGGGTAAAGATTAAGGCTTGTTTGGAAGGAGCTTTAGTGATCATGACAATGAAAAATGATGTCAAAGGTGATGTCATCATGACTTCATTAGTCAAGGGCAGCAGTGGCTAAAACATGTACTCTAAAGATCATGATTTCCTTGAAAAAACTTTTTCAAGACATGTCTGTCTTTCCATAACCACTTGCTTTGAAAGCAACAGGTATGCTGCGGTCGTGCTAGTCTACACCCTGGTCAGGTTCTCTGATGGGAGCTTGTGAAAGAGGTATTTGACACACCTCACAACACAGTTTCTTAGAATTGCAACCTTAAACATACACCTGCCTTCTTTGAGCGTATGTGACTCAGATTCAGGTAATCTGTCTGATATTTCTCAGTTCCCAAATCCATCTCTCTCTATTCTCACAGCCTAAACCCCATCTCCTCTGCCACAAACCTCAGCCAGAGACCCCTTCTCTTCTCCACCAGCTCCTCGAACTCCTCTCATATGTATACCTAAAAATACTGTGTGTGACTGTAAGATGGCTCTCATACTCATACACAGCTTAAAATGAGCTTTGTTGGCACAATAAACAAAATAAATTGTTTTACCAAAACAACACAATCAATGACAAATAACTAGTAAATTACAAATATAAATGCCTAATAAAAATATCCACAACATTGGAAATAAAATTAAGGATATTGGTCACAGGAACAACAATGCTTAGTTTTCATTTACAATGACTCACTCACTCTCCTGCACACAGGGAGTCAGTTTTGCTATTTACCCCTTCCCTGTAGGAAAGAAAAATATTTTTATCTCAGTCAGGGAAGGATAAAATAATTGTTTCAATAAAATTATCAATTTTTTTCAAGCTTTCACTGCATGCTTGTACACACACACTGTTTGTGTGTGTGTACAAGCATGAATTAATGCGTGTGCATGCATACATATGCTTGTATGCATGTATGCATGCTTGTGTATCTGAGTGACACAGGGGCAGCTAGCGCTTCAGGCTCCACTCAGCCAGTGAGACCACACTTACGATCAGTATGAGGTTTACGGTGAGAGAAGGCGGGAACACAAAAAGTGCCATAGCACTGAGCAATCCGGCTAGCACCCTTGCCCACAGTGTCCTGCAGGGGGAGTATGTGAGTCCCTGAGGAGAAGCTATGCAAAATTGGCCACACCGTTTACATGTGAAGCATTTCCTCAGTGCTGACCTTAGCCAGGCTGAGCTTTCCTGTGAGGTATTTGGGTTTGATTCCATGGATGGGTAATGGGTATGGACGACAGCGGGGATGATGGTCTTTGTGGCCTGATGAACACAGTACTGTGGGTCTGCAGTGTGAGTGTGACCTGTAGGTCTGCATGATGCTTCCTCCATGATTATAGTCTCTGCTGCCACTGTGACGTTGTGCTGTGTCTGGCTGAGGTGTGTGGGTAATTTGTGCTGCGGCAGCCTGCTGTCAGTTCTCTCTCTCACTTCCTGCACCAGTTGCTGTGTCCATGGGTCGGTTTGCCCGTAGGCCTGTCCTTTTCTGAGCATGCTCAGACTTAGAGGCAGGGCAAGGAGGAGGAGCAGGGCAGGCAGCGTCAGGGAAGGGTCACTGCCCGCTGACAGGGTGACAGTGACCAGGTCAGGGAGGCACAGGGAGAGGGAGTTGGCCCTCTGGATGCAGACCTCCACATCCAGCTGCTCTGACCAGCACCCCTGTCCACCCCAGATTCCACAAAGAGCCCAGGCCAGCAGGCTGCAGAGGAACCCGGGGATGGGGGAGAAACATGACTCTTCCTCCAAACTCCCCTGTGTGTTTATCTCCAGCTGAACTGCAGCCCAGCCCCGTGTGGACTTTGCACCCTCTCTCCACCATCTCCCTATCTCCACATACTCCCTTCCCCCTATCTCCATGGTCCCTCTTCCTCCTTCCCCCATCTCCACACCCTTTTTCCAACCTCCACATTCCCCACCTGCAGGCCCTTCTCTGTCCACCTGACTCTTTTTGCTTGGTACCAGGAGTAGCTTGCAAGCAGTCTCCATGGTGATGAGCGGAATGGTCAGCAGCAGCACTGCCCCATAGGTGTGGCCAAGGAACAGCAGGAAGCGCAGGGCGATGATGTCATTGGACACAGGAAGTGGGGGCAGCCAGGGCTCAGCCAACCAGAGGAAAGCTAGGAAAGCTAAAACATAACAGGGAACTGTGTTACAAACTGTAGTGAGGAGGCACCCTGTCCCAAACAAGACAACCAGAACCCAAAATATGCATTGAAATGAGAACACCCTTTTTTTTTTGATGAAAAATTATACAGTTTATTTACTGGTACACAGCGCTAGGCAGGACACAGAGTGTGTGCTGGATAGACAGACAGCAAACAATAACTGGCAGCAGCCATTTGCATTTATCGTGTCTATTGCCATTTGTTGTTTGTTTTTTCCTGTCTGGAGGGCTCCTCACAAAGTCTGTGTAATGCTGTACTGTGTGGTAACAATAAACAGTATTTCTTTTTTCATCAAACAAACGTTTCCCGCCTACTTTCTGCATGGTTTGTGCCACTGTGCTGAAATGGGCAGTTAATACCCCCACCCTTTTCACTGTAAGGCTCCAAAACCTACTTAAAGGAGAGGCTCTGCTGTGACAGACAGACAGACATAATCAGAGGTGATACAGGCAGGTCCAGTGCTCACCTGTGACAGTCAGGTCAGTGAAGATCAGAAGGCAGCAGCAGCAGAAGCTTACGGAGCTGAGTGACACCTGCACAGCAGGTAGAAAGAGGAAGTCACAGGTGGTTTTACACACTCCCAGGGTCACTGTGCTGGCCAGCACCCCCTCCATCACTGCTAAAGAAACAGAGAGGACAGACAGCACGTCTTACAACAGAATCCACAGGTTTTGTCATCATTTTGGCTACCTTAGCTTCTGACAGCATTTTCTGCAAGACTAAAATGTGTTGTAAATATAATTTACATGCAAGTTTTCTTCAGTGCATCAACACCAGATGTCCACTGGCAACATTTTAAAAGACATAATATTAGCAAAGCTTAGGGTTACTAACTTCTGCTGAAACTATTTCTGTCTAGTGAATCTTGGGTAGGAACAGACTCAAGAGGATTAGCCCATCCTCCTCTAGCTTGCTCAGGATGTGAAGTATCAATGATTAACTACAAGCAATTCCATCTGGAAGGGGACTATCCTGGTTTTTAATGATGTTCTGAAAATGGAGACACTACAAAAAATTGTTAAAGTAGTAGTATTACAACATTATGCATGATCATTTTTAAAAAGTGTTGGATATAGCAAAAACAACCCTTTAGCCTACATAAGGGTGGCGTATACATCCATTGTGTCACATTGTTTTATGATACAAAATACAATGCTAACTGACTTTGAACTCATACCAAATGTTATGATCAACAATTATCGTTTTAACTGTTAATCAAAGAGAACTGGGCTCACACATAAGCAAATGTTGGCCGAAAGTGCTTTCAAACAATGACCACAATCATTCCGTTTTGTGGCATTATGACCAGGTGTTTAAACATTATAATGTTGACAGTTTACTTGACGTGCAGGTGAATTTCCTCCATATATGTGTGTTCAGTCTGACCCCGAGACAAAAACTGTAACCTGATCCTCTTTCCTGTTTTCTCTCTCCCAGAATGCAATGCCCCGCCCCCATCTGCCCCTGGAGGCTTTCACCTCTTATATTTCTTTTCCTTTAAGTTCACTGGAGGCAAGAAATGCTAGTCATCTAAAAATACAAAAGAAACAAATACACAGTGTACAATTGCCCCATTAGTGGTGTCTGTGTCTCAGCACATTCTTTTTATTGCCAATCAGAGGTACTGACATTGTGAACTTAAAAAAAAGGAAGACTTTCATCAAAATTTACTTTCATCACCATTTACAGGTTAGGTCATTTTTTCTTCTTACAGAAAAATTGAGCTTTTATATCTTATCTATTCATATTTAAACATAAAAAACATACACAAGTCTCTTAACATACATAAGACTATTTTAGTTTGACCCATTTTTCCAAAATTCATTCGAAAACAAATGATAGTTACAAAGGTTCCTCTATTTACCCAACTTATGGTTAATAAGGCCCTCATTTCAACCTAATTAAAACCATTTATCAGGCAGGCCAATATAAATCCATTATAAATGCGATATGAACCCACTTTGAACAAGAGTTTCAATCAAAATACAGCAATATCCATAATAATCCCTCAACAGGAACATGAAGGAAGAGAATGTTTTAAAAATCCCTTCCGTGTGACCTGGATGGCTAACAAGCTGCTGTGGCAGGGAGTATTCTAATGGTTTAATGAAGGAAGAAGGGAAGCAAAATCTTGTTCTCTTCTTTTGGCAGGGATGCATCTTTGCGGAAGCAATTTGTGCTATAAATGACTGGCCATCCCATAACGCCCTGCTCTGTGCAAGTAATCGGAAGGATGACTTTAATGAAAGTTTGGTGCTAGTAAAGAAAAGATACATTCAGTAAATAATAACAGTTGACTGTAGATCATAAAGAGTCAAACCCACATTCTCTAGAGACAAAACCACAGTAGAACCTCAGAGATACACTGGGATTGCGTTGCTCAAAATGCCCATTCCATTAACTGATTCATCTCATTTCAAAGGGAATATATGCACATTGTCAATATATGCTATTTCCATGAAAACAGCTACCTACGGATAATTTAGTTTGACATAAGGAATCTAGATATGACGAAGGCATCCCGATCATGCTGTAGGTTAATAGGCAGGCTGGGTATTACTGGCAGAACGTAGTCCACTAAAAAACTGAGGAGCTGTGGCCTCAGAGCAATGTTTTCCTCTTTTAAAACTTATTTTTACCCATACAGTTGAGTAATGACACATTGCATGAGCTGCATGAACCCCAGCACCTCTACTTTCTGTGCGTATGCATATGTGTATATATTTAAAACAAGCTTATGATTATTACACAATAATTTTGCTAGTTACAACGATACATTTCAAGACTGCCAGTCGAACGA